>MU279018.1:0-600000 GCA_022385715.1 Xylaria cubensis | reverse complement strand
GATCAATCTATATAATTATTTCATAAAAAAGGGGAGGTCTACGCTTCATATATGATATAGTCGACAAGCAGTGGCGTCGACGAATTTACAAAGAGCTGACAGAGATCACCGCGGAGCGTGGCTGAATACACTACATACCCTGAACACAGAGCTACGAAGACGACACTGGCCTGGAACCTGGTTTTTAACACTAGGATACATGATTCAGAAAGGCCTCTCATAGTATTCTGGGCAGAACTTAGAGGGTTGAAGAATAGTACTAATAATCCCTCTCGCTTTGCTCCTTACTATTTAAGTCGCCGTTAAGGATGGTCGGAGAAGAACCGGCTTAGACATAAAATGCAACGCGTGGATAGTTCAGTGGAATTCTTCACGCAAGTAGTGGGTGCTGAAATATCAAGTAGCTACTGGATAAACAGCAGTAGTCAGTTGATCAATAAGCACTCATATACCTTCATTTTAACAGTGGGAGTCGCTACGATCTAAACCCTCATGACGACGGGATGATGTGGAAAGTAGCTTGTCTCACCTCTACTTAAAGCAGTGCTGACATCAAGTGGATGTAGATATGTTTCAAACTGATCGCCAGCTCTCCAAGACAAGATTCGTACCAAAACTTTCGCTTTGTTTCGCCGGTAAAGTTTATTCATAGCCACCATCTACTATGCATATGAACTGCGTGCGTTAGACTGGGCGACCGTCTTATCAACCATCTGATATGGCTTCGTATTCGACGAAGACGTGCCAACCAGAAAGTGTTTCGGGTCCAGACTTTTCCTCAGCATCGACCATCTTGGCATGTGCTTGTAGTTGATTGTGAAGCGTACCGAGAGAGACTCAAACCTCAAAGTTGGAGCCGGGCCGTATCCGCGTCGGAGCTCCGCTACCTCATTAATGTGACGACTCCTTAGTTTGCTGGCCAGCTTCGGCTACGGCGGTGCCAACGCCCATTGTATTCTGTACCCGTCCAATCGTGGAACCTCCTAGCTGTTGACAAGGCGACGACCAAACTTTCCACCGGCACCATCCTGTAATAATATATGAGGCGAGTTTAGGACTTGACCAAATGAGTGTTGACTGGGGACGGCCAACCAGGCCCATGCTCCCCTGAGATGCTCTGGCTTGTGGTACCCAGCACTTGCATAGCAGCGAATTTGGTAGGACATCATGTAAGATGAATGACCCAGAGTCAATCAAAGCTACTACGTAAAGACATTATGAATTGAGTTCTGAGTGTCCTCTCATGTCATTCTTTAGTCAATTAGGAGAGCTGAGGAGCTTTGTTAGGGGCACTTCACGTAATACCGTCTGCAATATAGGGGATGCTATGTAACATCGGCGATAGCAATTGCGGCCTAACGAGAAGTGGCATTTACCATAAATATTGTGTGCCTGGGGAAAGGCTTCGGTTGCATCCGGGCACACACACATGTGCTACGCAGGGAGGGCATGGACGGCAGCGTCCTGTGACGCGAGGTATCTGCAGGGCAAGAAATGCCAAAATGTCTGCTTCAATGGACTAACTCACACATGCATTGCTGGAAGCAACGGGGCGGCAGAACGGATGGGTGTGAAGGTAGTGTAGAGCTCCGTACGTTCCGGCAGCTTGGCATCAACAGACAGGTCCCAGCGGAGCCTCGATCCAAGCAAAGCACCGAAAGTCTCAGTTGCCTAAGCCCGATACTGACATGGTAGTGTTTGCAGTAGTGCTTCCCTCCTGCATCTGTCGAAGCGGTCCATTGGCATCGGGGCGCGCGGTTTTTACGTCACTGGGCGTTGGGGCATCGTGGAGATAGGATATATTCCACTGGGCGATCCGGGTGTGATGGTGTTACCAAAGCCGGCCGTGGACTTGCCGTTCGCAAAGCCCGAAAGGGGTTTCTAATCAACCTCGTCTAAGGCTGACGCACACCCTTTTTTTCGATCCTCCGAGGGCGCACATACTATTATACGCACGAAAGCATCGATAGAGTTGCCGGCAAGAGCTAGGGCCAGTTCCATTTTGGGGAAGCTGAGAGACGGTCGAGTTAAAAATTCGAACGATCATGTGGTGGGTGCGATCGTTGCTATTCACGGAAATCTCTGACCACTTTCCCTAGTAACTGCGGTGGGATGGGCCATGCTACTGGCCAAGATGTGCGAGGCACTTGCTTGCCTGTGCATACGTAGTGTAGACTGGGACGGCTGCAGTCTGCATGCATATTGTTGCCTGCAGCTCTTAAATAGCCCGGCCCTATGGCTCGGTTGATCGTAGTAGGTGAACTGACTGCCAAAGGTTGCGTGGGGATGTGTTGGCAGAGCAGATGACCTCGACTTGTCCTGTGTGGAGGGGTAACCGCGGCTCTTTATTATGTATGACGCCCGGAGGAAGATAAGAATTTGATTTGTATTTTTTCTTGAGACATAAATGCCGTCAGATCTGAACGTTGCAACGAGCTCGTGGCGAGTTGCCTAATGTCGGTCGTACCCGACTTATGTGTAGTGTAGATGGAGTGTGCTGCAGGGCGAATACCCTTCGGCGTAATCCACCCCTCCATCCCCATGGGGTTGAAATAACATATAGTAACATAAGAACAGCTGACGTAGATGCCGTGGTTACATATGATGAAATCAAGACGAGCAGACTATCTGAAGAGGCGTAGCCACCCGGCCCTGATTAGCTGATGAGTCCCGTCAGGGACTCTTTCAGTTGGGTTGTAAGCAGAACAAGATATATTCTCATAACCAGCCCACGGACCCAATGCTCTGCCCTCTCGAAACGTTTGCAAAGACATCATTGTCCTACATATCCAGGTATAAAGAGTCAATGCAGCTAGTTTGCTAGGTTGCGTTTTGATCCTCCCGAGGCGGGCTGAAACATTTGCAAAGCTCGGCTTGAATATGCCGAGTGTTTATCCTGGACCGAGTCCTGAAGATTTTAAGTTGGGCAAAATCGAGGACTAGATTAATCACCGATCGCATCAGGACTTTGTTAGTCAAGCTGGGACTATTAGTGATCAGGATAAGAGGTGATTTCCGCTTTACGAAGTTGTCTAAAATAGGAACTTCATCCGAGAAATTGCGCTGACAAGACCTTCCTAGTCATTTTTGGGTTAGGTTATATTCCGTGATGATCATAGCAGTTCCTACAGCACCTATCGTACTGAGGCCAAGACGACTGATAATATTGCCTTATGATCGAGCTGTGATTCCCGTGTGTGGAAACGGGTCGAAACAAAAGCGATGGATTGCATTGGCTTCTTCTGAGTAGGAACGCAACTGCTCAAGACGCTCATAGGCTAGCTGATTTTGGTATCAGTACTAATATGTCGAAAGTATACTAAGTGGTGTAGGCCATGCCGTGGCCCCGTAGAGTTACACTACTCTTTCTAGCAACATTTTTTACCCAGAGCGTCGGGACCAGTCCAAAGGACGACCAGACTTGGCTACTGTAGTCGCACAGAAGGATATATATATATACATGTGCAAGCTCCCGCGGAGCTAGCTGCATGCGGCGTCCACGACGTATCAAGCATTTGACATGCCCAGGGCTGTTTTGCCAATACACAGACTTACTTGTAGAAGGCTCTATACGTGTATTAAACGTTGTTTGGGACATAACCGCGGGTATCGCGTTATGAAGGGTTCATTGCTAGCGGAGACCAGGGTGCTGCGGGAGGCCCCGTTTCCGCTAAGATTCATCGGAGTTGTTGGCCATGATCCTGAAATATGGCGGCGGAGGTGATTGCTGGCCGGGCCTCAGGTAGACCATCGCTGCTATAGCCGCGAGGAAGATAACTATTAGTTTGGAAACAGCACAAGCCGTCTCGGCTCGGAAGGCTAAATAGAGCACGGCCCCACGAGAATGCCATAGATGAAATACTACATTACAAAGGGGGGAAAGGCGTCGAAGCTTGCTTAGGACGACTGACCCCCACGATGCGTGCGCTGGGTTAGGTCCGATTAGAGATGCATCTGACTGGAGAAGGCGGGCCGGTAGCTGGTTCCTTCAACGGGTCAGAACATCGACTAAGTTATTATATCATGCTTGTCTGCAGACTAGGCCGACAGATTTGTTCGTTCTCGCTTTGCAGGTCGAAGAAGCATCAAATATGATATGACACCTAAAAACAGTAAGTTATCGATAAGACAGTAAAGCGAAGCCAACCGATTCGCCACTTCGACCTACAAGCATAATATCAGGCGTGGCATTTTTTGCTTGGTTCTGTGCATCTGTATCAGACTGACGATGATGATTCTCCAGCCAGCCACCGAATCACGAATGGCTTTCAAGAGCGCCCTTGTTTGCAAGCCCTCCACAAAACTTGTACCGATGTCGGACATGGCGAGACAAAACATGGCACTATCGCTGCCTGAAAGTAAACACTATTTTGTCTTGTATGGGCCAGACAAGCCACTGTTTGCTATGAACCAGGGCCGTATTATCAATAGCAATAAAATTGAAATTTGAAAGCAAAAAGCATACCTTCAACTCAATGGGAAGAAATCCAGGCTCCACTTAAACTACATACCGCAAATGTAGGTCTGAAGGCACTGTAACAAGCTCGCCTAAATACCTATAGACATGGTAATAAATGTACATACCTACAGGGAATTATTGGCGCCATGGACACGGTAACTCGGACGGGACGCTGCTCCCGGGAAATGCCCTTCCTCCTCGTTGCACCTGCATTCGCCCAAAGAAGTAAGCCAGGAAGATCGTCACTTGTCAGCATCACCAAAGGAGTGAACCTACCTACTCTTTGACACGTTGTATATCCCCAGAACGGTTCACTACAACCGCTCTAGACCGCCGTGATGGAACCTCTTAAGCCTGTATCAAGTCGTACAACATATATACTACCAGTCTCTTTTGCAGCTTAAGTTATCGGCCAGGAACTTTTACTTGCCCCGAATGCACAGTGACGAAAGGTTGTAGGAAACCAAGGTCAAGCTTACACATGCTGGAATACCCGATATGGCAAGGGGGAAATTGTTGCAACCTGGGAAGGAAACACTATAATAGACTTCCTGGGTATATCAGGTATAATATTGTAGGTAATATGGAACGGCAGGATCTTGCACGAGCGAATACCAATCCGAGCATATTACTGTACGCTGTACGTACCTATTTCGATGTTGAAATCCAGTATAGAATTGTGATGGATAATGATACTACCTGCTTGGTATTCCGGGACTGCCCTACCCCTAACCCAATGTCTCCAGGCAGGAAACCGCCAACTTGTCAACATATCGCATCCGGAGCTTGGGCGGTGCTTTAGCTGGGCGTTAAGCGCAGGACAATTAAGAGACGAGGGTATCTATAAACCACACGACTGCCCATGTGTCAGCCCAGTTATAAGTACAGTAAGGGGCTAACAAAGGAGCCTTTCGAACTTGCTGACGCTAGGTATTGTCTAGGGCTCACATGCGGCTCACATGCACACTCGAAAGTCGGTAACTGATGAATCCATCCGCGAACCCGCGCAACCACGCAAACACCTGGATAGCGGTCGGATAAAAATTGAGGGCACTTGTGCATGTGTTAGGGGAAACGACTGGTAGACGCAATCAAAGATGGGTCTTCCAGGTTGTTATATATCAGCCCACAATCCGCCCAAACCTGTAGCAAATCCGTCTGTTTGACAAGCGTCTCACCTCATTTAACCTTGGTTCTCCCATCACAATACACTTGTTGAGTCAAGATCATGGAGCCGTTTCGCCTACGCACGTCTTTACTCAAGTAACAAATGCCGCGGGTACCCCTCCTTGTACAAGATAGGCCGGTAATACTGTGTAGAAACGGTATTGGCTCCGCTGTTTCTGACCCGATGTAGCGTCCCCAATCCCGGTGGGCAGATCCGCCAGTGGAGGCGCCGAGGATGCGTGTGATAACATAGAGCAAGTGACGAATTGCGGAGGGGCCTCGGAGGACGGTATGAATAACGAATTGATAATGATGGTACAGAAGTCACGGAACACAAGAACGCTCACAGTTTGAACTACAAGTACATATTGTCCATGTCTACTCTCCTCTGACATATCAACATACTGTTTGTTGTAATATTGCTAAATGATGATTTTGTTTTCGAAAAAGGGCTACCACTGGTAACGCTTCTTTTTCTTTCTCTTTTAGTTTGTCCACTGAAATTGCGCCGGGACCACACCGACTGGACCTGAGAAAAAGACCATTTACTACTGGATACTGTAATGAAACCGAGTATGATAGAATGACAGATATGCATGAGCCTGGCATCTATATAGGTATAACACCGGTTCGCATTTGTCCTACCTACTTCTTGGTTTCTATGTCCCCATATGTTTTCTTTATTCTGTTTTCTCTTTCTTCCACACGCGGTGAGACCTTACCTACATATCAGATCTGTCTGAATGAGGATTAGCTCAATTAATGTAGGTATACGGACTGTACAAGTTCTAGAATGTACTTTTGACCAGTAACGGAAGGAGATTAAAGAGACATCCCCCTTTTCGGTACCTACCGTGGAAAGCTGCCGCCTACAGTGCTCTCAAGTCCTCCCCAAAGTACATCGAGATTAGCTACTTATAGTACCTTTATAGCGTAGTTAGGGCGGACGACTAACTGTCGCAGTCCAAGACTAATCAACTTAGGTGTTGAGGGTGTGTGTGTTGGGTCTGGAGATAGCTAACTAGAGGTTATGTACCTGCTATGAGCAGAGGACCACACCGACTCTAGCTTAGCGCCGCAAGGATTCGGGACCATATCCATTGGAATACCCTATATCTGTGAGCTATCTGCTCCACCACGCTCTTGGGCCTTGGCTTTGTTATTCCTTCCCGTTTCTTCATTAGGCCCTGGACCCCGTCGCCAGCCTGTCGTGGGCAGTCCACTTGTGGTAGTAGCGCACTTTAACGGAGCACGCTACAACTGGTACACTGGTACATTGCTGCACACCCCCCTGGTCCCCCATCATACAGCGCGGCTGTCGTCTCCGATAATTTCTCTTGATTTCCCAATACCACCTGTTATTACTACCGAGACGTCTCCTGTACCTACAGAAAGCTACTAATAATCGATATACGGTAGGATTTTCCCCATTTCCGTGTCGCCTCCCCTTTTCCCTCTCGCCCTCTCAGTCCCCTCGCCCGCATTTACCCCCTGGCGCCATCTGCTAAGAAGTGCGAGTCTGCATGCGCGTTGCGTGGTGCTGTCCCTTCTTTTTTTGCATTCATTTTTCCTCCCTCAACTTTCCCCGAGAGGACCTGGCACGCTCTGTGTCTCATATATTGAATCTGGACTAAAGGACTTTTGGTAAGTCAAGCTGCGAAAGACATGTCGCTCCCTTTCTATTTGCATGCGTCAGCCCTCGCCCCAGCTATCCCTTTCTTTAATTATTCTCGAGCCGGCGCGATTGGGGGCAGCGGGCACAACGAATGTAAACGACAGCCGAGGCGAGACAGTGGCAGAACCTGTCTGTCCCTTTGGAGACATATGTCAGCAACCAGCAACCAGCAACAACCATTCAACCCTCAAACCTTATTGATTGCGGATCTCTACAACGACACCGCTGGTCGACCCGAACCACCGGTAGCATAGCCAATAAATATCAACACGACATAGCGCTGCACGCGACTCACCGCTAATACGTTGCCCCCCTGCGCAAATAATCCGATGCGTCACTTTATACAAACATTTTTCCACTCTTAACGTCGCCGGATTCTCCTGTTAAACACTACCATGACAAAACTGGCCTCACCACTGACATATCCTATTTAGAGCATTCCTGTGCTGCAATTACCCCGACTTATTCCCTGCTACCGCAACGAGCCGATACCACAGCGTCCTAAAGGTGATAATACCAATAGAAACGATGGCACAATACTACGGAGACTCTCAATGGCCCGCAACGGCCCCGGCTGTTCCTCCGCAACAAAACACGTGGGATCACCAGACGCCACCGCCTGCGCGATCTTCAGGTACATCCCCGATGACATGCGTTGGGAAGATGCATCCTGAACTAACGAGGCACAGGTGCCAATTCCGTGGTTCCTCGCGAAGAATCAGCAGCGTTTTCGCACCAAATAGAGGGTATGTTTCACTACCTATCACTGGCTTCAACTGCACCACGCACAGGCTTCGAAGTGCATTACGCAATTGGGAGTGCTCACCATATCTGGGCAAATTTACGGCATCTCTAAATTTGTCAGGTATCAGTGAAGGAATTGGGAGACGTTATTCAGAGCGTAGAAATAACAACTGGCATGAACGACGAAGCTAATAGAATCATTGCCAGAGGTCGAGCGAGCAATAGATAACCTGGTGAAGAGTGGAAAGATGTTTGTTCCACCTGGCCGCCGTGAGTTTCCCTTGGATTTGGGTGATTAATGGTGTCCTCAACACGCACACACCTATTTCCCTCTTGAACTAGGAAGGAAGGACATGACTAACGGAATCATAGACGGCCGGGGTGCTTCTGGACACCACGGGCCACGCCACTCCATGGAGTTTGCTGAACCCCGAGCTGGTGGCCATTCTGGTCCCAATCTACAGAACTTCTATGCCGCCCAACGCCACCAGTCTTCACGAGGATCCAACGAGGCGGAGCAGATGATGCAGGCCAAGCGGAGGATGGCGGCTCAACGGGAGCGAGAGCTTCGCAACTATCATCAGGAGCAGCAATACAACCGAAGTAGGCCTCCCAGCTCTGTATAGCACAAAATTGCATCGAAATCAAAAGAAAAGAAATTCTCCCGCGGAGTCTAGGTGTTGCTTCGCTCGCAGCATCACATCCGTCTTGTTTCATCCTGAAATCGTGTAAAGCCCATCGCCAGACTTGCCGTCATATGTCCTCACAATACCGCCTATCCTATCGTGTCTTCCATGGATGTTGGCTAACTTCACATCGGGTTAGATTCCGTCGTTGACATGTCGTATAATGGCAAACCTGAACGCGCCCTTAGCCCTGGCAGTATATCAGAAGACGAACGTCGTGATCTGATTCAACGTCAACGCAGTGCTTTGTACGGTGACGGCCACTACGATGATGCCGGTGCTGGTCGACCTGGTGTTCCTGGCTTGTCTGCCACCTCGTCCCAGCGTGGCCCCTCTCCCCTCGCCTTCGATTATGGACGTCCGGCCCCTGGTGCTGCTGAAGGTGCATCGCAGCCAGGCGACCCGCAGGTTCTATCACGAGCCAACAGCAATGCGAGCCCTCAGTCCAACGCACCCGCTAACATCGGGGCTCTGCGTACCAGCAACTCATCGCCTACCGGTGGATCACCCCCTCGAGCCGGTGCATCGTCTCGCCCCGGTCAATCCGGTGGCATTGTAGCACCAATTGGAACACGACCATCTATCAGCTCGCAGGTCCCCAATCCGGCCCTGATCAAGTCGTCCACGACCCCTCTACCCTCACCCTTGAGTCATGGAATTTCAGCCTCAGGGAACGGCGATGAGAACCACGGGCCCCCAACATCCGGTGCTTCTGGAAACCCTGCTAGTGCCACAGCAGAAGGTTACAATGGATGGGGAAATCGCTCTGGGGTCTGGGGAAACAAGTCTAACCTGGGAGTTCAAGCGAGCGTTTGGGGATAGAATCACGACGAGCAGAAACGAACCAGGCAATAAGGCGACAAGTTGTGGGAAGAGAGTCCATACAAAACGGTGTTCGGGTCGGATAGTTTCTCACGGATAAGTAATCCTGCATCAGCATGGTGTTCGGGCCTTCGACGATGCATCTTATGGAAACGCACAGGTTTTGGGGGGCAGCAATAGGGTGGAATTTGTTTTTTGGAGTTCATGTTTCCTTTTCCCCTTTCTTTTCGGGTCTGAACCTAGCAGTCTCATCGATATCGACCATCAAACAACAGATGGCCTTTTTCATCACTTTGATATATAAGCACCGCCCTTCACCGGGAACGTTGGCCTTTTTCTGTTGTCAAGACGAAGGTGGAAGAAGGCAACCAATTCATTTGCGACCAGACGAAAAATAGCATCCAGGGAACTTCACGGCATCCGGGCGGTTAATGGCAATGGCATCGTGGCGATTTGCTTTCTGTTGTTTGGGTACTCACATCAGCGGCAAAGACAAGGGGTTTCAACTGGAGTTGTCGTGCATACCCTATCTCACTGGGTGACTTTGAATACTCCGAACGGAGGTTCAATATGGAGTTGTTGTTTCGAGTTACTACCCTTTTTGATGATTATTTGATGTTGGTAATGTATGTGCAAGGACAGAGGGCGAGAGAGGATATAAGACAAATTGAGGAAAAGAACAAAAGGCAAAAAGGAAAGGCAGGGCAAGGTTTTGGTTGTGTTTGTGGGTTCAGCAATTCTAACTTCTGTGTAAAAGAGCATTGGGGCAGAGCAGTGGTCAGTGGTATTTGATTTCATTTTTCGTACTTAGGTTGTCATAGGGGTGACTGGGACGGTTCTTATGGCAAACGGCGGGGTTGATTTTACTCCCCTCTTTTCCTTTTCTCAATTGCATGAAGGAGTACAGCAAGGAAATAGGCTTTATTCCCCTTTCCAGGTAATTACTACAGTCTGAAACTGCTTGTCCATTTAATGGCCCTTCTAGGTATTTTGGTCGAAGGTTACATGGCGCAACTACACCCAACAGATAGAAACACGAGATATCCCCCACACAGAAAATATGGCGAGGTCCTCGTCAACGTATTCAATTTTTTCTTGTGATATCAAGTCCCCGGTGCCTGTAGTGAGAAGAGAAAATGCACATATAAGTAGTAATTGATTTGTGGGAGAGGTTGGACAGCATTTTCTTTGCATACGCTTCATGCATCGCTAATTATAGTTCAGGACAGCTTCTTAGTTTACGTTTACAGGAGTTCATGGTTTATAACTTGCCCTACAAGTGTAGAAGTTAACCACTCAGATGCCCGTGGCGTTCATTGCATTTTTAGCCCCAGGAAGAGCTTCGAGTTGCCTTTAGAGACTGGGTGTGTATTTTATCCTGTCCGGGATTCAACCATAGTGCCTCAGTTAATGAGTCTGCATACTCTGCGATCTGTTTCTTATTGTACCTAGATTAGGAGGGAAAGGTTGAATTGATAAGACGCTCGTTACTGCCACGCCACTGGTAGGCGGATACTAGGTGCTTCACATTTTGTCCAAATAGTATCTTTCTTGCGGAAGCTTGTAAGTTGGTTCGGGGCTGAAATCAGTTTTGACAGGACATTCTTTTCAGTGAATTCTGAAACTTGCAGTTCATTTATATTTCTCAGCTCTATATTCTATTCTAAGGTAAAAAGTGAGTCGTATGAAGTTAAATGATCGCAAGGTGTAGTTAGGAAAGTGAGAAATTCTAGAGAATAAAGTTACTACCTAACTAGGCTCCTTATGTTAATGAACATAGACATGGGTAGTATATCTCTCTGATGTAATATCTTACATAGTGTAGGTCTGACTTCTAATAGTTAGGTTATATATATTTTTTGCCTATACGCAAATTAAGCCCGTCTGTCATCACAGTCTCAGAGAACGCGGATAGATACCATGTAAACACAGCATCTGTTGAATAGTTTGCGGAGCTACATTTCGTTCTTCTTCCATGATACATAACGAAAGCCTGATGATGGGAGAGTCTTATTGTTACATTGTAACTTTATACAACTCACATTATTGTGTCACGGAGCACAGAACCTTCGTAGTTGGCCGTATAGGGTCTCGCAGCACGACGCCACCATACATTCGCGGAAACAGAACAACACACTCGGTGACACAGGGCGCCGCACATAAACATATCTCATACCAATAGTAGTTATAACTTTACCGAGCTTCTACTTTGAGTCACACCTAATAGTTACACGGCGTTTAGTATGACCAGTATACGACCTCAAGTAGACGGAATGGCGACCTTGCCAACAACGCCAGACGCCGTGCCTCGTTACAATGCAAAACCTAACACAAAGACAGAGTTTTCTCATGCCCATGATTGATCAAAACCCGAGAATGGCGGCGGCGGCGTCTAGATCCATGACATCATCCGCACGTACCGCCTTCGCGGCCCAAACCACAGTGCCTCGTCCATCGATGGCAAAGAGACCAGCTTGTTGCCACTTGTTGCCCATGACAGTCGAAGGGCCCAACGTACCAGCCTCACTGTCAGCCTCAGTTTCCCTCGCACTACTCCTACCTTGACTCCTGGTAGTTAAGCCCGTGTTCGTCCTCTTCACACCTGAGCCATTCTTCCCCGCAGCCGTAGCCGGGCGGTCCGCCTCACCTGTCCGCTGAATCGCGTCGGCAACTTTGATGCCCAGCCACCCCTTCTCTTTCCACCCCTGGACCTGTGTCGTGGGATTGAACATATACCAAACACTGCCCAGCCCCAGTCCCCAAGCCGCGTAGATGGCGCGGTCTTCATCGATTACGACCTCAACGTTCCACGCCCCGCCTAACATGTCCATCCACCGACGTGTCGCGGCCGCTGAGGAATGCGACACTGCGACGCAGCGCAGACTGCCTTGTTTCTTGCTCGCGAGGGTGCGTAGAGCGAGGAAGGATTTCTGTGCGACTAGACAGCAATATGAGTCAGTCAGATGATGATGAGGCAGGTCGCATGCGTGTGGCCTTGTGAAATATAGATGTGGGTGGCAAAGGGTAACAACTCACAGGCACAGCCAACACATCGTAGAAACAGTACGATGACAGGTCGGCCGGACCCGAACGCAAGCTGACGGTCACGATCAAGCGGTGCGAGGTCGCCCGGCTTTGGACACTCTGCTGCGACGGGCACTGGGGGTGGAACGGGTGACAGCCACGCCTGCGCCGTCAGCGGTAGCTTTTTCGTGCTCATCCACGCCGCCCAACCCGAGCTGTTTGAGTCATCTGCGTTGTCGAGAGTGCCAACAGAGCCATTCTTCACGGGGCTGCTGCTGGATTTCGAGAAGTCGAAGGCGTCGCTTGACAACCCCGCCTTTTTCATCGCCAGCTTCGTCGTCAGGCCCGAGAACATCTTGACCTGAGTAATGGTATACTTGGAGGATGGGTAGTCGACGTAAAACGAATAAAGGAAGCTGTCACGTGTGTTTCATAATAGTCAAGTCAAAACATTCTATTCGATTGCGCCGGCTATATGAGTAGAAAAAAGGCAAATTAGAAGAACACCGAAAGGAAAACAGGGAAGGAAAGAGAAGATAAAATAATTTCCAACCAAGGACATACAAAAACCGGAAACAACCGAAACTTAGAAGACTAGGGAAGGGGGCGAGGCTGAAGAGAGAGGCAGGAAACTCGCCTGACACAGGGGCTGTCTCAAGATACGGGTTGGCCGCCCCATCACTGGTTTTGCGCATCTTACTAGTTATTAGACCTTCCCATGCCGCACGATATAAGGCTAGTTATTTGATTGGGAGGGGCGAGAGAAGGGGGACACAAGGCTGATGCCGAGGGAAACAAGGGCCATCCAGGTCCCGCCTAAGGGATCTGTGGAATGCTCGAAGCCGTTATGTACTGCATCTGCATCTGCATCTACCCGGTTGTCAGTCCCAGCCTGCCAGTTGGACAGATAGATTAAACTACCCTGGCTAACATGCGGGGTCTGCAGTTTCAATAATTGTAAGCTTTGTTTAATTTTGTCTTGGCGGGATATCGGATGAACTACCTGCTATATCGTTTATGGTAGTTATGGAAGAGGGCCTTTAAGGTATCATATCTTCAAAGAGCACGTCTTGCGGATAAGATATCGAGCATTCTTGTCTGCTGGATATGTTCTGACATACACAACCATATCCTGAGTTCGAACTTATTCGTTTCTAGGTAGTTGAATTCTGAATCTTCGAACACGAGATGTTAGGGTCTTCCTGTCGGCTTCCCATTGTGCCACACCTAGCTCGCATGAAATCTCCGATCCAATATGGCTGCTTTAAGAAGTGTTCTTGTCGTCCATTATTCCCCTGATCGAACACCTATCAGGCGCCAAGTGAGGACATTGATGGTGGAGTGCGTGCATGCATCTTGCAGGACGCCTCCTGCATACTAGCAGCATAGACTTGCATCTCAGAACCTCCGGACCGGCCAAAATGCGAGGTACACATGCAGACAAATGTTGTGGTTTGAGATTATGCCCGCATTGACACTTTGGCTGAGGAGTTGCTGTTAGTTCTCGGAGCCAACATTTCCGCACCTTTCCGCAATTTCAAGTAACTATCCGCTACCCGCACATTCTTGTCAGTAAACCGGGAAAAGATGAGAAACTCCTGCGAGAGCGGGCTTAGCGGAGGTACAGCCAACGGCACATCTCTAATCTAGCTCTAAACTGCCCCTCTTTAGTACAATTGCGCGTGGAGTTGCAATCGTCATTTTGGAAAAAGTTCAGACATAAATCTCGGTACGGAAGGGCCGCTAACAGTAGGGCTAGCGATCTCATTTGCCCCAAGCAAGAACGTTGGGTCGATGATCGCCCCAAATCTAACGTAGAGATCGCAGGGCGTAAGTGGATGGGTCAAGATGCCTATGCGATAAAAGCACTGGTTACGTGACCAAAATTCGGCGTGGTAGCAAAACCGTGAACGAACCTCGATTGGGTAACGGAAGTACACCATGGCCATAAGCCGATATTACTCCTCCGGCCCGTCATAAACAGCATATTTTAGCTCGATAGTGTAGAAGAGCTGGGTTTAGTTAGCCGCATGCCTTAGTACTACTCTTCAGAAGCTACACCTGAAACCGCGAGACCGACGTAATTGGTGTGATTATTGATACCTTCGGGCCTCAGCCGGCGAATTCGGCTTTCTGGATATGAGGGTTGTAGTTGATGATGAAAGCACGAGGAGATACACGTGATTAACCTGATAATTAAGTCGAGTGATGTCAGATGTGCCGTAACTTAGTCTGATGTCGCTTGAAATAGAAGTGGGCTCATGTACGAGCTCTCCTATTCCGAAATAGCTAGGCCGAGAGCAACCCCGGCCAAAATGTATTGGCAAACAGTAATGGTCCAGGTTCCTCCCTGTGCCAGTGAGGTATTCGCTGGCGGTGCATTTGGTTGACGCTTAAAGCCGATGTCCAAGGCTCATTGTTGTCCAAGCCGCAAGGCCATGCTATATTCATGTTGCACAAAGTTGAGCATGATGAGAAGATGTGTTAGTGAAGGAGATTGATCGTTACCGAGTGATCTCCGAAACGTGCTGTGAATTAGCTGCAAACTCGAGGGTAGTTATGAGGTCAGGTAGGTTGGTGGCAAACCTGAAGAACCAAGGCAGTCAAGTGATACACGAGAATATCAATTCTGATTGTACCAACAGCCGCCAAAGGCGTTATCCCACTTGACGTCGAAAGTGTAACAATAATATGCGCCACAGATATCTTAAAGTTGGTGCCAAGTCTACAAATATGACATCGTTTCCGTATCGTAGTCACATGTTATGGCCGTCCAAAGCAGGCCGCATTGAATACCTTATATAAGGGCAGAAGAGTTAATAGTAACGGGCGAACGCTTAAAGGAGCCTGTCTGCTACTTCCTGGGCAGGTGGAGTTGCTTTTCGACTATTGGCTCCGATGCGTAGAAGCGACGGAGATGAAAGGGGTCTGGATACGAGTAGCAGGTTGATAGGAGTCAAACTACTAGGTCAGATGTATCATGTCCGTAGTTCGTGGGACTACCGACAGGGGATATATAAACATTAGGTACGTGAAACCGATGGTTGCAGTTGATAGGTATGACAATCGAAATTGAGGGTTGTGCTTTGCGTTGGTGTGAGAAAAAGAAAAATGAGAGCCAGTTCGTGTTGAATCATTGGAACGTCGACTGTATTTCGATTTTGGGAGTGTAAGTAGTGTAAATACGCAGGACTAAAAAGTGGTGCACATCATGCACCCCTACTTACAAGGTGAAGCAAAGTAGGTACTTTAAACTATAATGTAATTGGTTCCGTGTCATGAACTGCACTGAAAACCAAAACCGCCTTACCTTCTGCCTCTTAACCCCGACGTCTCTTCACACTGGACTACTAATATGCATAGTGACCGCTTACCAAATCAAGCGCCTGGTGAACTGTATTACTAGTACCTAACTAATAGCGGGCACTTTAAGCCGATGTACGCGCTGCGGTGTGTTTCTCGAGTCTTCGATACCTTCCTGCCCCGGTTGGTTAGCCGCTACATTATATGTAGGCAGGAGAGTAGGTATCTTACAATGGAATTGTCCACACCAACCGCCCAAATTGCACATTGCCATACCTCTCCACTTACACTGTCAGAACTAAAACGACCCAAAAAATTGTGTGTTCTGGCTTACTATTTGCTCTCTCGTCGATATGGTAATGCTGTCGGTAAGGTAGTATGGAGTATCGTGTTCCCAATGCATGCTTTGTAGGAATAGACGCAGGTACATGATGTCTACTGTAATATGTAGGGAGGGCTAGGTGCGATGACGCTTTACTGGTCATAATGGCTTGCGGCCGCTAGACCAAACCCACTAAATAATGACCCCTTTCAGCACACCGGGCTGATACGACTTATAACCTGTAAGTACCTACATAATACGGTAGGGCCGCTAGTATATGTATGTTCCCCAGCTAATGACCTACATACTAGGTAGTAATAATAATAGGTAATTAACACGCGCACAACACACGCACAGGCACAAAGCACCCAATCAATCCGTTCGATTGATTCATCGAAGCCCTCGTAGGCGTGCACAGTGGGTTCGCAGTTACGGGCTTTGGGGGAGCTGGGCAAGCCCCCCCCGTCCCGGTCACCCTTCCCCCCAGCGCCTCCCTCGCAACCAGCCACTACCTGCGCCCAAACTCGCGCGAGGAACGAACCAATAACTTCAACCTCCACTCCGTCTCGTCTCGACTACCTACCTCACCCTCTCTGTCTTGTCTGCTACTTACCTCTTCTCCATAGTCAACACGACAACCACGGCTCATCGCGGCTTCTCGTCCACCTCTCCGAGCCCCGACCACGTTTGTTCTTTGGAAATCAACCTAGCGAGCCTTCAATACTTATCTGCGTCTTGCGTCTTCCGACCTTTCCCTCCCCCTTTCCACCCATCCGTCGTCGTCGTTGTCGTCGTGGCCGTCGATCCGCTGCTCTGCTTATTCACCACTCGTTTCTACCCTTAGGTCCCTCGTTTCGCCTTTCACCGGTTCCGCTGGTCGATCCCTACGTGCGCGTCGTGATGCACTGATACTTGCCAAGACTCCTCCCGCACCTTCGTTTTCGCCTGCTGCCCTTGGTTGGTCCTGTGAGCCTGTTCTACGCTGTCTTGAATGTCATATTGGCATTGCATACAACCTACTATATTGATAGATTGCTCTACCGGGCGCCCAGAGGTTGACTACGAGCACCTCGCAACGTCTGACCATTGCTCCTCTGCCTTTCCGGCTTCCAATTGTTCGAGCTTCCATTCCATTGTCCGCTCTTTTAGCCGCCCTACGACTACTAGGTCCTTCTGATCAGTTGCCGATGTACCGGTAGGGCCGTGCTGCTTGTCGTGCCGCTGTCAGATCCGCCGTTGGGCAACGTCTCCTAACAGATTATACACATTGTCGGCGACTTGCCCTGACAACCTTATTTTTATTTGTCACGGCCAGTTACGTCACGAGACATTCACTTGCTACACCTCAGCTCAACGACCATCTCCCGGTTGTTTGTGGGGCCCGATCTTTTAATGGACGGTCAGCCTGTAGCGGCAGATTCTAAACATCTCTATCCGCCTCAACTCTGGACCCGGTCTATCTCTAGTCCAGCTGTGCCTCGACTCAGTACCTTGAAGGTAGCTAATCCGACCGACCCTACCCAGTGCGCTACGCACCTGGATCTGGTCCCGATCTTATTCCCGCAGCAGTCTTCTCTCTATCAGGCCAAACTCCTTCAGTACAACAAACTTATTGCTCCAGGCCGAGGCGGTGGCTTGCAGGCGCCTCCCCTGCCTCCCATCCTCTCGTCACAGCCAGCCCACGCCGGTTCCCGGTCTCGGTCGTTGTCCAAAGTGTCGAACAAGGACTCTCGCGCCAGGCAGAGCTCCCAGAATTGCCATGGGAATAGGAGCAATCAGAGCAACACCAAAGCCGACCGCGCGCTTATAACAGGCAAGGTCGCCAACTCCAAAATGCCCCCTAAGAAATCCGATGGAGCTCATGGTCTTCCCCCGAAGCCAAAAACATCAGTGTCTTCATCGCACTTGCCTCCGCATTCAAGCTCAGTTCCATCCACCCCTCACCAACATGCCCGCAAGTTTTCCTTCGAATCCAGGGAACCGTCACCCGGCCCGAACCAGAGTCATTCTCCTCGCTCAGTTTACTCCGAGACAAACAGTGTTCTGCCGTCACTGCGACCCTTGCCACCACGAGGTGGTGGGTGTAAATATGAAACAGGACTTGCTAAATTTGCGAAGCGGAGGATACCATACAATATTGGGGCCGATCCTTTAGAAAAGCTGGACTTGGACAGTGTGCAAAGCAGGTTGTCTGAAGATGACGAACGGAAACTCACAACAGATATGCGCGAATTATACGACCGGTTACAGCCGACGAAGGCTGTAGAAACGAAACGACAAAAACTCGTCCAGAAACTAGAGAAACTCTTGAATACTACGTGGCCCGGCCACGATATTCGCGTGCATCTGTTTGGGTCGTCAGGAAACCTTCTGTGCTCGGATGATTCTGACGGTATATTGCCACGCTTAACCAAGCTGACTGCTTCTGAGTGACGCTGACCAAACGTAGTGGACATTTGTATTGTAACGCCTTGGAAGGAGCTTGAGGGTGTTTGCATGCTTGCGGATCTACTGGCAAAACGTATGCTACCGCTATGATTACCCCTCCTAACTATCACATTGCTTACCTATCGGACAGATGGAATGGAAAGGGTTGTTTGTGTTTCCTCAGCCAAAGTGCCCATTGTCAAAATATGGGACCCAGAGCTAGAGCTCAGCTGTGACATGAACGTCAACAACACCTTAGCACTGGAGAATACCCGTATGATCAAAACCTACGTACTTATTGATGAACGAGTGCGGCCTTTGGCGATGATAGTCAAATACTGGACACGGCGGAGGATACTAAACGACGCCGGTTAGTTTATTTTTGCTTTTGATATCTCTCAGCTAACAGGAACTCTGCAGCATTTGGTGGAACATTGAGTTCATACACTTGGATATGTATGATTATTGCATTCTTGCAACTTCGACAGCCTCCTATCCTCCCTGCTCTACATCAGCGACCTCATCAAAAGCTACCCCGGCAAGATGGCGAAATCGCATCATTTGCTGATGACGTAGATAAATTGCAAGGATTTGGAGACAAGAACGAGTCTAGTCTAGGCGAGCTGCTCTTCGAATTTTTTCGATTCTTCGCCCATGAATTCGACTACTCTACTGACGTGCTCTCTGTAAGATTGGGCAAATTAATCAACAAACATGACAAGAAATGGCATTTAGCTCTGAATAATCAACTTTGCGTCGAGGAACCCTTCAACATTAATCGCAATCTAGGCAACACGGCGGATGACACTGCTTTCCGTGGCATACATATCGAGTTACGTCGCGCTTTTGATTTAATTGCACAAGGAAATCTGAAAGAGTGCTGCGAGCAATACGAATATCCTAAGGAGGAAGAGAGAATATTCCAGAAACCTCCGCAGGTTTCACGTCCTGTGCTTCTGAGGAGCGCATCTCAACAGCAGCCGTCTCGTTCAGGCCGTGGTGGAGGTTATCGAAATGGAGGCCGACACCAAAATCGGAATAACGGTAACCATAGCAATAATAATAACGGTAACCGGAGGGCATCATCCGGTTTACCGTATGAAAACTCTCCTAACCCGATGTATGTTCCGGCGGCCTACGCTATGGCCCTCGGGACTCAGGATGCCAGTTCTATGTACATGCAGCCACCAGAACTTGTTGCGCAGATTTCGGCATTGCAGCTCCAAGAAAATAACTTAAGATTTCTACAGTATACCCAATCCCAAGCCTTTGCCCAACAGCAAGCGCTACAACACGCTCAGAGGATGCAAGGCACTGCGCCGCAATCTCAGTCTTCGGCCGAACGTTCCAGGACGAATTCATTCGACACTCCACCACTCAGCGCCCCTATCCGTCCTGAGACGCGTCCGGAAATGTATTACTATCATATGCCTATACAACAGGCACAAGCATTTTATGGGCTTGCCGCCTATCCCTCTATGCAGTCCAACATGCCTAGTGCAGACTATAGAAGGTCTAATCACCGATCTACCACAGCGAGTGAAGCTGGTCATGGGGTATCAGGAAGCACTATAAGGTCTCATTCCCAACCAGCTTCAAGACCAATAACTGCCGTGCAGCCGATGCCGAATTTTGGCATCCCAAGTGGAATCCCTGGCCAGATGCCAAACGGATTCACTAGTGTTCCGGCTCGCCATGTCAATGGCATTCCTATTCCTAGCTTCATTCCTGACGAGAACAATGACAACGAGCATGATAGCTCAGTTGTCGATTCTCCTGATGACGGGAAGAGTAGTAGCTACTATACAAATCCATCTAGTCCCCGGAGAGCAAGTGGCACGACTAATGGAATGCCTGCTTTTGGTGACATTGGTCCACATTCAGAAAGCCCGGGCCAGCGTCATCCTTCGTTTGATGAGTTTACACATCATGTGCCTGACACCATATCGATGACGTCGCGATCCTCGTCGCCCAATGGTCAAGAGTCATCTTTTCCAAAGAGCGGCAGCTCTGCATCGCTTGTTGGAGCTGTTCCTTCACCGAAACGCCTGACTCGCGAAACTGCTCCTCTAGTTGTTAATGGATCTACCAGGCCACTGGCCAACAATTTAAATAGGCCAGTCTGGTATAATGAGACCATGCTTGCACCTGATTTTACTGGGTACGAAAATCCGCTTCACATCCACCAGGATTTCAGTTCTACCACCTCACAGCCCGCTTCTATATTAGACCAGTCTATTACGCCGCAGAAGGCCAGTTCGTCCGTCTCTGAACGACCTGTGATCGTCAATGGTTCGAGTGGCTCCAAGCCTACCTCGGGCCCAATGACTCCCCCACATCTGGGGCCTCATTTCACAAATGACGCTCTCGTTACAAATCCGAAGGGTGTTCTTCATACTACCGCCTGGCCAACAGGAACAATCCCTATCAACCATGGAGCCTCGACGGGAAGGTTGCCAGCCACTCTTCAGCGGTTTCCGCGACCAATGCCCAGTCCTCTTATTGCACAGCTGGACCTAGCTACCGAGAATAGCTTACAAGCAAATGACTTGCATCACTTGTCGCCCGTCTACGAGACAAAGAGCCCTTCTCCTAATTTTACTCGCAAGCTAGAACTACCTGTAGCTGAAAGTTCTAATCGGGCGGCGCACTCAAACCAGAAGCGACGTGAAGGCGCATCGGAATTCAGCCGGTTTCATCCCAAATCTTCTGCTGAGTCCGCGATTACAGAGGCCGAAGGATCCTCACATTCTAATCCTAGAATTAATGGACTGATGAGAGAAACTGGTCATACACGCGGTGCAAAGAGCGAGAGCGACAATTCTACAGCGAGCAATGCGTGGCAAAAGCCTCGGGGGAGGAAAAGGGCAAACGACCACAAAGGGCGCAGTGATATTTCTTCTCAGAGCGAACAGCCACCAAAAAATGAGGCGGACAGGAAAGGCGGCTAACCGGCTTCTATCCCATCCAACCGCAGTCGGTTCATGGCGGCTTGTGTCCATTTCTTGGATATGACCGGCGATGGCCGGTGCCAGCAGGCATTCGCATACAAATAACGGGGCTGTATTGGACGTGATCCTAGGCCTGGTTATTCGAAAGTCCCACGCGTAGATCACGTCGATTCGAGGACCTGTTCGAACCAGTCGATTGTCTCGACACGCAAGCGAAGCTTTTCCAGATCCCATGCCAGTGGAACAGCGGCAAATAATGCTATATCGTGCTCTCTCCCCCGAAGCTTACGAGACCCTGGAAATCAGATTGCGCGAGCGACAAGAGGCGTCGCCAACACGGTACTATTAGTATGGTCGATAAAGAGCCCAAAACAAGGGAGCGAAGTATCGACACTATCTAGGTTCGCTACCTTGGGTAACTAGCTAAGTCAGCAGTGCTTCAAATTTGAGTTCGTGAGCATGAGATACAGTTTTTAGACAAAAGTCCAGTGTTGGCAGCTATTTTTAGTATTGTACAGGCCGGGTGGGAGAGAGTAACTATTCGGTGCTTACGGGTTACATATTATATACCATTGTATGTTTGTGGGCATGTTAATATTTCGAAAGGATCAAGGCATTTTCATGGATAGGGAAAATCAGTGAAAATGATATCGGCGCTGTGGATTTACCGACCTTTTGAAGGGTTGAGGAGACAATCGGTTGGCTCACGATTCATGGCGGCGAACATAGACGCTCAATAGACAACACGACAATGCATAGGCATAAAAAGAAATAAAGACAAATTTGAACTGATCCCATATACATCAATACCCGTTCGACTTTCACTGGCGCGGAAAGAAGCCCAAGAAGGATACCGAGATTCGACGACAAGAGTCAGCCGCCACGTCTAGATGATTGGCCCCCAAGAACCTTTCAGCTTGGGGAAATATCACTGACAGTATGGACCCCGCCGTCTCAACTGCAAGTCAGATTCGCTGGCGCAGACACCTGAAAGGGGCAGTGTCACTGGAGCTGCGTACGGTACTTGGCACACATAGCTGGTAAGGCAGCCTTTGATCTCGCAAAGTGACATGGAGTAGGATGACATCAAGAAAGCCACGGGCTGAAGGAGCCTACCTATCTGGGAAGATGCAGTTTCTTCCAGCATCAGGCTCGCCAATACGTGCCCGATGTCAAGAATACTACTTATCCGTAAAGTAACGGGCGATGCGATACAAAGCGTCAATCGCAAACGCCAGGCATAAGTTTGTATTGTTGCATTTTAATCTCTATACTACTGCTGCGAGGCTGCGATTGCGATGACCAGCACCAACAGCGGCGATTCGGTCTGAGATTCACTATACAAGAGTTGCCCATCATGCTATCTTCACCTCGCCGGGCTGGCAATGACGGCGCATCTAGTTCCAACAAAAGAGGCCGCCGCAATACATCCGATATACCCTCCCCACCCAAAGAAGGGAAAAGATGGTCTCTTGCAGCTTTCGCAGTCAGTACATTCCGACCGCCTCTGCCCAGGCCAACTATCATCTTGGATTGTCTCAATATTAACGTAGAATCTCTTGTAGACCAGCAGAAAGCCATCAAACCCCGATCCGAGTACCTTCCCTGGTAGCTTGCCTACGTTTGTCGACCCCGTCGTGGTGAACGACCTACACCAATTACATAAGTACACGGTGAAGATTAGGAGCGCGACGAAGAATATCAATCATGTCGACTCGGCTTGGAATGATTACCACAAACACAAAGAGAAATGCTTTGAATGCTGCAAGACACTAATAACCCCACCAGCCCAAAGAAGAGAGTCGTCGGTGGTCAGCCCTACCACCATCATGTCGCCCAGGTTGGAGAACCAGAGGGACGACAACTTGAATTTGATGACCGTCGACTCGAACTCCTCCACGCAAAGCTCTGGTAGTCGAATCGATTCCTCTTTGCGTCCTGGCCTTCATGATGAGCAATGTCAGAGGGCAGTCCGCGAATGGGAAGCCACCGTTGAGCTTCTCACTAATACACTGCGAAGCTCTTTACAGGAGACATATAATACGTACGAAAAGGATGCAACCCCTGAGGGCTTCGAAAAACTGTGCACGGACAAAGCTACCCGTTACAACACTATATACTACATGCGCAACGCGAGTATCTCAAAGATGATGTCCGCCGATCTGGACTTCTTTAATAAATACGATGTCCGTTTCCGTAACTATGATGAGATCAAGAAAGACTTGGCCAAGCTGAAGTTGCTTCTTGGCACCTCGAGTATACCGCAAAGCAGGACAATTATCGAGCGTCGTATATCCCCCACAGGCGATGTTATGTTGGAGTTTGCAAACAAAGAGAGCGAAAGCTACCCCGTTTATCGGTTCCGTGTATCATCCCATTGCTTGAGGGAAACAACGTCGCCAATCTTCGGTCTTATGTTCAACCCACACTTCCGCGCCGAGCTGGACGATGACATTCAACGCAGTCTTCCACCACCGCCAGATCGCTACGCCTGTAATGACGGCCATGAAATTATGAGATACCGCATGCCCCAAACTGAACTCAACATCGAACGCTCTCTCGAGATACTGCTACACGCAGCCCACAATCACAACGAAAGAGTGCCAAGAGAGGTACAATTCAATCAATTTGTTGCAATCGCCGAAGCATGTCTCCGCTATCGATGCACATCTCCGCTAGAACTCGCCGTTGAGCACATGTGGTTGCCATATTGGCGGGATAAGGCAACGAATGATATGCTCGCTGAAGTCTTGCTCATCTGTTATGTTTTTGGGCTGACTGAAAACTTCGCTCGCCTGTCACGGATCGTTATTTTGAACATGCCGGGCCCAGACTATGTGCAGCGTAAGCCCCGCTGGCCCCAAAGAGTCGAAGAAAAGATTGCCGCAGTACGTCATGCAAAGGTACGTGAACCGCCTGTTGACTGTAGATTGGGAAAAATACCCACCAGCTGACCTCGACAACACAGATGGAACAAGTTTACAAACAGTGTAGGGAAACATTGAACGAGTATCTTTCCCCCACTCCACGAGCAGATTCAACATTCAACAGCGATGGTAGTCACATAAATCCGTCGAGTGGATTGCGCTGCCCGAAAGGGGACCGCACCTGTGATGCGCAAAACTTAGGCTGGTATATGAAGAGCCTCACCGAGCTTGGACTGCTCCCCACGATCCTGTCTTCTCCAGCGTTACCCCAAACCCCGGCGCCGCCGCAATCTCAGAGTCTGCTGGAAATCATCAGTCGCGTCAGTCGAATCACCGGGCCGCCACAAATCCACGGCGGGATCTGCGACTTTGCGCCGGCGTTTCGAGCGGCCATTAAAGATATTTACGAAAGCGTACCGGGATTGACGCTGTTTGAGGTATCGGGCAAGAGCGGCTGGGCATTATCAAAGAACAGGAGCCCGCGACATAGTACACAAAGCCAGAAAAACAGCGCCCAGTTCTCGGGGACACATGAGCAGCTATTTAAGATTGCAGCGCTACAGAGGTATGCTCCAGGAGACTACTACCACTACCATAGCCTCCTTCTACCGTTCGGGGGTGATAGTGGTTCTGCCGACGACAACGATGTGTGCTTCAAGATCATGAATCTGCTAGACGACCCTCGGGACTTGCGCGCCGCTGCACTAATCGACAAGCGCTTTTATCGGAGTTACTTGCGTAACAAGACACGGCTTTGGGAAGGTATTCGAGGATTCGGGAACGGGAAGGCCCCTGAAGCATATCATCACATGGAAATTGCGGAAGTGGACGGGACTCCATCTACAGCGAGGATCGAGGACGAGGACGAGAACTATATTCTGCAAAGTACTATAAGCGCCGTCCCTCCGCGAGAGAAGTTTAGACATGGGCAGCTCTTGTTAATTGAGAACAAGCGATTAGTCGAAGGGGATGGGAATAAATACACAAGTGACATGCGTAAGGGGCTCTTAGGAATCACGGGACATGAGAGTAATAGGCAGAGGTCTTATTCGGGAGGATGACACGAAAAGATTTAGTGTCTAAAGCCAATGTATTGTGTGTGTATAGGCTAGGGATATTGGAGTCTATGCATCATGGGTTATTAGGGATATGAGATACCATGGAGTTTGGTTCATTAAGGCGCGCTTTCAGATCGTTTATCTGTTTGGTCCGGCGGTATGATGGTACATATACCCGTTGTTCAATTTAGTATTTTTTTTATATCTTCTAACCTACTGTCAATACAGCACCTCAATTCTATAGCGAATTCAAAATACTGCGAGTCTAGCCCCTCTTCTGCGAGGCCGAAAGAGTGGAATACAGCAAGAGGCGACAAAATCGTGATCGAGATCGTCCTTGACTAACAGGAGTAGAGACAGCTTAGAGGGATATAAACCTCAATATGGGTGCCGTACTTCAACAAAGACGTTCCCAACTGCGACCTACGTGGTCGAGTGGTAAAGTAGTCGGCAGGACAAACCCTTGTGTCAGAGGCAGGGCCATAGGCATTCAAGGGCTTTCCGGTCCAGGGATGTTGAGTATAGCTTGAGCCCTGAGATTCTTTTTTGCGCTTTTAAGTGCACCTGTTCAATTTCTGATTGAGCTCTTTTGACTAGTTTCTGCATTTTATACAGCCAGCCAGCCTACTTCCCTTCCCAACTGCCCTCGATCATGGGTCCCTATATTTCCTCCAACGAGTAACTGCTCGCCTCCTTGGAACGACTCCATCTTGCGCGAAGGGCTGATTCGATGACTTGGCAGTAATAAGCTTTCAGTTCAGCCTGCTAGAAAGGAGACTTGAGGGGTGTGTCTAGCAGCAACAGGTAGCTATCGGCTAGATGAAGAATACGACACCTCAATTTTGAACTAAAAACGCGATTAAACTTCGGAACCAACTCTAATCGTGAGTTTAGAGAGCCTGTCAACGGATTTGTAGCAAAGGTAGCGTTGGGATGGAACGTACGTATTACGGGGATGTGAGTGGTATCATCTCGGCCCGCAGAAAAGGAGAAGGAACTCCATGCGGCCACCAGGCGCAAAAGCTTCTTCTACCTGAATTATCGATACACAAATTGTTATCCGTCAAATACAATATTTCTCTAAATCATAAGTTTCCCCCGAAATGATAGTTAATACTTCAAAACTTCTTGTTTAAGATAAACATCAATTTCAATATTTTGTAAGGTCCTCAAAATTAAAGGGATCTGAACTCAGTGTTATTGAGTTATAGTACTCATCAAATTTATTATAAGGACATCTTATCTAGGTAGTCATTCGTAAAACTTTTTCGTGGCCCCTTATAATTACTAGGACGAGCACAGATAATTAATTCTAGAAGATTCTGTCATAACGGACCATGATTAAATCACAAACCTACTTAATCTTCGCTGACTTATGTGAATGATTGTTTGTAATCTTGCTGAGAAACATTGCATCACTATGATTTCTAAGCCTTGATGTCTTGTGATAGACATGATGTGAACTCTGAGAAGATGCTCCTATTGGCGTTGATCCGTAAAAATCAGCGTCACGTTCACAAAGAGTTCCTGGGCGCTGTAGTAAGAGGGTAATGAATGGAAAATCGGAACAGCAGCAATACTACACGAGTTGGATTATGAAGACGGAACTCCGAACTCCTAGAGCAGCAACTAATATGAAGTTATCAAGCACGTCGGCATCACGGTGCGTGTCTGGCTGTATAAATGCGTACTCACGAGTACGATAGAGACTCATGTCCAATAACATGCGCTTCTAGCTACTTGACGAAGTTAAAGCTCCTACCATGAAGATCAGTAACCCCGCTATCCCACTCGGCTCAGTGGTAGTCGTTATTGGAGCCAATGGATACATTGGCGTGGAGGTATGCCAGAAACTTCTCGAGATGGGCTACCACGTAAGGGGCACTGTTAGAGATCTCGAACGCTGTAACTGGATGCATCAACTTTTTGATAGGGACTGGCCTGAACAGTTTGAATTAGTTCAAGTCCAGAACTTTGAAGCGGACGGGGCTTTCGATCACGCATTTGAAGGTATAAATTTGCCACCCCTTTTCTCAATTTGTCATAAGGCTAATCGAGTACCATCCTCAGGAGCGGCGGGCGTGCTGTACATTTCGACTCCCATCATCTTTGATCCCGATCCAGCTAAAGTCGTGGAACCCATTGTCAACGGTACACTAAACATACTTAACGCCGCAGCTCGCGCGAAAGTGCAGCGTTTCGTTCTGAATGGAAGCTCCAAAGCCGTGGAAACGACGGTTTACAACCAGCCCCATGAATTGACGACGAAGACGTTTAACCATGAGGCCATACAAAAAGCCCGCAATGAACCCGCATCTCCAACATTTCAAAGAAGTTTAGACGTGTACAGTGCTGGTAGAGCTGCAGCGGAACTAGCCTTTTGGTCATGGATTGAAGAGAATAAGCCATCTTTTGTAGCCAATTGCGTTGTGCCTGATGGTAACTTTGGGCGTGGTGAGTAATCCATGGAACCAGTGTTTTCCCCGTTTCGTACCACTCTGAGTACGACATTTTTTCTTTGAGATAAGAGAGAAGGCTTCCACAGCCCTTATAAACTACGTTCCAAACGCAATAACTGACTTCGAATGTTGCAGTGTTAGGCCGTGAACATGTTGGACAAGGTTCGTCTTTCGGAATGTTGAAGCGCGCCTTCGCTGGTGAATGGACAGATGTCCTTCCCTACCTTGGTAAGTGTATTGCTCTTTCGATTAACCTTTCGATCTCTCGTCTTAGGTAGTGTCCATGTATGAATTCACATCGCTGATTCTGTGTAGCGTTTTACATTGATGTTGAAGATTGTGCACGCCTCCTGGTCGCTGCCCTCGCCCTGCCATCTATCAAGTCTGAACGGATTTTTGCCTATTTCAAAAATGGCACTTGGAACGATCTTCGTCATAGAGTCCGAAAACTATTTCCGGAACTCACAGATATCGTGACAGGAGAAGACCTCGCTATTGAAGGTAGAGACCTGTCAACTGCTCCTGAACCAATACAGCGCGCAAAAGAGATTCTTCATGAGATCGGTCAGCCGGGATTTGTCAACGAGGACGACATGCTGCGCAAGTTTGTGGAATCCACGTATAGAAACAACGAATGAAGATGGTCCAAGATTTTAGAGGAATCCCTGATAGTCAAATTGCTCTGTTAGAAACACCATTGTTGTGAGTATAGGCAGATCTCACGCTCTCTCCTCGAATTTAGACGGTTCAAATAATCAAGTCCGTCAACATATTTTGAGATGTAATATGCTCCACACAACATGACGAAGAAGAGTCGGATGTGATGCCATTTGCGGAACTCTTGGATCCGAGCTTGCTAGGCAAGAAAGTGATCTTGCGACGTTCGGAATGGAGTTCACTCGAGGTGACAATGAGTCGGAAAACCAAGTTTACCAATTCTGTCTTCAAGTCAATTGATTTATCATAACAACATCGACAATTTTCCCATACATCGCGGCGGCTAAGTAATCAAGACTTGGTATGACTCGTTGTTACGCAACTAGGAACTCCGTGTTAGGAGTATTTAGGCTCATGGGTGGATTTCAAGTTGGTCAAATAGTCGGGCAATCCATGCCTGTATCCATACAATTGTCACGCAGTAGGGTTTTATAAATAGCGGCGACTGAGCCAGTTGTTGGATCCTGCGGAGCTTTAACTAGGCATTCTTCTCATTCATATTTGTATTAAGCAGCCCACGAGTTGAGACCTTCCACCACCAAAATGGGAAAATTAATGATATATGGGGCAACTGGCTATACAGCACGCATCGCATGCGAACACGCTAACAGTCATGGTCTTCAGCTTGTCCTGGGCGGGAGGTCTCAGGACAAGCTCGCGAAACTTGCCACTCAACTCGCTGTTCCCTATATAGTATTTGGAGTCGAGAATTCCGATGCTGTCGCCTCAGCCTTGAAGGATATTAAGGTGCTCCTCAACTGTGCCGGACCCTTTGTTGAAACGGCCGAACCTCTTATGGCAGCATGCATTAAGCAAGGTGTACACTATCTTGACGTCTCAGCTGAGTTGCACAGTTATCAACTGGCGGAAAAGCTGGATGAGGAGGCAAATAGATCTGGTGTTATGTTACTACCCGGATGTGGTGGTAGCGTTTCAATGCTGGGTTGTCTGGTACTTTACGCCCTGCAGAATGCAGAACAAGCCGCCAGCATCGACGTCGCTCTGCACATTAGCGGACCTATGTCACGGGGCTCAGCTATCAGTGCCGCAGCCAATATATCTCCGGAATGCCTTCAGCGGCGTGATGGTAATATTGTGCAACAGGACATCAACAACACGAGGCAGTTCGATTTCGATGATGGCAATGGAATTGTTTCCTGCTTTCCCGTTACGCTGCCCGATCTTATTACAATATGGAAATCGACCAGAGTCCCAGATATCAGGACATTCGTGCGAACTTCTGCAGGCTCCTTCCCTACTGGGGACCTCGCTGCTTTGCCGAACGGTCCTACTGCTGAGCAAAGGGAAGCGAATCCATATCACGCCTCTGTTGTAATTACTGAGCAAGACAAGAGTACGAGGCGCGCTGTTCTTCACATGGTCAACGGATATTCATTTACTGGTATTGCTTCGGTAGAGGCGGCCAAGCGTGTGTTGGCAGGGGAGGTTAAAGGAGGGTTTCAAACGCCAGCGGATGTGTTCGGCAAAGACTTCGTGAAGAGCGTTGCTGGCTCTCAAATAGTAGATCTTTAGCACTTGTAGTATATTTTACGGTGCCGTACACCTGTTCGGTTCAAGGACTCAATAATATCGCTTAGATATGCCCGTATATAAATATCAAGACAAGTACTTTGTGTGGTGAAGAGCCTCTGCTTGGTGATTGGGTGTCATCGACATCAAAGGGCCGCTTTGAACGAATGCTTATTAATAAAACAAGAAAGGTCTAGAGCCGCAGAGAGCAATAAAGTTAAATGCACTGCATATATAGTTGGTAAGATTTCTGTCAGTCAGACCAACCACACGGGAGACATTGTAGAGTAGAGTTAAGAATGTCTTTAAAACCAAAGAGAGCAAGAAAACTCTTCTTAGAAAATCAAACCTCGATTTCACTGAGAAACATACACATGTGCGAAAAAGGGGTGGTAACAGTCAAGAGCTATATATCGAAAGAACCCTTTCCGCAAAAATATTGATCATGACTCGATCTCTGGGATATTGATTGAAGAATTACGTGCTAGTAGTTACCTAATATTAATCGTGACACATTCTGTCCCCGAACTATAAAAGGGCCAAGCCTTTGGAGGTTGTTGCATTGAACGCTCGGCGAGACAGAATTACTGAGACAGACTGCTGCCATAACTTTTTGGTTGGATGTGGAATTAGAATAAGGGCTCAATCTAGCTAGGAATTCTCTCTATAGGACTTCATCTTTTTATTTTCCTTCCTTCAGTTAGGGGTACTAGCTCCCCTCTTGTGCGGCTTGATCTATTGCAGAGACTGAGGCTCACGTGACCATCGCGGACCAGTACTTAGCCTCTTGTTTCTAAATAAGACTCAGAAAAGTTGCCCGCCCAACCAGTCTTAGTGAAGAATGGGCTTAGGCAGAATTATTAAGGACCCAGTTACTATAATTGCGTAGTACATATCATATAAGTGCAGAGCAATGTAGAGCTAATACTAGTTATGCTTAAAGATTTGCGTCAAAGAGAAACTTAGAGAATTAGCTTACGAGTTGTTGTCGTTGTTATGATATTAAGGTTAGAAAGTTGAAGTTCACTGTTATTAGTCCAATTATCAATGATCAGTACCTTGGAGGAGAGCTATTTGTGAACCTCAGGATTGGACTCTCTCCAAATCTTGTCTCATTCGCGTATGGTACGAAAATACTGAGCTTTACTTGAAGTGTTGCAGTTGTCACCCAGATTTTCTCACAGATAGTCGAAAAGGAGACCTATCTACACGAGAATCTTCAACCTTCTTCTACTTCTTGAAAGACTTTAGCACGATGTACTACTCGGTATCTATGCCTACATTTAGGTCTACAACTACCTAAAAGTTCTCGGTCCCTTTATACTAGCAATGAGAGTTCTGCTCGACTCAAAGGCGCTTCCGCTAAGGATGGCTTATGGGCGAAATTATCTTCAGAATCATACGCGGCCGAGATGGACATATCACTATCGCTGATGCGGACACCTAATTCTCCTCCGTCCCAATGTACAGTTTAGCACCTGAACACTAGCTACCTTTTCAAGTGCCATTAACGATACACGATAAGTACAAATCAACACACATACTTGGCTTAGAAGGTTGTATTAAGACTAACTTTGGCGTCAAAGTATTATAGCCGGCAGGTGTTTAAAACAGGATATTGGAGACTCTAAGAAATACTTAAGTGTACTTAATGAAACACTTACAGGTCTATATATTCCGAATATCATCCTTCCCATTGCGGACTCCGTTGGTACATCTTGTTTTCCCACATTCGTATAGCTGCTTAGGATGATCATGCAACGCTGGGAGCTAAACCTTCGCACTCTTATGACTACATATATGATATGCAAGTCGTAGTCTCGGATGTATGTCGCAATCTTAGACGCAGGTTGCAGTTTCGGGCGTAGATCGCATTCTTCGGACGCAGGTCGCAGTCTCGGATGCAGGTCCCAGCTTCTCGGACGTTTAATTCTAGCAGGATGTGTTCCTGTGAATAAACTGAATGAGCACGCTCATCGGGAGCGACTATGTGGCTGGATTTTTTCGACGGCTTAAGTGGTCCAGCCTTATTTCAATTGAAAACTTGTATCCGGCCCCGAAATCTTGGTAGAGCCAAGGACCCCTTCCGACAATACTTCCGGGGTGGCTGATTATCTCAGACAGCGAAAAATCGCCGTTGCGTTCCCCTAAGGGGGGCTTGGTATTGTAACCTCCAGGGCCCATTGGTATCTTGGTATCTTGGCCGTTACGAAATGACGGCCCCTCTTATTGAAATCCGCGTTATCGCTAAAATAAGAAGGAGATCGAACGATATTTTATAACTGACCTGTAATACCCCTCGTTTTGGTATGGAGTAATTTGCTTAGCTGCACAAATGAGTGGCCCACCCGGTTAGCTGGGCGCATCCTAATTGACAACTTTGGTGGCTATGGGAATTTCAAATGCGTGATGTAGCCATCCCACGAGCGTGTAAGAGCGCTGAGCACCTGTGCAACTACGCCGTGAAACCACCCTTCCGCGCCTCATTTAGCCCTGGAAGCTGTCAATATTCCTGCCTTATGGTAGCCAAGGAGCTTCAGATTTGCCAGATGGAAACGCCAAGTAGTTAGGATGCGTAACACCACACCAATATTGGCGCCCATCCTCATCTCTCTCGTCTATCATGGGCGACACGTGTTTACCATATAATTCTAAAAGTCCGATGCACCAGTGAATGCCGAATAATTCCTCTACTCTGTTTTCATTATTTGCTTTTCATTTGAATTCTCCGAGCTCTTTTACTAATATAAGGCTGCTGGACAAGTCTTTTTCGCTCTCCTTTCTATTCACTTTCTTTTAGTGCCATCCCTTAGAAGCGATACTCAAACTTATACACACTGGAAATACTTTCAAACCATTAATATCACGTCTTCTCTTTTAGGTTATTCATAATGGCAGTCTCGCTGAGAACGTTTTTGTTGCTAAATGCAGCAATAACGCCAGTATTTGGATTCTGCGGTGGCCGAACGCATCTGGATAAACGTGAATCAGAAGATATTGTACCTGTCGCTACCTTTGGTTACGTTGGGTCAGGGTCGCCGATACTATGGCATCATCTCAGTCCTGCCAACGCCATATGCGCAAACGGCTCGAACCAGTCGCCCATTAACATGATAGAGGGATCCTTCGCTCTTGTACCAGGCAGTAATCTAACTGTCACGCTTCCCGATACTCTTCCCGAGGGCGCTACTTTCGAAAACCTTGGGAGCACGATCGAAGTAGTCATGGAGGGACTCGGTGGGACACTGGAGCTCGAAGGCTTGGAGTACGAGCTTCTGCAGTTCCACTTTCACCATCCCAGTGAGCATGTAGACAATCATGTCAGCTTGCCGAGTAGGTAGCCTCAAAAGCTCATGTCTACTTCTTCAGACTAACAATGATCTCAAGTGGAAATGCACATGGTGTTCCAGCACGAAACGCAACTGGCCGTCATTGGCGTTTACATTGATCTCGTCGACTCTTTATCGTTCAACTCTACCAGGCTCCTACCCCGGCGCACGTCGTCTACTATGCTTGAGACTATCTTCTCTTCCATTGAAGGCATTGCTTCGCCTGGTACCTCGACAAAAACCCCAGCTTTCAGCATGACTGAACTGAGTGATCTGCTGGCAACCGCGGATTTCCAGCGCTATTCCGGATCCTTAACTACACCCCCTTGTTCTGAAGGTGTCGCGTGGTCGGTTTCAACCAAGAAGCTGATGCTTTCCCGCCAGACCTTCGCGAAGGTCAGAGATGTAATCGGGTTTAATTCTCGTTACTTACAGAATACACCCGGGCTGGCCAATCTTCTAGTTATGGCACAATTAACATAAAGAAAGCGTGTCATAAACACGGTGTATAATGGAAACGGGGTTTGGCTTCGACATGTATAGGCCCTATACATGACATGGATAGAAGTGTAGCTTTGTATAATTTAGACAGTGTATTGTGTCGGTGTTAATTGGTTCCTTTGGACGACTACGTTCAATTCATATCCTGTAGCGTTTTACCTAGACTACTGAGTTATTGACCGGCTACTAGTAACGCTGTCATGTATGCGTCAATGATAATGAGATGACGTCGATGACTATTCTGACAGCTCCAGACTGGACAATGAGCTATGGCAACAAATCACTAGCAGGTCGTCACCATAAAAACTCCAATCCAAGCATCATATGTACGGGTTGGTCGTCTTAAGGAATCACCAAATATCAAAATGTCCGCTGCGCCACGATTGCGAAGCCTAAAGCTCATCTCGCCTCAGCTGGCATCGCCAGTGCCCTCGTTGCGAATGAGGACACAACATAGCTCATTCTCTGCCATAAGAGAACCCAAATTTGATCAGACCAAAGAGTCGAACGACCCTTCCAAAGGCTTGAGGCCCGAACACAAGACTCAGGCTAAGCAGGCGGAGAGTAGCGAAGGCAAAGACCATCCAGCCAAGCAACCCGATCCGCAACCGGCGCCAAGTAAATCAACAGGAATACAATCTGATGGCCCAGATTCGAAGGCGGGAGAGGGTAAAGACAAGGGAGTGACCAAGGATAGAAATTTCATGCCTTCAACGGGTATGTGACATGGGTTTCTTTGGTCGGTCATCTCCGCATAAGATAACGATCCCTGGCATTGACATCTCGGCATAAGACGAACTGCAAGCCTTTATGGAAAATGAAAAGTTGGATATCTTCGTGTATACTAGAAGCTTATGTAGTATAGTCATCATACTTCAAACGTATCAAAGCCATTTCTTCTGTTTTTTTCTTCTATTGGTCTCCTTACCTGTCTTGTAAGTGAAACCATGGCCTCTGTAGACAATTGGTCCTTTTCTGGATTCTCATACCCTAATATCAGGGTAGAGTTCTTGGTGATGGGATCTGGACAGCAAATACCCGGTCGATCAAACTTCCGAATGACGTGGCTAGTGTTCTATAGACAAGAGATCATAGGGGAAACAAGGTGATAAATTCAAGATGCAATCTAGCCGTTTGGATCTTTCAAATATAAAGGTGGGTCCTTGTTCGGATGTAAGTAGGTAAATTTACAAACCTAACCATCAACTAGATTTACTCAAAGAGGGTCAATTAAGTCTTACTGTACTTCGTAATGCGGTGGTATACTAACTTACAGCTTGGCAGAGATTTCTAGTTTGCACAATGTTGCTTCTATTGCAATCCACCAACAATTGGATACTGTCCCAACTCTTGTTAAGATATTTAACAGATCGCCACATGTGACACTAGTGTTTTCCTAAATCTGGGGAATACAAAGGCGTAGCAACTACTTGGGCAGATAATGAGCTTAAATTTATTCAAGTATGTCCAATTAGGTTGGAGAGAGATAAGTTGTTTGTGAATGTTGAATACAGTGTAATTGTAGGGCTTGAGCACCGTCCCCACGTCAATCTTCAAATTTCGTCATTGGCCAAAAAAGTTGTTCCATATTGAAATTGTATCACCAAAAGCTACCACCATAAGTAACCACAACGACCACCTTTTCCCTGCTGCACACCATGATGCGATGAATTAATAGCGTCAACCTGATTACGAGAGGCAGTATAACGGTAGTAGAGGGGTTTATAAGATGGACGAGATAGCGTCGTTCTTGGAGCGGGCGAGCACCCATCCTCTTTTCCCGACAAAAGCACTGCTTCAACATCTTCAACATCCGCGGGCACAGCTTGCTGCAACCGCCATTGCATCCGGCGCCGTTGTCGCCAGCGTCATCCTCGGCTACCAGCAGCTGCGGCAAGAGGAGCGTGTTCACGACCTAAAGCGCTCAATCCCATCACTCACAGACGATGGCGACACTCTACGCAAGGTGGGTGGCATCTCTCCGAACCAACCAAGCACTGCACTGCACTGCACATGCGTCCAGCCACACGACAAAACCCGGCTGACCCGCGCAAGGTAGCTTAATAGCTTCGGCGGCGCCTCCAAAGCCGATAAAGAAGATATCCGCAACGAAATGCTCGCCCGCCGCGCCCAGGCCGGCGACTACGACGACGAGCTCATCCTCGAACAACTCACTCGCAACCGTGTCTTCCTCACCCCTGAAGGCCTCGAAAAGCTGCGTGGCGCATTCGTGATAGTTGTCGGGTGCGGAGGCGTGGGGTCACACTGTACGGCGGCGCTGGCTCGGTCGGGCGTCTCACGTATACGACTGATCGACTTCGACCAGGTGACGTTGAGCTCGCTGAACCGACACGCCGTTGCGACACTCGCCGACGTTGGTATTCCCAAGGTTCATTGTCTGCAGCGGCGGTTGCTGGCAATAACGCCGTGGGTACACTTCGATTTGCGTCAGGAGAAGTTCTGGGACCAGGCTGCCGACCGGCTGCTCGCGCCTTGGCAGAAGACGGGACAGAAGCCTGATTTTGTTATTGATGCCATTGACAATATCGACACTAAGGTTGCGCTTCTCAAGTATTGCCACGACCATGAGTTGCCAGTCATCTCCGCCATGGGTGCTGGGTGCAAGAGCGATCCGACTCGCATCATTGTTGGTGACATCGGGACAAGCACGGATGATGGGTTATCGCGATCCACACGCAGACGGTTAAAATTGTTAGGCGTCACCAAGGGTATACCCACCGTCTATTCGACAGAAAAGACAGGAGAAGGAAAGGCAGAACTACTCCCTCTCCCTGAGGATGAGTTCCAGAAAGGTCAGGTCGGAGACCTTGGTGTTCTTCCTGATTTCAGGGTTAGGATATTGCCTGTTTTGGGAACAATGCCTGCTGTCTTCGGATACACTGTTGCCAACCATGTGATCCTTGCCATTACAGGTACTTAAATCTACCTTCTCTCGTCTACCGTTCTGTCTACTAATTCTACAATAGGATATCCACACGACTACTTACCAGCAAAGGGGCGCGAGAAGATGTATGAGGGTCTACTCGCCTCGGTACAGGGGGGTGAAGAGAAGATACTACGGTATCAGACCGGTGGCGATCCTAGCATATCTGTTGGTCTGAAGACGCCTATTACAACGGGTGATATTGCGTTTTTGGCCGAGGAGATCTTTAAGGGTCGTAGCGCTATCACTGGACTTACGACACGACTTATTCTGACCCGGTGGCGAAAGCCCACGAGTCCGATCTTGATCAAAATTGGTGAAGGGGACAGTGAGCAGAAGTCATCAAACATGAAACTAACCGACCTCGTTCTGATGACAAAGGAAGAGGGCACGCGCCACGACAAGTTGATCCTCCGCGGCGACCAACAGCCTGAGGATGTGTATGACGCGGCGACTGTAGCAAAGGTTGAGGCAGCATTGAAAGAAGTAGCCCTCTATGAGAAATACAGGTAGATATGAATTCACGAACCATCAAATCTCGCTATTCATAAGCATGTAGCGCCGACGGCCAGTCGACTTAGCCAGTCAATCTTTGCAGATCGCCCTCTAATCAGGTTATTGAATGTACAAGTTGCAGATTGGGGAGGCTTTCGCTTTTTATCACAGTTTCCCCTGCAGCTTTCCCTCGCGTCTCAACCCCTCCCACAGCGCCAGCGCCGCAAGAGCTTTCGCATCGCGCCGACCCTCATGCCACAGATCGCGCATTGGGATAAGCTTCAGGGTGATTTTCTCGCCATCATCGCGGAGTCCCGTCAACTTACCCGTCCATTCTTTCAGCGTATTCCGGGGCACCCGACGCTCGTGCATATAGATGGGAATATATTCGTCGCAACCGCCGGCTGAAGGGTACATTGCGGATGGCAGACCTTCCTCCTCGCCTTCTTGTGATGATGCTTCGTTCTTAGGTGCCGCTAGATCACTCAAGCAGACCAACTCTGACGCCGGAATCTCGATACCCAGTTCCTCGTAGATCTCACGGGCGGCCGTGCCCGCGAATTTCCCCTCTCCAGATTCGTTTTCGTCGTCGTCTACCATGCCCGCTGGTAGCTCTGCGAATGCCAAACTACCGGCTGCAATGCGCGGTTGGATTGTGAGGAGTACGTAGCGTTCTTCCTCATCGGCACCACCCTTTCCCGAAGACACATCGTCTGGAATGAGCATCACGAGCATGCCCACGCTTGGTCCTCGTAGGAATACCCCGCCGGGCAGTGATTCACCCGCGGAATTCGTGACTTCGGTCTGTATCTTCAAGAAGCCCACACGCTTGCTGCCCCACATGTCGTAGCTTTGCACGGTGATGGACCGTAGAGCATATGGATCATCGTGAAAGGGATGCTTGGGATTACTGTGCTGGAGTGAGAGCGAGTTTGTCAAGGTTTTAAGCCATTTCTGAAAGTCGTGTTAGTGATTTGCACCAAGCATGCCACACATCTTGAGAAGTTAAGATATGCAGAAGTAAGGGGACTCACGTTAAAAGGAGAAAATGAGAGCAATTGCTCTTCCGAGAAGCCTTCTGGGAGCGAGACGTTTATCGCGGGCGATTTGAGTGTGATGGTCGTCATTGTTGTTATAGACCGTCTAGTGGGGTTGATATTTAAGAGGGTATTAGACAGAAGTGAGCTGCTGGCGAGGAGACAGCGATTTTGAAATATCTGTGCTGCAGACAGAATATGTCGCATGTCTTTTCTGTGCCGTTTGTTGTTAAATTAATTCGCCTCCTTTAGGCCGACTAACTAGAAGGCTCACACACTGAACTGGTAGTTTGCATGACGTAAATATAGGTAGGTACGGAACATGCAGCACTACAACAATGGAGTTGAAGGACTTGGATCCAGAACGGCTGATCTTCGGCAAAATGAATGCATCGTTCAGCGCCATCATTATCGGCTGTGTCACACGAGGTATACTGGCTTACCCCATGAACCACATTCGCCTTGCATGAAACCGTGGACATAGGCATCTCCCACCACGCGATAGCAGGACTGATGTGAGTCGTAACAACGAATCGTCTCGTCTTTCTGGACCTTGGCCCCCTCTCCAGCTCGATACGAGGCCCGGTCGCTGAACAGAACCTCTATGTCTTGACCAGTGCAGCGCCTTGTTGAAGCTTGATCATCCTCGCGGAGAACAAAAGGAACCCGACTGCCTAATAGCACCACAACGGAATCCCCTATCTTCGTGTCAACTGGGCCAGTGCCAATGTAGCCACGTTTCGTCCTAAAGAATCGTCTCCCTCCAGAGGCACATTCCAACAGGTACTGAAATGCGTTCTTGCTCTCCGTCTCCATTCCGCTATTCGTTGGCTCAACCCATAGGCCTCCAACAAGAGACGTCCTTCTATGGGACTGCTCGTCGACCGTAAGCCAGCGTTCGTAAGCCCGCTTGATCGTTTGATACTCTTGGAGCCGGCGAAATTCTCGAATGTATGCTGCTCTGTCGGCATACTGCATGAATTCGAGGTCGGAGCATAGTGTTCGCCGAAAAGCATCATCTACAGATCCGCCACCAGCATATATTCTCAGACTGCCCGACCAAGTTGCTGGTAAGTTCTTCTGCCACTCAAGAACGGTGAGCCTGGCTCTGTTTCTCCCCTGTCCATTCTCAAGTTCCCTGCCGACATAGTCAACCTTGTCTACAAAACACCCCTGCGTCTCCAGAATCGACCGTCCATGCAACGCAACGCCGCCACCCAAAACCTCAGCTGCATTATAAAGTTGAATAGTGCCCACTCTAATATGCTCATTGACGGTAGGAGGGTAGCTCCAATCTGTGACCCACGAAGGCATCGAAGATCGGTCGATGCCTCCCTGTAGGGTACCCGCTAATGCTGCCAACGACCGCGTATTCTTTATGAGCAGCTTTGTAGTGTTGAAAAAGAGGTTGTGGTCCCGGACAGTGTAATCTGGAGTAATCCCCTTCATAGCTTGGCCCGACTTCTCCGTGCCCCATGATCTAATGAGCCCAAGAACAGCAAAGACCTTATCTCTAGGGTCAGTAGCTAATCGAGAGCGAAATTTTCGAAGAACTGTGAGGGGCACCATAGGCTCTTTCTTCTCCCAACCTCGGCGCGTTGACTCAATCTCCATGATCACGCGGGTAAACTGCATCAGACTATGTCCACTCTTCAGATGCGATGAGACGCTGTCTAAGTTATTCCTCACACGGCCGGTATCATAACCAACTGCCGCCAAAGCGAACATGCGCCATGGAGCGCTGAAGTTCCCATAGTATATGACCGGCTTCTTCGCCACTACCGTCTCCTGCACAACCCATATCCTCTGCCACTACAACGATTAGTCATCTAGAGATTTCTCTTATGTAGAATCTTACTTACCCAAGCCTTGTCCATGATAGCATTTAACCCGTCAACTATACTCTCTGAGTATTGCACATGCCGCAAATGCCAGATCTTGTCAACTGGGACTCCGCTCGCAAGGAGATGCAGAATGCAAAATGCGCCAAAGATGTCACGTCTCCTCCCTTCGAACTTTGACGCCCTTTCCTCATCCAATGATGAGGAAAAGTATGCCTTCAGTTTCGGGACATCCCTTTGATCGCCAGACCACTTCAAGATATTTGGGTTATCGTGCGTCTCGCTTAGAGCATCACTGTTCATACTCGCGTTATCCAGAATCCAATCACCCATGTCGTCGTACGGCCCGCTCTCACCGAGCCATATCAACACCTCGCTACTATTCTGGTAGATGTCGCGCATCATGCCCACTTGATGAGCGCGCTCGGCCTTGTCTTGCTGATTGATGCAAATAGCATCAACCCATATACTAACGACGTCATTTGGCGTCCTCAACCTCCGCAGAGCAGCGTGTAAATTTGCGCTTATGTAGATGGGTTTCGAATTGCAAAATATGGCCTCGTCTGAAGCGGCATCGTCACCCTTCCATGAGTAAGACAGTGCCTTATACGATAAGGTCGGGGTGAGTTCCCTCTCGACCAATTGGCAATGTATCGGCAATGCTGAGAAATCTCCTGGTAAGAGCTCGATGAGCCGAATTGTATGAGCTTCTCGGTCGAGCTGCGGGTATAGATACCGACTTGCGCGTGAATCAAGTCGGAGCGACATCGCGAGATTAGCGCGACGAGACGGACTGGCGGATTGCCTCCTACCAAGTAATTATACGTGCAAAACGAAGTTCTGATGTAAGAGGGTGACCTAAGTACTTTGAGGCGTAGCCTACCCAATGCGGCTTAGTTCTAAATACACAAGTATAACCTTTGTCGATCTGGTAAGAATATAAACAGACATTTCCTCGCTGCTTTGGCGGACAATACTTAAAAGAACCGGAAAAGAGAGAGAGGAAAAAAATTGAAAAATAGAAACATGAGACACTTCATATGTCTTCAAATTTTCCACACACTAGAACTAACTATGCGGCAGATTTAGAGCCGCATTCCCATGATAATCCGTTATTCGATCGGTAGGAGAATGAATACAAAAACTTCTCCAGAGGAAGAGCTGACAGATGTTTTAGGGGGCCTCGATTCATGCATGTTGAGTGGTCGAAGCCGGTCGTTCGAAATTTGTGTCACTTATATCATGGTTCGTAATCATTTCGCAATCACGGATGAAAAAGAACAGCATGCAGTCAGCGTTGCTTTGTAACACATAGACTAGTTATCCTTATTAATCTGTATGGTAAATTATTTCATTTGGTTCTGCAATTTTGTCTGGTTGGTTTGATGGGTTGCCTGGATGGGATAGTAATGACTTTTATCAGGTGATGAATGTAGGGTCGCAAATGTTTCCCATTCTATTGTATCTGCGCATATTCATCATTTAGCTTGGTTTCTTGTCGTCCTTCTCATATCATTGGCGGGGTTCAATCCGGCATTGTCGATTGGGCGAATCCTACTGACCTACATCACATAGACGCACAACGCTGCATGATGCAGGTCAAACCGTCATAGCGACGAACAGAGCCGACTACTAAACATGTATATCAATAAATTAGCCTGCAGCGCACCAGTATGCTGCCTAACTCACTATGTTATCTCCTCTTTACTCTTGGAAGGCGGCGTTACGAAGCTTACAGCCTGGGCGTGTGTCACGATACATCCAAATTAGCTAAAAAAGGGACAAGTATCACTACAGTAAAAATGATAACACCCTAGTGTACTGAACAACGGACTGTGTTAGCTGTTCAGAAGAGGAAAGCACTTTTGGCGCACAAGGTAAGAATACTTGGACTAGAGAGACATAATGATAAATAGATTAGTTTCGATAATTACTGGGTGTAGGGGAGGGTTAATGATGACGTTTTGGATCTAAGTTAATCCCACCAGGCCATGATGGGACATTTAAGCCTTTCAAATTGAATCCGTAAAGGTTGAAACCAGTGACGAGTATCCAAGACAAGCTTTATAAATGATATGTTAAATGTATAAACGGAAACGAGTCGTTGTCGTCCTGGTTCTCGAGGTTTACATTTGTATATTTTGTTTTACTATTTGAGGCAGAAAAAAGAGACGCTCTGTATATAATCAGGTAGTCAGTACTAATGGAGATGGTTTTAAAGGCCTCCGCGCAACAATAGGTGTCTGACGGCGAGCCTTTAGTTCAGGTTTTACATATACCTAGGTAGAGCATATATTTCACGCAAATTGCTGAATTAGTTATATCTAATCTTGTATCACGAACATTCAATAGCTATCGAACTTTAACGAGCCACACCCGCCTCGAGCCAAGCTTTGTAGCCCTTCAACCTACGCGAGATCGTGACGAACATGTGTAGAACCCTCTGCAGAAACTCCTGTAGCATGCCTCAATATAAGCGGTCTGTAGTACGTAACACACAGACATTGGCTTCTAGCCGCATGGTGGTTGGGACCGGCTGGAACCAGGGTTTCTGTAATAACCATGAATATGTACAATTGATAAGGTAATGATTACCGCCAGAAAAGCTTAGGACCACTTCCTAGTGCATTCCATGCCGAGACCACATAGACTACTCAGTTGCCGGTTGATAAAATCTCTAAGGTGCATCTAGAGAGGGCTCATTCCGCATCAATTGAGTCTATTTAACGGCTTAGCTCAAGCCCTCAACCTGGTAACTCTGCAAGTTGGCCTACGGGGCTCAGCTCTTACTTATTACATTAGTCTCTGTTGCTATGGGCGGTTAGGTTGAGAGACTTCGAAGCGCTGAGGAAGTTGGCAACTGCAATACAAAAGTGACTTAGACTCAAAGTCACATTTCTGGGGATCCTCGGGTTCCACGACCAGAAGCCAGCAGTGCAAATGAAAGTTTCACATCAAAAAAGCTTAGGTTAATGCTTTGTTTTCGGTGTAGCAACTGCGTACAACAACAAATAAATTCTTAAAAAAAATTACGTATTAGAATTAAAACCCTAAGAGTTATGCACCTGTATTACTTTTAATTGTGAACAGCTTTGTTGGTTGTGTTATCAGGTATTGAAGTTGGAGGGCCTATACTGGTGTGAAACTTTCATTTGCACCCGCTTCTGCCACGACGGCTCTCGTCGTCTAAAGCGGAGCTATCAAGCTGGCATGTTGAGATATAGCGAACTTGGCTGAGGAAATAGCATCAATATAGCCTGCTAAAATCAATCGGGCTAGTGAGTAAGTAACGATTCTGGTTAGTAGTTCTATACTAAGCCCTATTGCTAGCTCGGGGTCCCTCACCATTGATAATTGCCTTGTACCGTTGCGACACTGTAAAAGAATCCTCTGTCTACTACGACGCGCTCATATGCTTAATCAAGACATGTCGCGTGATACGATTTTAACAAGGGAGCCCTTGGCTGGGAGCATGCTGCGACTGTCAACTGCGTTGTAGATGCTTGCGTTCACTGTATCATAGATAACGACAAGGTTGACAGCAAGGTTGCGCAACCAGAAATCAAAGCCAGCTGGTACCCAATGAAGGTGGCTATTGAGGCGCAGGAGGAATGGCTAAGCGAAGTTTTGATACGAGCTCCCATCAGGCGTTTTCTCTGAAATTGACCATGTTAAAGGGATTATGTTAACAACGGCCTCCAGAATAACTGAAATTACTGAAATCTCGAAGTTGTTTTTAACAATTTTCACATTCCACTTTTAGATATAAAGCTTATACTTTCATTGCTTGGTAGATGTTAGGTATACGAGAACATCTTCGGGTTCGCAATATGCTTATTAAGTGTATGCGGCAGCTGGACAAACACCCCCTGTAGCCAGCTGAACATGAAGTGCATTGTGGCGCCGTATAGGATATCAAAGTAGAATAACCTAGGAATATTTCTCTTCGGTAACCGTGACAGTGTTAGTAACATCGAATGTTTTTGGAAGAGATGATACCTTGTCACAACTCTTCCGGTCTATAATGAGTCTACAACTCAGTAGTATAAAGTAGCAAGGCTTGCTACTACGAGTTACGTAGGCATTATGAACACGATCATAACGCTACCTATCCTTTTAAACCCGAACAAATCTTATACATGACGACAGTCAGTCCGCCGATGACCTGCCTTGATGTGGTCATCGATCACCGGATTCGAAGATTGTGCAGGCCGACTTGGCCACCAGGAAACTTGCCGGAGCCCAGTACTCACCTCTCAATTCTACAACGATATGGATATAAGCGAGGCCGCAGGAGTGACGAAATCGACATAACTTGTCAACTTGCCGGACCTGCTACAACGGGTGGCATACTTGTGACCTTGCAGCAGCCGCGTGGCGACCATCCATTCGAAGACGGCATTGAAGCCGTTATTCACGACTGTGATACTTTTAGCGCATTGAACGAATTGTTTTTGGCAGCGTCTTGCGGTACGTTGAATGTGAAGGACCACATTTCTTTGGTCGATTTATTACCTTTTACACCGCAGAGAGCCGACACGGTTTCCTCAAGAGTACTCCGGGATACATTTGAGGCATCTAGACTGGCTATTTGCGCCAAAATGCCCGACGTAGTCCTTTGCGCTGGGAGAGTTTGGCTCCCCTGCGATGGCAGAAATCCGGAGACAGGATCGGAAGCTCAGGAGAAGCTCGACTTAAAGGGAGAGCTATGTAAGCTTGAAGCTGCAGGCGTTGGTCGGCCTGATCCATATGACGCCGTGGGTCTCCAAGGAAATAACAGAGAGTTGGTCGTGATGTCTAAGGTGAATGGTTTTCATCCTGCCTGCGCCATGACTTGGCATCCAGAGCACACCAGTCTCAGACAGTTACTCCTCCTGAACGTTGTTAAAACATGCGGCCTGTACAGAGGCGACTGGCGGGAAGACAGATGGATGGATATACTCAGGGAGGAATGCTTTAAGCTAACGGGTAGGCTAAAAGGTAAGTATGCTGAATCTTTTTGCTTCTCTATTTAAAAGCAAATTTCGCTAACACTATATAGACAATAAGCAGTCTACGAGTCTATCACCGACGAAACGTCGTATATGTACAGTTCCTCGACGAACTCGACATCTCCATGATTACGCACCGGTCTACTCTATCATTCAGGAAGACTTTTTAAACAGCGTCGCTATGATAGAGGCCTTACAGGAAAAAGACGCCCGGGATATCTACAATACTCTTCTCGCGAGTAAACTAAGTTACAAATGTAACGACGCCAGTGTCGTCCTACGCAGGGTATGGGATCTATGCAGGCGGAACTGGCCTGAGACGTGTGATACATTAAACAGACAATGCGTCAATGACATAGCGCTTGATATACGCCGCCTGTTGGAGGGATTTGTCAACAAGCCGCTACAAGTGCGGAACCCACGCCTCCAGAATATTTTTCAGGCGTGGATGGCCGATTTGAGTATCTGCATTATTTCCGACGGCTCTACAATCAATTTTGAAAATTTGGCTAATGTTTTTCTTCAGATGGCGTCTTCGATTGAGGAAATACTAGGGGACTTACTGTTCCCTACATTAATTATTATAGACGATTAGCTCCCTGGGCAGTTCAAATAAAGTTTTAGGATACTGCTTATCATAGTTTACTATAGTGTAAAACATATTAAATGGAACGATCACAGAGATGAATTCCTAAGACTATCTAGTAGTTGCATACGTCTCTAGAAGGCAGCAAACCTATTAAAGAGACAAGGTAACTCGAAAACGGTGAAAATGACAAGAGAAAGTACACCTAGAGCATTTCGCCTAGCAGACTTGATGAATGACGGTGAAATAAGTAATCGATAGGCTTCTGGTTGAAATCGAGTTTGATATGGGAAAGGCAAGTTTATTCTAGTCACCTATGTTTAGAAGAGTATTTCACGTTCTCGTATCTGATAGCTCGTATCTAGCTTCCGTAGCTCATGCTTGAGTAACAACACTGGATCACCTATATTCTATCCGTCTTTCAATATTCATTAGTCATCGCCTATGGATAAGTATACGTAATCAAGCTGAAATGGTTGACTTCACTCCTATTTATGTATATACTAGTTGAATATCACCTTGAAAATATCAAAGTCACTGATAATATCACAAGGCACAGGCTCAGAGGCATAGAACAAAGAAGACCTCCTGTCTATGGACAGATTGCAACTACGAAGGTGCTTGGAGTCCTTCGCAAAACAACAAGTGTCTAACACCCACCCCAAGTATGGAGTCCTGGCATATTGACATTGATATTCAGATATCCGTACCTAGAAAGACGTACCCCATAAAGAAGGAATGAAATGGAAGGTTACGCACGACAGAGGCGTTAGGTGTACTAGGACCCATATGATTGTGAATTAGGCACAATACCTCTTGATAGTCAGGATATTTGTCTCTGTAGGTCGATATAAGACAGTCGGGAAGAAGTTTTAAAACTAGTCCTATCGGTTACGAGCTCTTAACCCAGGAAACCCGTGCCGCATCCGAAGATGCCAACAAGGCCTAATATTTAAAAAGCTTGAAGTGTCATATTCCTTATAAGAGGCTTAAGAGCTATTAATTTATGCGAAACGGTTATTTCGATATGACAACTCAGTGGGGTGAGCCTGCTATTAATGAGAGAATACAATATAGTATATGCATAAAAGCAGAACGTGATGACGAATGCAATGGTACCTTGTGACGACTTGTAGTGCCTCATGCATAGATTTAATCTTATAGACGCCCAAGACGACCAGAGAGTTTCGAATAAAATGTGACTGACACTAGCACTATATAATGTAGTGATTTCAAACAAGTGGTGTGCTCTAGTTTCGTTCCACAGATTGTTTCTGTCTTTAAGCGCCACTTATCAATTTACGCAGAACTTGAAAGATTTATCGCGTCTCAAATTCAGTAGTACACGTAATGATCAGAGTAAATTTCCCATTTTTTTTAATCGTATTGTTCTGTTGGGTGGGGGAGGTAGCTCTCGTCAGGGATCAGTGATCTCAGTTATTTCAAGCAAAACAATAGTAATTGGGCCACGATGTGTGCCATTTCGACATGCTATAAGCGCCGTACGCTCTGTTGGTTAGCCGTAAGTGAATTTGGGTCCTTCCCTCGCTTTAATCGTCATCTGCCTGTTTTGTGGGTAGGCGTATGGACCCTTGATATGTGACAGCCTATCAATGAACAAACATCTAGTCTTAATGCAACATCACGCCCTTAGAATAATGCAATAGAGGAAATTTACTTAACGACCCTAGATTCCAAACATAATAAGAATACCTGGAAGTAAACACCTTCTTCTTATCTCATCCCCAGCTCTAACGATTTCGGGTTCCCACGCACGCGAGTGCGTATGTATACAAAGCGCGGTATATCATACCACGTACGATTTAACAGGGGGCGGTTTGTAAACGAGAAGGCGGGGCGACGCTAGAGAGAAGCGTGCCAACGGTTTTCCTCAAGTTGAGACTAGTATAGATGTTTTCGGAGATTAGCCCTAACCGGGAGAGTGGTCCTCACGTGGAAGACGCCGTTTGGCCAGTCTCGTCGTCGTTGGGCTTCGCCGCCCGTTCGCATTGTCCCAGAAGCACATATAGTATCTATTGCGATTGCCGACGCGTACGAGAATCCTAAGCTGGGCATGCGATTTTTAGTACTTGGAAGTGTTGCATTTCAGGGCGCAGCAAGGCACAGCAGCTCAAGAATAGGAGGCTGACCACCAAGTGACCACGTGCTGCGAGGCAAAGACACGGGCTTGTCGTAGTGCAGTCTTGCAGGATCGTGTCTGACTGACTAACACTAACTACTGCGAACTACTGTAACTAACATTTTAGGTAGGTATTGCGTAGAGGTGTTGGAAGTCGGGGCGAAAAGCCGTAAAATAAGTTGAATGGTACATGGGGTCTTTTCGCAGGCTATCGGCGCTAGTGTTTTAGACTCAGGCACACGGCTATGATTGGTGTAAAAACCCTTGCTACGCTTCAGCCTACCCCTGCTTGGCTTAGCTTTTCCCAACTGCCCTTCGAGGAAGCCCTGCGATGATTGGATCAGCGAGTGATGACTGGTGGGCGCTTTCTGTGCTTTGCAGCATGTACATCATCTGAAACCCCATCGTCGGCAATGTTTGGAAGGTCGAACCTCTATCGGATGGCATCCGCCTTTCTCTTTCTTCAATTCTTCCCTTCTCTTTCAAATCAGCCATTTATCGTGAGTAATGCTATGTAGTACAGATAGTATCTGAATCAATTGAACAATGAACGTCTGGGTGGTCGTTTGTTACATGATTATTATCACCGGGGACATTTGTGAACCGTCATTCCCGTACAGTAATTCATTAATCCATTACTTATCATCTATGAGCGAATAATAATCTAGGCAATCGGACGCGACAGGGGCGAACCAGTCGGTCCTTGCTCAATTAAACCACAGCAAGCGATAACTTAGGTACCTTCTTGCTTCTAGTTTACTGTGCACTACACTTTTCATATGTACATACGTGTATGCAGCGCTGCTTGTTGGCTGGCCTCTCTCCTGCTGCTTGACCTGAGATCTGTCTGTGGCTGCTGCTGCTTGATTTGACGATCAATTTTAGATGCATTAGTTTATCTGGCTAGGCTTCACCGATCATTGTTCTTCTCTTACCTACGTCTGCTGTTAGTCGACCCCTTCTGCCTTCTGCTCTCACAACTTATCTGTGGAGGTTCTTCTCGTCAGCGTCAGCAAAAACTGTTGCGTCGTGTCTGCGAACAAAAGTATTCGCACACTGTCACTCGTTTATCTTACTTCTTTACCCGGCGAGAGCAAGTAGAACGGCAATATTTCGCGGAATCCGACTACCCTACATTTTGGTTCGCTTGATTGCCGACGTGATCATCAAGCCTACACGTACTTGGCAATACGTCTGAAGTATTCTGTCCCGCTCAATCGTCTCGTCTTTTGTACTGGCCTGGGCTGTCCCATCCGTACAACTTGAAACGTGAAAGGTGTCCGAGTAACACCACCACTCCTCTCCTTCTATTCCACCTGGATAGCAGCGCGCAGTGCGACCGCCAAGACTCGTCACCCACGCCGTCCCCTGTTGGTCAATCGACGACTACCTAGTCTTTCCGTTCGTGGCACCGGCCAACACCTCGATCTTCATGTTGATTTTATTTTCTAATTATTGTTTAGACGCAACCGGGCAGCTATACTCCTTCACAAAGAGCCATCTTACTTACAGTGCCATCCACTCCCGAACCAGGGTTTCGCGAAACAACCGGCAGCTCTCAGGAGAGTGGAGTGTGTCGAGTGTGTCAGAATATCTGAATAGGTGAATTGTCCCCTTTACACCCCCGTCAGTATTAGAGAAGGGCCAGACTATCCCGTTTCGGTCCGCTCCGTTTATCATCCTCGAGGTGGTGAAAGAACTCAGAATACCCGAGTGTAGGGATTAGTCCCTTGCTGCAGTCGGGTGTCGGGTCGTATTCTGCACCGCATCTGCATCTGCATGTTGCAGCTCAGGCTGCATACCGTACCGTGCTACCATACGTTTGCGGTCACCCATTTTACTCAGCATCTTCTTGGACCTCGACTCTCTTCCCACTTCTATTCCCTGCATGTGTGTTCGTGCACAAGATCGCACTCCCCGTTTGCATCTTTCATTTCTATACTAAAACTAACTAATGGTTCATAGTTTGCTGCGCTGCCGGGACAGGGCATTCTGTTTCTACTGTACATCATTATTTTCCTCGTTATCAACCCGATTCGAGTCGCCGCTATTTCTGTAATCAGATTCACCAATTAAATTGATGAGACTGCTGGCTTGTTTGAAATTTAGACTCAGGAAAATCGGTTCCACGACTTAAATCCGATTCGAACAGCGCTCGATCCCTGCTGTGTTGTTTAATTTCGCATCGATAGAAACTTGTTGAATGAGTCTCCCCGGATATTTCTGTACAACTTCAACTGTCCACGGGCTTGAATCTTCGATTGTCGACATCTCGAGAATTTAAAGTTCGAAAACCGGCTGGGGTTACGTATGCACTTGGTATATTGCGTTGAATTAAGTGGGATAAGATTGGGAAAACGTGGGATGCTGTTGGTCGAATCTGGGATTTTGGGCCTTTTAAATCACGTCTTCAATGAGTCAACCTGAAAATGCAAGAAACATGGATGAATCATCGAGGATGGGGGGATCCGTTAGGAGAGCGAGAGAACAAGCGCAGGCTAGCGTACCTAGAGGACCACCTTCATCCATGCCAGATGCGTCAACGGTAGCTAGGCGACCTCAAGCGCCGGCCGGACTACAAACCAGAGATGGGACTATCGGTATGGCGATTTCGCGGCCCACGCCAGTTCCTCAGTGGCCACTCGCTGGCCCCATTCCGTCTCCTGCTTCTGTAGAATCCGGGCCGTATAGGCCACCACCCGGACGTTCACAACCACCACAACGACCTCCTCGACCCAGCAGAGTGCCTTCAATTTTAGACAGCTCTCGCGTTCAAGACCCGACGCCGACATTCCAGTATACACCGCAAGGTATGGGGCCTGCGGACCTCTCAGCTCCAGAAACACCGGTCACCCAATCCTCCAGACCCTCCACCCTTTCATCAGTTGGATCGATACCTGACTTTCCCTTACCCGTGGCTGCGCCTAGTGCTCCTTCAAGACGGAGTGTGACCCTCGGTCCTCCACCGTCTTCGCGAAGAGGCGCTTCCTCGTTTTATTCCACAGCTTCATTCGTTTCCCCGATACCAGAAGAAAGTCCGAAGATAAAGTCACACACCTCGTACGCATCGAGCGCCGCAATCCCAGAGAGTTTCGGAAGCATGTCGCCAAGCAGTCAAAACGATCCCTTCGACGATGCCCTAGCGGAAGAATCAATCATCAGCGATGATGCGGACGACAGTCGTCTGGTGAGAAGCGCAAGTATAGGGAAAAGGGGGAAACCGTCTCTTGTTACTACTAAGGCGTCTGATAAGTCATCCTCGACGCCACAACGACCTGCAGCAAAACCCATTCAGAGCCCTTTCTCTGGCGGCACAGGTTATATTGACGGCTCATCGAGTTCTTCTTCCCGAACTACTGCTAAGACTGCCGCAGTCTCGGGGTTAACTACTGACACTATGTTGAATGCGTTTGAAAGCGCAAGCGCAACAGATCCGTCAACAGTGCCTAGAATGGATCCTCAATTCAAATCTTCGAGACTATCAGGCCTTCGACGGCCACCTCGCCTTAATATCGATGCAGTCAGAGAAGCCGAAGCACGAGGTAGTCTTACAAGCTTACCTGATTTAATCCGACGGGCGACTAGACTCGCTACAATGATGGACAGAGGCAAAAGACCTGCTAGTCGTTTGGATGAACTTGATTTTCCCGAAGAGATATATGGCAGGGACGGGGAGAAGAACGAACTCGGTATGTACTATAAGAGTCGTCTATGAGGAAAGGAGTTCGCTAATAAAGTTCGCAGCTGAGCTAGACAGACACCAATCAGGTCTCTCAGACATGCTCGCTGCATTCCCACCTCCTGCGAGTCGACGTAGCATGCGACAAAGTATGGCTTCATGGCCATTGCCTCGGCGCGCTTCGCGTATGCCAGTAGGTGCGGGAGAACGATCTGCGGACTTCGATGGGTCTGAAAAGCCTAAAAACCGGCGGCGATGTTGTGGTCTTCCTCTCTGGGGATTCCTGCTTGTGCTCTTCCTCATAATAGCTATCATTGTTGCCGCCGTCGTGATACCCGTCGAACTTCTTGTGGTGAACAAGCAGGACAATACACAAACGGCGCCAAACTGCATGCAACAGTTACCATGTGCTAACGGCGGTACAAGTGTCATTAGTCAAGGCGTATGTTCTTGTATATGTTCCAATGGTTTCGTTGGTAAAAATTGCACGATACCCGCCTCCCAAGGCTGCACAACGACAACACTGGAAACCGAAGATGCTACCAGGATTGGCAATGTTACAATCGGACAGGCAATTCCGAGACTTGTGCTTGACGCACAAGCTAATTTTTCTATTCCTCTCAGTGCCACTTCTATTATCTCGAAGTTTAGCTCCGCGGAGCTGACTTGCAATGCCGAGAATGCGTTAGTAACGTTCGACGGCCAATCTCTCCGCACACTGAACGGCCAACTCGCGCTGGCTGCAGCAGCTGGCAATCCTGTTAATAACGACATTACTCTCACTCTCCTCCCTGCAATTGATGCCACTATCACCTTGGACTTACCAGTGGGAACTGGTCATATATTTGCGACAACTCTTACGATTGACAAATCCAGTGTCACCTCGCAAACCGGAAACCCGACTGGGTATCCAACGGCCGACCCTCCCTCAACATCCGCAACCTCTACTTCCTCAACTACCTCATCAACAACTTCAGCTACTACGACTGTGCCAAACACCACACGAACTAGATCGAGCACCACGATCCCTACGTCTCAGCCTACTGGTGTTTTCACTATTGATGATACGGTTGTTGACTTTGCACGGATAGTGGTCCTTTTTGTTTTACAGGAGAAATCAGTGGACCAAGCATCAACGGCGCAAAATCTTCTTCAAAATTTCTTTAACGATGCCGATTCTGATATAACAGCGGACAAAGCACGAAACATCACAATAGGTGACAGCAATTCGGTCGACTTGGTTGATTTTTTTGTCGATGTGGGCGCTGGCCGAGTTGGTGGCAAAAAAAACTAAAAGAGCTTTCGGGTTGGATGAGACAGGGCAGCGGTATAATAGCGACACCGACTGGTTAAGACTTCATATACAAACATTAGACGGGGCATGTGCCCAGGAGGAGCGCGACGCGAGCGGCCTGAAGTTGTTGCATTTGGCGTAATCGATACGGAGCATACCCCGGCTTTGCTTAACATTTACGGGATTTGAGAGGCGAAACAGGCGTGATTTATACACCATTGAGGAGGGGCCAGCCGTGCCTAAAGCCTCAACCACATTTCCATTGGTCATTGTACAATTAGGCTCAGAGAGCCCCGATGCATTTTGTCTGCATTTTGTTATCTAAAGACTACGGGATTTTCCCCTGTGTATGCCTAAGTAGATACCAAAGAGAGATGGTGCCGTGGATGGGCGCCGCCAATTAAAATTGTGCACAAGATGAATCTGTTTCTGTTGAAATATTTAGAGTGCTTTAAACTGTGTCATTACCAGATTCAACATACCAAGGGGCTCCTAATGCATGTATCAGGGGGAGCAGAAATCCTCGGGGCGGGAATAACTTTTTCGGGTGACCTACGATGTGCACTGGACATGGCCATGCTGGAACGATAGATAACCCCGTTTCACGTGGCAGGTCAGGGTTGCATCGCATGCTTCAGCTCCATGCTGATGAACATGGCGGGTTACATTGATATACGGTGAGGAGAGTAGTTTGCTGATCTGATTCGAGAACAAATTCTTATCGAACTGGGCGATTGTGAAACATTCGCACAAAGAGGAAGCCTCTTTATTGATTATGTAAGATTGACAGGATGTTCGAAAGAAAATTGGTCTCAATTGATGGAGATAATATAGACGAAGATAAAATGAGAAAGCTCGCCGAGGGGAGGGGAGGAGAAAGAGACTGGACAGAGGAAGAGATGAAGGTAAAATATAGAAGCTAAATAGGTACTCAGGGTGCATTTGTACGCCGTAAAGGTCGACGATCCCCTTCCTTAAGGATTCATGGGACCGCTATCGTCTAGTCTACGGATATCTTGCAGTAAGCTAAGGTATAGAGGTATTTGTTAATGCCGAGATAAATAGGATGACATTCGAAATGGGAAGCGGGAGCTACCACCGGGACCGACGCCTTTTGATCTGAGGTGCCGAACAAGCTGGCTCGCTCATGATTCGACAAGTTCCATGCATTCGTGGCCGCTGGCTCCGAGATATTGGCTCAGCTCTCTTATCGCGCTAGTTCGCTGCCAAAAATAGGTTGGACCGACCAGCCGAAGATAGATACCCGATCTTGGCTCGTCATGCCCGTTTGCAAGAAAATGGAAAGTCAATAGTTTCGTTCGTCTGTGGGCGAGAAGTTTCCCGTTCTCGTACACATTCGAGTATCATGACTTGTTGTGTGTATATGCAGAGGTAGCTGAATACGTTTCGGTGTGAATGTGACAACTGCAAACGGGGTTGTTTGTGGAGGTTGCATGTGCATATGCACAACCGTGGCCGGTTTTGCTCCTTTTAGCAAGACTTGAGTTTATAAGGATCTGCTGGTATATAATGGAGTACGTAAGAGCATAGTAAGGACATAGGATGCTAACCACTCAGGCTTCTGATGAGTAAGTCAAGACATCATCATGGCTTGGCTTATGGACGAAGGATAAGTTATTCGTAGGTGAGCTAAAGGCTATCCACCCGGCAGATACGATCAATCTAAGTTTACCTACGTAGGTTAGTGTGTACTGATTACACTATTCTAATTCGCAGCGTAAGAAATGCAAGCAACAACCATTGAAGCACCATGATAGTTCCCCCAATTATCATAGAGGCTGTGCAGAACACCAAAGAAGGAAATTCTCCTCCGTCCTAAGCCAATACTGGCATATCCATGGTGTTTACAATTTGCACAACTAAATTCTTATAGACGAAGTCCCGTCAATTACCTACTTCAGGTGCTGAGCCACTTGGAACAGAAACCTAGGCTGCCTACTGGAGTCTAGCGTAGCTCCTCCAGTTAGGCATTTTTGCCTAATTGGGCTGGTATTAGTGAGAATGACATATGGGGCTGTCATGCCAAGAGGATTACTTAACGACGCTAGCCCCGAACCACGGGAAAGCTTATCTAAAGCCGGCTAGAGTGGTCCATTTTCAACCCCCACAACCTGTCTAAATATAAACACCATAGGATTTGTATAGATGATCACGATGTCACCGTAATCCCAAGCCAGCCATGTGTGTCTCTGGGAATTCGGCAAGTGCGACGATGATCAGTGGGCTTGCATTTGATATGGATAGATAAAAAAGTCTATGCTCCCCTACTCTCAGGCTGTGTGAAAAATGGCGACACATATTACAACAACACTTCGTCAGGAGGATTGCTCTCGCTAAACTGAGAGAGAGAGGCACGCAGAAACTAATTTATTCAAGACAAGGCGAAACAGTGAGGCTGAATGAAGGATTAATGTGTTGAATCGACGCCGGCTTACGAGAAAATGACTACGAATTCTACGATAAATAATGCATACATTAATATTAGTCGGGTATGTTTCTTTAGCTAGTCCTACTCTGTTGGGATTCTTCGCATTATCTTACTACATGCGCGGGTATGAGTGGTCTTGCTAACATAAAGACGTAATAGGAAGGGAGCGAGATGACAGAATCACCCATCATTCCCCTCACCCTGGCACAGAACTACACACGCTCTCAACAACCCTCGCGCTCGACAACTGGGCCAAGGGAGCCAGACCTAGACAGATGGAAATCAAGAGTGCCAAAGACGGGGAACTCTCCTTTGGTCCCTAAGCCACTCTTTACCTCCGAGAAATGTGTCGTGGAGATAGAACCGGCTACGGCGACGAGCGGAGTACTGGCATCAATATCGGCCACAGACGCAGTGACGATATCGCCAACGCCTGCAGATGCCGCCGTACTTACGACAGAGCCGCCAACGCCCATATCACCTTCACCATCACTATTTCCAGTCCCACCATCGGCCAATGGAATTGTGGCCAGTCCAGTCACTATGACATCGCCGGTATCTTTGCGTCCCTCAAATTCGGTGGCCTCGCGTAGTTCGGTCTATTCCCAGAGTACTATTGGCAATACCGCAGGAGCAGCGAGACCACGCCCAGTGAGCTCGGCATACTCTCAAAATACACTTACGACAGTGACGGCGACGGCGACATCATCACCGCGGACGCCCACTCTGACTGATTGGTCGTCAGCCTTGCCTGGATTACAGACTTCAGGCATGCCTTTCGCGAATGCGCATCCACAACCCCGTGCCCCTGTGTACATGGAACAGGTCGTGGAGGAGCAGCCAGTGCATCAGCACATCCAAACGCAAATCGAAGTGCCGCGGCTACGGAGCCCGAGTCTACCGCAAGATCGCATTAACAGGCGAAGGACGCTCTCGTATACGGGCGGCTTGAATACGCACAACAGGGATAGCGGAAGCATCAGCAATCGACCGCTGGTCTCAAGCCCCGAGCATCTTTCATATCCAGAAATAAGGACGATACCTGTGGATTACGAAGGGAATGACTGGCCACTGCAAAAGCCGTCCGTCGTCCACGATATCCCACGGAAACATTATGTCAGTCGGTCACAGGGGTCGAATATCTCTTATCATGTCGCAAACAAAGAGTCCATATCTTCCTCATCTGGACATTTGGCACCCCAGGACCCATACGTTGCTTCGCCGCGCGCCAGCATGGCAGAGTCGCACACCCCGATCATGGGACCCAGCGAGCAGCGATCCGGATGGTGGAGCGACGAAGAAGACGTCGAGCAAGCTCACAATGGTGTCTCACGGTATTCCGCTATTGAAATAAAGGAGAAATTAAGCACAAAGGCTCAACGCTGGCGGACGCGGAATATCAAGATTATCGTAGGCGGCTCTATACTTGCTATTCTGATCATCGTGGGAATCGCGGTAGGGGTTTCATTGGGTACTCGAAAGTAAAGCTAGATGAGCGATTTTAAAAGGGTTATACAGGTTACAAAAACTGCCATAAGCGTAGGTCCTAGGAGTCGGAGGCGTTCGTGGGCTTATGGTACAAGCGACTGCATCTGCTTAGCGATGGCATTACAACATTGGAGTTGGGAGGACCATGTGCTTATTATTGCTCGGGGGGGATGAGTCTTACCAAGTAGGACTTTAAAGCCTGAATATGATTCTTTATGTCCCTTTTCTCTCTCCTTTGATGATATCAATTAAGTTGGCCACGCGTACCTTACAGGATCATATCTACATAGGGATCTAAAAGGCTCCGTAACAAGGTCGCGCACCCCCGAGGTATGGCAGCTCCGGGTCCGTGCGGAGAATGAAAACCAAATACTTAACGACGTGGAGTCGGCCCAACTCCAAATCTCCACCCCAAATCCCGATCGACCCCGGAGCTTAGGAGCTTTCATGTGTGGGGGGTGTTTGTATCCCGTCTTGCTGATTCAAACTTTGCTTCGTGTCTTGTGTATCGGCTATAGCGCTTTTCACCTTCAGAACTCTCGAGTAGTACAGAAGGATCCCCCCCACACAGTTTTATGTATTACTCTCATAAGAGCGTGGCGCCATCACAGCTATGGAGCAAAAACAGCCCTCTGGCCCGCCTCAAGGCCGCCAGAAGATGAACTACGCCTGCGAGGCTTGCCGTGCAGCCAAGACAAAGTGCCAATCTGGGCCTCAACCGGAGATTTGCAAGAGGTACCATGACGGCCACCCCCTTCCCCCCTTCCACCCCCTCCTCGTAGGCAGGCTATCGTACTGCAATTGCCCGACCGGGCAGGGGGAAGCGTAGGTGCTGATTAGACCTCGCTAATAGGCCGTGTGCAATCTCAGGTGTTCCGAGTTCAAGCGGGAATGTATCTTTCGCACGGGTCCACGAACCCGACGGCCCAAGGCCGCTATGCGAGCGTAAGCGCCATCATGGTCTATTTGTGTGTCGTGTTTTCAGGACTATCTTAGTCTCCTTGCCATATTACTTTAAATACCCCTGGATGTATTTTTTCCTCCCCCCCTCAGCTTTTCTTGATGTATATCATCTGCGCTACTTGCATACAAATTGACTCGACGAAACAGAAATTCCGAAGCAGCTGCTCTCCTCCCCCCGCCACCTGGTCCAAGCAAGACCTTCAGCATTGACTTCCAAATGCCGGTGGCGGAGGAGCCCAACGGCGACTTCGACGGTCTGCGGCAACAACACGAGCATTTCCTAGACATCCTTGTGTCCGACAGCGAAGATGAGGATGAGCAGCAGGTTAATGAAGACATCCCGAGCCTAGCTAGCAACAACATGCCTAAGAGCCAAACGTTCAGCTTCAACGACATGTCTTCATCGCCTTCGGTATCGCTGTCCGGGATGAACTCGTCCTGGACCGAGTCATCTGCAGAAAGCCTGGCAAAGCAGAAATCGAAGCCGATGCTAAATCTCGGAATCAAGCCGCAGTTCAACCTTGACAGCGCCACGAAGCTCCTTGCCTCGTTTCGTCATATGGTGCCTCATCTGCCATGTCTCGTACTCCCCGAAGACGCGGATGTAAGGTCTCTTTCAAGGAGATCGCCCTTCGTCTTGCTGGCTATTCTTGCTGTGACGAGCTGCTCCAGTAGTCTTCAGGGGCATAGCTTGTATGACGAGGAGTTCCGCAAGGTACTCGGTCTCAAATTTGTTGCAGGTGGAGAGAGATCTTTAGAGTTGTTGCAAGGGGTATTGATATATTGCTCTTGGTAAGTTCGGCTGGCGATTATTCTTAATTCTGTATTATTTTCTTAGAATATAGGCGACATATGGCTCGAGTGAGCAGGCGTGAAACAGGAGTACGAATACTTCGCTGACTTCGGTATTCTCGTAGGTACCCGTTTCATCTCCGGCCCAAAAACAAGCAATCGTACCAATATCTTCGGATGGCGGTAGATATAGTTCATGATCTCGAAATGGAACAGGCGCCGGATCTCGATCTTCTGTATTCAGCAGGACCCGACCAGCGTGCTCGCAAACTAGACGACATCCGTGCTCTCCTGGGTTGTTATTACGCTATGTCCACGTAAGCTGCTTCCAACTGGCTACCTAGTAACCTCCCTCCCTAATATCCTGGGCAATCCTTCCCTAATTCGATACTAACGACCGTAGATTCGCGGTGACGTGGGGCAAAAGCATCCCCAATCTACGATATAGCCCAGAACTTACGCGCTGCGCTGAGGCGTTGGAGCAGAACAGCGAACTAGAGCAGGATCACCATCTCGTCTGGCTCGTACGCCTGCAGTATGTCTTCGAGCAGCTCATCGTGTCACAACGCAACTGGGAGCAAGGGCCTCGGGACCACCAGAGCGAGGTGCAACGAAATCTTATCCGTGCCGGCCTGGCGGCGCAGTTCCGGGAATTTAAGCAGAGGATGCCAGAGCAATACATTTCAAATAGTAAGTCAAACTTCATGGGATATTATATGACTTCGCATCTCTGTTTTATTTACTTGTATACCTGACATAGTATTACTAACAACATGGGATGATCTCTGTTCGGAAGATCTGGCGAACCAATCAATGCTAACTCACTGTCATAGCAAGTATCCTTCTATTATCCCATTTGACGGAAGCATTTACCCTTGCAGCGCCGATATTTCGTATACCGCGGAAGTTTCTCAAAGATGGCGCCGAGATTGTCAGCCCCGACCGCTTACTCCTCGCAGCGCACATAGCACGCGCAGTGTTCGACCACGTTACATCCCTACCGCCACAAGAATTAGGTGGGCTCAGTAGCGCCGACTACGGGCGTTTTATAGTAGCCGTGATCATCACGTATCGACTTTCATTCCCGATGCTAGCGATATGTCGCAACTACGACGTCGCACAGGGGCGGCGAGTTCTCGACCTTGGGGAGATGTTACGGAGGCTAATAGGGGCCCCTAACGATGAAGCCCAAGAAGAGGGAAACTCAAAGGGGAAAGGTGCACAAAAAGGAAGCCCTGCAGTTATAAGGAAGCCGAAGAAAAGTGATGCTGTCTCCGCTCTCAGGGTCGTGCTCCAGTCCGTGAAACTGAAGTTTGAGGAGAAGAGCGCGGCGCTCGAGGCTATGCCCTCTGCTGCTGCTAGAGATGAGATGTCTACCAGGGATTTTGGATCCATCTGTCCGATGCTTAATGGGAGTATGGATCAGTACATCCCGCTGTGGTCGGGACAACAGAGTACTGCGTCCTATGCGACGAGTCACGCCAGCAGCTCAGCGGTGATGACAGCTGCGCTGTCTAGTAGCGCTGGAATCGATTCCTCGAATCCATTTCTTGGGCCGATTGGGCAGATGGGGCTTGGTACGGGAGTATTTGAGGATAAGACGTTGATGTACCATGATCTCTGGGCTACGATGACCATGGGTTGGGCGGGTGATATGGGCGAGATCAATATGGAGGACATTGGAAATACAGGGTATGGTGACATGCTGGATCAAGTTTGATCATTTACTTGTATTCCTTCAATGTTCCTCATATATGGAAGAAGCACTTGGATAATATTACTAGGAACGAATACTGGGGCAGATCCTCAAGCCGTTCTATAACTTTGAATTTACTGTAAGGGTTTTTGGGCGTATATATGGACTCTATACTCTGCGTTAATCACTGGATTCAGTCCCCTCATTACCGGGCATCAGGGAACAACTTACCCTTCTGAATAGGCATGAATCTTTGGATTCTGGACATCCCGCTTGACTAATTCCAGGCACTAGAACACTCGGTATCAGTCAATGCCATTTACAACCAAAAACTAGGAGGCCCCAGTAACTGCTAGACACGACCACGCCCTGAAAAGGGAGCACTATGCTGCAAGGACTGCGCATGATATTTCCTTACGTCTGTCACTTTCTTCGCCTCCCAACCTAGCACTCGCGTGAAGAGAGCCATAGATATGGGCTCAAGCATATTTAGTACGTCGTGCTGCAGTAAGAGGCTGAGCTGCTTGTTATGTGTGCCTTTGGTCCAGGGGCTCACTGCAACAATTAGTTAGCCACCGCCAACCAAAAAATGAAATCGCCAATACGAAGCTTCTAGTATGTAATATCGGCTTCGAAGGAAACAACCCCCCCTAAAACCCACCAAATCAAGAAAGTAATAGTCGCGGGAATTACTTACAGGCAATAGCTTCGCGTCTCTCCGTCACGTTCACGAATCCAAGCTCGCCCAGCATCTGCGCGTACCGCGTCGCAACGTCCCAGTCTCGGCCCGCAAGCCTCGCTGCTTCCATAAGCTTGTCACACCAGAGCTTCAGCGCGCAGTCGTCTGGCGGCGGTGTCAAGAACTGGAAGGGTAATATGGGGTCGCGTAGCTCGATGAAGCCTCCGGGTGCTAGAGAACGGTACGCTTCTGCTAGCACGGCACGTGGGTTCTTGAAACAGGTCACCATGGCGCGCACTTTGCAAAATTGCGTGTTAGTCCACTCTCGATAATCCTCTTTCCTGAATGGGTTCAGGGGTTCTGCGATCTGGCGAAGCGATCGGACCGGAACAGATGATGGGTTTATTCTTGGCATTGAAGTTCACCTACTATGGATTAAGTCGAATGGCTGCCGGAAACTCCATTCGTCTTCGGCGTCGCAGATTTCGAAGTTGACGTTGGGTGGTGCGCTGGGCGTCGGGTAGTTAGAAAAATGCCGATGATAGAGTGGGCGGGACAAAGCAGGCGTATCTTTCTCTTGCTTCAAAACATACTAGCTTGGTTGTATGGGACTCAAATCGATACCGGTAATAGTTGCAGCAGGGTGTTCGAGACCTTCGATCAAGAATCAGTTCTGGCTCTCAGGCTCACTCCACTTCACCATAGAAAAGCAGCCAGAAGGCTCGAATATCGTCGCCTACCAACTTCGATAGCCCATATCCCTGTTCCCGTGCCAACGTCGAGGACATTCCTGAGGCGGTCTCCTATCGGCGATATATACAGCTTCCCATTTAAGACTGCAGTGTATAACTGATGTTGATAATCTGGGAGTCCGTTAGTCTGTGATTTATGCCCTGTTTGCCCGTACCTTTTAGAAGCCCTACCTAGTCTCTTCTGCTCTTTCTAATGGATTGTCAGCATCGCCGCTGCTTGCTTGTGTAGTCTGTAATTCAGGAGTTTACGGTACCTCGTCATTTGGCAAAAGGTATTTGCCTTCTTTGAACCGATGGTATGTGCGCCCATTCTCTACTATGTGGTTGTATATACTACTGTTAACGCTTTGTGTCGACGAACTATGATGAAGCTATGTAAGTAAGAGCCTAGAGCTGATGATATAGATGAAGCCTTCGTGGTGTGATAGTGTTCGTTACTTACAACAGGCTCATGCTACCTAAGGCAGAGTCGCCATCCCAACTCATATTCTACTCATTTAAAAACATAATGCTGTTAGCTTAGACTCTCTTGGTCACTATCTGTAAAAACACGGTTGCAACGTCAAGAAATTTCAACAAGGGATGAAGTTGATAGTATAGAACCCCGGCTAGACATCATTATCATGAAACAGCGTGACTGAATATAGATTGTAAGGACAGACGAAACAAGGGTTACTATAAAATTTGTAGCAGTTGAACTGAAATGGAGACTAACATCAACATCGTCAACCTCATCAATCTCTAACTGATCCAGCTGTCCGCCTGTTTCTTCCCCTTCCCCTTCGCCATTACCCTGTAAGTTCTCGAGGTCTGTGCCGATCATATTGTCTAAGTTCGTTTCCGAGGCCATCATGCTTACATCAGGAAACAAGTAAATAATACGAAGGACAACTAAATTCGTGACCAACCTAATCCGCACACTCGAAAGAAAGTGAGCAAGCATGCAAATGCGAATACTTTGCGCCAAGAAACCACCTAGTGGAGGAGGTACGCATTCCACCGAAAATCGGCCTGGGGAAGAATACGCGGAATCCTACCCATTTCGTCCGAAGTGGAGGGAGCGGGGTGGAATCCTCCATGATATGTTTTCCCAGGTGATCACGTCCTAGATACTACGCCGCGAAGCATCAGTAGGTAGGCTACTCAAGATCATGATATTAGCGCACTGAGGATAGTTCGCTGATTGTAAGTACGTAATTGAGCTTAGGACCAAACGGCGTCATTGAGCCGACAGGGTGGTCACGATGATATGCGGCCAGTCATGCGACGGACCCGACCGCTAGGTATTCCGATCGTAGCGCCGCAACAGGGGAGAAGGACCACGTGTGCAGACGGGCAGAAACTTGGGCGTACCTTACATACACATGATGTACAGATAGATAGCGTACGAGGCGCGATAGTTTAATTCCCTGCAAAGCGACCGTTCCTGCGGCCCAGTCAGCGAAGACGGAAGGGGATCGGATCATCCTCTAAATAAGCAGATGCCTAATTCGTGATAAGTACTCCACGTCGTATCCATCTGCATGGTTCATTGTGTCGACATATTTACCTAATCGTGGGCCGCGCGAATTAATCCTGGCAAGGAAAAAAATACGAAATCGTGGAGATATACTCACATGGCATCTCCCGTTATCTTTATACGAGTATATCTCTCTGTCGTCATGGTAGTTACTCTGTCTTACAGCGGTTGATCTATTTTGTAATTGTGCTCTATAAAGAGCGTATGACAAGGATCTCAAGATCGTCAGGCACCTTGAAGCTGAACAATTATAGTGTAAAGTCGGAAACTAGTCTAGACAATGCTCCATGATGTAAACAGATAGAGGGTGATTTTTGGAACCCTCTTGCGCTAGGATCTAAGGCTAATAAACTGCGCTAGACTTCCGGGGAACTCCGGCATGCTAAAGCTAATGATATTAGTCGTTCCGTCATATCATCTTCGTGATCAAGTTTGAAACCGGAAGATACCTGCTCGCTGCCATCTAAGAATGCGTGGAGGTTGCAGAACTCACACTAGTTATTACATTCATCCGATTACCAACCGGGTCAGAGCCCCCGTAGCCACCACCACCTCCTCACTCTTCCAGTAAGTTCAGCCAATTCACCACCATCATGGCCTTGAGCAGGTTACCCCGCATATCCATGTGTACGCCATCGTACAAGTTCGCCTGGATCGACATATTCCAAGTCCCGAGGTGATCGATCCTCTGTCTAGCGGCTTCACGTGCCATAGTGTGCTCGAAGCGGACAAGGGCCTTGTTGCCCTGCGTTATGAGAAATTCGTCCGGCTTCTTATCGCCCGCTGCGTTGGGCGTTAGCAAAAGGATCGGCATATTCCTGCCTTGGCGCAACGTCCTTAGGTGCGTGCGGAGCCTTAGCTTTGAGTCGATTACTTTCAGCACTGTATCGAGCCAAGCTTTAGATTTGTCTATCTCAAGGTTGTTCCACAGTCCGTGGCCGAGGATAAACGCCTTACGCGAGCTTGGGTTTGAGTTTATCGCCTGTTCGAGACGCTCCAGCTCAATATCCTCGATGGGAAAGCGCACCATTTGCTCCACTAAACTTTCATTAGCATCATGAGAAGCTATCAATAATATTTGTGAGTTATTTGTATGAGGTACGCATACTTCGCAGGTCCGTTGACCAACCCGGAATCAGACGGGTGCAGGCCAAACTCAAAGGATCATTCTTGATGACGTCCTCCGTCTTGTAGATTCCTTGGACTGAACACTCGGTAACATCGAATTGATCATTGCAAAAGCACCGCTCCCTAATTCCACTTATCAGCATCATGCTATCACATTTCATATGAGGTCTGTTCTTTACTTTTCTCTGTCGTCAAAGTTCCAATCCGTGACACCGCCGGAACCTAAATTCTCACGCACTATAACGTTGAGTGCACCGATGACATGTCGTAACATGGAGTCGCCCACAAGAATGACCTGCGAGAACCGTCCTAGAATATCACATACTTCTTCCGTTGTATACCACACCATATCGCAGCCACGGGGGACATAATTTGCGTCTCGGCCGATCCGGCCGCCCCCCGACATGGCTGTCAGCATGGAGGCTCTGTTAGGACAGATCGGGTCATACGGGCGGTGAAGCTCGAGAGATGAGATATTGCACTTTTCGCCGAAATGCTTGTATCCGGCAAACGCATTTGAGAACTCATGAGGCCGTGATGGTGGGTTTGCGCCAAGGGGGAAATCACACCTGATTTCCACTGGTGGCTCTTTTGATACTTCGTTCTTGGACCTGGAAAACACCTGAGGACTGAAGTATACCATGATAATACCAATGAATATTAACAAGCAGCATAGCCTCACGCAAAGCCGGGCGAGACCTCGGGGTATGGTCGGCCATTCAATGCGCCTGCTGGTCAGTGGGGGCGGAGGCAGGGACATCGAACTGGTCTCGGAGCTTGAATGGTGTGATGATTGCCTCTGTGGTCTCTTGTCCTTGAACCTGTACATCCCGCCTTCGTTGGTGGCTGGCCAGAGGAGGCCCCTGGCGTCCCTGCTGAATCCGGCAACAGAATCCTACAAGTCGCTGAAGACACCCATAGTAGCTGGGTAAATCTAACCGTCTTGAACAGAGGAGACACACCAGCACGCTGACGGAAGAGGCAGAAATGCGAACCAAGCGATCTAAATTCGAGAATTAAATGTTTGTTACGGTGTCCAGACTGGCAATCGTTGGTGCCGGAGTCCAAAATAAAGTTCATTTTGCGTTGATATGTTCCCTCTAGTGGAAAGCTAGCTGCTGTCACTTCCATGAATATGGGTTGACATTTCCCAGATAGGGATTGCGCCTGGCGAGAATAACTGCATGTCATATTCAAGGGTAGGATTCTCCTTCCACAGGAAAGGGCTTGGAGTTACATCATGCACATCATGCACAACATGCATTGCATCGCGCAACTGCAGCCTCGTTCCCCTAGTCAGACCTCGTTTTCGGCGTGCGAAGCTCACCTCGGAAAAGGGGGATGATGGGGGTTTCGCTTCGACTTAAACGTATAACGCTGCTACGCGCCCATACATCTGGTGGTTGTGCCGGTATCTCCCGTCACATCGTTTCCCATCTAGCTGGCTTACTCGTGTCTTACTGGATTGTATAGAAGTTAGTTTATTACGACGCAAAATGCAAGCCACCGCTAAGCCTACATGAAACTGCATAAGAAACGATATATGTATGATTTCTTGTTGCGCAACCTGAGGAAGCGGCCCTGGGCGTAGCATGTAAGCAGACTGTTAAAATAAGGCCGGGCTCCTAACTTCAGAACCTTTACGACGTACTGGCGCAAGTCCACTCGAACGTTTGTCCGACTGGCCAAGGCTTCAACTGAGACCTATATATGAGTACACTATCTATATGGATACAATCTTACGCCGATGCGTAACTCAGGCAAATCGGTAGCATGATATTCTTCCGTCAAGAAAACAAGGAATTTATATCCTCAGCCTTCAACCAGACTTTGGAAGGCTGAAATATAAAGCATATTCTGCTAAGTTCAAACCAGGTCATGCAGGACTTCAAGATTTGCTCGACGTATGCATTCCATTTAGCTCGGTACGCGCGCAAGTTATCGTTCTGAATGTGCAAATTTACAGCAGAGCTTGCTTGACAAGGATATGAAATATCACACCGCCACGCTCAATCTTGTCCGTCCAATCAGAAGCCTTACAGAGAGAGGCTTTGACAATTCATTCACTTCACATGATCGTCAAACCCCCTTTTCTCTCAGCGTGATTCAGAGAGAAACAATCCAAACACTGCGCTATGACGGAGATCAGAGCAACTTTGTGTTGTTTTGCTATTTTGTTGTTGGGCGTGCAGCAAGTAAGCGGTTAGAGAACCCTTGCTGTTTTCTCGCCGTATCAGGGGGAGAACTCCCAGTCCACCCCCATCACAATAATGGTTTTGACGTAATACGGTTGGATTAGAACCCCAACCCAAAATTTTCTTAAAGGAACAGGGACTGATTGGATGGCGTTTGAATCCTATGAAGCCTGGGGTTTGGAATGATAAGCAGCAAGCAAAAAACGGGGCGTTTTCATCTCTTCGTAGATGGTCTCTGATTGGCTAATCCAGCATGCCGGCTATCAATCTAGAAAGATTCCAGATAGACACTCTTGTCTTAGCAAAATCGAGAACCATTGTGGTAAAGTACCGCAAGGGTTGGCCCTTCAAGCAGAAGTTCGGGTCACTAGGCCACGAATGTGAATGACGTATTCTTAGGCTGGACATTCTCGGGAATAGCTTCAGTGCCTCTAGTGGTCATGAAAGTTGCGGTACCCCAGGTGAGTCTGGGGTTCGCTTAGGAGACACCAGATGCCTGGATCCTGACCTGGATAAGCATACCGCCAACGTGGTTTGCTTACGGTCTGATCGAAAATACTGGTAATCAGTTAGTCTGGGACCCACCACAACGCCTACCCAGCAAGATTCCCAGCTCGTGGTACATCATGGTTAGTGTACAGTACTTACATATCTATAGCCCTGTTAGATGCGCGAATTGCTCCTTTCCCCGCTATTAACCAAGTAAATGTCTTGGATGATAATGTGAGCAGTCATAACTTGAACATGTATACCCTAACACATACATAGGAATACTATGAAAGGATATAAAGAAGGTGTAGCGTCGGCACTACACAGCGAAGACCCTGTGACATCACGAATCTAAATATATAGCTTGATAACCTATATTTGCTTGAACGTCGCGAAGAGACGCCGTCTGAGGGGTTCTTCATGCATCATCACGTCTGTTGTTTAGCGAGGCGTGCTTTAAAGGTTGCGACAAGGATCACTTCACCAATGATGAGCGCAATAATCCCGGGTGGGCCAAATACCTCCTATGCCAATGATAAATATCCCCAGGCCACCATCGAGCCTATCGTGTGCGCGAGACATGGAGGCTAGCAAGTCATCAATACGTCTGGGCGAAGGCTCATGAATCTTCTACCTCGGTCGAGATAGTTTGACATGCATCTACGCACGCGCGCGATGTGACGCTCCTACGCTCTTGCTGTGCATGATTTCTTACAGCCTTGTCCATCCACAACGACGCGGTGCCCCGGCAGGGCTTGGAGGGTCGATTGCGTCGTTAGATTAATTTATCTTTTGCAACCTACACGGCACCTTAGGCCTCCAGCTAATTCCCAAATTAGTAGTGTATTGTGTGAGATATACTGCCTACTCAGCACTCCATCGCTGTTGGTCAGGACTCGGAGGTTTCACCGGCACCCAGGTCAAGCAAGCTTTGGTTAGGATACCCAAGGGTTAGTGCTTATGAAAACTTGACAGGCACGAATCGGGTGTCTTTCCTCATCCTACCATGTCCTAGGGTGAGTGGCCACTAACCACTAACCCGCGGACGTTACTTTCTGATAGTACGACTGGGTTGGGGCGATGCAATATCTTTGTAACTCATTCAGCAGAGACAACATCATGCCGTGTCACACTCTGGAAGTGAATGATGGGTTGAACGACGGGCTTCTCATTGGAAGAGAAATTCTAGTTTCTCGAAACCGGAGCAAGGGTGTAGTATTGGCTGCCCATCGGGCATCACCACCCTTACACCTTTACATGGGCAGTAGAAACAGCTGACGAGAGGCGGGAATGACTTCAAAAGAGGCTAATGTCCATACTTTACAGAACTATCATTACGGAATAGTCAGCCAATCGTCGAAGAGGAGGTAATACCAGGAGGGTTTCTGCTGGACAAGAACGTGCACCAAGGTTTTTGGCGAGGCAGATGACTCCGGGTTGATTCTAAGTGGAAGGAAGATGGAGAAGATCATGGTCAAAGCGAAATAAATGTGGAGCATACGTATATACATTAGCAAAGTCAGGTTGTATGAAATGCCTGCTTACCAGATAGTTAATGGTCATGATGATTGAGAACAAGTAGATATTGTAAGGCCATTTAGCATGTTAGAGTCTACCTCATCTTGAGGGTGTATGAAAGAAAGAGATATGGCCTTGATACTATGGTGACTAGATATAATGAAAAAGGCCACTTGCGCGGTTGAGTGATTGTTGAGTAGTAGGTGGGCCATGATATTAATTAAATTCTGTGTGTGAAGTTGAACATGAAGGTTGGAGTAGCTCTTTGACATGCACAATAGGGGCTGGCCCACAGTACATGTAGATATCAGCCAAGTACCTATAGACATGGATAAAGTAGACGTACCATACCTAACCTGACGTTTAAGTGGTTTGTGCGGCCTCGTTACGTGCCGTGCGTGCCAAGGTTAATCAGGTCAATCTGGTCTAGACCAAAATGGGTCCTTGCTGTTCCAGAACTTGAAGGGAGTTCGGTGGTGTGGACATATACTTAGGTATGGAGTACGGCCTATCTACATATATTATAGTTATAGGTAGCTACCTCCCTCAACTTTATTCTACCTTGTATAGTTAGGTAGGAGGTCATACAGTACTGCACCTCCGTGAAGGTTTCTGTCTTTGTTCGTTCTATCATTTATTCTCTTCCTTTCGCCCTTGTTGATGTGCTTCGTGTACTCGCATAGAAGGTTGGTGTCTTCGGGCGTCCTCATCAGGTTTCCATCCGCAACCAAATCCATCTTTATTGTTGAGGAACTATTGCAACGACTGAGTCCCAAATACCGAAACGTCAAATGTGTCAAGCATCTTCTGTCGAATGAAACTACTCGGCATGGTCCGACCGCATGCCTTGGCGCCCTACAATTGGCTTCTGATACCAGTGTTGCCGGCACCCTTGACGTCGCTTGACCGGTCGGTCAACATGCCACAGTAGCCCTTGGTAGCCCGTGGTAGATAACCATAATTTTCCATGTGTTGGTGATGCGATGCGCAAGAACTGCCGAGGCTGAATGAGTTGATCGTGTAGGGCGGTACCTGGTCTGCAGTTCATCCTTAACGCACAAGGGACCTCAGCTCAGTGACATTGTCTCATTTGGAAAACACATACCATGAACAGCACATGGCTTTTGCAGCTGCCGATCCATCCGCGCAGTTGCGAACTTAAACACAACTGGACGGAATGTTGCGAGTGTAAGAGAAGTGATATGGCTAACGTAATATCGTAGACCACACAAGATTACCTAAACGGTGTCATTAGAACCTCATTCCCATTTCGGGTGAGTACCTAAGTGGTATACCTACCACTTGAAGGAAAGTGATGGGATTTGGAATCGAGCGTCCATATTGTCGAATGCTCCAGCTCATCCATCATCGCCATTATCGATTTATAAGCTCCTACGCGCTCAGTATACATATGCTTTACGACCCACGAGACCCATCGGACGTGAATAAAGCTCAACAGAACCCCGCTTGATGCAGAGCTACATGTTGAGGAACAACAGTGCGTATTATTGGCTATTATTGGCGGATGGGGTCATGAATGGAGAGAGAGCATCGAATGGCAGCACTAAACGGAGATCCAGATGCACACACTAAACATCATGCATTTCATAGCTCAGGCACATTTATATCCTTCCCACCCGAGCCACCCACCGAACCAACGGGCCGCCTCGGAGCCGTTACGCTATAGGTACCGTAGGAGTTTCAATTACAACGCTGTGTAGTTGAACCCACATTAGCATTGCAGGAGCATTGGTAACATCGTCTCGAAGTACTACTCCATCCTCCTGATAGGTTTTCGATGCTGTTGCTCTTTGGTGCTAATCGATTGATCCCCAAAACGATTTAGCCCTGGGGAAGAGACGCTCATCATGACATCTTTCGATACCGGGGTACTCCGTTTTCTAAACTCATGAATATAAGCTAACATAGACGAATGGGCAGAGCCTTTTTTTTTTCTTTTGGCGCCGCGATTGAATACCGTCTGCCTCGTCTGGAGGATCTCGATTTGACTGATGACAGGTACATTGGTAGTGTTACTACCTGGCCCCAATATTTGCTGTGACCCTCCATGAGTGTAGTCTACCTAGTATTTATGTGTGTGTAGACATATTTGCTTGAGCGAAGGCCTGCATAGCACCATGTTCCAGTTTCGAGGCACACAAGGACTTGAAGCGAGAGGCTCTGCCTCCAGTACCAGGCCCCCCCTCCTTGTTTACCTAACGTCAAACGCTGCAGAGATACGCTGATAACCAGTTGATGGTAATCATAAGTAGACCTTGAGTAAGTCTACGGCAGGTCAAGCTGCTCGTCATATACTGTGCCAAGCACATGCCGTGTGTTACACACCATAAATCCAACCTACTACGTACAATCCGTTGCTATAAGGTTTATGAATACCTACTGGTAGGGATATAGGTATCCAACATAGCGGGATTCACGGACAAAGAAGTTATCAACAAGCCACCTACCTAGGTAAGAAAATTGTCTTTGTTTCGCGCATTTCGGAAACTTTGTCCCGTAAATGTAGACGTGTGCCGACGAAGTCGTCATTCCAGTTCGGAGCGCAAACGACAGTGCAGACGGTGCGCCCATGTTTGCACTGCCTCATCATTGTCGAGAAATTCCAAGAAACCTCAAACTCAAACTCAAAACATCCCGGCAGTTGCAGTTGGGCCCCGCAGCAATAAATTGCTCCAGACAGAGCGGGTGGGGCAGTACCGACCTTTAACGGTGGGTAGCTGGGAGAGCTGCATTGCACTAGATAAAAGGGTACCTAACTATCCTAGCGTGTGCCTGTCCCGAGCTGCGACCTTGCTCGGCTTGGCGGCTTGGCTCGCTTCGGTGCTTCGGTAACCCACTACCAGTACAACTTATCTACAGTAAAAAGCTCTGCTTCGACCTATCTAAGTACCGTCAGTGCTCTGCCCTACAGATGTGTGAGTAGTTGGCTACTGGCGAGTTACAAATAAGAGTCCGAATCCAGAATGTTACAACACGACTGGCTGCCTTATTAGTGAAATGGTTCTAAGCATGGCTTCTCTTCCGCGGTCTCATCCCCATCAAACCCAGTACCTAGCCGCTACTCTAAATAAGCCATCGAGGCCTCCACTTGCTAAGTGCGCTTTTGCCCAGAGCATATTAGCGTTGGGTGTCTACTTCCCATCTGATAATACCCTACATTCTACCTATACTATACAATTGTATGTATGATCTAGTTAGTAGTTTCGGGTAGGCATACATGTGATGAATGTCCAGGAGGTAGGTTCACGTTCGCACGCTGTTATTTTGTCTCCTTACATACTATGTTACATAGGTCGGTGGATAGGTACTTGAGCGTTGATCTACACGTAGATAGAGATGTTGTAAGAGCTCAAACTTCAACTCCAAGCCTGATCGATGTACGTATTCTTAAAATTAGTCTATCCGTGCTTCCTCCTCATCCATCATATCACATCGCATCCCGTCTGTCTTCAACCTACCTAGCCTACTGTAACGACTAGAACTGGAATTACGATTTCCCCCGTCCGATATATCACCACTATCCATCCATCTTATCAAGCCTCTCGTTACACCGCAAGCAGCCTGCCTCAGGTTGCGTTTAACTCCCTGGTCTGCCCGGTACGCACAAGGTCCTACCTGCCTCGGACATCTATAAAATCATATCGTAAAAATATCACCTTAAAATCATAGAATAGCAACCTTAACAAGACTCTGTCAGGTGGTCTTTAAATAGAGAAAGAAAAATAAACAAAAAGAACGTTGGAATCAGAGATGATTAAAAATCCCCTTAGGAATAATAACGTGATCAATGGGTGTATAGAAAGGTTGTGTGGGCAGGAAACAGGGGAGCATGTGCAGCCATAAACAGGCTACATCAAACTCCGAAACGAAACGATAGAGATGACCTACCTTAGGTATTCACTTTCGAATACCACCCCACCCCCCATTGCTCATTGCTCAGTTCCAATTTCACGCTTCTCTCACGGTACTACAGTACCCCTACAAGGTCTGACCTATCCACCTCGGTGGTTGTACTGTACAGTGGTAGGTAGAAGGAGGTACCTAGCGGTATTATATCAATCCTTGCAAGCTTGAACCCAACCCTTTGACGCCGTACCAAAGTAGTGCACGAACACAAGCCCATTCCTCCAATCAACCATCCTTTCCACTTTGTCTTCTTCTATCCCACGCCCTCCAGGAAGAAAGAAGCAAAAAATAATCCTAATAATAAGAGATAGACAGAGCGAGAAAACGGCCCCGGTTCTACTTTACCTCGACCCCCTCTTCCCCAAAGTTTCTCCCCAAAACCGTGTTCCCATTAAGTTCGGGATTCCTCCAATTTTTTTCCAATTTCTCACCTTCTTGCAGGTCTTCTGGACTTTGGACTTGTCGACCTAGTTAAGCAGCCTGCCTGCCTGGATGAGTGATCTACCTACCTCTCGGACTGGACTGGACTAGACTACTAGCACGCCCAGCATTCCTTCTCCTCCTCCACACACACACACACTCACATACATACATACGCACCACACACCACACACACCACACCTCTGCGCGCGCGGCTTGTTTTCTTGTCTCGTCTTGTCTTGTCTTATCTCACATCGCACCTCTTCACTCACTCCACGCCCACCACACCAACGAACGACCACTCTCGCACGCTCGCACGCAACGCACATTACGTCCGCCCACACCCAACACCCACACCCACCCAACTGCCCCCCCGAAATCCATCGTCACCACGATTCTCCATTTTTTCCCCCGGTCGCGCGCTCTGTCGCTCAGGAACCGACCAGCCGATCCTCGTGTGTCAACTCACCAGCCTAGCCTACCAATCTGCACTGCGCCGCACCCGTACTACTGCGCTTGTTGCCGGCGCGGCGCATCCTAACAAGTTCAGTGCTTCGTCAACGCGCACCCTCAATCTTCTGGAGAAGCGCATCTGCTGCATCGCATCAACCCTCCGTGCAATCCATCAATCGCACTGCTCCAGGCACGCCGTTGCAATCTTCGTCTTCCATTAGGATCCCCCCACCGTCTCGATTGCCGTGATCAGCGCGATCATCCTCGTCCTCGATCTTTGGCCGTTCACGATCACCCGCTCAGTGCATCTAACTTATAGTATCGGAGCGTATGCATCGCAAGGCATGATCACAAGTCGCACTACTCAGAGTTTGATCCCGAGTACATCCACCAAACCACCTTTGTTCTCTTTGTCAAGTACACTCTCCTCTCCTACTACTATCACCAGTCTATCCATGTCGACCATGGCATTACCTGGCTACGTCGCCCGGCAGCCGTTCGGGGTTGCGATAGATCCGTATGACCATTATCCGCGTCAAGTCCTAATTCGTCGTCTTCCTATCGAAACTACCGAAGAGCAGCTGCGATTGATGCTCTTGTTTTCTCCATCCCAGGAACTGATTGATGTCGAGATCCGACCTCCAGATTCGTCCAAAGATATGGGGCTCCCTTCGGCTATCGTTAGGTTCACTACGCTCGCAGGCGCACAGCAAGCCAAGGACATGTTGCACGGCAAATCCATGCGACCAAACGACGTCGAGTTGGTCGTTGAAATCGTTTCGGGGAGCCCGACTGGCTCCAGGAGGTACCCGGTGGATAATGCAGCATCAACCCAGACGAACGGCTCTTCCATTACTTCACCTGGTGCTCCTTCGCGCCAGCCAGCTCGATTCAGCGATGCGTTGTATGGGATTGGCGATCACAAGGACTCTGAATACTATCATATATTCTCTCCGCAATCGCCTATCGGCAATCATCTCACCAACCAAACACACAGCTCGGGGAAGAATCTCATCCACGATACCGCCGAGGACGATGAGACTCGAGAGCTTCTGAAAGACCCTGTTGCGTACGCCGAGAATGGTGCCACGCAACAGAGACGCGCTACCGCGCCTCAGCTACCCACCACGCGCATGGCCGCTCTGTCGCTCAATACGAGTACCAACGGAACTGTTCCTATAACAGCATATGCTCATAACATGACACCTCTGTCTGCCCATGGAAATAGTATGTCGCCGACTCTCATGAATGGCGCGAATCACTCAATGAACTATCCGATCAACAATTACAACCGCCAAAATTTTCCGCCTGTCAACCCTGCAGATCAGAATCCACCCTGTAATACGCTCTATGTTGGGAATTTGCCCATCGACACATCCGAGGAAGAGCTTAAGGCCATGTTCCAAAAACAGCGTGGTTATAAGCGACTATGTTTTCGTACGAAGCAAAATGGCCCCATGTGCTTCGTGGAATTTGAGGATATCTCGCATGCGACCCGAGCGCTTCACGAGTGTTATGGCAAGCCTCTTCACAATAGTGTCAAGGGCGGTATTCGCCTTAGCTTCTCCAAAAACCCACTGGGCGTCCGCTCTGGCCAACCTGCAGGGCCCCCGGCAAATGGTGCGATGGGCAGCATGAACGGGATAATGGCACCATCAGCAAACGGCTATCCCGTTACAAATAGACCACCTCCTGGCCTTGCAACGCCCCCAGGTCTAGGTCGTCTCGACTATAATGGCAATTCCCAAACAGTCCCAAACGGTACAAATACGCCATCAGGGTACCCAGCTACCAACGGTCACGCCTGGAGTGTTCCGCAGTATAATGGTCATCACTCGACCGCCAACTCTTCTTCTCCCCCGAACGGCCCTACTTCGGTATATCCACCGCACCCTTTCGGGCCGGGATCTAGAACATAGAGCAACAGAGGGGCACATATGTTGCGGGAGATATCGGTTTTTTTAAGGACATATATGAGATGGCTAAGGGGTTGTACCTTCGTTTTCGAATTCCTAGCGAGACTCGTTCAGCCAGGAGGCAGCGGCTAAAGGCCATTCTCGTTTCCAGGAATGCGAGCCGATAGCCTATTGGCTAATGCTGCATACATTGGCGTTTATAATTTGATGATCACAGCAATGCGTTCTTGGCGTTGGCGTCGAGATTTCTGTGGCTACCCCCAGTTATGTCGGAGCGTTGTTGCAACAGCCAGGAGTTTCGAGTCATTTTTATTGTTATCAGGCCATTTGTTCGGGCATCATTCGGTCTTCATCTTCTTTTCAGTTTGTTCAGAGGCATTAGCGTTGGGTTTTTTTTGTTTTGCACCTCACGGCTCGGCAATGATTATTCACTGGTACTCAAACGCACAAATCTGGAGTTTGATTTTTGAGGGCAAAGGGGTTACAACTTGTGCATTACGGCCATTGATCATTGATCGGAATCATGCGACTGGGAATAACTACATCCTTGCATACGGCTATAGGGCGAACTTTGTTATTCAGCATCGAAAGGCCAGTCTCCTATACCAACGACAAATTCAGTGGAGCAAGAACTCGTCGGGGACAAGTCATCGTCCATTAGCACGACAGGACGAAAAAAATGTAATGCGATAGTTCCGTCTGGAGCATTTTTCATACACGGCGAAAAGGAACAGGATTAGGACGTTATCAGGCGATGGGCACTATATACAACGGATCCTGCCTTCATGGGTAGATTACCTTCCAGGAGGTGATGATTTTATCGTATTGCATCGGAGAGGGAAGCGGCTGCATGGGCTTGGTGACTTCGCATCGTTGGCCGGTTTTTGTAACCCTACCACTCGCACAGGGTGGGTATCATTTGTAGGGCATCAGAGTGGAATTTTGGGACAGCCCGCTGTGGGCTTGGTTTCAAAGCTGGAAGCACAGCATGGAGAGGGCTGAACATGACCCAACGGAATACCGTTGTCCGGGGCTGTAAGAAGATGGACGTCGTACACCGAACACGTCCTTCCATGGGTTGTTGCCCTCTTTCTTACAGGCCCGCAACTATGTTGCCTCTTCTCACGCTGGACTTCCGAATCTGGCAAATCATGGGTGGCGTACCTCGGAATGCAGAAAGAAATGGGCAATTCCTGCTATGCATGTTGGTTGTTGTTTTCCGTTCTCCGTTTTCCAGATATTTATTCCATACATAATTTCTAGTCAGTTAGTCGTGGGTTTAGACGGTCACCTTGATTCGCATCTAGGAAAGAGCATATTCCCATTTAAAAGCAACACTTCTTTTTTTGTAAGGTCAACCATGCCAAGTAAAGGGGGTCCAGTAAATTCTAGTCTAAAATTTGGCAACATCTATACAGTATTATGGCATCAATCTTGCAACATGGTCGACTTTGCGTCACCTATCGGGTGGTAGTAGATCCTATTCTATTACAATACTTTTATCTCTCTGCCCACGTACCTGAACCGACTATCTTATTCTGATCTGTGACAAAGTCGTGAATGCAATCATACAAGACCTTCGGCTCTCCATTATTCTCCTGATCCTTTTGCCATAATGTTGGTCTTTGTGGTTGATTTATCGACCTCGATTCGGGCCATTAGATCTCCTGATGTTATGTTTTACTGTAGATGTTTCTGTAAGGCCTTTACTATAAATACCTACGTTAAATATTTGGATACATGACTACTATAAATGTTAGTGAGGTATTGTCTATGCTTCTAGTAGACGTCCCTTGAACATTATGAAGTGTAAAGATACCACCGGCGTTGGTGGGACATGATCGAGAAGGGGGATAGGTGCTTTCTCATAAGTGTTTTTCGTTGTCTTAAGTCGTCTGGCACTAACTGGATCGACGTAGACCTCTTTCTGAGACTATACAATTGTATGGCCACCTATTAGTATATAATCTTCTAGTCTGTGACATCCCTTGAACGGCTTAATAGTGAAGCTTCCCGTTTCGTCTCATGTGCTGGCACCGTCTAGACCAAAGATGTTGCAGACTGGATTTAATTGTGTTATAACTGATATCTGCTGTTACTCTAGGTTGTTACCAATCTTCCTAATGGTTCCTTGCTTGGCTTGAAGTTAAAAAAAGAAGTGGAGACTAAATATAGCAAGATTCCCTCTGTCTTACTTTTTTCAAGCGCATCATCCATATAGAGCTTCACAATTCACCGCTGGACTTCTCGTTATAGATAATTCCATGGGTTTGAACGAGTGAGAAGTGAGAAGTGATTAATTACAGCATACATAAACACCTTATACAATTTGATGATTTTTAAATAGTTCGAGTTTTGATATTACATTTGTCCGGAAGACCCTGTTTATGCGGCCCAGCTGGATGATTACGTATACAGAAACCTTGCTATGTAGGCTCAAACCTTAAGTTAGTAGTAACAACCAATGGCCAGATTCTCTCTCTGTGGAACACGGGAAAGTGTGAGGGTATTATTTTTTAACTGGGCCTATCCCTTCCCCTATGGCTGTATTCTTAATTTGATCATCAAAAAGACGAACATTTTATTCTGAGGCAAATACGTCAGTTTCGTTATCCAATCAGGGGAACCGGTGGTATGTAGAGGAAATATCACGTACTCTTGTGGTTTATCTGGCGAGTTGAACAATCCCCCGCAGATAAGCAGACTAGTCAAAGCAAATAACCTTTTGTGACCTTGGCGTGATCAGACCAGCGATTTATGAGTTAAGACGTTATATATGAGCAACTGTTAAGTTTGGATGCCGAGGATGAGTGTGCGAAATGTGGCAGAAAGCACATAAACTAATGCTAGTCTCCCTGTACCTACTAACTTAGCGGCATATGTGATATTGGGAATTAGGGGTTCTGTCACACCAGTCCTTCGAGGTGGAATGGTAGTGACGAAGCTCCACGTGAGGCAGGTATCGTTGCTTCTTAGCTGCTAAATAGTAGCTCGACAGGGTCTCTGTAGATCTGTAGATGAAAGATGTGACGATTTGTGAGAACGAATCAGAAGACCTAGGCTAGGGAATTAGACAATGCAGACTAGACGTAGCTCCTCGGGCGTTCCGTGAAACTGGGACGCACTAACCTTGCAAGCAAGGGCATTATCCCACGTTGTTGACTTTAAACCTGTTACAGATCAGCAACTTTCTACTGGGGATAACCTAGTTAGGCAGGGAATGTGGCTTGAAGACTCATACCTGCTAAATAACACGTTTTTCTCTCCTGGGTCGTGATTTGTTAGTCTCATGTTCTGTATAAAGCACCGAGTGCAAGTCTGTAGCAGTTCATCGTTAAAGTCGGTGTAAAGTTGATTGATAGGCTTACTAGTCAGACGATGGAAACCTTGTAAATCAACTCATTGCGGGCCTGGTGTTGAAAAAGTCATGCAAATATCATGTTGTAACTAATTGATACTTTACGTCATTCGCTTGTGTCCAGGAAACATGTGGGGTCGCGCTACGCTCTGTACTACAGCCAAAACACGTGTTTGGAAGAGTATTAGACTCAAATCTCCTTCAAAAAATCTCCGAGCAAGCCAGGGCATAAATTCTATAACAGATTCATGGTGTTATCTGTTTGCCGCTCGTTGTGCGCAAGGTGAGTATCTGTCGGAGGAACTCAAACACAGATTGCTCTTGAGCGATTCGCACGACCAGCCTAACGACTAAATATGCACATGTGTGTAACACCAAGCCATGGGATGAACCAATTAGACGTACAATCCAAATATTCCCGTACCTTACTCGATTCATAGATTCATAGAATGGCGTGGAATCCTACCAACGTGCGTCCCCGATATTCCCTGTCGACTGGCGGTCACACTTTGTACCTGGCATACCTGAATAGTCAGCGGGAGACGGGATGGATTGAGCTATACTCGGAGCGTGTGTACGCACGATACCTTGGCGATCAGGATGAACCTCATTCCGCGCGGCAGAAGCGCGCGGAACGGCAGTCGTCGATGATAGTGCTTAGTGGCTGTCCTCAGCTGAGCATCTTAGCGTCTAGTCCGGGTCGGACATCTCTACCAAGTGGTTATAATGTAGGCCACTCAAATACCTTACGAGCAGCACCTATGCTGAAACCGGAACTATCGTAGATATCTCGTTCCGCGGATAGATTAGTGACCGAAAACTCCGTCCGGCTTGAGACTCCGATATTTTATTCAATACCAGGCGCACAATAGAAGCTTAGCAACCAAAAAAAAAGAAAGAAGAGAAAAAAACGGTCGAGACTTGGGAGCATACCAAGGTGGGATGGACTAAAAGATGTCACCGCCCGGAAGCGAGGCGGGGCTCGCTCGGATACGCTAGGTGCTTCGCTTCCACCTCCAAAGGACGCATAGATTGTTAGTCAGTGGTATCTATGTGCAGCTGTAGCCGCGCGGACTTCCCAGTTTCGATAACCTCTCTTTACCAGTTTTGAAGATTACTCGACATGTATCCACCGTTGTACTTCATCGACTACTCTTCAAGAGGTAGCGGCTTGCTGCAAGGACCTAACTGCGCACTGCATCTCTCACCACTCTTCTCACGTAGGTGACATTCTACTGGTGGGAGAGTCGCTGCAATGCACCCCTCAGCCAATGCAACATGCACAGAACTCTGGGCTTTTATGTGGCTTGGCGAGGATGCATAGGTAGGCAGGTAACAAATAATAGGTTGCCAGACACAGTTCGGGTCAGCGAGTACTTGTTGTGCCGTAAGCAGTAAGTACCTTTAGACACACTGTAAGTTTAGCTAAGCATTGCAGATGTACTTGCTGTAACTGCCTCAGGTACCTATCGACAAATAAGGTATACTTACTTATTCTGGCGGCTGATTGATTAGATAGTACGGGCATACTTTAGTCTAAGTCTACCCGCTACACCAGGTTATGGCTGCTGTAGCTGCAGCTTTCTTTGTTCATCCAGGATATGATTCGAAAATTTCCCCTTCTCTCTTCTGGACTATATTCACATGTCCTTTTTTTTTTGTGTGTTTCCTTCACCCTGTTTGTTTCCCGTCTCGCCTTGTTGATCGAATCGGACGGTGCACACCCATATCGTGCCGTACCAGGGTACACACGTACAGATTACACACGTACAACACGGAAGGACCAAAGGACAAGAACAGCCCCGGCAACTGCGATACCTGACTTGCCGCGCTCGCGCTCGCACTCGTACACGCAGCATCTTTGTAAACTAATACTTTGCCTGCCTGATAATACCCCGGTTTCTCTTACTTCTTAATCGGTTCCCGTCCTCTTTAGCTTTACTTACTGAGTAGAGTAGTTGTGGCCGGCTAGCTTGGCCGTCTTGCTGTTTTCGCCGCAACTCGCTCAACTTTTTTTATTACCTGCGTTATCCGGCATTGGCTGCTTCGTGCTGTAATAGCTGCAAATTGTCAATTGTCCCGCGGCTGTCCGACTGTCCGCTTGGTCTTCTGTTGATCAGTGCACGGCCGAGCTCCTCTCTTTTCCCCGGGCTCTAACGTCATTCCCGAAGTGCGAAGAGATCCGCGCGTATGAGGCAGCCTCATCTGCTTTGACAGGGAACGCCCGCCGCCATCACTAACTTCTCGACGTCATCCTCCCCGACACAGCAATCTACGTTATCAAAATTTAGCTACCGAGACTACTTCGGCTGCACCGAGTGATTCTTTCGTGGCTCCCTATCAGCCAAGCTTCTTAAACTACTAAAACATACCGGCTCGTCTTAGTCGGCACTCCAGTCCAGGTATACTGTACTTGACAACATTTGGTCTAGGTGCTCCCAGTGACGAGGAGAGACCCCGCCGCTAATACGAAAGTGCCATCTACTCGAATAAGGAGAAGCATCTTAACCACCGACCACAATAACGCCAATCAGCTATCTTGGTCGCCCTACTTGCCTGCAGATTGTTCCTCACGCAAGCGATAGAGACACCACCGAGAAGTGCAGGCGTAGGCGTAGGCGAGGCGCAGGCGCCCTGCCTCCTATCTACCGGTCATCAGCGACGCCGACCTATCTTACGGCGGCTCGTGAGCATCTGATCAACTCCCGAGCTCTCCTTAGGCTTCTGTGTCGGGCACTTAGGCTCAAGTGGAAGTCATGCCGCCCAGGCAGCATCACCGTCATCATCAGCCCACGTTTGTCCCTCCTCCTCATTCTTTGAGCCCCTCTTCTCCTTAGTGCTGTTATCATTGCTACTATGAGTTCATGACTGACTGCTACCCATCTACGAACAGCCGCGAGTATCATGTTGTGGTGATGGGCGCAGGTGAGCCCTCCGGATCGCAGCTTCTACCGTATCTGAGGCGCCCCCGCTAATGATAGCTGAAGGCGGTGTTGGGAAAAGTTGTCTCACAGGTAGGACACGCGATCCATTGTTGCCGTGGCCTCGGAACACGGCAACTTCCGCGCTTAGGTATAGAGTTTGCTAGCTAAAGGTTAATCGTGTGACAGCTCAATTTGTCCATAACGAATGGATCGAGAGTTACGACCCGACTATCGAGGATTCTTACCGGACACAGATGACAGTTGATGTGAGCGCCCCGCAATCTGATCCGATTGGCTTCCAGACAAGCTGACAAGTCTCTTGCAGCAACGCCAGGTCGTCCTGGAGATGTAAGTCATCGCCGATCATGACATATCTCGATTCCCCACCGTTTCGCTATGCTAACCAGAGCCAGTTTGGATACTGCAGGGACTGACCAATTCGGTTGGTTTTCCCGCACGTCTCTCCTACTTTGGTCTACTGACGCTATGTAGTTGCTATGCGGGATCTATACATGAAGACCGGGCAGGGATTTCTTTTAGTCTTCAGCATCACGTCAGCAGCATCCCTAAATGAAATTGCCGGGCTACGCGATGAGATAATTCGCATTAAAGACGACGAGAACGTCCCCATAGTCATTTGCGGCAACAAGGCCGATCTGGAAGAGTACCGGGCCATTCCCCGGGCTCGAGGTTTTGAGGTTTCTCAAAGATGGGGCGCACCGTATTACGAGACAAGTGCACGAAATAAGAGTACGTCTGCTACTAACTCAGTGTATTGACATGACAATTGGGCTAAAATGAGAGAACTAGCTAATGTCGACGAGGTCTTCGTTGACCTATGTCGTCAGATGTTACGCAAGGAAGATGCCGGGGGAGATATGGGTGGCCGCCGGAATGAAGAGTATGATCCATACTCGCACTACAAAAGACGCAAAAGGCGCCGAGATCATAGCCGACACAAGTGCGTCATCTTATGAGTGATAAATTCAAGGCTTCCAAGGTCTCGGAGAGGCTGCCAGAAGAGAGTTCCGGCCTGAAGCCCGTGTCTAACCTACACCAAAAAGGCATACGCTACATCTCTCATCTACACTGGGACATTCTCGTTTGCATAATACGAACCCAGAAAATATAATAGCACGCTACGTTGGACGATCTAAAATCACGATACAGCGAGACGCATCCTATGAAGGGAACAAATAGATGTCCATAATAGGCGGTTAAACAAAGCGACGACAAAAGTCCTCTATTCCATTTCCAGTCAGAGAAAAAGTTTTCAAGAAGAATTATGTAGCGATGGATTTGCAACACATATATACCCTCGTCGAGTAGAATTCGAACCGGATGAACACAGTATACGTCGTGCCGTGTTCGATACAAAAGCTTCGAGTTGATCGTGTACTTTCTGAAGTACAAAATGATAGCCTTGTTAAGATTGTACAGACCCCCACGCACATCTGCGACTTGAGAAAACATATCTACATACATATATGCATAGAATAAGCGAATTCTGCCAACGCATGCATGTTATCTTACCGGCTTCCGAGCACCGAACATGTACTGAAACCTTGAAATTATGTTTTGCTTGGTCCGCAAGACCCGTCGGGGTTTGAACCAGCATACACTTTAACTTCTGTTCCCGCAGTTCGTCACCCCACTGAGAAACAAGCGGATGAAGGGTATTATTTCCAGAGTGCTCTGAGTTAAGAATCTGGAGTAACATTGCTGTGACCGATTAACCGACCGATGCTGACTAACGGATATCAACTGGTCGAGGCGACGTTCTCTACATGTCGCCGAAACGAAAATGGGGCTGAATGGCAGGGAAAAATCCAGACCGGCCGACGGCCCTGCACCTATCAACTGGACGCAACGTCGATTACGCACGCAGCAGAGCCTTTTGCGAAAAAATGCCCAAGTACCCAATTGGAACCTACGCCGTTTGGTGTAAATCAGCGGACGCGACACCGAGACAAAAACCGAGACGCAAAAGGATACATGAGTTTTTGCGGGTGCATTTCTACGAGGTTCGTTCGTATCGTGCCGTCTAAGTCTCGTATTCTAAGCGTCATAGCAGTAGTCATAGTCGTAATAGGGTGCTGTGGTAGAGACAGTTGCACGGGCGGTATGATGGACACAAAGGTAATTAACATCTCCGATATTGAAGTGTGTGTCACAGTCACACTGCATAAGGACACAGATGATAGGCGCGTGTGGGTGAACCCTCAATTTTTTTTTCTCCCATTCCCTTCTTTCTTTTTGATTTTTTCATAAAAAGTTGTGGTTGGCGTTGGCGTTTCCTGCATGGAGGTTGGTCCGACCCGGAGATCGACGGCGATTGGCCGGCCTTCACCGTCTAAACGTCCATATGTTTCTATGCCCTCCGCCTGCAAAGCCTGCAAAGAGGCGGAAAAGAAAAAAGACGCCCAGATACACACCATCGCCTCTCCGTTGCCTTTTTTCTTGCCAAAGGCTCCCAATGGGAGATCTGCCGACGCGGCGCAAGCGCAATCACAATCACACACACTTTTCTTGGTGACGGGCGCTTACAACCTGTGAGACGTGTTTCTCTCTCTCTCTCTGTCTCTTCTCCTCTTTCTTCTAGTCTGTGCCTGCCTACGATTGTGCGCGCACTTGTGGCACATGCTTCTTGTCCTCGAGTTCGAGCACCGCAACTCGAAGCTAACAAGGCCTTGATTCCGAAGCGCACCCTCGGCGAGCCCGATGCAATGCACTACATACAGTAATTCTTTGTCGAAATAGAAATAGTTAAAGTGCCCATGACCACCGAAAATGGGGGTTTGTCGACAAAGGATCGCGGACGATGCTACCTATCTCCAGCGAAAGTGGGGTACCACCGTTGCTACTGCGTGAAACGAACAGGCCATGATGCCATCCCCTGCTCTGTAGCTGAAGTACTTCCACTGCTAGTGACTGTTTTGGGTTTGAGATTAAGTAGTTTGAGATGCAAGTGCCTGTTTTAAATTAATCTCAAAGTAGCCCATTGTTTTGACTTGGTTGATGATAGCAGCCAAGTACTCATGTGCCGCCTGACGTAATTAATCATGACCATGTCTCACGCTTTAGCTGATGAAGCTTCGACATATCGCTCCAGCGTCTTTTTCTGTAAGGCGCGTTGTTCATTGATGATTTCCCACAACTCCTCGTTCTCTTTTTGCAGTTCGGCATCGCCAGCAGTGTTGCCCGCAGGTTCTTGGAAAGAGAGGATAGCCTGTTCCAACATATCCTGAGGGATTCCGTTCGAGTTAAGCATCTTGGAGAACCGTGTCTCTCCCACCATATCCGATTCAATGCGCGAAGTGAAATTATAGCTTCGGTTTCCGAGAAATGGCTTGATGACTGTTACAGGCCGAGTAGGATATGATGGGGCTAGTGGTGAGACAAAATTGATATTAGTGACAGCGGCGTTCAAACTGGCAAGCTCTGTCGAATCCGCCCGGCTGCTTAGGTCCCATCGTCGCACCTGACCTCCAGAATGCCCTGATAGTAGGATGGTCCCGTCATAGTTCAACCCCAGACATGTGGCTGGTCCAGCTTCCTGAGGCGCGGCGCCAAAGGCAGTTGATACTTGTACGGCGGCGGACCCTTCACCGCTCTCGGGTCCAAAGAGTGCCTTCTCCCCGAACAACTCGACGGCATAAAGCGAGCGATCCTCGGTAGAGGCATAGACTGCGCGAGCACAAGGGTCAAGAGCCAAAGAGATAGGGGCACTTGGGAATAGCAAGGTGCGGAGTGGTGTGCCGAGTTGGTAGTTCCACACAACGCAAGATTTGTCTTTGCTCGCTGAGATACAGATGTTAGTATCAGGGTTCACGCTCTTCGACACAGCGAGGGCGGTGATAGCAGCCCTGTGGTTAGATAACGTCTCTTGAGGTTCGTGCTCAGTGGTTGAATTAAGCTCCAGCAGGCGAGAGAGGGACCAGACGTGGACATTGGAATCATCAGAACCTGTGAGGAGGTGGTAAGGCGTGACAGCTATACAGGTCACGGCTTGAACATGGCACGGGGGTGTGGTGACCTGCCGTCCGGTACAAAGCTATAATTCAATAGTCAGTGCTATCCTTCGGAACCGAGAGAACATCAGGGGTAATTTATACCTCCCAGACAATGATGCGGCCCTCTTGAGTCCCCAGGAAAAGTACATCGTGGCCAAGAGCGACGCTACGAATGCGCTCAGGAAAGTTAACCACGGCTTCCTGATTGCCCTTGGGTCTCGCATAGACATGGACGGTTGACTTGTCTTGTTGAGCGGCAAAGACATGTGTGTCGCTCAGGGCCAGACCCCCACTCGGGGCCGAGCTCTTCTTCAAAATTGTTGAGGTGGCATGGGTTGGATGAAGGGTATGTTCATATATGCCTGCATCTTTCGGGATCGCAGTGTTGTTGGCCAACGGCGGGCCTGAGACCGACACGAAGTAAGATTCGGTCAGCATTTTTTTTATGAGATCCGTCGTATAAGTGTGGCTTCGAACTATTAGATAACAAAGAAAGGGCAGGCAAAGCTTGACAAGCGGTCTATAGAATTTTGCTAGGGATAGCCAAAACCTAAGCCGACGCAATTTTTCTGGTTTTCGCACTATCACGAGCTACCAGTAAAAGGTTTAAATTGGTTTTCAATCCGAACTGTTTAGGCAGTGTTGTCCCACTTTTCGAGGACCCTGAATACCGTGCCAAAACACTGTATCCGACGAACCTAGGTTACCTATTTGCTACCTATCGAGCCTATCTCTAAGTACATTAGGTAAGTTAGTGGCTTTCTCCAATGAACAGATAAGATTTTCAGGGTTGGTCACGATGTACGAAGTATGTAGGTATGTAGACGACATTTAGGTACTGAAGAATCCTACTTAGCTCTAAGTTACAGCTTATGTAATTAACACAGTGTCATCATCAACCCGCTAGCTACGGATAGTACCGGACTAACCTCTAATTTGTGCGTAATCCAAGCTAAGTAACAAGAATGACGGCAGCTCGAACTGTTGAACCATAGATTTTTTTTGGCAGGTTCACATAATCACCAAGATCATCCACTTCTGACCGCATATTGAAATAACACCTGATCAACTTGCTATGTGAGGTGGCACATGCCCACGGTCCGAGACCTCAGACATTTTCTATTTTGGGTTGCTTGCTCGCTACGGCACAACACAAGTACTATGCGAACACCAGATCGTAGGGGTACCGTAGTACATAGAATAGGCAGCTGGCGGGGGGGTATACGAGCGGCGGAGCTGCGGGGTCGGGATAATAACTAACTACTACTACTACCTAGTGTAGCTCTGTAATACCGGTCAGGGCCGTGGATTTAGTGGGTGCCGGAGCTGTCAAGCTTTCTGTGCCGCGAGTTCTAGGCCTAACAGCATGTTAGCATCTGGACGATGGCCTGGCCTCATTCCGCGGAATAGCTACCGTGACTGCATGTGATGTAGTGTACCTGTTAGGTCTGTTAGGTAACGACCAGTTCCATTGGGGCCCACTAATCCCTCCAAGCTTTGCGAGCTGTTCACCCCATGGGTGCCTGAGTTAAGCTACTGTAAGCTGCAACTGATGCTGCACTGCAACCTAAACTCTGATCAGACAACCAACCTCGCGCGCAGCCTCACAGCAGTGCGGCTCCTGCAGTGGTGGGTACGCACTGCAACTGTTTCTGATTTATAAATTATGTATGCCTCACATAGAGACAAACTGCGACTGCCCCGCGGCTGGCTGCAGCTAAGTTGCCCGACAAGTCGTGATAATGTGCTCCCTTCCAAGTTCGGCATCTGAGCAGTCGTCTGGGACAAGACATCCATCTATCCAATACAATCTTCCACTTATTGACGCACACGTGCAACAGGACAGAAGACTTTCTCGGCCACCGATTAGTCTTATGCACCACATGTCTCTGAATCTGTCCGATATCTCGTGTGTCTCAACAAAAATCGAGTCATTGGCCCTGGCGCCTACAAAGCACGGCATCACAGACATATTAGAGAATAGCGGTCTATGGTAGGATACCGGCACGGGGGCTCGAACTTCTCGTACATACATACTAGCCACCGGAGTGTTGTGCGACCACTGGTTCAAGATTTACTTGCATTGCATGCCCACGTCTTCCCCAGCTCTCTCTCCGGTTCTCCACATACTTCCCTGTTGTCTCTCAATGGTATACTACCATCAAATCTAACTCATTGACAGAGCAATTGTGCAATTCCCGTATCAGATACTAAAAGTAGAAAAAGGATAATTTCCAGAAGACAGCAGCGTAGCAATGGTTGCGGCGTGATAATCAAACCCAACCCTGCACGTCGTAGATCCTGGAGACCGATCTTTCTTGGCGGCCAAGGGTAGACATGGCAGTTCGGCCGTCGTCTTGTGCTATTAGCTATTGTCGCAGGGTTACACTGGCTACAAAAGCAAGAGAAAGCAGGTATGTTATGCAGTATCGGCATTTTGTCTAAGACATCAATCAAGTGACAGCATCGGTTTTTTCCAGTGTCTGGGGATTGTGTAGCGAGACTGCACGCACACGTGTAATTGAACGACTTGGTAGGTAATTTGGACGAGGTTCCACACTTTGGTATCTTTCGTCCTTCCGACCCCTGGACCCAAGACGATCGTTGAACGTTAATAGACCCTTGTCAACCGGTTCCCCGTTGGTCTCTAGCTTCATTGCCCCTTGACCGACAGCTCTGTTCTTGATGAGAATCTGGCCAAGCCAGGGGTTGTTCATAGGCTCTTCCTTATATCACCATTCCCTCTTGGTTCCGTTGGCCCAGCTCCTAACCATAAGCTTCTTTTTTTCTTCTCTCCCTATGTTTTGATTGATATGAATACGTACGAGCAGTCTGTTTGAGATCTCGTGAGACTCCATCAACTCGACGACTTCGGTAGCCTAAAAACGAGTTCATTTCAAGCGGACGGAGAAGACTGCTGTTCGGTACCTGGGTGCAAGGGAGCTTGATAATTGTTAATTGTAGGACATAGCGGCTCCAGCGGACAACTGCATAGGCGAGAATGGAACACAGCACGGAACACAACATGGAGCCCCTTATGGATTTTCACTCCAATCTACCCGAGATGTTAGCCGTGGACTTGGAACAATCGAGCAGTATATTTCAATCCAGACAGCTCACGGCAGGTGCTCCTGCACCAGGACTGGCCGATGACGGGGCCAGTAGACCACATTCAATGCCACAAGACTCGAGCTGTATAAATCCCTTACTTTCGTCCCAGTCAGAGGTCACAACACCTGGTACCAAGTCACTGCAAACTGTTCACAAGAAATACTCGGATATTTTTGCGCCACTAGACTTTGGTTCACCTAAGCGGGGCAGCATTTCCAGCAGTGACTCCTCTGCCGACTTTGAACCCCCTTCAATAAGTACTCGAGAAGAATCCGTACTTACTGTCGATACCTGGCTCGAGACCGAAAAACATTCAATACCCATTTTACTACATATATCCCCGACGTCAAAAGACGCCCCTCCAATGAGTTGGATTGACTTGGATGGTGATGATGAAGATATTTCGCCCACTACCCGGCGAAGAAGTAGCACAACGGATTTGCCGAAATACTTACAACATTTTGCGAGTCTCAACGCAACCGATGTAAAGAATCAAAACACTGGTAGTCTGGAAGCTTCAATGATGCCAGTGCTTGAGAATCCGCGTCGACGCTCGTCTTTGGAACAGTCAGCTTTCATATACAGAGAAAGTACAGATACTTCGCTCTTCGAGGACCAAGCTACTCTTCAAGACAATACGGTTACTTCACTACGAGATGGCCTATCATCACCAGCGCCCAAGGAAGACATCTCTAGCAAGCCAAGTACGCGTTGGGGCAGAGAATACTTACCAATTGCATCTCGTGGAGTTGATTACGAGGAATGGGTCGAATCTGATGCAAACTACTTCGTATCTAGAGAAAAACTAGCGGCACCCCGACAGCTATCCCGGCACGTTCAAGATAGCATCGAAGCTAGAGTGAACAACTTTCCTCAGGTAATGCTCTCGTGCCGTGATCTATTAGTCGAGGAAATCCGCGAACTCTCTCAGCAAGCGAAATACAACACCGACGACCCAAGAACTGACCATCTTACGACTTCGAGGCCCCCATCAAACAACGTGCACCAGCCCAAGCCGTCCAGGTGGAAGCTACTTGGTTCTTCGTCGAACACATCAGAGCAACAAGATCAATTTGACATGCCTCGAACCAACAAAAAGCAAGCATGGGCTGTGATGGGGAAGATCTTTCCTCATGGAAGCGATACAGAATGTGACGCCCTATACGCGTACGTGCTTGTGTACAATTACATCACATCGTTATATCTGCGCGAAATGGCCAGATCAAATGGATCCCGGACGGCAACAAGACCCAACACAGGTAGATCAGGAGCCTATTCGGAATCTGGCTCTGATTTCTCCGTGTCAACACCACCGCGACCCTCAGGATCCGAAGTCACTGGAATCCCCAAGAAAGCGGTCCGAGTCCTAGGTTTAGGCGCGGAAGAAGAGGATATACGACCACCATCAGGAGGTAGCGGAGGCCGCACAGCCACTTTTACCAGCTTACGACAAATACCCTCGTTGTTTTTCAGCCAAGGGCAACAGCGACATAACGAGAGCAGGGGCAATATGACCAACTCTACTACGCTTACAGGAGAAGGGAGTAGTAGGCCTTCTACACCTGGTACAGGTCTAGCAGGCATGAAGCCCATGACATCTATAGGCCTTTTGAGGCTAGCCGAGCTTCGCCGCGGAGTCGCAATGTGCTGTGCGGGCCTAACTGTTGCACTCCAACGTACAGATCCCAACCTCACGGAAGTTAAACCCGACACGTGCTACAGGGTAGACCCATCATTCATGCGATCACTGTGCCAGCACGTCCAGATAACTGAGAACGCAATAGCATCCTTCCATTAGGAGCTTCTGTAGCCGTTTATCCGTGTCGGTATCGTTGCTTGCGACGTCCTCGACGATATTATCACTATTTGCATTCCGAGGTTGTATTTCCTACCGACCAGTGCACGAGCACATACCCTTCCTATGATACAAAAGTCTTGAACATGCCTTCTACGATCAGCCCTCTATAAATATGATTAATAATCCCTAACTTTTTCCCTAATTCTATGAAAAATACACTCTCCGGATGCATCTCGACGGCTGATAGCCGAGATATCATCACCATACGACTTAGCATTCATACGCTATGGCGGAAGATTTACTGCATAAGTATCACGACGTGTGAGAGCAGCGGCCTTTAGCGCTGCCCTCGTCACCTTGAAAATTAAAAATATCTCTTTTCTTTTATCCACCTCAAGAAGCCGCCTATACCGCACTACGAATACATCGGTTCATCAATTTAAGACCCCACAAACACTACGATCTATCCTCCACTATACCATCCTCTCCCCCCTATTACTGCTCGCACAGCCAGCATTGAAAATGGGATACGGGGTTTCGTGATGGAAGGAGGAGGCCATTACATACATATAAAAGGAAAAGGCGCACTGGCGAAACACTAAAAAATGGGGGACGGGGAGCATTACGCGAAAGGAAGCGAAGGCGTTGCGTTTTCTCATGGAAAGCATAGAATCGGAAAACGGCGTAGATATCCCGAGGAAATGAGGGCGATGGGGATGGCATCACGGTGTTCTGGGTCAGATAGACAGCATAGCATAGATAATACCCCCTTCTTTCTCTATACGAGGAATTTATTTCACTCCAGCCCATATCTCACATACTGCTCTTTGTTGTCGTCGTTCTCTTGGTTCGTAACCCGGTCTAATATGATCTGCGAACCGGCCAGATTCTCGTGGTGGACTCATGACAGCTCAACCACCAATTTTCATATTTAGTAATCTGTACATTCTTGGCTACAATACGTCATAGTTTGAACTGCTACGCCAACTCCCGTCTACAGTACGCGTGTAGCGACACACGTAATCATTAAGGTCTATTCTGATCGTCTATTTGACAGGGGAGCACCAAGTAGCACATACTCTGTTCGTGTTAAAGAGAACAAATGCGGCGTAGAGTGTCACACTGAACCGATATATCGAAACTCGTGTACCCGTAACTCCCGTCCAAGCAGGGATTGAATAGAGGCGACGAATATTGGTGAGACGATCTCTAGTAAGGCTGATAGAACAGTCTATAGTTTTCAGCTACAATTAGCGCCATCGCCATCTCTGCCTGTCATCTCGACTCAACATCAAAGTAGATATGGATCTTCGTCAAATACACTCTATACGTTTCCGGGTTAGAAGAGGCGACCGGAAAAAGAAATTCGGGGAATCTAGACCAGATGTCAACTCTGGGGCAAGATTCACGAAAAGGTGTGTATAATTTATTTTGTTCCTAGCTTCATCTCTACAATTGGAATTTCGCGCTATCACTCGATCCTTCTTTGAAGCAAAGGTGCAGCTTATCCTTCTAGAACCCTCAATAAACACGGGTCTCTCCCAGCACATCCGGTTCAGCGTCTTTCCAAAAAGCTATCTATGGGCGAGAACCTGCTCGATGACACTGTGGCGCCCAGAGTTAGTTGTTATTACTTGGAGCATGATTTAAGAGTGCATTGAAGCATTTGGGTATCTTTGGGGCATCTTTCCGACTCAATATGAACCTCGATCTTCAGAACGTTACCAAATAAGAAGAAGATAATTCAGAGATATACTAACTACCGTCGCTTGGCGAGGGCCACGTCATACTATCTTGACGACTATCCGGATATGGCGGAGAATTCGGGCGCGGTAGGTTTTCTGTTGTTGGGGCGGCCAACCGGCCATACATGCTTAGGGCCTTAGCGTGAGCGTTGCTCAAGCCGAGTAGACCAGCTGTGATCAGAAGAAGACCGAGAAAGATAATGGAACCTATTTGCGACAGATTTCCGCTGAATGCAGCAACGAGATATACAGTTAGCTTCGCCGCGGCCTCTAGATAGCCCTCGACGTGTGTTTGGTCTCGTAACCAGGAGGTCCTCGTTATGGCCTGCAGATCTGAGGCCAGGCCACGCAGACACACGACCCGCCCGTGACCAAGATCGACGACGTACTCTGTAAGCACGTCAGAGTTGTCGGGATCTGATCCGGGCGTGTTGGGACCGGGCCGCGGGACCTTGGGCCACTTCGTGCGCTGTTTGATGATCCAGATGTTCAGAAGGCGAGACAGCATAAGTCCAAGCAAAGCAGCAACACCCCACCCTAGTTCGTGATATTAGCTAAAGACGGGGGACGGTTTTGAGATGATATCTACGGTGAATGAGAGAAGAAAGATAGTAGCGAGAGATACACACATTCTCGCAGCAGAACCATGAATACAAATGCAACAACTGTAAGCAAGGGGCTTGCTAGGTACAGCACCTGTGAGATCCAGCCAATGCCGGCTTCTTGATCACGCCAGATCACCCCGCGCTGTCCGCGGCTACGTCTCTTACGTTGGTCGCCGTACGGGAAGTAGCTGCGCTGAGGCATGGTGCCGACATCGACGACAATGCGCTGGCCGGCCCTGCCAACACGCTCGAGGTAATGCAGGGTGGCGGTGTTCGCGATGTTGTACGTAGACGTCTTCCCGTCGACGGACTCGACGGCATTGTAGGGTGACGGCAGCTCACTAAGCACGGCATCGGCTGCTTGCTGGTAGTGCAAGCCCGGAGCTAACAGGAGAGCGTCGAGCCATGACGCGCCTGAGATCCTTGTGCGTTGTGCAATGGTACTGAGGTCTGCTAGTGCGAGAAGGCCGGCTGCTGAGATGTCTACGTTGGGTATCGGTGTCTGCGACCAGTTTGGAAATCCGCGAGCTCGCTTGAATAGATGCTAGTTGGGTTTGTGTGAGTTTATAATCACTACGACACCCCAAACATGCTTGAATAAATGTCATAATACTTGCCTCCATAGCTGAAATAAGTAACGGTAATTGGCTGGTGATGTTGTTATTGGAGATATATGTACCTTGAGGGACGTACAGAATAAGCCTACGAATCAGACACCCTGGTTTGCATGCATGCCGTGGTCGACAGTTAGCATCCCAGCATCCAACACGAGAGATGATATAATATAAGTATAGAGAAGGGTAGTCTACGTCAAGCAAGGCGCTCTTCCTACGTATGAGTGAGTAGAGCAAGCAGGTAAGACAACCCTTCATATTGGTTTAGCCTACGGGTTCAGGCTCCTGCCTTGGCCATGATAGGCAAGTCGAAGGAATCACCGAGCCGATAGTGCTGTCTGACATTCGCGGGTAGGACAACAAGCCTGGTGATCAGTTGACTCGGTTGCGACGTTGACATCAGCTGCGAGATGGGCCAAGTACAAGGGCACATGCACCAGGGAGTGTCCACTATAGCTATAGAGCTGCTGCAGGCTGTGTACCTAGTTATCGCGGGGTTGCATGGGGGTTAGCGCCGGGAACTGGTGGCTCCACTTAACGATGTAGCCTGCATAAGGTCAAATCGATAAGAGCTCCTGAGGACCTGTAACTGCGTCACTGCGAATCGACTACTAGACTAAGCTAGGTAAGCACTTCTTTCAACAACCACCAAGCCCGTGGGAGCTCATCGTATAACCAACCACCCATCGGCTACTGTGACTTCAAGTTGCAATGGCTTCGCTCTCGCCCGATCCGACCTATACCGTCTTCATCCGGCTCCCTTTCCCTCGAGGTGACTTTGTGGACCCCCCTCCTGTACGTAATGCTATCTTCACCCTCATCTTACATGATAACGATTTAAGACTAACAACAGCGTAGGTGAATTGGGAATCGTCGAAGGATGAGGCCCTGTGGAGTATTGTCTCGAAGCTGTCCAAGACGGAGATAGACTGTAAGTTTAAGACTTGTTGTCGAGAGCTGGGATAACCACAGAAACCTGAGACCTGAGACTTGTGCTGATCGCCCTCGAGGGAATGAAATGTAAGTTCGACAACCACCATCACTATTCGTGCCGCATACTAACACCTAGCAGCGCCGCCAAGTTCGAAGTCACCGTCGACTTTCTCCTCCAGCAGGTTGCCTGGCTCACCGAGCGCCATGCCTCTCAGGTGCGAGCCCAGATGCGCAAGGCTGCCGCTGCCGCCAAAGTCTCGCCCGCGCCCTCGCCGCAACCGCAGACGGCCGAAGGGATATTCTCGTCCGATCTTCCGCGATACACGGGTTCCACAACCCAGCCCCGTGCACCTTCTTCGACGTCTATCCGCAAAGATACCCCTCTGCCGCTAAACGAACAAAACACGCCGACTTCATCCATGAGAAGCACCCCGCGCCCGTCCTCGACTAGAAACTCATCGACAAAGACTGCCTTTTTCACCACGAGGAACCTTGTCTCTGGTACTAAAGGAACAGGGAAACCCAGCGCCGATGCGCAGCGGCATCGACTGGCATCTCTCCCCATCGCCGCCAACGATGAGGATCAAGATGATCAAGACGATCAGGCGGCCGAACCCCGGTCCCCCGGTCCAGCTGAATTGAGCTCCGTCGCCTCCTCATCATCATCGTCATCCTCCTCAAGCCCTGCACAATCGAGAATTATCCGTCGTCCGCCACGATTTCAAAGCAACGATGGACCGTCTTTCGCGGATGATGATGACGATGATGACGAGGTAGAGCCAGCCTTTCTCCCATACAGACCGCAGACCGAGCATGATTTAAGCGCAACATTACGTGGCAATCCGCGAGACTCAGGGAAAAAATCATTAAAGGGGTCCGACCGACACCGTATCCATCATTCTCAGACCTCGGATTCCTCCACAAGTTCGGCTCCGATGTCGAGGGGCGCCAATGACAGACGCCCCAGTGGCCCTTTATCGCCACGTCGGACTATGGAGTTGACGGGTCGCAGCCCGGGTGGCAAGTCAAAGGGGTATTCACGAGACAGCGACGGAACTCCCAGCATGGGCAGTAGTTTTAGTGATTTAGATGGTACAGTAACAGGCTTCACCGTCACATTGCGTTCTCACTAACCTGCTAACAGATGCTTCTGTAACTCAATCGGAGTTAGAAGAAGCGTTCGCAAGCAGGATGCAGGATGGCGGTACAATCAGTAGTCTTAGAGGGACTATTAGCAACGCATTCCGAAAACCCAGGTAACGCGCGTTAATATTTACAGAAGGTCTCCCCTCATTATGAGATCATGCAAATACTGGCAGTACACATTCCCGAGGACTTTTATTCCCGTATTTTAGCAATCTTTTACCACTACATGTTCCTGCATACCTCCGAAATTGCGGAGAACCGATTCATTTTTATGTGCGATAATTTTGGCCTGTGGTTCTTTTTCCTTGCTCTCAATGGCGGGTACGACATGATACGAGATATGGGTTTGGCGAAACCCCGGCGTCCAGTGTGATTTATAAAGCCACATGTATGAAGGATCTACAGGCACTACAGACTATCATGAGATAATAATCAATCAAACTCTCGATTAATCGTTCTCTTTTAAAAATAAACCGCACTCCAAGCAGTTCTCAAATGATATGCGACGGAAGAAAGCGAGATACTCTCGTAGACTACGTACTACGTCCATGAATCGCTTTTAGTAAACTAAAAAAATATTTGATTTGATTGTGAAGCACCTACATGGATTGGTTTACAATGATTCTGACATGTGAGGGAGTAAAATATTTGTAATAAACTCAAAGCTATAAACAACTAACTCATACTTTGACTTTGGCGCCAAAGAAAGTTGAAACATAAAACACATGACAAAAAAACAAACAACAACAATAATAATAGGCCTAGATCCTCCACATGTTTGCAAGTTACGCTAAATCATACTCGTAGATTTTTTTTCGGGTTTGTTCAAGGGGTTGTTGTCGTCGTTTTGGGTATTACACGTCGAGGCGGGGCTATCAGGGATGAACCAGTAGGCCGAATTAGAGGCTGTTGAAGATTCGGGAACCCAGCCACCTCGCTCTGAAACCTGCGGTTGTTTCGGAGGTCGATGGTGTTGCGGTTCAAGACCGAACTGCGGACAGCCCGGGTAACGCGAGAAAGGGCGGCATCCATAGCATCATAGCTCGTCCTGTTGAATGCGTTGAGTTTCTCGGCCTCGTCAATTAGATTCCGCAAACTGACGACAAAATTCGTGTATTCGGTGTCGACGGGCTGAAGGTCAGCGAGGATGCGTTGGTTTTCGGTGTTGCGGATCGTCTGCTTGTTGTTGAAGTTGGCGTTTCTGTACGCTGGGCTGGTCAGAACCTGCTTCCTGGCGGACTCGAGAACTCTCACTCGCCAGTTGAAGTAAGCATCGATGTATTGAACGCAGTACCGGAATACTGCCGGGAGACCGATTCGCAAACCGTTGCCGGGGGTATTGAATCGAACTAAAGACTAGTGGTTAGCAATTCAAGTTCATCAAAAGAAAGGGAGAGAAAATATAAAAAAAAAAAGACGGTAGTAGGCTTTAGGAAATGGGTAGGTAACAAGACGGGATGTTTACAAATGAAAGGGAAAGGGGGTACTTACGTAGGCTTCTGCCCTCTTCGGGCGTCAGAGTGTATAGTTCCTGGAAGGCAGCACGATCCTGCGTGTTATATCCAGTGCCTTTAAGAAGTTGGAACTCAACCATCCTCGCGTCAAGCAGTAGATTAGACTCGTGGACTATAGTATTCGCTGCATTTCCCTTGTTGTTTATACGACCAGAATTATATTTGGTGTGCAGAGTCGGATCGTCACGGAGTGCGTGATTCATAAAACGATATCGAACCTCGCTCCAGGAACGTGCGAAATCAAAAATATCGTCTATAGAGTACTGAGCGTGGCCGTCTTGTAGTTGCCTTAGGTTATCCTGATACGCCTTTCCGATGAAGTTTCTCAGATCATCAGGATCAGTCCATACTGTTCTCGCCAACTTGACCAAAGAGTCGTACTCGGCTATCTGGTCTGCTGCAGCTGAGTTTCCGTACAGATTGAGACGGCGCTTCTTTGTGCCGGGTGCTGCTGGGTCGATGTAGTCGAAGTCGATCGGCTTGGTGTCGAGCGCAGCCGCGAGGGTTGCCGCTATCGTAGATGTATCATCCAAGGACCCTGGGGCGTTCTGGAGTGCATCGACGAAATCGTACAAGGCGTTTGGGCTACTGTCAATATCACGCAGAAATAGAAGAAGACTGTATTTGTCCGTCTCGACGTCAACCATATCTGTATCGGTTTCTTCGACGGCGGTTGGCAGCGTTTGCCAACGTGAAGCCTTTCTTTTCAGACTGTTAGTGAAATTGGGTTGTGTAGACATCTTGAGGCGTAATTCTTTCTTCTTTGCTTTTATCTTGCTAGTGTGGTATCTTCTATGTTCCGAGTGTGGTATTTGCGATATTATAATGTTGAGTTGTTTTGATCTCTGGCTTCACATGCTTAACGTTCAGGTCCATGATGCCAATATTTATACGAATGTCATGCTGGTAAAGATGAGTGTCAGACTTTGAACAAAGGTCATGTTTGTGATATGAAAGAATCTAACGAGCATTGTGTTGTAGAACAATCTCTTTCAACTGTCTAGTATTCTGTTCTAAGAAAAACGTCAATGCGATCTGTATGGTATAATGTGTATTGTTTGATAACAAGGAAATAGTCGGCCTAGTCTCGTAACCTATTGATAATTCTTTCAGTACGTGGGCTAGGAAGCACGACCGAATAACTTGGGTAGTCGTGCTTTGTCTGGAATATTGTGAAGCCGTCAAAGGTATGTCAGTTCGTTTCATGTGCACTCCTTGTTCCGTATCAAGGCCTTTTCCTGTCACGTAGGTAAGCAATCCTGTAGGACAAACTGAAGCACATTTGCAGAACACTCGTTGAGAGTAAGGTTTCATGTGATCGATCTCTCATTAAGTAGGGACCTTGTCTAGCATAATTCCCTATTTAAAAGGTTTTTGATCGAGTGGTCCGCTTATTCAGTCTCGTATCAATTACATAGCCGAGGTTGCAATAGCTTATACGCTGCCAATCTTCGACTTCAACTGCTTTCAAGGAAAATATTGGTTCAAGAAAACGTTGAGCTTCTTAATGCGAGGCTCAACTTCAGCATCAGTTGATGCTATGTTGAAACTCTTGCGACCCGACTGTTGCTATTTTAAGTCCCAGGGATAAAGGATCTAGTTAGGGCTGAGTTCATGTCTAGAATCTGTGGAGATGCTTCGCTGCCGTATGACTGTTGGCCAGACCCCTATATCGACCCCAGACCTAAGGCACAATCTTAATCTCAGCCCCGCCTAGTGCCATTACAATTTCCTGATTCTCTCGCCAAGTCGACGACGGATCCGAAGATTTTGTAAGCATGAACATCTCATTCGCCCATAATACGGCGTAAGATAGTTTAGAGACAGCCATACTAGGCTAATAGTAGCTTAGTAAAAGTCAGCTCCAGCTAGGCAAGGCGAAAACAACCCTGGGTGAAACCGGTGAAATCTAATGGAAAATATACTGGTAAGACGGCGCAACTTCCCGAGTTGAAAGAATCTCGGGGTATAAGATGATGGCCCATCGCCCGCACTGCGGTCTCGTTCCTCGTGGCTTGAAAGGAACCTAAGGTGTTTATAACAGGCTTATTTAGTGCTCTCTTCATCTCCCGTCACCATCATATCCTCATATACTCATCACAATGGCTTTCGAACTCGTTGCCGGTCATGCTGTCAACAACCTGGGCTTGGCTAACTTCACGTTTGCCCCCAGAGACGTCGCCGATTTCAGCGTCGGGTTGGAAGCCAGAGACGGACCCCAAACTGTGAATATATTCATCGACGCCGCGGGTGACGACACCAGCGATTACCAGTACGGTGCCTCCATTGTCGAGGCCTGCGTGTCTCATACCGTCTATGCCTTGCAATGCACTGCGGGATCGGCTGATATCTGTGGCTCAGACGCCCCCGTACGTTCTCTCAAATGCAACTCATCTACCCTTGATGAACAATGACAGTGACTTACTAACACTATCGGCAGGTTGCGACTGTCACAGAGAATGCGAGCGCGTACAGTTTCTCGAGCTCCGCCGCGACGAAGACAGCCGGTATTGATATCAAAGCCACCGCCATAGAGCACTGCGTGCTGGGCGGCACGACTGCCGCGACTTGCACTGCAACGGCAGTGGTCTCGGCCTCGGGCCAATCGTCCACGGCTACGGCCGTCACCACTTACACGGACGCATCCACGCTCCATTTCGATGTTACCATCACGGGCGGCAATGACAAGCTGGCCAACCCGACCGGCAAATGCAGCTCCAGCGCCGCCCCGAGCGTCAACACCCGGGCCGTTGCCCTTTGGGGTTTCCTCGGCGCTATTGGTGCCGCTAGTGTTCTAGCGTTCTAAGTAGCCATCTAGTCGTGGAAAGTGTGCTCGTATTGACTATCACCCTGAGCTTTATCACACAAGGATTATGGGAGGTTATTTGAACGTGCGTGGAGAACCGGTTTTGGGCTGGCGTTTGTAAAACGTGTTTGATCAAGACGATATGAATATATACCCCAATAGTTAAAGAATACATGATATCCTCCCGCAATCATGGATAGAGCCAAATTTTGCGTATCGTTGAATCTCAGCCGCAAGAGCCTCGTCGTCTCTTTTAGCACATTCAAGGACCAATGACATTATGTCACTGTCAGCTTACTCGGTTTGATTATCTCATGATTATCTCATGAAGCCGAAGGCTAGCCTGGAATTGATAAGATGCATTATCTTGCACTACCACCACAACAGTCACATAGTCTGCATAACTCTGAATAAGAAAACAGTTGCTACGCCTTTCGTTACCTTGTGGCTCATCAGTCATAAAAGCCCAATATCTCGCCAATAATAGATTTAAATGTGCCTTTGGGATCGAATTTCTCTCGCACAGCCTAATTCTTGTTAGCATATCATACCTCATTTTACAGGCCTCTCTAAACGAAGGCATCAAGAGCCTGACGTACTGTAAAAGAGTTAGCTAGGTCGTCATTGGTCTGTCTGGTACTAGTTTCAGGCATACCTTTGAATCTGGCAAGGTGATCTGGATCGATGTTCTTTGTAGCATTACCAAATACCTCGCGTGTGTTCTTTGTCCAGTGCGGGCGTGAAGGGAATTCATCGATAAGTGTCGTGGCTAGGTTGATATCTATGGCGATTTACTCGTCAGCTCAATTCTCACTCATGGTGAGGAATCTCTTAGAGGCTGTCTACGCACAGAATTGCTCGTTGTATCGTTTGCCGTCTCCAATCGTGGGATGGAAGGACGGGAAGTCGAACATGATCGCGCCCTTCGTCCAGTCTACCTTATCGGATGTATTATATGTGACCTGTCCCAAGAGGTCAAAGTACGCTTTGCCAAATTTGATATTGATGCCGCTGCGATATGTTGATGCCACTATAATCTTGAGTCAGCATTCACTATAAGTATTGACCAAGTTAAGATGAAAACGAAGAAGATTACTCACTGATCCTCCCCGCGCTTGCCTCAGCATCGAAGGCCTCGCGCACGCGCTGCAGCACCTGATTTGCCATGACGACGGGGAAAGCAAGTTCGAGAGTGTATCCGTGTAATCCATGCTCCCACTCTGGCTTCTGATCGGGATACAAGCCTCCTATTAACACATCGTAGTTGTAGCCGCTATCTCGGAGTCAGTTATCGTCATCTATAGCATGAGTTGTGAGGGTTTTGGAAGCTTTCGGACATTCTCTTATGCCAAAAGGGAGATGCAGTATTTTAAGTTTCCAAACAAAGCAAATGATTTCAAGAGTCACGCACTAGACTGGCCATGTTGTAATGTCCTCCCATGTCGTCTTTTCCTTGAAATTTGGTGCAGACCACAACGCGAAAGCCGTGGTCTCAAAGAACCAGTTAGACGAAGGCAGGAACTTGCCGCTTTCGAGCGTGGTCTTTGCTACGCCAGCCTCCAAATCTGTGATAGAGAATGTGTTTTGGAAACCTTGCTGGTCGCTCAGAGTGGACGGAATTTTGTCGTAATAGCGCCAGTGAAACTTTTTGTTATAGGGCCACCACTGCGTTCAGTGAGTACGGCACTTTCAGCCAGCATTGAGATATGACTTACCCAAAAATTAGCAGTGGCATATGGCGCAATCAAGCCATAGATGTCGCCGTTCAGTACTTCATCTTCGTCTAAACTTTAGTCCCTATGTGTCAGTCTGGTCTTCTTAGGTGTAGTCGTAGTGAGTTCTCACATCTCTTGCTTGGCAAAGACTTTGAAGTCCGGGTAGATCTTGAACTTCATCCGAGCAATAATGCCCAAGAGCCCTAGTGACGTTGAGGCTGCGAGCCAATCGTCGTTTTCGTTATCGCGTTCGATTGTGACCAAATCGCCGTTACCATTGATGATGTCCATCGACAATACGCCAGCAGCAACCATCGAGTCTTCTCTAATGGATGAACGATGACCACCCATTGCAACAGCACCCGCCATAGTAATATTCTGGTGTATAAGAACATGTTAGTCGAGATTTCTAAGCCCCGCTTCATGGACTTGTTGGGTCATATGAAACAAGAAGACCGAAGGTATCGGTCACGGGGGAGAATTGTACACACCCAATTAACTAATGTGTAGCCCATGGAGGCGCCACGTTCGTGCAACCACTCCGCGAGCTGAAGAAATGTTACACCCGCTTCGATGTCGACAGTCCCCGATTCCGCTCCTACTTCAAGGACCAAGTTCGAAATCGCGTTGACAAACTCTGTTCGGACTATGATTGTATTGGGATTATCCGAGCACATAGTATCATACCTTTAATAAACAGCTGTTAGCCAACCCAGAAGGATATGCGCTAGCAAATACAATAGTGATTACTTACCACATATGCCCCTTTCCAGAAGCTCTGATCGGTGTGCCGTTTGCAGCCGCTTGCTTCACAATGGACACCATGTCGTCCACACTGGTAGCATTGTGGACTGAAGCCACATCACGGCAGGCTGGGAAACCGTCCCCGTCAAATGTGTTGTAAGAAATCGCTGTGATAGGGGTTACTGTTGCCACAATAGCGGCAAGATACCCTAGAGACGGCATCTTGAAGGTTCAAAGGGCCTATACAATGCAAGTATGTGACCAAGCAGCTCGAAACCAACTTGCCATGAAGTGCGTACGAAGCATCGATTTATATTCTTCGTCGTACTTGGACAAGACAACGCCGAAATTGCCTCGAGCTCCCCTATCGAGTTTATAGACCGACGTCATCCGACGGCTTGTGACCGTACCACCCCAGAAATAATCCCTTGCTCATCTGATATCCATAGAAAGTGCAGAGAAGGTGCTGGCCATGTTTGCCTTCCTGAATAGGGCCCAGAGAGCAGCCCATACCCTCGACATTCCCTCCATCTCGCCGCATGAACCGCGACAGGTTTGCATGTGATGGGCACAATTCTGCGCCGACGGGACTTCTCGTGGCATCAACATCGCGACCACCGAAGTGACACTTTTAGGTAATGGCATCCGAGGGCTCGCCCAGTGACGAGTGAGCTAGCCGGGAGCACAACCACTTTGTGATGGTTGGGACGGCCGTGACACCCATATGGGCAACGGCGGCCAAGAAACGATGTTACTTACCCCAGTAACGAGCGAGTCACAACGCAAACCAGATACTCCTTTTGGACAATGTTGCTTGGGGTTACCCCAGTCTCAACGGGATTGTCGTTAAGCTTTCTGTAAGTATGCAATTTCGCCAGGGGTACTGGTCCGTTCTTGAAGTAAACGAATGCGAACGAGTCAACATGAATAGATACAATTACGATCGGCGAATTTAAAATGCATAGACTCTGATTGGTGAACGAGTTTGTTGGTCGCGAGAAGTACTTGTAGTAACCTATATAGTTGTTTATGCAAGGTTCGCCAAACCTTTGAAAGCTCGCATCGGGTTGCTTAGTACATCATAAAGGATTCTTTTAGGAGGTCGGCTTCACGTGCAATAAAGTGCCTCTTCCCGCAGAGGTCAATGGGAACTTACGGCAACAAAGCACTCATAAGGCAGGCTTGCCCGATCTTTGATCTGTAATATTGCATCATGTCATAAATATGAGTATCCTAACACGATTGTGTGAATAGTTTGGCTTATTTCTTGGCATTACTTGATCAACACACATATCGCATAATACGTTACAATTGTGATAACACTTTGACGGTTTGCCTCAGACATCCCATATTTGATCTAACCTCACAACACAACAACACAGCATAGCCAAAGCTCGGATGTGAATCTCCGAGCAGTGGGAATGAGACAGGTCTCTTCTGATTCATTCTAGACCCTTGATAATGTCCGAGGGTCTGAGAAGGAGCATGTTGTCTGATGCTTGTTTTAGAGCATTAGCACAATTAAAGACAATTAGAGACAGAAAAGGAGAAGGAAAGGAAGAGTAAATCGGCCGAATAAGTCGAAATAAGCTCCACGAGGTTGGTCAACAAGAGGCTCCTTCAACTAGACAAGCATTAGATTTCTGTCTAGTCAGATCAACTCAACTTGAAGATCCCCCTACATACCTATAAGGTAGATGGGATGCACTAAGGTTTGTGTTCTGTCTAGGGGGCATCCTCACTCCAGAACAGTTCAGTTTCAGACTGAGAAAGAAGGCAGAACACCGAAAGACACAATTAGCCCGCGAAATAGCCCGTCGGCTTTTCAAAAATGCTTCATATTTTCAGGCGCCGAGTAGTGGCGTGTTGAAGGAATCGTACAGTGCGTAGTGGGATGTTTGTCGTCGATCATCTAAAGACACACTAAAAGTGTTTGGTAGATACACAACTTCTCCGCACCACCTCTGACTGTTAAGGCGGCGTACAAATGATGCGGGCAGTATCGCATTAACCCCCGCAATGCGTCTAGATCTCAGCAGGCTGGCATGTTAGCTATGCGCACTGTCATACTATGGAGGTGTTGGCGCCTGTCTCTTACCCAGACGAGCAAACAGTGACGTTGCTGAGTGGTTCGGTAAACTAGGAATACGTAGTAAGTAAGGTGACAACCCCCCTCAGCCCTTGCGTTGGCAGCTTTGCCTGTCTGTCAACTATACTATAATAGTAAGGATGTTTCTCCAAGCTCAGTATAATATTTACGCTCTGTCCCCTTAATTGGGTTTAATGGCACTTGGAAGTAGCAGTTATATGAATAGTGTGACATCGTTGGAATGTGGTCTCGGCGATCTTTCTTCATGATCTATTTATCTTGATCATTCTTAACTTGAACATCCTCGTCTACTCATCCCAGATTATCAATCATTCTGACTATACTTACCTGCCTCACTATACCTCTCAACATGAAGCTACTTCCGATTTTTGGTGCTGCGGCCGTTGTCTATGCCCAAGCAGACAGCACCGGATATTTCCCAGGCGAGCCCTCATGTGCCGTAAGTGCCCTCTAGATCTGGAGCATGCCAAGCTGACCATGATACTACACTGTAGCTTCCTTGCCTGTCTTCCGCCATCGTCGCCGCTGGCTGCCAACTCAGTGATATCGGGTGCCAATGCGGCCCGACCCAGAGCGCCATCGCTGCCAAAGTGGGCGGCTGCATCCTCTCAAGCTGTACCAATCCCACGGATCTCGGGGCCGCCGTAAATGCTGGCGAGGCCGTGTGCTCGAGCTTCTTTGCCGGCGAGCTCAGTTTCACGCAACCCAGTGGAGCGGCGATGACGCCGACGCCTGTTCCCGGTTCTTCGGGCAGTGCTAGCGGCACGAGTGTCGTTATAACTAATCCGCCAACTCCTACGCCAACCAGCACCGGCACCGACAGCAGTGGTAGCAGCGAAGGTAGTAGCGAAAGCACCAGTGGCTTCAGCAGCGAGACGGGATCTGGGACCATCACAACGGGCGCCACCCACACAGATACTCTCATCGGCCATTCCACACCCCATATCACCGGTTCTATTACAAGCCTGGCGCCAAGCTCTCCTACCAGCTCTCCCGCTGCTGGTGCGGCGAACTCGGCAAGGGTCGGCGCAGGTGTTCTGGCAGGTATTATGGGTGCTATTGCGTTCTTGTAAGAAGTGACTGTCTTGCAAGAAGCTACTGTCTTGCTGAAGAAGTCATCTTAATGCCGAGAAAGCGAAGAAAATGAAATAAAAAGACAATACATTCGGAATCATGGCTCTCAAGGGTCTACTCTACGGTTATTATTTAGTTTCCGTGTCGCGAATTAGCTTCAACATTGGGATAATTAGCTATCTAATACTGATCTTCTCTATAACGGTTTCGGGCACCTATGCGTGCAGATTCGAAATAGTTCAAGCTCAGTATCTGTGCATTACTGGTCTAATTGTTTTTGCTTGCTAGCTTTATACAGGATTTAGGTATTATACCAATCGAGCATTGAGGATAAATAAAGTCGGCTACTAGGTAGTGAGAAATATTACTATTTATTCACTAGGGGGAACCCAAAGAGAGCTCGTTGCAAGATGTTATGCAGGCCGCCCATCAGAACCCAGCTTTTTGAAATAGCCACAGTCGCGAGTAATCTGCGGCTCGTTGATACGTCGTGTACCCTTTTCGCTCTCGGTCCAAAGATTTTGTGCTTCTACACAATGTGAGAAATGAGACAAGAAGCCGCGTGTCGAAAGAACCCGATCTTGAGTAATAATAACATCGTGCAGGAGTTGATGACGAATTTGGCAGCCTTTGCAGCTAACACCACGCTCTAGTTTAGCATCTTCCAAGCTATAGTACGGATATGCCGTAGCTATCATAAAGCGTTGGTTTTCTTGCTCCTTACGGCTTCCTAAGTTGCGAACCGCACTTTCTCCAATAGCATTAGTAGTAAGCAGTATTTGTGTGGCTTTTTCTTCAAATATTAAATACGTTGGCCTTTTTACTGGTCTTTCTAGCATATTATAAATGCCAGGCACGGTCCGCAACTTTATCCCCAATAGACGATTGACTTGACTTAAAGATAGATGTGCGAGTTTAGCGAAAGTAGATAGAGCGAGGACACGATAGTGGGACGAAGATAGGAGGCAATCAAAACAGCATCTCTCGGCAGTGAAGAGGAACAAGTGCCCTCCAAAAGCGCCACAGGTCGAGCATTTATCAGTGGTAAGGGACCGGTAAAGGTCGCTTATAGTGAAGTAAGAAGCGAGCTGGGCGCGTAACAGACCTCGCAAGCCCTCTAATCCATGCTGGGAGACTAGTTTATATTCCCATAGGCCAGTTGATATAATGCGAGATTGCCGGTTCACTTGACGGAAGGAAAAAAAAGAACGAAGGTCGAGCTTGTGGAGGACTAATGTTATAAGTTCCGGTGGTAGACAATCCAAGATCCCCATATTAGCGGTCGGTAACGTCTTAAAGGCCGACTGAAGAGACGCCTGAACTCTCTGCATTTCGTGTGGGCGGGAACGGATCACGACAAGATCAAAGTCCCGTCGATGATACGAACACACTTGCAGAATTGCATTGGCATGCATCTCAACGTCTGCAACAATATCTGCGCTGCTCATCTTTGCCATCGACGATTTATGTCATTTATGTATTGGGGTTAAATTTAGCGATCCTGTTTGTTGACTGCCTGCTTGATTGTCTCATCCGTGGCGATGCCCAGTTGGTAGGTAGCTGGTTAACCTCCTGACGCGGCCCGGATATTAATCCGCGGCGCCCTACTTCGGTATGTTTTCAAGATATAGTACTGTTAGCTGCTCAAAACCTCTTGGTAGGAGAAGATATTGGTGTAAGTCGGTAATTGCTAGATCGAGGAGAGATATGGCGCCCTGAATGCACCTTGAATTGTCGGCCATGTGTTTGGGTAACCAAGCGGATTCCGAAAAATATGTTGGATGTCGGGCTGTAGGCATAGAACGTCAGTACCTGGCAAGAGTGACACATCTAGAACAACAATATACAACATTATGACTCGTCATTCTAAGTTGTCAATGTTGTTGATGCCGTAACTGTTGACATTATCTTGCTTACCTTTGGAACAGAAATCTCACCTGAGTGATAAAGAAGATGTATGGGTGCTCCTCAGTCGCCCAGTGTGTTGAGTTCTTGGCATTTTGTAAAACATAGAACCTACACTCCTATCGAATGTCACATTTGCCGGAAGTTGTCTTATGTTTATCACTTAAGATCAATATTCCCTTGGCGAAGGGTGTACCTAATCCTGTATCCGGGCACTATCCATCAATGCATACGCAATCCTTAAAATACACACTGTTCTGTTTACACAGAGTAATAATGGAAAAAAAAAAACCTCATCTCTTTCTTATGGCTTAGGTTTAGGGTTAGGGTTTATTAGCTATTCCTGATATGTGCATATGATGTTACGGATTATGAATTTAAAGCGAATAATTATATATCGAAGATGCTGATGCAGGTCGCAGGTTGCACTTGGATGCGTATCGAGCAACCTTTGAAGCATCATTCCTCCTATCCGACACCCACCTATACACCCAAACCAAGCGTCATGGCTTCTACCGACGTGGCAATAGCGCAGAATCCCCCTCCTCCAGAAGCAGAACCAAAGTATGGCGGCTACACCCGTTTCGAGATAGAACTTGAGGTATGTGATGTAATGCGAATCGCAGTAAACTAACTGCCTTCCTTATTCCAAGATTGATCTCTTGTCCCGTATTCCGATGGTATACGAATGTAGGGTAATGCTCACAGGCAGCTCTAGTTTGTCCAATCTCTCGCAAATCCTTTCTACCTCAATCATCTTGCGTCCCAGAAACTCTTGAACGATCCCGCTTTCGTCGCGTATCTTGCATACCTCCAGTACTGGAGCCGGCCGCCGTATATCAAATACCTGAACTACCCTGGCCCGACGCTCAAAAACCTCGAACTGCTACAGGAGGAACGCTTCCGCCAAGACATCATAAGCCCTGACCTCGTTCAGGCACTGGCTGCTGAAGGCGTCAAAGCCTCGGTAGAGTGGCACAAGGACGAATGAGTCTACAGGATCACTTGGCACATATCATCGAGAGACCAAGTCCGAGAGGACCTTTATAAGAATATTTCCCGTCAGGGAGATACTTCATCCTGCGTGAAGGACACAAAGAATAACTAACTATTTACATCTCATCTTGCAAAAACGATCATGCAGAGGAATGATCAGAGCGTATGCGATGACAATGGTTCGAGTAGCAAGGAGCCTAAACCGGGGGTATAATTACTACTGGCAAATGTCTAAACATCAAGTGATCGCTGGAAAAAAAACAATGATGCTCGCCGCTCATTACAGCATCGCTCATGGTTTCTTTGCCTGTTGCCATATGCAAAACACCAACGCCATGAATTCCATCATCACCTTCATACAATAGCTTTCTCATCGTAGAGAAAACTCCATTAGTTTTCTCTCCAGCGGTGCCCACATGTCATGCACTATATCTCGTCAGCACCGCAGGGAAAGATATAGAGCTTGAGGCTCGCTCACCTTGTAGAAACTGGTCATGGGCTCATCAGCACTGCGGATCTGGACCTGGTAGAAAGCGGCCTCTTTTCCTTCGCAAGAACCGGTAGGGCATTGAACGGCTGTCTTGTCGGCGTTCGCCCAGGCTTCGGGGCCGCCAAAAACATCTTCACGCTCTTTCTTCTTGAAATAGCGGCGCGAGTACATGGGCTCCTCGATAGCGTGCTGGTAGGGACATGTACGACACTCGAGACGGTTGCGGCCATTCTCAGGCGATGCCGAGACGGTCAGTATGTTGCTACACTGAGGACAGACTACTCGCAGATCAGCTTCACGTTCTCGTAGTGCAAGTGGGCGAGAAGGTGCATACAGAGCAGCATTGTTATAATAGAGTACGGCGATATCTAGCCGGTTTTTTCTCGTCCCGCTCTGTCTTCAGCGTGTAGAATGTGCTATAACATGATGGTGTTCGCCTCAGGTAGAAGAGAAGGTGTTTTTGTAGGACTGAGTCAATCTGTAGCCCACATTCAAACTTGAATGGTTGAAGATTCGCAAAGAGCGCTAGAACTTAGAACTATGGTGGGGCCCGACAGGTCGCCAGTAGGTAGCTCCCGATCTTCATCCCACTACAACGCGCTGTGACGATTGGCCCCGTTGACTTTAATTGACCCCGCAGTGGGGGTCGCAGTGGGTGCAAGGTACCGTCGTGTTTGGAGGGGTTCGAACTGCGTAACTCTATGTCACTGCCACCTCCTTTAGGCGCTTCACAAGCACCGCCCAAACCAACAAACAACAGAACCAAGTCGACAGAAAACGCAGGATAGCCGCAGCATACACCGCACACACCGGTTGGGTAGTTCATATAGCCATTTGCTTCGACCTTGGTGGCTCTCTCGGCTCGCAATCCGGAGAGCCTAATCTGCGTGTGTCCTGCGTGTGTAAAGAGCTGCTTTCGTTTTGTAGTCGAGTCTATTCGAATATTCCTCTTTGTAGCAACCTCACGGGACTCGACCATGGCGGAGGCTTTCGAGGTATGCCGCACTGGAGTAACAGCCCGAAGCCGGCATCTACTAACATTCGCTAGGGAGCGTCTGTAGGGGAGCAGCTCATCGAGGCTTGCCGGCGCAATAATGTCGAGCTACTGACCGAGATCATCGACAACTGTAAGAATGACGACGAGGTATCACGTCTGCTCAACAATACGACAAGCGTCATGGGGAACCATCTCTACCATGAAGCTGCCTTGCAAGGAAACTGTACGTGACGTGGCTCCTTGATTCCTGGTCCATACCCAGCGCAAGGCAGAAGAAGCGCTCGATCATCTCAGCAGCAGTTCGACACTAACGTCCTCTCCCTTACCATCTTAGACGAGATCATCGACATGCTTCTCGACCAGCATGAATTCGAATGCGACCCCATAAACCGCGCCGAAGGAGACACGCCCCTGCACAGCGCTATCCGGTGGATCAACAGCGAACCCCCGGCGCAGCGCGAGTTCGGCAACGCACTGGTGGAGATGATGCTTGAGGCCGGCTCGAGCACGCGCATCAAGAACAAGGCGAAGCTCACGCCGTACCAGCTGGTCGACCCCCGAAACACGGGCCTGAGGGAGCTGATACAGAAACACGAGTACGCGGCCCTCAATGCTGGAGACTTCGTCGGCGCCAGCGAGATCCAGCAGCCCAAGAAGACGAATAATAACAACGCGAGCGCACACTTGGATGTCTCAAACCCCGCTGACGAAAGCGATGATGACGATGCCGAGTTCTCTGGAAGCGATGATGAGGAGCGCGCCGAGTGGGAACGGAGACGAAATGCTAAGAAGGGCCGGTAGATTGGTCGGCGTGATACTACCTACCTACCTATATAGAGATTTTACATGGGTTTGCTTACAGAATTTGGTTGTGCTGCATCAGGATGGTTTTAAGAAGTTATCATGGCTTTCTTTATATGGGAAGGCGCAAGCGTTTGTTCTAGCAACGCATAGAATTGACTGAATATACCTACCATGAGGTTTCTCTTCAGTTCAGCAGCATGGAACATTCCTCGCTTGCTCATATTCCTATTGAAGAGCCGAATCTTTGAAGTCTAGCTACTACCTCAAATTTACATGGTTTTATCAAGCGAAGAAGGAAATAGGGGAAGGGTGCATGCATCCCTGTTTGTATACCTATCCGGCCCCGTTAATGCTATGCTACCTATGCTCACGAAATCGTGGGATAGTTCTAGGTAAACCTAAAACCCCTATAGTGTACGTACAGACGGTTCGGTCAGCGGGAAAGAATGTCAAGCTTATTAATAAACACCTCGAAATCTGCAGGGCTCGTCCCGTCCCGCGCCGTCCTGCAGGCCTCCTTGAAGACGTTGCCGCAGTCATGTACTACGAGTTTATTTCAGTTAACCTATCTCTCTTAACTTTATATACTCTCTATGAAAGCTACTTACTTATCATCTTGGTATATTTTAATTTCCCACACATAGAGACGACTTAGGAGAGAAGGGAAGACTACGTAAGCTTCTTCGCATCACCTATGAGTATACCCGTTTTGCTCTCTCTTGAATATTCGCGATAACATCAGAGCTGATCTGGTCAATAAAATTGCACCACAGACTTTCCTCTATCGTCCATAACGGCAGAGCTGGACTACGATGTTGGTCTGATAAAGGACGGAAATCGTAAAGCGAGAGAGTAATTTCGAACATCTATTCAATCGTCATGCATGTTTATATAACATATACTTGAATAGGTACAAAGGTTGAATTCTAGGTTCAAGAACTAACTCCTCCTACAAAGTGTTCCAAACGCCAGCACCATCCTGTCGTAGAAATAGGTGAAGAACAAGAAGGGCAATCTATCATCGCTCGTCGATAATGTTGGGTATACTGTATAATCACTGCCTTTCAAACGCCACCGTGTCAATCCCTTCCCTCCGTATCCTTCACCAAACCAAATCTCCAATCATCCGTTTTCAGCAGAACAAAACCAGTGCATACACAACAAGCATGTAATACATCATGAACTTCCACCAGGGACCAGCGAGATGCGGTGCTGCGCTGTGCTTCGATTCAATAAAGCTCACATTCATAGCGTTGAGCAGAATCTGAGGGGTGACGGTCCCACCGCTGGCAATATGATTTAGTTCATCCGAGAACGTAGCCAATATGTTCGTACTCCGGCCATTAGGGCAGAAGACAACCTCCCAACCACCTCCCAGGGGGATGATGAAGGTCGAGTGTTGGTCGTCGTAAGCATAGCTGTACGCGTCCGGGCATACAGTCTTGGCGTACTTGGAGTACAAGCTCGGCTCGCAGACATCCGGATCGTGATATTTTCCAGTACAGCAATCCTTAGGTTTATGACTTGACGTGCAGGCGCTCTTGCACGGGTCGAACACAGGCCTTTGTATGTTGTCATCTGGGTATGGGTAGATCCCGTCGCCTGGCTTATCTGGCGGGAAAGCCTGCAGGTCCCAGGGGCACCAGTCGGTCAGTTCTCGATTGGTTAGTGTAGCTTCGTAAGGCATTGGATATGTGGCATTGGTGTAAGTGATCCCAGTCATACTTGGCATGCCCAGAAACCCGGCAGTGGCAATGCATGTTGGGTTGACTAGATTTGGTGGGATGAAGGTGGTATTCTCTGCTGGATGGTAGACAATACCCAAGGGTAGATTATAACCATCGACTAGAGAGATATCGTAGAACGTCTGATCCCCTGCCACGCCGCCCGCGAGATTAAACTCAGCCAAAGTTGCGGGAGCGTCTCCCTGTTATTCACATATATAAGATTCGAAGAAAGAGGTGGGATCAAAACAAGGTAAATCACTTACACCATATTCACAGTCTAGTTTTCCCAGGCAATCTCCCGTCTGGCAGGTGGCCGAGTCGCCACTAACGGTGCAGTTCGTTCGGCCCCATACCCTTCCAGCCCAAGTAGGGCCAACAGTCAAGTTCCTGGATTTCCCTGGGCCAAGTTCGAATCCGTGGATTTCAGGAGCTTCTCCAGCTTGAGATGCGATTCCGGGCCACAAAACATCAGGACAGTTGTTGGTTACAATGAGTGGGATAGGTCTATCGCGCTTGGTGAGTGGCCGTGTTATGCCTTTGATAGCTCTACTGGGTGAAAGATAGTCGAACTTATATAGTTCGTGGTTACTCGGGTATACAACGGCTACTGCTTCCGGGAGCCCAGCTAGTAGCAGCACAGCTGCTATTAAAAGATTCGTCCTCTCCATCGGATTGCATCGATAGCCTTGACCCGAGGACCGTTGGCGCATATTGCCCTGCTACGCTATTTGCGTCTATGGAACAAATTGGCGAGTGCCTCGTCTGATGGTAAAGATAAGCGGCAATCCAAGTGAAGTCAGTTTTGGCGCGTTGTTAGGCCGGTTGGGCCACCGAATTACCATTTAGCCAAGAAATGGAAAACAGCTGTGTTGTCTTTTAAGCACCGTTGTTTCTTGCACAATAGTAATTAGGCGAGAGACTCGCGATGCCAGTCCAGTGGAAACTCCAACAGATTATCCTTGGTCGCCAAGAAGAGTTTCTAGCGAATAAATAGCAGTTAGTCGCAGCCGCTTCCTGCACCAAAAGTTTCAGAGTTGATCATAAGCTGGCGGCTTATTGAGAGGAAGGTGAACTGATGGAAACAGTAAGGCTCACAGGTGATACTCAAGCATATATTGTTGTTGCAGATACTCGGTGAGTTGTTAGGTAGGATGAATCAACATGAAAGGTTGTGGAATAAGGGAGGATCAGAGCAAAGACAGTAAATGATATATCCCCTATAGGTAAATACGTAGGCCAAGTACGTAGGGGAAGATGAAGAAAAGACGGGTAGCAACGAAAAGGAATGTTAGTGATGGCTTGTGCCTTGATTGTATTGGAGCCATTGTTGTTGTTAAAAGAGGGTCAGCAAGGTTCATTCGCGAAACTAAGTGAGATCGACAAAGTAGAGAGCTTGAGGATGAGGGCGTGTTGCTTGAGTGCAACTGCCTGCCTCGGTGTCTTGCGTTAACGTTACTGCCGTCGCCAGGCGGAAGCGCATCGGCGCTTCGCGATCTAGGCGATGACGTAGCTGGGACGAATTAGCTGCCTGTTTCTTGTTCAGGAACAGCAGCGCATCCCCTTGCTACCGCCATGATATAGTATAATGCAACGGTATACCCTGTCAGCTGGCTATCGCGTATAAGCTACCTATCTTGTTTACGTTTAATTCGTTGTTAATAGTGTGCCCCTGACTAAATACCGTAGCTCTTGACGCCGTAGCTTATCTTAGATGGCAACCATTCAGGAAGGGGCTCTTACTATTCGCCATGAACAACGAACAACGCGAGGGTGTGCACTTGGATGTGGCAGTATGCTTTTGTAAAAAATAATCCAGAAACATCTTATGTCGTAGTGAACCCATATTGAAGAAAGACACTCTTGCGTTTACGCAAGGTCTACGAATTCTCAGAGACTTGAATAATTGTCTTAAGTACTTATTTGATGGCTTTAACCACCTTGGTAGCCTTTTCATACCCAGATCTGTCTTCATCAATCATCACCTAGCCAGATACGAAATATCGCTGCAGATCTATGTGCAGCATAAAGGAAACGCTCTTTCCCCTGAGGTGGTATCTCGAAGTGCGATATATAGGCGGAGTCCATCTACGCACTTGTATGCATCATTGTGCTGCGCGGAGGTATCAGTGGGGTAACATGAGAAATTTATGTCGAAAAAAATCAGAATCGTCCATTCCGCTATGCAATTATCCCAACCCATCCGTTTTCACCTGAATCGAGACCGGCAACGGCCCATCACTTCTCCCTGGCAAACCAGCTCCGCGCTGAACTCGGATCCGTCTAGCGTCAGATAGATATCAAAGTATACTCGGTAAAATGTACCCTGGGGGGTATCCATGCGTTCAAAATCTTTCTCCAGATTCTTTCGTGACAAATCAGACGTCAAGGTAACAACCTCCTTTATGCCTAGATTGATGTTAGTGCATAGATTATATGACGGGAGTCGGGTTGGTACATACGAGGATCTTTGGTATATTCGGGGCACACATCATCATCACACGCGTAGAGGATGTCCTCGTACATGAGAGTAGCACCGGGTGCTACTTGTCGGAAGAATGAAACTTTGACGGGCTCGCCGATCTTAACCTTCTGGCCCTTCTGCACAAAAATTTGCCTAGTAAACTTGCATCGATCCTTGCCGTCGAGAGAGGGCACTCGGTACGCCTCGGGGTGGTAGCCCTCCTTGAATGGCTGAAGAGTGGCCATGAGGTAGTGCCGACGAGCAACACGATGCGTGATAACTCTCTCAGTGATACCAGCAGTAACGGCACCTTTGACAATGGCAGCAACCGAGTCCATGGGACGCACGACCTTGGACTGGAATTGAGGAGGGACATGGAGCTTAATCTGTTGGAAAAGGTACTCGGAAGCACCAAAGCCACCCACAACCAGGATATTCTGTAATGTTCGGTTCTGTGCCTGGATAGCGATGATCTGGTTCCTCACGAGTTCGAGGATTCGGTTGACGACGGGTTCGAAGCACTGGAGAATCTCCTCGTTCGTAAATGTCATATAACCTTCTTCAATGCCAGCTTCTGGGAATTCGGCCTCGATACCCACGTCAACCGCCCACTTTTGCCCGTTGTTTCGGAAATCTGCCTTGATTCGGTTCTCGAAGTCCATGATACATTTGGCGTAAACGCGGCCGGCAGTCTTGGATCCATCTGGCAGCTTCATCTTGCGGATCTTAGTCCGCAGGATATTACTAAAATTCCTGTTCAGCGCAGTTGAGCCACATGAGTCGCCGGAACCTGCTGTGCACTCGGCCACGGTGAAGGGATTCTCGTCCTCAACTTCGTAGGCGATCAAATCCACGGTGCCACCGCCACAATCGACAATAAGAATAGCATCGTGAACTTTAAGATTAAGAAGGCCCGTCTTGGCGCAAAAGAGGGATGCGGCTTCAGGCTCGCTAACCAGTGTTAACCTGTTATCATTCTCATCCCGGAGGAAGCCAGCTTGTATGGCAGCTGCCCTCGTAGCAGCCTTTCCAGCATCGTTCCAAATGGCGGGTACTGTCAAGTAGTAACGAATGTTGCGCTCCTCTCTGTTAAAGACTTCGCCAAGCGTCTTCTGGAGAGCTGCTCTCATAGCCTGTCGCAATTTGAACAGATAGTCGGCGGCAACATCGATCTCGGACTTTCCTGGCGGTAGTGGTGGCAAGTTGATGGGATCGATGTATGTGTTTCCAGACAGCATCAGCTGAAGCTTAAACCACTCGACCTTTTGCACCCCAGGTTTGGGATAACCCGTTGGCGCCAAAGCATCAGCAATATCCGGGCCCCATCCAACAACCTTTTGGTACTGATCGTAGTAAAGGACTGTTGGAATCTTGGCTATGTCAGTCGACTGCATTCAGCCTCAGATATTATTATTTCGTACCTTTTGTTTTGTATAAGATCCCGCGCCTGGCCATTCCGTAATGATGTCTTCCTTGGCCTCGTTGTTCGTCGCAAAGGCGAATGCGACACCGGAAAATGTTGTGCCCTAGGAACAGTCAATTACGCGCCGCAAGCTTACAGGATCACTTAGTCACATACAAAATCAATCCCAACAATGAGCTGAGCCTTGCTCCGGCTGTTGCCCTCGACTTCGGCGGCAGGCCGTCCGTATGCCCCCATAGAATTAGTAGGCTGCTGCTGCGGGGCAGGAGCAGCTTGTGGGTAGCCTGCGGGAGGATAGCCCGGGGGACCACCTGGACCGCCCGGCGCAGGCTGCGCGCCAGGTTGCATGTGCATCGCTGGGGGGTAACCCGAGACGGGGGCACCGGTGTTGATGGGGGGCGGACCACCGACCATCTGGGTAGGCGGGGTACGTGTCGGGTTTTGGGTCAGGGGGCTCGTGCGGCCGACGGGTTGCTGGCCGGGTTGAAAGTTGGCGGTATAGCTGGGGGGACGAGGTCCAGCGCCGGGATGGTTCATTATCGGGAGACTCGCCTGGGACGAGGAGGCGATGGAGGCGGCCGTAGGCGCGGGGCCGGGCTGACTCGTGGGCGGTGGAATCTGCGGTGGTGCAGCGCCCGGCGGATAGGCCTGCGTGATTTGCGGTGGAGGGGTAGAGCTGGCGGGCTGGTTGTCTGAAGGGGGGATGCTGGCGGTGGATTTCCGTTTACCTAATCCGAAGCCCTTGAAGCGGGAATTCAAGGAATTCATAAGGGAAGAAAAAAAGAGAGAAGAGGAGAGAAGAGGGGAGAGGAAACGACTGGCAGGTAGGGGCGGGATAAGTGAGATAGAAGAGGAGAGACGAAGCGAGTGGTCGAGCGAAGGAAGACAAGGCGGGCTGAGCCAGGCTGGGCTGGGCTGCTGGACTGCGCTGCTTTGCGAGTGCTAATGAGCCTGTGCTGCTACCTAGTAACTCGTTACTGGCAGAGAAAGAGTCGTCTTTTCTCTGTGTCAATCCGTCAGACCGACCAGGGGACGGGGGGACGGGACCCAAAGGGACATAAAGAGAGGGGGTGTGGACGACGAAATGGGGGCTTGGTCGGGTAGTTGCTTGGCGGCAAAGTCCTTCCTTCCTTGTCCCTTTTTCCCTTGCACTAGACACTACCACAGTAGAATCTGGTCCAACAGTCTACAGGCAAATGCAGTATTCCGTTCTATTCGTGTCGATATTCGAGATTCGACCTTGTAGGCTTTCAGTATGCGTGTAACATTATCCTGTCGCAAAATTGAGCAGTTACACCGGATTTTGGCGATGTAAGTTGGGCTTGTCTGGAATGATCGTTTTCTGTTCTTTTTGGGGTGAAGTGTTTAAGACAGGTGGGCATTCATGTGGATACAAATCAACTTCCAAAGTAAATCGTATGTACATATTATTTATGTAGGAAAGGTTACGGCTGGGTCGGGTAGCAGTGCGTTTGGAGTCCTGGATAGGTACGCAGTCTGAGTCGTGGGTAGGCAACAAAAGTCCTACCAAGACCAAAACGTTGAAGCAGCTAGTGCCATCTACCATCTCACGTACCCAGCAGTTGGGTGAGGCAGGTGAAAGTGACATGATTTCAACTGGGTACCTTTTGCCCTGGTATGCCAGAGCTGTCATCTGATAAGCAGTTGATGAATCGTAGCGTGTTAATGAAAGAGAAATGGCGATTGCCCGGCCGATCAGGGTTCCCTGGTGTAATTTAGGCTGGTAAGAAAATAGCTGCCATCAACATTTACGCTTTTTTTCTATGGCAAGTCCACTGTGGCTGGATGAGCTGACTGCGCTAGGCGGGGATGGCAGTGCTCCATGGCTCTGGGGAGCGAGTAAGGCTGAAGGGATCTAACAAGAAGGGACCTGTCCACCTACCTACATAAGTTAGGACCGGGTATCTACTCTGCCTCTCTACTTTGATTACCTCTACTAAGTAATTAGAGTCGGATGGCAAAGTCCTACGCTATTCTTTCTGCGGGGATTGTACTCACCTACTTAGCTTTAGAAATGCCACGTATTTGCATCTAGGTAGTTATGTAAATACTTCTAGGAAACTGAGTCTATTGTAATCTAGAATAGTTCTGCCAGTGTTAATATGTCGGTACGGCATGATGGGGGCTGAATGATTGGCTATTATAAACCGGATGGAGTATCTAGTATGGCGTGTTCCTGCTTGCTGCCGTGCAGCATCAGCAACTCCGCTATGGAGAGCAAAGTACCAGCCGATGGCTAATGGGGAACATCAAGCATTCCTTCGTCCGGTCATGATAAAATTGCAAACCGCTTACACGCGATGCTAGTGAACGGTTTGGGCTCCGCATCATTTTTGGAATTGGAACAAAGGAGAGGATTTAGTTACCCGTTTGAGATAAGCACGTAGCGGCAGCCAGTAGGTAGAGACCATGCCTACCTGAATGGTTTATCCTGGAGGCTGGGATGCCACGTGTGATTCCGTATATAGATCGTCCTACTCAAGGGGGAGGCTTCATCAAACAAAAGACACAAAACTCTAACACGTTACTTCCCAATTCTGCATATTAACAATACAGGTAGGCGACTAGATAGATGGACTACTAAGAGGAGGTACGAAAGCAGCGAAAACGTCTATATAAACCCAGGCGACTTTTTTTAACTGTATCTTTCTAAACACTTTTCAGTACCTAAAGAGTTTCTTGGAATATGTAAGCCATGTTACCTGTCACCACCAGCAACTAATGACAAACCAAGAAGTGAAACCATCGGTGTGGGCACGACCGTAATTCGCCCACTGAACTGCATGACAGACCTTCACCGCTTTCAATCTCGATGGAGCCTTCATGATCATAACCCCGCCATGTGGTCACCTACAGTTCTGTACTGTAAGCCATAATTTTTGGGCCTAGGTAGCTACAGGACGACGACAAGTTAAGCGAGTCTAAACGCGATCAAACACCAAATTGCCACCTTGACGGTCCCGAAGAAAGCTTGAGATTCATCAGTAACTACTTACCTAACCTACCTACGTATCTAGTTAGTATAAGCGCGGTGTTCTGAGAATACCCCGCTCGGGGTACCAAAATTGCTCAGCTTTGGAACAAGCGCCCTACAGCAGGTGATTAGTTGGTTAGTGGGTGCTGCGGAACATGAGGCTCAGCTAAGCTCAGCCCCCATTAGGAGAAAAGCCCATGCGCCAATGCACATTCACGGTTCAGGCATCTTTTTTACAACTACCTACTTGACTACCCGCACTGCCGGCCTGGTCCCGGTAAAGGCAGCTAACTAAACTAGCTATAGAAACGCCAAAGAAAGGCAAATAGAGCGAGGGAATACATTGCCGGTACTAAGCTTATTTAAAACACTAGACAACCGGATCTAAAGTCAAAGTCTATACGTATGGCGAACTGCGCTATGGAATCTTTGGGAGACATATCTCTGCAAAGAGAATACCACTAAGCGCCCTTCAAAGTATGGCTGTCCTGATAGTTATACAGACGCGTGTCAGGGACTGAACACTTGACGGCCCCCAACCAGTCAGGCTGTCTTTGGCCGTTCGACAGTGTCTAGACCAGATCGGTTTGGGGGCTGTTGACCGCCGAGTAGCTGACGGAACCCTCGACAGCCGCACGGAGCTGTAAGAATCCGGGGTTCAGCTACAGATTCGAAAGGGGTATGAAGGGGCCATGATTTTTTGACGTCAACGTCTATGAAAAAGAACGGAATCTAAATGTGAATAGGTATATAAGGCTGTTTATTTTTCTCACAAAGCTGACACCTGCACATCGTACGTCTTTTGTGTCATCAAATGGAAAGCATGTTTGATAGCCAAGACCGACCGAGTTTCAAAATTCGTGCTTCGAACGCACCACAAACGCCGCCTGCTTACGGGCAGACGGGGTGTTCCCAAAGAAGGAAACGACGGGCGTACCTGGAGATATCATCCAGTCGGCGTTCCCGTCTTGACGTCGTATCCGATCTGCGGCTTGCAGGTCCAACAACATGCATTCAACCCTTCTGCTACTACCCATTGTGGTCGGATCTCAGGTGAGGTCTTCTGCAGCCGGCTGCAACACCACAACACCAATTTCCGCGATGCTCGCCAGAATTGGCCGGTAATGGAATGTGATTACCATCTTCGGACAACGCGAAGCATCATGCATACTAGGTTAGGTATCCTTAAGTATTCTTTCATACTATTATCATCTCTGTGAGAAACCATGTTTCGATGATTTGCATCGATTACGACTGCTCTGCCCTCATCAATCCATATGCCCTGCCTGGCGGCAATGAGCTCTTAACTTATATGTACTTATATAGCTTCTCGCGAGTAAACCCGCCCCTGGTCTTCATATTGTCATTGTATAGCTTAGTGGCCCGCATACTTCTAACTTCTATGATCAATGTAGTGATATAGGAATTGTAAGCTTCTTCGTGGCTCGGACTTGGTACGTTTCCCAGTCACTTGGACTGCTTGTGGTGATGACTTCTTTAAGTGCTAGATGTCACCGTCCCTTGATCCCAGGTAGCTTTGCTTTTTGTCGTTCCATTTATAGAGAAAATGTTCAAATGCTACGAATATGTGCTATCTTATACGTTACGGCGCTACAACTTCAAGCGGGTATGAGAAATCCCGTACATTCAATTAAGTCGGAGAATGCCATATGTATTCTGCCGTCTTGTCGTAATAGACATAATATGTATAACTGACTTAAGCTTAAAATAACATTAATACATTTGCGAGCGGCTCGTATGGCATATGCTTAAATCGTAGAATCAGCCTTGTTTCTAGTGCCCTCACTTTGCGGCAAATCTTAGCTACAGGCTGCTCCGGTGTTTCCTCTTCACTTTAACTCGCAAGCTCCGTTCCTTCGAAAACGCCTGGCTATCTCCTAGTCTCTCCTTTCGGTTACACGGGGCTCTCAAAAGCCGGGAATGGGGGCGTCCAAGCACCTAGCCTTCTTCCCTTTATACATGAATCTGAGCTCCAGTCTTAGACCCATAGTTGTCGGATCACCATATGCAATGGGCCTACTCACCGACGCCTTGCTGTTCAATCATCAGTGCACATAAGTAGAGACCGAACTGACAATCGAGCTATCGTGATTTTGACACATCCATGGATTATTCGACGGGGTTCGAGACATCCCCCGGTCAAAGATATTTCGAGTTTCCCAGATTTGACAATCAAGCTATAATTTAACATTCCTGAGACAAAAACGTACTCAAACTGAGTAATGGTACTAGTAGTAGATTGTCACCCGGACTAGCCCCTGGATATTGGCATTGCAGCTACCGATATATCAGAGGGTTGGTTGGCAATATCATGTAATTAATCTGCGAGCTGCCCGTACCTATTCTTGTTATCGTGTTTGCTCAAGCCTCCAAATCCTAGGAGAAATACGTAAACAGCGATACGGACTTGAGTTATCCGGGCAGCAATAGCGGTGCCAGTAGTATACTTATAACTAAATCGCCGCCTAGGCTAGCAAGGAGCACTTAGACATGTATGGCCTCCTTGGCAGTATTGAATACTGTTCCAAGTCCTAGTACGCCCTTGTTACATAGATATATATCGAAGTTGCCTTTCCCCAGTGTAAGGCAGTCCGGAGTTCTACTTCTGAAATGGTCCAGCTCTCATTAACAGCGTCGTTCTGTCCTTCTCATCGGCAGGTTTTCGATAAGGAAATTCAGCGCCATTTTCAACAAAAGCCATTTTAAATGAACAGCTTCTAGATTCAAACTCATGTGCCAGGGGCTTATTGACTCGACTTCGCAGGAAAATTATATGCTTAATGCATCGAGTGTCTAGAATGGAAGTTTCTTCTTCGTTTCGGCTGTACGAGTATTGTATTCCCATGATAACGACAATGCAGCGAGGTACGAATTTTAGAAGAGCCGCGCTGAGAATATATTAGAGGGTGTAGAACTTAGCTGCGTCAAGCTGTACAGTCCAAGTTTCTAGAGGCCAGATGACTTCGTCAAAAAATTTTCCTACCGAGGCTTATACATGGTATCTGCTGGGTTATGCTGAGTCTAGATAGCGGCATTCTGCCTTTCGGTTCTTTCTATAACAGAAGGGAGATGAATTAAAACGCACCATAGTCTCGACTGAACGCCTGGGAATATTGTTATATGGACTAGAATATAAAAATCTCGGAAACGGTTCGTAACATTATAGTGACTAAGCCTGTTGCGTTCGAGTTAAATTATCGAAACCCTTTCATCACCAGCCTCATTAAGTCCAGCAGCTATGTATAAGGATTTAAGAACAAACATCATCAAAGGCAGGAAATATTTCGGCGATCGAACAGTTTTTGACTTGGGTGCGAATATGCTAACTGGTAAATAGTACATATTCAAGTCCGATCTTCCGAACGGCCAAAGATGACTATCATATTCTATTATCACTACCCATCGTTTTCAATCTGATAGTTGCTACGATAAGTAACCGACCTTTTTACTAGCAGTTAATCCAGACTAAGTTGTATGTTGTTTGATTCCCAGAGTGTATCGCCGTGTAGATTCGTATTTGAGAAGTGAGATGTAGAGAGTAAATTTTACATGTGTCCGAGAATTTCGTAAATAGGGGGATCAAGTCTCGTATATGAGGCAGTGTCAAGCTCAATATTCAGTCAGGAGCTAGTTAATAGAATAAAGACATGGACAAACTATAGAATTCGGTGCATCTAGGAAGGATATAGACCCCTCCTAAGCTCATGTCTCGGTAAGGGAAGATAGACTGCTCACTTGCTTATAGCGACGCAGCCCGCAGAAAGGACTTATGGGAATGTACTGCGTATTCGGTTGGCGTGCTCAACTGCATAAGGGTGATCAGGGCCGTGTGGTGTGTACTACGTATATATCGGACGTAGTACAAGGGAACAAGGATATCCCAGGTATATATGTAGGGTCGGCGGAAAGGGGAAAAAATGACCAACCCAGGTTACACAGATAGAACTGCTGTGTAATGTCACAAGCCGCCCGGTTGGTACATGAACGAAATTATCGACGACGAACCCACATCGACGCCCGGTTAGCTCAATCGGTAGAGCGTGAGACTCTTAATCTCAAGGTTGCGGGTAAGCAAATATTGAAGGAAAAATATCGTCGGTGGATTTGTGACTAACCCTAGTGTTAGGTTCGACCCCCGCATCGGGCTCAATTCCTGATGCCTCCCAGATTTACTGGGAGCAGCAACCCAATTTTTTCTTTCTCTTTTGATCAAGCTCTTATCATATTCTCATCCTATCCATCCTGTATGATTACTTTTGACAACGTTTTGTTTTGCTTCTGACGTAGATAAGCGACTGCGGGTTTCACCACATTTTCAGTGATAGCCCGATCTTAGTATAGATATACTGGAAGTCTATATCATGATATTCTATTCTTCTTTAAAATTACCTTCACACCGAATTGTACGTTAAGACGACGACCTGATGAGGCTAGGTGAGTCAGATACTCCCAAATATATTGAGAGAATGATATTCTAGTTTATAGGCTCACGAGATTGGGTCCTGCATCATACGAGTGTATTGCTATATACTACACGGTTTTCAGCCTTCAGGTTTTATTTGGTGTGCCCAGCAGATAGACCTAGTCGAATTAAGGCATTGGTAAGTATAAATAACGTATGCGGATTGGGACCTTCGTTTGAATACCCAGGTACGTGTATAGCAAGCGAGGATGATGTTTAGACATGCTTGGGCAGCTTACCTTCACCAATCTATGACTATGTTTTAGACATAGCAAATGTTGTCATTCGCTTAAATGCAATGATTATAGAATCTTCTTATGGGCAACGAAGAATGCTCTGATAGCATGCGAAGTTGCTTGGACCTTTGCTGATTACGGGGACAGGGGTCACCACGTATTCCTGATCTGTATTTTCCCGACGCGTCTAAAGTCTGAAAAGTATCCGTAGCATCACCTACGAATAAATCAGTCATGGCAACAAAAACCGACCAAAATGCTCTTCTTAAACGCGCCATTAAAAATGCGGACGAACATACTCTACGTACGGTCCTGAAGTCCATGTGCGAAGCCTCAGAAGTATGCCGCAAGGAGGCAATGGACCGGATGCTCGTGTCGCGGAAGCGTAAGATTATAGAACTATCCGACTCGTCCGACAACGCCTCCCAAAAACAGAATAAGAACAAGAAGCAGAAGAAAGTTAAAACTGCGCAAATATCGAGGTTCGAGAAATGCGAGACCTGCGATAAGACATACGACGTGACACTCAACAACGATGAAGCGTGCCAGACACACTCGGGTAAGCTGCTAAGCCCTGGCCTCTACCTGTGCGGCTATAATACTTACGCTATCATTTTTCTAGACCTATTGGAGATCGACCCAGATTTTTTCCCAGACGATGATGAAGTCTATTATCATAAGGAAGGCATTGACCCTTATACGGATTGGCGGCGTGAATCGTGCCCGGAAGGGTTCGTTTGGCAATGTTGTGACAGGACCCTCAATGACGAGCCCTGCGAAATTCAGAAGCACATTCCTAAGAAAGGCTAAGCCTTTATCTAGGACGTGAAGTGCTTAGTCCTGTTTTGTGTAGGTAAACTTGAAAGGGTTATTTATTCATTTACAGATCACCCTCAGCTAATCATGCCACGATTGTTCGACTCGAAGCTGTGTACGGACTTTCGGGTGCGCTACAAATTCAAGTACTCAGGAGGAATATGAAATGTAACTCTAGGATTTTTTTGATAGGAAAATAAAGCCAACGAATTGTGACACCCGCTGTGATTCGCACCTGTGTCAATGTAATTGAATCTGTATTCTAATATGGCATAGGATGGTCGTTGGTTAGAAATTATGAATATGTTGTTATTTATGAAATGATTACAACATTGAGCGAACAACCCAATAGGTAGTACTTCGTAATGAAAAGAGAAATAGAAGAACATCTACTGGTAGCAGCAGTAGGCATACCGGATGGATACTCTCTTCTTGTTATCCAGACTATACCCGGATGTAGGTGGTCTCTTCCAAGGTTTGAAGTGTTCGAGGATTACTTAAGCTCGCTCCCATCTTTCTGCGACAATAGCTTCTTTGCACCTGGCTTCTTCGAGTTTAGGTAGTCCTCGAGTGAGTATACACTACGTAAGGAATCTCCACTTCCTTCCGCCTCTACAAGGATAAGTACTTCCTGCTGTCTCTCATATGACCTATTTACTTCCCGACCAAACTGAATCTGTGTGACCGCCTCTCCTTCATCGCCCTCAAAGCACATAATTCGTCTTGCTATCGTATTACTTACTCCTAAATGTCAAGTCTTTTAATTTGTTAAAACACCTGGTCCGTACCGAAATACCCCTACGAGTCAGACAAGCGGGTCACATTCTTTCCAGCAAGTAAGTAAGCGTTGAAAATACTGGTGACCCGAATCTACGGATTCGCCCGTCTCCCGACGAAGGTCGAACCACCAGACGAAAAGCGTCTCATGGGAAGCTTCAGCCATCACCTCATCCGCTACCAATTGGACAGCTCCCCAATACATAGCCGAGCTCTGTTCTCTCATCTACCCCTGCCCCTGTCTTAAACCCCCTACCCGACGTGTGTCCAGCACCCTGATCCGTGTTGTACAACAGGACCTCGAGCCAGAATTCAGCTTTAGTTCATTCCGATCTATCAAGGCCAGTCGAGCCAGTCCACTGCAAGGTGGACCGTCTATGACCTCATAACAAATCACTAGCAGATTAGCAGCCGCATCTAGCTCTTTGGTGGGACGTATTGAGCCTTATACTATCAAATTTGCGGCCTTTAATCACTGCAGTGGCCGTGTCCTGTTATCTTTCCCCTGGCACTAACCGTCATTCTCGGTCCGTCTACCGGGGTTCATCGCGGCTCTGGGAAGCCTCCCCTCATCGAATTGTAGAAGGACAGTAAGGCACAGAACGATAACCCCGCTAATAACCCCGCGAAAATCGCCGTGGCTCCCAATACCTGGTCAGATCCTATGAGTGTCTGGCGCTTCGGCGCCAGAGCTGAGAATGATGATCACGTTCATAGTTCCTTACGTTCGTCTCCCTCTTTAACAGCCGACGAGCTCTCGGTAAAAGAAGTGAGACAATCTTCAAAAGATGCAGTGGCCCAACAGCCTACTCCCACCTTAATATACTTGTTCTCCGTAGTCTTTCTGGCTGTTGTCCTGGTAAGTACCTACTTATTATTCACGAGGGCCGTTTGAGCCGTTTATTTTCGCACCTAGACTTTTGCTAGCTAGGGGCTCTAGCCTGGTCTCCCCCCCGCAGCACGCAGCTTGGGTCGCATGCATGACATCGTTACTCGGCGCAAATGTATTCTGCTCATGCTGACCTGCCCCTCCAAACCAGGTTACCCAACTCTTCCTCGCAGATATCAAGGTCCAATATCTTCATATATTCACATCACATCCTTTTCACCGCACATCCTCCTCACCCCCGGCCGCTATTGTTGAAGGTGCCATCTGTGAAAGTCCATACCCGTTTGCGACCTCGCCGCCAATCTCTCCGGCGCCCGCCATGACGAATCCTCTGGTAGAAGAGACGAAGCGCATCGTTGCGCAGTTCGATTACACGGACGACGATGTGAACAAGGGGGTACAGGAGTTTCTGCGCCAGATGAGTACGATTAATGAAGCCATCTAACATATCTTTTACGCTTGAGTTGCATACCTAATTAATATTCTTGATAGACGAGGGGCTACGCAAAGATGGTACCAGCTTGAGCCAAATTCCGACTTATGTTACCGGCGTACCAAACGGCACTGAGAAGGTTATTGCGACTCTCTATTCTACACATTTTACTCAACACTGACAACTCTGCAGGGATTGTATATGGCCGTGGATCTAGGTGGCACCAACTTCCGAGTTTGTTCAGTCCATCTTAATGGCGATACTACCTTCGACCTCACATACAGCAAAGTCGCTATACCGAGAGAGTTAATGGTCGCCAAAACGTCCAAGGAACTATTTGGCTTCCTAGCTAAACAGATCGAACTCTTCTTGAAAACACATCACGAAGAACACTTCGAAGCACACGTTCTTCGGCGGAAGAATTCGAAGGTAGCTGAAGGATTTGAAGAGGAGAATATCTTTCAGCTGGGTTTTACATTCAGCTTTCCAGTCCAACAGTTTGGGATCAACAAGGGCTCCCTCATAAGATGGACTAAAGGGTTTGACATCCCTGATGCAGTTGGTAAAGATGTCTGCGCTTTGTTACAAGAGGAGATCGATCTACTCCATCTTCCTGTCAAGGTAGCGGCCTTGGTAAATGACACTGTTGGCACCCTGATGGCACGTTCGTACACATCACCTGGAAAGACTGGCACGCTCATTGGGGCTATATTCGGAACCGGAACAAACGGTGCTTACGTTGAGAAGATCACAAATCTCCAAAAGTCGGTTGATGGGGACTATGATAAGTCGACCGGCGAGATGGTAATCAACACCGAATGGGGATCATTCGATAACCAGCTCAACGTGTTACCTAATACTCCGTATGATGCGAAGTTGGACCGGGATAGTGTCAATCCGGGTATACAAATATTCGAAAAGAGAGTATCCGGAATGTTCCTGGGAGAGATCGTCCGCCTAGTTATAGTTGATCTATACGAGAACCCTAACCTATCTCTATTCAAGGATGCCAATACAAGCACAGGCGACCGGAATGCGCGAGTCGGTGACGACTCAAGCTTATTCAAGCAATGGGGCCTTGACAGCTCATTAATGTCAATTGCCGTAGCTGATTCTACGCCCGACCTCTCGAATCTACGGAAGGAGCTTGACTCCCAACTCCAGATACACTCTGCTTCAGTCGAAGAGGCGCAGGCCTTCAAAGACGTCTCTTATGCTGTTGGTCGCCGGGCTGCAAGGCTGTCGGCTGTGGTCCTAGCCGGCATTGTCATCCAGAGCGGCAAGCTCAACGACTCTAGTGACGAGCCTCTGGACATCGGAGCAGATGGTAGTCTCGTGGAGCACTACCCAAAATTCCGAGACATGATTCAAGAAGCCTTTAGGAGTATCGAGGGCATTGGCGCCGAGGGTGCGGAGCGGATTCGCATTGGAATTGCCAGGGATGGTAGTGGTGTTGGTGCCGCCCTGATTGCACTGGTGGCAGCAAACATGGAGAAAAAGGGAATAGTAGATGATCTTGCGGCGCTCAAGAACGCGGCTGCTCAAAAGCTTGCGGGTGTTATACCGTCGACGGGCGAATCGGCAACGTTGATATAAAAGGAATGGGTGCGGATATATATACCCATAGCTGTCTTGTTCCTGTCTAGGCATGCCTTGATGAATTAATGCAATCACGATTTTTGAATAGTTATATTCATTCCCCGAGAGAAGCCCATTTATACAAAAGCAAACTATACTACGATGCCCTCTGGTGTCTATATGCTTCGTCTATGCAGCCATACCAACAGCCTGTTTTCGCATTTTATTTGTCATGCGACCATATTAATTTTTGCTACGCTTTTTCTCCTTTCTATCAAATTGTCTTATTCCCATCACCAGAACGTTATCACAGTTACAGACGCTCGTGAACGACATCGTTCCAGCTGGCTTGCTCCTGTCCGGTCGGGAATAGCATGTTTTACTAGCTGGAATGATTAGACATTTCGCCTCGAGTATATACGTTAGGAACAACGAATTTTGAGTCCACCGGCGTCTTTCGGTACTCATTTACCAAATGCAGCAGCGGGATACGCACGGTCACGCTTCTTACGAGCAGAGGAGCTGCTTCGCGAACTTGCGTTACTACCGGGGACGGACAGATTGTTGGCCCCGCTTCTGCTTGACTGCATATCAAGCGGCAGGTCGTTCCATTCGGTCTCGGGCCTCGAATTCTGGAAAGATTGACCCGGCGTACTCCGGCCGCTCTGTGGTAGCGGGTTTAGAGGGGGGCGGTTCGTTAGTGGTGGTGGTGCAGCAGCAGCAGAAGTGGTGGGGAGAGAATGAGTTTTTGAGAGTGGGGGCGGGGTGACACCCGGCGACGAAGACAATAATGGTAAACCGTCTGTAGTGGTGTCGACGGCCAAGTTCGCGACCGCGGCCGTCACGCTGCTGCTGCTACTTGGGCCCGCCGTCTTAGCCTCTTTGTCAGTGCCAGCGCCGGCGACACCATATTTAGAAGAACTGTCAAGTCCGAGCACGGCTCCAGGCCCGATCTCCCGGCGTACGATCCACGCGCTGTCGGGATGGAGCTTGTGATAGTACTTCTTGACCTCATCGACGCGCGCGAAGCCCCGCGCCATGTACCACTTCAGACCCTCGTCGTTCTGCGTCCAGACGTGCGCCCACACCGTCTCGCACGCGAAATCGCTGCGCGCCGCGTCGGCGACGACCTCATCCAGAAGCGCGGCCGCGAGCCCGAGCCCCCGGTACGGCGACAGGAGGACGAGGGATTGGATGTATAGCGCGTTCGGCTGCGCCGAGGGCGTCGTTGTCGTTGGGCCGCCGCCGCCGCCGCGCGAGGCACGTTTGCTGCTGCTGCTGCTGCTGCTGCTGCTGTCCACGGTCCCGGCGTGGAAGGGGGATGGCTCGGGACGGCACACCAGACCCCCTATCACCTTCTCGGTCGCCTTCTTGTCGTCGCGCCAGAGGATCACGCGGCTGAAGGCACCTGACGAGAGAGGGTCGGAGAGGCGCGCGTAGAAGGAGTCCGGATAGTTGACTGGTAGGAGGAGCGAGGTGATGCGCCGCAGGGCTGAGACGTGCTCGGGCTGTATGCGAGATATCGAGGCCTGGGGGTGCAGGTTTGTTGGCCGGGATGGCGGGGTCGTGACTATGGGATGTGTCGCTGTCGTCGCTGTCGCTGTCGCCGCTGTCGCTGTCGCTGTCGGTGGTGCGGTTGGCGGGGTAGCTGGCGCCGTGGTCTTTTTTGAGGTGGATGGAGGGGCTACATATGCTGGCTGCTTGGGACGGAAAAAACTGCGTATCGAGGGTTGTGCATTGGTGTTGGAGGGGAGCGACATGGTTGGTGTTGAGTGGTCTCGTGTCGTGCGTATAAGATGAATTATGTTGATAATCTGTGATCTAATCTCGTACGAGTGGACCAAAACAAATGCACATGCCTACGATCTAATGCACCTGAGGGAGGATCTATACTTAGCTGGAGACTTTTTGTCGTCTTCAGACTTGCTTAGCATATGCTGTGGTTGGTGTTCCCCCGACCCGTTGAACGCGTTAAGTGCTTTTTAGGGTCGTGTAAGTCGTAAGCAACGAGCTGATAGGCTGGCCCCGCTTGGCTAGTTTCCCCCGAGCCTCAGCAATTGTTTCGGCGACAGGGGTCACGATCAGATCAGATACCCTTCGATCTTGATATCAGGTAGCACCTATGCGATATGCTAAATATTTAAGTACCTGTACTCCCTTTAAATCGCTTATGTAGCTTTAAGACTGGGTTTTATCTGATTCGTGAAGTACTTTCCTATTTCTCAGCGTGGTATCGGTGTTGCAATAAAATATATAACAAACTCATCTATCATCAACATTAACAGTGTCATTACCTACCTACCTACCCTACCTAATGAGTGTAACACAAATACATGTGTACCTAGCTAGGCATGAGTAGTATCATTCAAGCAAATACCAAAATCGACTCCGTCATCGCGCTTTATACAAAGCAGAGGCTTGAATCTTGATATTAACAGATCGTTTATAAACGAATCAAAGGCCCATTCACCTCCCGAAACGACCATTCCGCATGAAGTGTTCCAAACTTATTAGTGGTCTCTCAGTGGAGCCACGCTGCACAGTAGTGGATGCGATAGGTACCAAACCCAAACTAAGACTTCCGACACCACGCTACAGCGACCACCTGCCCTATAACCCGCAACCCGATACCTAAAAGGCGTGAACGGCGTCTCTAACTTCGCAGGCTCCGTTCGCTGAGAGAGGATGCATACAGGTGTTATTAGCAGGTGGGTACTGCCTTGGAATCTTTCATCATCCCTTCCGTTTAAGCCTGCATCAGCTCTGCCTTGTTCGCGAAAAAGGAGGCTGTTGCTATCGGTGTGCAACTATAGAGAGGATAACAATTTTATTGAAGTTTTTTTAGCCCATCCAATTCCTTGATGACCACTTTCAGCACACTCCCCCCAAAAACCACGATCCCGATTCCTCTGGCCCTGCCGCATCGAGGTTTTAGGTCCTCTCCAAGCCAATCCATCCTTGCAGCATGGCATCGTCTATGAACACCGGCAAGGCAGGGGTCATCAGCGCTCCTGACGATGCCGATGGTATGGACCAACTTGTAAGTTGCCAGCCGTCTGCGCTCGTGCTACGCGACCCGCTACCGTGACGACCGCGACAACTATGCGTGATCACTGACTGACACTGGCTTTGCCATACAGACGCACGCCGTGTTGGATGATATACTCTACAACATTGTGCACGACTTATTAATCAAAGTCCACCGAGACGAGAAGATTGCCCGCGCTGCCACCGCCGCCATCCGTGTCGAGAAGCTGGCCGCTGACGCTTCCGACTCGTCAACGCCCGACGCTCGTCCCGACGTCAAGGTCGAGACGGATGCTGCCATATACGACGAGGGCAAGGTGCTGCTCAAGGGAAATCCGCTAGTTACCACCAAGGACATAGTCTGCCCTCGGTGCCATCTACCCAGATTACTCTATCCAACCGACGGCAAGGGCGCCAGGAAACCCGATCCGAGCATTATCTACTGCAAGAAGCGCCCGTACATCGACAAGCCAGGCTACGACATCTATGGACAAACTTGGGTTGCACAAGGACCGGGCAGAGGGAAGAAGAAGAAGGACATGGAAAAGAAGATCGATCCGAATACTCCCGCCGACTCGCCGACACCCGGAGAAGGAGGGAATGCAGGAGGTGGTGCGGCATCGCGGCCCCCAAACATGCTCTCGTTTCCCTCGGCAACGTGTAGTAAATGCAAACGGTGCATTCTCGTGACCCGGCTGAACAATCACATGGGATCTTGTATCGGCAACAGTGGGAGGAACGCTAGTCGAGCCGCCGCTCAGAAGATTAGTAATGGCAACGCAAACGGCAACGGTGATGGAACTCCCCCTTCTAGTCAAAAGGGGACTCCGCTACCAGGATCCAGAGCTGCGAGCCCGAAAAAGCGTGATGGGGACGAAATGGAAGAGGATGATGCCACAGATAATGATGGCCCTAAGAAGAAAAAATTGAAGCCAATGGCTGCCAGCGTGAACGTAAATAAGAAGCTGATAGTCAAGCCTAAAGCCGGGGCTGGTACCAAGAAGGAGAAGGTAAGGTCTTGATGACCGACTGGCAGCAGCCCCAAGGCTTACTCTTGCGCAGAAAAACGATGATGACGATGGACCTACGGTTGAGGTCCTCCCTAAAAAGAAGATTACGAAGGTGCCCAGTCCTGCTAAAAAGTTAAAGCTGGGGGGAAAGCCACTTATGTCGTCGCCCCTGGCCAAGAGTAATGGGAAGCCTCCAGTCATCAGTGGAAACACAGGAGACGATGCCGCATCAGAGAGCTCAGGAACCCTATCATCACCACCCGCTGCATAACATCAAACTCTAGCACAAATCGAAAAGGATAGCTCCGGTTTCAAGGCTATCTTCACATCAAAGCCCCACGGTTGTGGAGGTTGGCCCACCGGGCTCCTTTCGGGAGCGCCCAAGACGATACTTATTCCAATTCTATCCTCGTCCGCATTCTATTGTCTGTATAATGTCCAACGGTTTGCATTGGAAGGTGTTCAAGGCGTCTTTTTACCAAAGGGTCAGGGCACTTACGCATTACAAAGGGAGTTAAAACGGCGTTCCGGGCACACGGGAACATGTATTCAAAGGGTAGCATCTGTACATATGATAAGAAACGCGTCGCAATACATTTATCTATCGGCAATATTTCTTGACTTTTATATCTCTTGTGGAATCTGTATACTGTGGTATCTCTCCCTCGAAGCACGTTGACCTAAAATCTTTCACACGCCAAAACGCCAGCCCGATGCAATTATTGTAGAAGCAGACGTAAAATGGTTTATCGTTTGCTGTTAACCGTATCTATTGTGATTCTCTCCTTGCGCTGCGCTCGCTAATCCTCGTCCTCGAGCACTCTTGCACGAATGATCTTGACCTCCTCGACGGGACGATCATCCGTGTCCGTCTTGACGAGACCCATGCGCTTGACGATGCCCATGCCGCCCTTGACGCGGCCGAAGATGGTGTGCTTCCCATCGAGCCAGGGGGTGGGGGCGAGGGTGATGAAGAACTGGGAGCCGTTGGAATCCGGGCCGGCGTTGGCCATGCTCAGCACGCCCGCGCCCGTGTGCCGCAGCTCGGGCGAGATCTCGTCGGCGAACTTCTCCCCGTAGATAGAGGTGCCGCCGCGCCCCGTCCCCGTCGGGTCCCCGCCCTGGATCATGAAGGACGGGATGATCCGGTGGAATATCACGTCGTTATAGTACCCCCTCGACGCGAGCGTGCTGAAGTTCTTGCAGGTCTGGGGCGCGTGGGCTGTGTAGAGCTCGACTGTTATCGTGCCCTGGAGAGGGGAACAGTGTTAGTTGAGAGGGTGCGCAAAGTCGGGATTGTACGTACCATGGAGGTTTCGAGGGCTACGTTGGTCGCCATTTTCAAGGCTCGCCAAATTATATTTCAGTCTCTTAGTTGGCTTGCTATTTGGCCTCAGGTCGTGTGTCGCAAGCTTGAAGCTTGGTGGATTAACTGGGAGCTCTGGGAACTTTTTGGCGGGGCACATGCTACGATTTGTCTAACTAGTATACTTAGCTACCTAGGCGTATCTTATCAACCTACCTGCTCTTGAGCAGGTAGGCACTTGAAATGATTAATCAATTGATATTAAACTGAGCTCTAGACATACCTAGGTAGACTAAGAAAGCTTTGTTAGATATTCGTCCTCGGTGCAACGTCTCTGTATGGAAACATCATTATCAAGTGTCACCCGCCAAACCCACCTAACCTAGGGATTGCTGAGCTTAGCCACAATTAAATGGCCACATACTCTACTTCTAATTCAACCTCAATCACACAAGAGAACATGAAACTGGTCTGTCTCGTCAAATATACATTCTCTCAAGCACCACTGAATCCAGTCATTTGCAAGTGTCTTGCTCCTGAAAACACGACTCTTTCCTTCATCAACGGCGAGTGTTGTTAGACTGCTTAGATATTGAAGGCGATCTTGGCGCCCTTGCCCGAGACGGCAGCCATCCACTTCAATGCTCTCGGAGAAGTGGCATTCCAGAAGTTGCATCCGACAATACAACCATCCTCCAAGCTTCTTAAACTTATAGTTTCTGAGCAACCTACCATAAGCTCGGCAGTATATTGTCCTCGTATCTCTTTGGGTATGCACCAAGAATAAGATGGCAGCCAACAACTCCTCAATTCTTATCTCAGATGAGATATCTATAAGCAACATCACAAGTTCCATGGCCTTCAATCAAACATTTCTCGAGAAACTAGCAACTGCGCCCACTATACTACTACAACACAAGGACTTGCTGGTCCTGGAGACCCGTATTGTCTTCACCGCACTTGCATGTATATATATCGGGTCTCATGGAGCTATTCGCCGGCCCCCTTCAGCAAAGTTGCCCAAAACGAGCAAGGATGGGGGAGACAAGGAAGCTGAGAAACGCGACGATCAGTATGTCCAAGGTTTGTTACCATCAGACGCCATCATGTTCCCCATCTTGGCTGGCACTGTCTTGGTTGGACTTTATTATCTTATCAAATGGCTCGAGGACCCGGATATCCTCAATAAGTTCCTGAAGATATACTTCTCGGTTATGTCGCTTGCCAGTTTGGGCAAGCTGTTTGCAGACAGCCTTCATTTTGTAACTGGCTTTGTTTTCCCCACGATCTGGAAAGGTAAAAATGGAAGGATCTATCACATCGATTCTAAAAAAAGAGGACAGTGGTATACTGAAGACAGCACTGATGACCGATTATGGGACGACAAGAAGGTCTCACCCTTGCCTGGTCCCTTCTCTGGACTCAAATTCTCTGATATGAGTATCAAATTACTTTGGGAGATTCGCCATCTTCTCTTAGAGGAATGGTCCGTTCGATTGGTGGTGCATGGTATCATCAACGAGAAAGCCAAGGTTCAGTTCAATGATATATTCGGCTTCGTCCTTGCTCTTGGGGCAAACGTATTCTATTATACAACCGACTCCATATTTCTTTCTAACGTTATGGGCTACGCATTTTCGTACGCGGGCATCATTCTCATGTCACCAACAACATTCTTTACGGGAAGCTCCGTCCTATTCGGCCTCTTCTTCTACGACATTGTCATGGTTTTCTATACGTGAGTTAGCCCTGATTCGTATTTGTGTAGATACTGACTGTCCGAAGCCCCTATATGGTAACTGTCGCTACCAAACTTGACGCTCCTATCAAGCTCGTCTTTCAAGGGCCCACTAGAGTTAGTATGCTTGGACTCGGCGATATTGTTATTCCAGGCATGTTCATCGGCTTGTGTCTGCGATTCGATCACTACATGTACTACTATCGGCAGCAAAAGTTGAAGGAGGTCGAGCTGGAGACAGATGACGTGTCTTCAGGTCAACTTGTTACGAGCAAGGAAACACAACGCATGGTTGTAAAACCGGAGTATATCAACCCGCAAGGGCAATGGGGCGACCGCTTCTGGGGTACGAAGCTCATTAAGATCTTTTCGCCAGACGCAACCCCAGCGCTTAGGGCCTCCGCATTCCCTAAGCCTTACTTTCACGCTGCGATGGCCGGATACTTGCTTGCTATGGTAGCTACTTTGGCGATGCTTCTAACTTTCAACCATGCTCAACCCGCATTGCTCTATCTCGTCCCCGGCGTGGTCTCCGCCGTTTGGGTCACTGGCGCCGTCAGGGGCGAGATTCGAGATATGTGGAAATACACCGAAGATGGGAGTCTGGACAAAATGGACGTGATCGTGGAAGTCGATGGAGAGGGAAATGTTGTCAAGGACGTCACAGCTCAAGAGGAGAAAGATCAGCAGGATGACAAGAAGGACGAGAAGAAATCTACGGAGGAAAAAATGAAAAAGGCAGGGGATAAACCCAAAGCGGGCAAAAACAAGGCAGAAAGGTACCCCGTCTTCCTCCTCTCTATTGAAGCGCCTACTCCTAGTCAGTAGGCATGTTTTCTTTGTCAACAAATGTAGGGAGTTGATTTGCGCTATATAGTATAAATGCCAAAGCGTCCCCATTGTTACATGTGTGTTCCCAACTGCCATATTATATCCGCCATTTTGATAGTTTGTAGGAACTTTAGATGCGCCCCAACAGTCAATACATAACTTTACCTCAGACATTATTATATCGTTGTCGAGATCATGGGGGCTGACTAAGAAGAATATCTACCCACAATAAATAAGCAGCTGCCAACGCTGACAGGTGTTTTAATGCCAGGTGTCGTTGCTGCAGGGTAACGTCTTGAATCCTCCCTTCACTAATCCGTCTGGTTCCGGCGTGATACAATGGCTGACATCTGCGAATTCCAAGAGTTCTGAATGTGTGTGCGGCTGATTTCTTATCATATAGACTGACTACGTTACGATACCCGTATGCTGCAGAATCATCATGGCGTCGAGTGAAGTACAGGTCATACAATATCTAGTAGACACGCGAGCATTATGGCCGGCGGCCACTCAGACGAAGGACCTTGAGACTGAGGTAAGACTTATACAATAGCTCGTACCGCACCTTATTGTTCTGCACTGATACAAAGGATTAGGCGTCTCGTCCTCTCGCACTGCTCACGCCGGAGGAACGAACCAAAGTGCTTAAGTTCTACTTTGTAGCCGACGCCAAGATGGCGCTGGCCTCTCACCTCTTAAAGCACTGGGTCGTGAGCAAGTATGCCGGCGTACCGTGGTGGGAGACCAAGCTCTCATCCGACAAGAACGGGAAGCCCGTCTTCAAGGACGCCGCGGGACGGCAACCCGTCGTGTTCAACGTCAGTCACCAAGCGGGACTAGTCGCGCTCGTGGCCGCTCATGGCTACGACGCCGCCAACGGAGGGGACAGCAGTAAGGTCGACATCGGCACGGACATCGTGTGCGTGAGCGAGCGCCAGCGCCGCGACCACCAGATGATCCGCACCGAGGGCTGGCCTAAGTTCGTCGACATGCACGCCGACGTCTTCGGGCGCTCAGAGGCCGCGTATCTCAAGACCGGGCTCACGGCGCTCCCTGCGTATGCGGCGCTCCGGACCGAGGACGAAAGGAGGGACTACAAGCTCCGCGCCTTCTACACCCTCTGGTGCCTCCGCGAGGCCTACGTTAAGATGACGGGCGAGGCACTGCTGGCGGAGTGGTTGGGTGACCTCATCTTCCAGGGCTTCGAACCCCCGGAGCCGGGCACGGCGTTCGCGCAGAGCAATGACGACGATCCAAAGCAGATTATTCGTAGGCATGATGTCGTTTTCAAGGGCAGCAGAGTCGAGGATGCGAATATATGCATTCGTTCGCTTGGTCCTGACTACATGACTTGCACGGCTGTGCGGACTCCAGAGCGAAGAGAGGACGCGCTGAGCTGGGAGTTGGGTCCGTATGGATTCTTAACCGTTGATGAGATTGTGGCTCACGGCGAGACTGCTTCGGCTTGAGGTTTTCCACCTTGATAGATCATATCGTGACTTTATACGCTACAACTCGGGTCGTCTAGTCTAGATTTCTCAGCATTTCCCTAAATAGGGTATCATTGTTGTAGTTGACTTTTCAATGAGAAAACCCTATAGAGAGATGCCCGTTTGTTTGACAACCTTAGCTACCAAGCTTAAGCAGCCAAGTTACCTTCGGTAGGCTAGTCCTATATGCACGTGTATTTTCATTCATAGAAGCGGTGTTGTAAAACAAATTCTCTCTAGACCTCTCTGATAAGATTCTATTCTTGACATTTAGAACTTCGCGTGGAAATATCATGGAGATAAACTACACTGACAGATCACTGGAATGATGTATAGGACTTACATCTTCACATTCATCTTTTCGCTACCACTATGGATCCTATAAGAATTTCTCGACCCATAGTTTTGCTCTAACTGCTGAAGTCGACTGCGCCGCTCGCGAACACTAGTACAATATAAGTAACTCTAATGCATTTACTCAAATCCAGAACTGCGTATTCGTACATGCAAGGCTGAGATTCCTGATACGGTGGGGAGGAGTATACTTCGTGTGGCATGTCTTACTATGGGCGGTCCTACATAAGAATGGTGCGTGCACTTACTGTTACGCTACAACCCAGCACTAACCCGTAGGGGATCGAGGCCCTGCTAAAAAGACCCATTTACCCCTGGATGTTGGTAATGGGCTGAAGAGGGGTCATTTTTGATTGGCGGACTACGGGCTGGACATGGCGGGGGCCACTGGATCGGCGCCTTCCTGGCTCGTTTGGGTAATTCGTTGTCGAGAAGTCGCTACAGATTATGGCACTACCCTATGGGATATGTTGCTCCCCCACCCTTAGTTAGAGTTGGCTGTTGTGAAGTGCGCAGCAACGGATCGGGAAAAAAACGTCATCTGGTAACCACCGCCAACTTGCTGCGGGAAAATGTTGGTCTGTCTTCTTCTTCTTCAACTCCCCTAATTAGCTCAACACCTGGATTACCTTAACGTTCTTTATATGTTTGTGTACGCGTCCTTCCAAGCACTGCAGCGCAAGATAGTGAGCCCTATCGCCAGTCAACTCCCCGCCACACTTCCGTATTCGTGTCATCCTTAGAGTTGCTCTCCTCCATTATAGACTGTCTTCATTTCTCAGCGTCTCGACCGTGCTGCATCCCGTGTCCCCTCTTCCGCTTGGACCCATCGAACATACGTTAGTGTTCGATAATTATGTGGCAGTCCGAGCGTGACTAATTCTACGTACTCGGCCACATTCGTTAGCCTCTAAATTTACTATATTTTGTTTTTGCTATCGCGTCTCTCCGTATCGCGAACCGCCCAGCAGTGCTGTGAACACGCTAGTTTGCAGCAAGCATGTCTGAAGCGGGAGAAAGGTAAGCAAGAAATCCCCACGCTTATTGGTTGTTGCGCCCCAGCAAGGTATATTGCCAATCAACGAGATCACTTTGCGGTTGTAGCACTGTAATGCTTGTGTAGAGTATCAGCATTAAACAAGTCACGGGCTAATCGCCACTCAAGCCAGCACAAGAGGTCCAAATCAGGGGCCTTGTCACTGCTTCGCCGGAAGGACAAGGAACCCCGTAATGACGACGACGCCGTTTCCGAAGACGGTTCGCATACCTCCGGCCTAGCTTCGCGCCCTACTACATCGACCTCCCCGCCAGCCGCTCCCCGGAGTTCCAGGATGTCTGTAGGCCGTGTGCCCTCACGCGAGCCTACGCAGTCGGGTCCTGCTCTAAACACATCCCGCTCCAATGCCATGCTCGCTGATAAGGGCACGTCCCTCGAACAATCCGTCCGCAAATTTAGAATCGTCGAGGCTCTGCGAAGCGGCAACACCGCTGCTATATCGAAGGCGATTCGTGAAACGTCCGAGAATGGGCCTCGTGCGAGTACGTCGTCTTTCAGCACCGCAGCCGGCCCTACTCCACTGGAAGACACGACGGTCCTTCACCTGGCCATCCAGTGTGCCGAATTCGATGTTGTAGAATATGTGCTCTCCAATGGCACAGGTTACATTGATGTGAATGCGCGGGACAAGGACGGAAATACTCCCCTTCACGTGGCCGCAGCCCAAGGGCGCGGCCCTATCGTCCGACTTCTGCTAGATCAGAAGGATATCAACGACGCCATATCTAACAACCAGGGAAAGCTGCCACTCGATGTGGCGAGAAATCCCGAAATTTTTCAGCAACTCCAACTTTCTCGAACATTGTTTGTCCAGGACAAAGTGAAGCAGGTCCAGGACCTGGTGCGGAGTGGCGCTTATGAGATGCTTGGCCAGGTTCTTGAAGAACCTCGTGTTAGAATTATTCTGGATATCAACAGCGTCGAGCTACCATGCGAACCTACTACGGTCCAATCGGGAGGTACTCTTCTGCACGAAGCCGCTCGTAAGAGAGACACGAAACTCATTCAGGCATTGCTACTTCATGGTGCGGATCCTTTCCAGCGGGACCGCAAAGGCAAACTGCCTCAACATGTGACTAATGACGACATAACTCGTGCGATGCTCAAGAGATCGCCAGCTGCCGTAGCAGCCCAGCGAGGTATTCAGGAGAAAGCCGTGCTCGGTCATGCAACTTCACAGGCAGGGCCGGTTGCTACTGCTGGCGATACACTCTCTGGGCGAGATCCTCAGATGAAAGGCTACTTGAAAAAGTGGACCAACTACCGCAAAGGTTATCAGTTGCGGTGGTTTGTGTTAGAGAACGGCGTTTTAAGTTATTACAAGCATCAAGACGACGCCGAGAATGCTTGTCGGGGTGCCATTAGCATGCGCATCGCCCGATTGCATATGAGCCCGGAAGAGAAAACTAAGTTTGAAATCATTGGTAAATCTTCAGTCAAGTACACACTAAAGGCGAATCACGAAGTGGAGGCCAAACGATGGTTTTGGGCATTGAATAATGCGATCCAATGGATGAAAGACCAAGCCAAACAGGACGAGCGCCAGAAGGCTCAAAGTGCCGAGATGTTGAGGCAAGCGAGAGACAATCTCGGAAAGCCTAGCGACGCATCTACCTCAGACCTGCACAGTGAAGCTGCGAGTACCGGCGAGCCACGGAGTAGCATGAACTTGACCCGTCTTCCGTCAGCTAGGCAAAGCGTTTCGCGCAACGAGCGTGCTAGTGTTGCCGGTAGTGTAGACGATGAATTTGTCGACGCTGATACGAGGGGGCACAGCAATGGGGGCCGAGGTGCTCCTACTGACGTGGATGATGAAGATGACGAGGAGGAATATGTCGATACTTCAAGCCGGGCTGAGGTACCTAGTGCTACTAAGGATGCCTTCAATATAACTGCTCAATCTGCAAGGCTGCAATTGGACACGTTGGCGCAGGTCAGCGCTGCATTACAGGCTGAAGCGAACCGTAACCCGACTCTGTCTCTGGTTGATCCAAAAGCGGCCCAGGCACTTGCCACATATGACTCTGCCCTCAAGAGTTTGAAGGGACTTATGGGAGACCTTCTGAGAATTTCCAAAGATCGCGACGCTCATTGGCAGTACAGACTTGATCAAGAAATGGAGATGCGACGTATGTGGGAAGAGAGCATGGCTAAGGTTGCTGCTGAGCAGGAAGTTCTGGAGGCGAGGGTCGGAGAGGCAGAAATGAAAAGGAAGATGGCCAAACGTGCCCTGCGAGAGGTTATGGAAGAAGGCCGTCCTATCAGCCGTGGCAGTTTACATGAAGAAGTGGCAGACACCGAGGAAGAAGTGCTCAAGGACGGCAAGAAGTCACCAACCGCCGTATCTCGTAAAACAACTGCTCTATCCAAACTTTTAGATATCTCGGAGGACTCGGAGTCGGAGCAGGAGGAATTCTTCGACGCCGTTGATGCCGGAGAGGTTGATGTGGAGCCTATGCCTCCTTCAGAGGTGATGCCATTGAGTGGTTCTGGGCAAGACATTGTCGTCTCGGGTACAGATATCAGCAGCGCTTACAAAGGCTATGAAAATGGTGTGAGAACAAGACTCAAGTTAGATGAAGATAACAGACCAAGAGTTGGTTTGTGGGTAAGTCCGAACCCTGTCGTCCTTCTCGTACTCTTAACCTTTTTACTAACCTGTACTATAGGGAATTCTCAAATCGATGATCGGGAAGGACATGACGAGGATGACTCTTCCGGTCTCGTTCAATGAACCGACTTCTTTGCTGTATCGAACGGGTGAAGACATGGAGTACGCCCATCTTCTCGATCTTGCTGCTGATCGAGCAGATTCAACTGAACGTATGCTCTATGTTGCTGCCTTTGCCGCGAGTGATCTCGCTTCGACAATTGGACGTGTGGCGAAGCCATTCAACCCTCTCCTAGGAGAGACTTTTGAATATGCAAGACCAGATAAAGGCTATCGCTTTGTCATTGAACAAGTTAGCCATCATCCTCCTGTAAATGCTTGTCACACAGAGGCAGCGCAGTGGACGTACTGGGGAGAAACCAATATCGACTCAAGGTTTACGGGGAAATCGTTCGATTTCGAACACCTTGGTACGTGGTTCCTGAAGTTGCGTCCTAAGGCTGGCGGGAAGGAAGATTATTACACATGGAAGAAGCCCAAATCGCAAGTCGTCGGTATCATTACGGGAAACCCGGTGGTAGATAACTATGGTCTCGTGGAGATCAAGAATTGGACTACTGGAGAAGTCTGCCACCTAGATTTCAAACAGCGAGGCTGGAAAGCGTCAAGCGCTTACCAGCTCTCTGGGAAAATTCTTGATGCTGATGGTCGACCGCGTATCAGCATTGGAGGGCGCTGGAATTCGAAGATCTATGCTCGTATGACACCCGGATACGAGGCAAAGGTTGAAGAGCCTCAGGAGACAACAGGCAGCATAAGTGACCCGAGCCGAGCTTTCGCTATCTGGGAAGCAAATGAACGACCAAAGGGCATTCCGTTTAATCTAACACCCTTTGTTCTCACCTTCAACCACATCGATGATAATCTCACGAAATACATTCCCCCGACAGACTCTCGGTACCGTCCTGACCAGAGAGCAATGGAGGATGGTGAATATGACTTTGCAGCCTCAGAGAAAAACAGACTTGAAGAAGCACAGCGAGCCAGGAGAAAGGTACGACAACAAGAAGGCGAGGAGTTTATGCCCGCATGGTTCGAGAGAGCTGTATGCGAGGTGACGGGCTTGAAATACTGGAAGTACAATGAGCAATATTGGAAACAGCGCGAGAAGTTTGGGAGCGGTGACAAGAGTGCATGGGAAGGACTGGAACCTGTCTTCTCGTCACACGAATAAGGCCACGTAATTCAGCTCCTCGTGGATCAAAAACAGTCAAAGCAGCGATTTAGTATACTTATATGCTGTCTTCGATAGAACGCACCCTAGAACAAAGTTTGTATATCTAGTAGTAGCCAGCACATCCATACCCAAACAGTCTATACAATCCATAATGCACCTTTAATTATTAGCTACGGGATGATAGTTTTTGGATCGTGCATTCGTATTCGTATATCGAGGTAACTAATTCTATAATGACAAGCGGTTTCAATATTGCGAAGCTAAATCTACCGAGAGCCGGTAGGTGAGCCATTCTTTCGGTACTTCGACTCCATTCTGCACATGATAAACAATAGCCGAATCATAAGTAGGCCGGGTCTATCATAAGACAAGCTGTCGAACCAACATTTGGACAAACGGATGCTTCAATTGCCTTATGCCGTTTCAACTACCATGTGTCTAAATGCCGACGGCATTAGTTTTAGTGAACTTCAGCTTCCATGTAACTAAATCGTAAATCTTAGGGATCTTAAGACCCACCCAAAACACCGAGCCTCGGTAAAACCTCCTAGCACCTTCTTGGTATCCCTGTTCTGCTACTAGTGGACCCCTTGATCGCGAAACCCGTTCGACCGTGACATCGCGAATGACGAAAGATATACTTACACGTATGTTGAAGTACTTTATTATCCTTGATACTCTCTGCAGAAGTCAGGAGAGAGTTGAATAATCAATAATTAAAAGACACTTGAACTGCCAAGAAAACGAGAGCTCTTAGCGTCGGTTACTTACTCGCGTTTGTTGCTTTTGTCTGACACGGTCGTTTCTCCTGAGGTGCCCCTCGTCAAAAAAATATAGTGAGCATTCTTCGTGCTGCACGACACTATCTACGGAGTTTTTTTTTTTACGAACTCAGCGGATAAGGCTGGCGGAATTTTAGTAATTAATAATCACGTCACAACGCCTCGGCCATGTCGGCAGGTCGCCCAACCCTCGTCAAGCCCCCGCCGGTAGACGAGTCTAAAGCGCCTATTGAGAATGCGCTCGAGTTGACTGACCTGAGCATAATCGGCCCTGTAGGTGTCTCCTATCAACTAGCTGAGATCTTGATTTCGCTAATGTAACGTGTAGGATCTGTTCACAAATACTCGTGAGCTCTGGCATCCGCCTGGTGCGAGAGGCTTGTATGGCGGGTGTATCATTGCCCAGACGCTTGCTGTATGTGACCCCTTTTTCAATGGCATATGGGGATCCCGATCTCGATGAGGGATGGGAGAGTGAGAACTTATGAGACCGCGGATCAAGGCTCTGATGTGTGCATTCTCAACGAACATCTCACTCGGTCTTACAGCATCATCCGAATGCCAAACAAGACTAATACCTTTTCATAGGCAGCGCAGCGCACCGTGCCACCGAACTTCACGGTACACTCGTACCACTGCTTCTTCGTGCTCGCAGGCGACTCCAGCGTGCCGATTCTATACCACGTAGAGCGGGTGCGCGAGGGCCGCTCATTCTGTACTCGGACAGTGCAGGCGCGGCAGCGAGGACATGCCATCTTCACGGTGACGTGCTCGTTCACACGGGACGGCAGTGGCGGGGAGCAGACGGTGGCGCACGCGGCACCCTTTCCCGAGGGCGTGGCGGTGCCTCCCGAGGGGTACGAAGAGCCAACACTGGGCGGAACGGAGAAGTCACCCTTTGAGCATTTCAAGTGCCCTCGCAACGACTTCGACGTGCCGCCCGAGAGGCGCAAGATCTGGCAGTGGGTGAAGGCGCGGGGCAAGATCAGCGAGGAGGGCGGCCATCAGGCGCACCTCAGCGCGCTGGCGTATATGAGCGACTCGTACTTCATCGGCACCGTCTCCCGTATCCACCGCCTCTGGCGCTTCCCCTTCAAGCCCGAGGAGATGGATCATCTTGAGCCTGAGATCAAGGCCCACATCAACAAGCTGAACGATACCGAAGGCACCGATACCCTCGAGTCGATGCGGCACCGGCCCAAGGTTGGGATGATGGTCAGTCTCGATCAGTAAGTCATCCGTCACACGTGATTCCATATCTGTCTCATCTCACTCATCCTTTCAACCTTTGGGGGAAGAAGGGAGAAGTGGATGCGAAACGCATCGTACTTTTGTTAACGTACGTACTTTCTAACGCGCAGCTCGATATATTTCCACAATCCGAAAAAGGTCCGCGCCGACGAATGGATGTTCACGGAGATGGAGAGCACTTGGGCCGGCGACGGCCGTGGCCTCGTCATGCAGAAGATCTTCAGCAGGGACGGCACGCTACTCGCTACCGCCATCCAGGAGGTGAGTCAACAGAACTTTTTTTTTTCTATGGGACTGCTTATATCGTCCTACTGTCAATCCCCGCTTCTCTCCGGTTTCACTGTCCTTCACTGTCCTTCACCATTGAAGGAATAATTCTCGTTCAGCTTGCATAGTCTCACAACAGTAGCCTTGGCGCGGCCTTCTATCGATCCGGGCTGAGCTGAGAGCGCACGAGAAGTATACATATACTGATCCGATTTTCGGGGTGTAGGGCGTTGTTCGATTGAAACAAGTCAAGAAAGAGCAAGCTCCGAAACTGTAGCTTATGTTCCGCTACCCTAAGCGGCACCTGCATGTGATGCGGGTTCGGAGCAGTGTACTTGGGAATAAGGGGCGTAGAGCCTCCTCGGACGGGCAATAGACGGTACGGATTTATGGTGCATCCTCATTTTTTCATTTAATGTCACTATATGAAAACCTTAAATGGTTCTCGCTTAGATTTTATTATGTACTAGAGAACTACACTTATACTTCAGGAAGAGGAAGTAGAAGTAGAACTTGGGAGATAGAGAATATATGGTGGAATGCCGGTAGGATGACCCAGCAACTTTCAGAGTAATACCCATATTGTTATAGACATATTTATTATCATTTTCCCATTCTGGAGGTTTATGGACCGTATCATTCTAAGGCTCGATGTCCCCCTTGCCTATATTAACAATAAGGCAACGGAATGGCAACATAGCACTGTTGCATCTACTGGTAAGCTGCGATCGCCGCTGTTCTCTTGGTTTCCAAATTGATTAGCAATACGCCGCCCATTGAGACAGTTACATCACCTATCGCGGATTGATTCCCTCTTGAGTAATTGGCATATGCGCGCAACAACTAACAACAGCTTTCCGACCCAAGGTTACAAGCAAGGAAGGGGCTGGGGCGGCGCCTTTTAAGGACGATTCAGGACTGAGTGGGAATGTGTTATTGAGGCTCGACTGATCAGCGAGATGAGCTTGATGCTCTGATACGGCGCAGTTGTCCCTTGGCGTTAGGTCTGACATTATATACGGGGTTTGCAAATATCAGTAGTACCTATATGATATGATAGGCATTGGTAGGGCGTTGCTTCTGAATCTGACGTGCATCAGCTTGCATGAGACGCTGTGACGGACAAGACATATCATTATTGTCTTGGGGTAACAGGTATGTCAGACAGGAATTCCGGGGCAGACTTCCAGCCAGGAATTCACATTGCTCATTTACACTAGAGAGTTTACACTAGAGAGGCATGATTATCAATCTTTGGAGCACACTATTCGTAGCCTGGAGCTTAGTGCATTGTTTATAAGAGTATACTTTGTATAGTGTGTATAGTGTAACTAGTATAAGTTCGTTAGGCTAAGTGTTGAACTAAACGCCCCCAATGTTGGGGATCATTAGGAATTTGAATTCCTGCATATGGATTCCGCAATCATGCATTTGCGCATTCCGTTCATGTTAGACTGCTAGATAGATTATTGCACTTTAAGGCTCGGTAAGGCTCGCTACCTAGCTTGGTGGGATTCCAGAAGCGAAGCTCGCACTTACTGCCGAGGGGGTTACAGCGGGGTTCTAAACAATCTGACTGTAATAGCTAAGTTACAGTAGTTACATTGTTTCCTCAGTGTGAGAGAGCCACACCGAGAGTTCATATGACGACCTGCAAAGTGTAAGCAGCGCAGCAACAGCGCTGTACATACAATAAGCAACCTGCAGTAGCAGTAACAGGCTGCTCATCCTATTCCATTTAAAGCCACTTGAAGCGAGATGATCCTTGACTGAGCCCCGATGTTATATGTCCTGTTGTTCCTACCTACATATCATCCCTCGACCTCGACTGTTAACACATTAGCTGACGCACGGTTCGGTTCCCGGGGTCTGCTTCTCTTGCTAATTCCAAGTAGCGTCTATACGCGCGATGGTAAATGTGTACTATACCTAGCTGAATCGTGAGAGGCTGCAAGAATTATCATGCAAATTGGTTCTGAAAGGATTGGAACCCCAGTGGGCTTTTAAGAGTGTGATGTACTGTATGGTCGCATGACATTTGGTCTGGCCGTCTTTAGCTATGTTGTCCTTGATGAAGCCATTTGATGTATGCCCATGGCGCCAGCAGCTGGGCGTTTCCAATGCCCAGTTCTATAGCCGTAAATCGTATTCAGCAGCGTATCAGAGCGTATTCACTATCTTCTTCTACCTCGGCACGATCTCCACTGGACCTGGCTGAATATGAGTAAATTCATTGAGTGGTGTGACGTGGAACTATGCCGATTGGCGAATCGACGACAAGGGCCAAGTCAGTTGGGGCAGGACAATGGGAGCTGACAGCCTGCAGCAATGCAACCTTCTACATAGAAAGTCCTATCTTTCGCGAGCGAGAACCTTTTTGAAATCTTAGAGCTCATAGGTCGATCAATTTGATATAGCGACATGCTGGTGCATTCACATCAGAATATTGGCCTCTAACGTATTAGTATTGATGAATTTATCATGCACAGGTCAGACATATGCCGCGGATAATACATAAAACGCACGCCTCTCACCCTGGACTATTATAGGAAGTCTGGTGACTCAAAAAGGACGATGCGCAATTCTCATACCATGGTAGAAGATGCAAGGGAAATTATCTGACAGGTTGGAGAGGACATGGGACGTGAGAGTGTTTTTCGAGAATGTCAAAGCCAAGGAGAGACCCACGCGGGATTGAGGAAAAAACGTGTTGCCAAGACGGCTTAACCCTTGGCTTCTTCCCTACAATACTGTTATTAATACATACTCCGTCCTAGCTTCGAATGTTTCCGTGCCCGGTCGGAGTACGGAGTTTGATGGAGTACAGTCGTCGTTAGTTTAGGAATTTAGACCATTTAATTTCCTGGGCATTACTGAGCACCACTCTCACACCAGTATTTTTCTTTTGGCTGGCGGACTTTGGCTTCGTCATCTGAAGGGCGCAGCCCATCAGAACCTCGGTATTTTGAGCTAGAATTTAAAGAGTCATTGCCGTAACCCGTAAAAAGCATTGCTTTCCTCTCAGGCTCTGTTGCATTAGTTGAACACCAGTTGCAGTGTTAGGCAGTGTCGGAAATAGCATGGCCATGTCGGACAGCGGAATTAGTCAACGGGCATTGTGCGGAAGCAGCTATCACCGACAATAGGCTGGGTAACGGCGACTTGTATCACCGCAAGCTTAAGAGATCCCGTATCCTGGCTCCGGCTTGAGATGAAAAAAGGCTCATCACCTGCAATTCGGAGTCATGTCTTAAAGTGAAGCTTAAGTTAGAATGTGAATAAACCGAAGAGGCGAGGCTAGACATATTTTTATGCGGTTGCACAATCGCGAGACCGACGACACGAACGAGATACTGGAGATCATTTAATTCTTTTATTCCGATCTCTTATTTAGCCTTCTTCTGTGGGACGAGAAACGCTGAGAGTCAGGCGGATGGGGAAAGAAAACCTGATTCTCAAAGCTCGGGTTCTATTCGCAAGGACTTCGGGACGCGAGAATGACCCGCCAGTCCGCTACCGAGCCCCGATCGGCTGGAACAGCCAGGAACTTAGATGATTCGACCCTTGGCAACGGGTATTGTAAGAGTCATGACATGAGCGTGATAGGGGTGTTTCATGAATATAGGCAGACCAATCCATGAAAACCGTAGTAATGATCTCACAAGATCACTTATGAGAATTTAATAGCTTCATCATGTAGTTATCCACTGTTCAGTGATGCAAGAAGATTCTCGGAGCCGGCACGCATATCTCGACCCTAAACGGCTACCAAATGTTCGAAAATCTCCTAATGCACATGTATTATAGAACTAAGGTGATTGATACCCTTAGCTTCATCCATCCATCCTCATCTCACGTTCCCTAAATCGTATATTCTCTTACAACGAACGAGGTTGTGGGATTGTCATGATGACGGGCTTGTAGGGTTACCAGCTGTTGTCATCATTAGTGCATATAAGAATGGCACTATCTAGTTTAGTGTAGCGTAGGTCTGGCGATGCCGAACCCGAAAGCTCATGTGGATAGGTGATAGCTCACGATGATGAGAGATACTATGTATGCCTCATCAGTCTAGCCTATAGCTTTAGCTAGTGATGATTCATAACTAGCCGGTCGACTAAATCCGCCAGTTTTTGTTTTATCAGCATTTAAATAGACTGTGGTAAATGGAGGCAAAACAACCATGAAAGTATCATTAGATAACCTTGATGCTACTTACAAGGATCCAGCGAATGAGTTTTGCGGCCGGGCTCCGCACACCATTTTCCTTTCTGGGCAATAAGCGTACATAACGCTTTACCATTATGGATTTCATATGCCGTTTGCAATGCCCATTGCCTTATTCATTTTATCCCACTTGCTTGGTGCAAAGTAGTGTAGGTATGTTGCACCGAGTGTCATGTCAAAGTTATGGAATCGGACTTTGCCAATCGGCCGCGAGAAAAACACCGCATCGCGCCCGGGGCCTTGGGAGGTATACTGTAAAGACGCACAAGAGACCGGAAACATTCTATCCCGCTAAACATGTTTGTAATCTTTGAAGGCGTTGGTGGAAGTAACAAATGGGAGTTCATGGTTCAGAGTCTCGGTGAGCAATAGGGCCTATCACGCTACAAGAAATTATGAAGGTATCATTGAACAAACTTTAAACACCTTCGTATGGCCAGCTGAGCTCTGCCTTTCCTCGGAAGGGATCGGCCAAATGAATATTTTTGGGCTTTTGTGCAACACTCTAGCACAATAAGTGAAAGTGTTACCGTAAAAAGTACACGTACCAACTAATCGCCCTTCGAGTGGGTGGATGGATGGAATCTTACTGACAGGCGCCCCATCACTGGCCCAGCCCGTCGGCCACCTTAGTTCGCCGTCAAAGTCCCAAGGTATTGGCATGTATTCTCTAGTCACTCTAGTCACCTCTTGTCCCCCCTCCTAGCTTGGCTGCTTTCAAGGGTTCCATGGACTGCTAGAAGGCCAAGGTATTGCGTAGTCACTCTATTGTCATGGCATTGCGCCGCCCCGTTGGCGTATCTTCGGATCCAACGCAGCGAAAGATGGGTAGGAATTTACGTGGTTTGACGGGGGTTGGATATAAAGATGAAGCCACCGGCTTCCCAGCAGTGGCTTTCTCTCTTTCAACCCTCCTTTGTTGAATTTCTCCCGTTACCACTAGCTACAGCTACAGAGTACATATACCGTGCATTCCAAGATAGCTCGGCGCCTTTCGCTCGACAAACAGCAATTTTGACGATCCGAACTTTGGTCTTGAGCAATAATTCTAGCGTATCGACGGCGCGTACCAACACAGGTCCGATCAACTTCTCCAGTATCACAACTTTCCGGTCTGGGGGAGCTTACTGTTGGGTACCCTGTTCATTTTGAGACTCATTATAACCCTTGGAAACTTGGAGCTACTGGAATCGACCTCGTCAGCACCAGACTTGGCCCACATCTCGGACATAAAGCGACTCGCCGATCCATCTCCATAACCCTTCGGGCCCTATTTCGCCCTTAAGCAAAAGTTGCCGGGCCTAATAATAATAAGAGGAGCATCACATAATCGTCACAATAGTGATGCATCTGAGCATTATTAATCCCCTCTAAGAAACCGCTTTGTGTTTACCGATTACTTTTTGATTTGTCTTTTTCTCCTCCGACCCATTAACTTGTTCTTGCATCTTCCGAGACTTGCTTTTAAAGATTATCAGTGGTTCACAGAGCCCTTACCCTTCCTATCTTGCCTTAGTTTCGACCATCCGCCAGTTGTATAAGTGACAACCCAAAATGGAAAGTGGCATACCGACACCTCCCATAGAAGAAAACATGAAGAATTCAACGACACAAGCTCCCACACGGAGGAGTACAGGACCTACTACCAAGTCTGTGAAACCGATAAGTCGTGGGACAAAGCGATCTGCTACTCACTTGGCCCATTCACCCGTTCGCGATCACGTACCACTATCACCTCATGGTACTGATAATAGACACAAGCGAGTATGGAAGGCTTGTGAACGTTGTAGAATGAAGAAGACTAAGGTTGGTTAAACCACAAATAAAGTTACTGTATAGTGCTTACATTCTGAACAGTGTGACGGAGAGTTTCCTTGTAAAAGGTGCAAAGATGATGGCCTGGTATGCACAGCCGGGACTCGAAAGAAAACAGAATACAAGCAATTACCTAGAGGGTATGAACGCCACGTCGACCCACGCTGAAGAAAAGCTAACTCGGCAATAGCTACGCCGAAGTCCTGGAGAATACCCAGTTTGCATTAATAGCGACAGTTCATAAACTTTATGCCATGGTTAGGAACGGGCAGTCCTGGGACTTGGGAGAACCAGAACTCAACGACAGAGGTCAACCGATTATCCACAATATCGCGACTAAACTCGGATGCATACGACCCAACGCCGACGCCGACCTACCTCCTCATTCAGTATTCCCGGAGGATGAAGCTGGCTTAACAAAATTGGCGGCAGAATTAGAAGTTCAGCAACTGGACAGAGAGAGAGAAGCCCACCCAGTAGAGATTAAATGCGAGACTGAAACAACCTGCTCTCGGACGGAACGAGCAAGTTCTTCAGAAATCGACCATTCAGATTTTGAATATGATTATCGGAAAGCACTCATGAGTGCCCAACAACAGAATCTTCAAACCATGTCACCCCAAAGTTTTACTTCGTCATATACCGAATTTGAGCCGAGTTCGATACATAGCGACGTCGACCCTTCAACGAGCCTCTTCGCCGTTCAGTCCCCGACAGCGCCGACTTCATATCCAACCTGGCACATGAACAGACCTCCATCGATGAATATTTCGCCGCAATACGCACCGCCAATGGATATCAATATGGCAGAAATAATGTTAAGTCAAGGCTTGGTCGAGTCCGAGTTTGGTACAATTAAACCTCACATGATCAATGTGCCCAATCCAGAGGTCATGTTGGGTGTTGGTGACCCAATGATTGCATATCCTGGCTACAATAATATGGATTCGCTTCAGTCGGTATAGTTGGTTGCCTTGGTGGACACAAAGCACCAAAAACTGCACTCTTCAGGTAGAAAGAGTAGGATATATCTCTTACAACATTTCACACGACTTTTGCCATACTCTAGCCATGGTACTCACGAATAAGGCGCGGCGCTTGGGTGGATTCAACACATTATTCCAGTTTACAAGGATAGAGGGACAACTGCTGGGAGGGGTTCAAGCAGACACGTGTATAACGAAGAGTTCGGGGGGGCGATGCATCACTGGCGTTGTTGGGGCGGTACACTGAATAGCAACGGGGTTCTAAATGTCCCGCAGAGATGTAAAGGGGTCATCAGCACACCCATATGTGAGCAAATTGTTGGCCAAATAATTACTATTAATTACTGGGCGTGAGTAACAGATTCTCACGTCCAACAAGCCACACAACTATACACTTCAATTGGTGATCTATCGTGACATTTCTGAAGCCTACATGACAGCTATTTGGAATTGCCATGTGCCGCGTACTGCGTACGCGAATACGGGGTCCAGCATTTGTATTGGAATATTGTCACTTCGATCCCCTTGCTCAATCCTTACATGCTTTTACATACATGCTTTTTTACATGCATGTCAAAGCACCAGAACGTATACCGATCAACAATAAACCCAGAATCGGCCATAATGGCCGTTCTCTGTGCCCTAATCAGCTGTGATTTTATTCTTCTATCCTGGCTACTAATCATTTAAGAACCATGCATCCCGCACTCCGCTCTCCGCAATTTATGCTCCGAAATCCGCAGATGTTCAAAATCCGTGGTATTTGACGGACAGCAGACCTCGCATAAGACGTGGTAGTGAGCGCGAGCGTCACACGAGGGGCGAAGCTGCCTGAAATGTCTGAAGTAGCTGAAGGACAAACAATTAAAGTATAGATGCAACCATTCGCCCTGCTGACGAATCGACTGTCCGCAGTTAATGATACTGTTGCAATCGGCACACAGTGATCCATTATGCAATCATCCCACTTATCCCACAGATCCCGCCGTGCGGGAAGCAAAGGGATCAGTAGTTATTGACAAGGAAACCGTTAGAAAGAACGAAACATTGACATTCTGGGTAGCAGTTGTGCAATGCCATGCCATTACCGGTGTCTCTCACGTGTACGTATTGCTCGTAACAGGGTGTATCGTTACGAGCAGCGAAAAAGCACATTACAGTGTTACGTTTGCTTCGCCACGATTAATTTACGTAGGTATCTACCATTTATTCCCTTGAGCGGTGATGGCCAAAATCAATACAGAGTAACTAGCTTGCAACTCTCAACTTTTCACCAATACAGTACTACGACCGAATTTAGGGACCATTACAGATCGGCCGAGAAATCTGATACCGAGCTTAGACGGTGCCATGTAAGAAGCTTACGTTGCTTACATACTGCGCCCATCGACTAGGTAGGGGTTTGAACAACTAGTTGCCACACTAGGAAAGCAGGCTTTAAGACTTTACAGGAAACTAGTATGGAAAGAAGTGATACAGCAGATTAACAGTATAAACTCCATCTGATGGTACTTTAACATGGTTCATATGACGAATAACATAGAGACGGCGATGCACTGCCGTAACGTGTATTAATTGCTTCGAATTATTATAACCGATAACGAAGCAGGCCCTGTGGCCTTCCAGGTGATAAATTTAACAGTTCCTAACTGTTAAGCTAATATTACTTACTTAAAACGGCGAGTATGTGGTATAGATCGATGATACGCATGGTGATAAAGCCAACCCAAACAAGCAACAAAACACAGCCCTATATTATGCGACATGCCGAGGCCACGATACCTCCTAAACCAATTAGGTAGTTATGATGACAAGCTCTTCCTAATCATACATCACAGGGTCCTATTCGCATACATTATTCGATCTCATCGCGGGTTAGCTTCAGAGCCATCGATTAGTACCACCCTTTTCTGCACTCTAAATCCGATCGCCGAAGGATGAATACCAGGTAATCTTTCACTGTTTGTATTACCCCACAACAATTCACAGAAACCTTGCAAGGGACGCCCAGGAATAATGGTGGAAATTGATTGAATGCACAAGCCAAGCTAAGGCGCGGACGATCCGCCGACGGGCGAATGATGCCCAGACGGGGATTCGCGATCATCCGACTCGCCGTTTCGTTAAAGTGCCCTTTCCACGTCGGCGTCCCACGAGCACACCCCAAAGACGTAGACCGAATGCGAGAAATCCGATCATTCTTGGCAATTACTGAGATGCCTCATGTTAACAGTTCTTATCGAAAGCGACCTACAGCTAAGGCTTGGACCCCAAGTAGCTTTGAGGATTGGGATGCCCTCTGTTTGTGGGTATGCAACATCGGATTATTTTGTCCACGGAATTCCGCGACCCTATGGCACGGAGCTCTTACATAAAACCGAGCCGAGAGCAGACACTCTAAAGCAGATACCTACATATTTGCGCTAAATTTGTTCTTATAGCAATACCAGTGCACAGTAGGTGCCTATATCTGAAGCAATATTATGGTATACCACCACGTGGCGGCGCCGTGTGATGAGGAAGGATCATGACGAAACGGCAGGCATATGTAGATTACACGATAAATTGTAAGCAACCATCGGCGTTATTGGCTGCCTTCTTCATTTGGTATACCAATCTCCTACAATAGGATTAGGCTCTTGTTAGGAATTCAACCTCTCAGGCCTCGAGGTATGCAGTAGAAGCCTCCGGCGGAAGCCCGCTATCCATTCTGGTCTCCGCGGCGTTTCAATATGGGTCTCTTTAGCCATAACATCCTTTGAGAGGAGGCATCTCTCATTGCTAAGCATGTGCCTATCGTGCATTGACTCTAAGACTCTTCCAAGAAAAGTCCAAGCCCACCAGCCTTGGAGGCATACGTTATCCACAACGCCGAGAGAAGTCCAAGACCTGGCATAGGTAATCGTAGCAGTCTTCGATACTGCTGCTTATTCAGCACGACCGGCCTGATAGTCCAAGCAGAGCAATTAGTAGGTTATACCCAAAGGCCCAATGACGATCTCCCGCTTGGACCAATGGTCTGGCTCGCCCACCTATCTCCCGGCCTGTACTATTCTCATCTTGGTCTAACATGATCCATATAGTAGATATGATTCATAATCTTGGCTAGAAAGTACAGCTAAGTCGCTTTCTTGTAACGAACAATTAGCAGGGGGAGAATGTGACAACGGTAGTATGAACATATCATGGCACGGACTTGAACATGGGTACGGCAGGAAAGTTGCCGATGACAAGGACTTATAAGACTTCCGGGGCGGAGCATGTTCCTTAGTCCAGGGTCGTGACTATACCACCGTACTATGTAGGACAATCGGCATACGACGTCCTTCGGGACTACGGTGTCGGGGTTTAGTTGTTAAAACCCGGCGATCTACACGTTCATCGGTCTGACTCAGTTGGGGCAGCGTTCGCGCCTCAGATGCCAATACGGATAGCTGTGATGCGGATCTTGGCCGCCCGTGCGTCGTGAGATCTGTTTAATATATCTGATATTGCTATTCGATGATTCAGTGATAGCGGCACCTGTGCTCCTCAGTTGTCAATGTCCTAAATATATTGCCGGCTCGGCTGCGAGGCTATACACCGTTTCCTTGCTGCCAGCTTTGAACATGACGGCTCCCTTATCCCTAGGTAATTAGGACGAGATGAGGTGAGATGTAAGAGTGATATTCCTAACCAATCGGGTAGCTATCCTCGTCAACTAACATCCTCTAATGTTTAGTAGTTGAACGTCGACCCTTCACCCTTGCTCACGAGCACTCTGGGGGATTCGGCATAGGCACCCGAAGCTACTAAACTTCACTCGTTAGCCTTATCATCAGTGCCCTACGGTCTGGTTGCTTACGTCGACAGCAAGGCAATTTTGGCTACTTCATGCATGTTACTGCTACCGTTCGCCACTAGAGCTTCCCAGGATTGGAATAAATGATCTGCCACTGCCTCCTCTTACACAGGGTCTGCACAGGGGACCCAAGCTAGAGCTTCATTCTCTGTATATCTCATGAGTGAAGGATGTGAGCTAATAGATAGACGAGATAGACACGCACGACAAAGCACTTCTGTGACGCGTTCGACTGGTTATTGAGCACTGAAGATGGAAGATTTTCAGGAACTATGCCAGATCCTGGGATGATCGTCGATCCTCGGACTAAATGCGGTTTTCATACGCTTTCAGTAGAACGTGAATATAAGAAACACTTATAATAAATCTAAGCTAGTCTAATGTCGACCTCTGCCCCTAACCCTTGGAATAAGCTATTTAGGGGCGTATCTCACGTCAGCTTTTCGATGGATCATTTCCACCGCATCAACGAGGAAAAAGGAGACTTTAGCACAAAAAAGGACGCTGAGTAGAACACCAAAACATACTAAAAGCAAGACTATGCATCAGCCGTGAATCGAACACGGGGCCCATCGATGGCAACGATGGATTTTACCACTAAACCACTGATGCTGTGATCATGTCATGTGATGGTGAAGTTATGTGGAACTATATCATGATGTGCGTTACATGGACAGATTAGCGAGGTTCCACTCCCGAAGGCCTAGGCCATTGTGGATGCCTCATGATCGACAGAGAGACATTGCAACGGATAGAGCTGGTGATCTGGTTCAGAACGTTTCTTAAAGTTGGCTTCTGGATATAACAAGGCTTGGATGAAGGGTTTGGAAGAGTGTTCAACAAATTCCTGGCTTCGAGGGGGCTGTAGAAGGTTCGCATTCGCTCCCTCCCTCGCTCTTGCTCTCGTATAGCCTGTTTCGTTCAATCAGGCATACACATACAGATAAGGAGCTGAAGCCTCTCACAGGTCTTTTAGTTTATATGATTATATACATAATTTTTAGGTCCTCAGCCGAAGGGACTGTTAGGCCCGTGTGACATGATGAGGTTTCAAGAAGAAAGAGGTCCTCAGATCAAACAACTTTGAAAACTAATTCGTGATATGCTGTAATAGGAGCATGTTGGGAATTGATTTGATTAAGGATGCTGCGATCGTTTTCTACGAAGTTGAGGCGGCTAGCCCCTTATTGTTATGTTCTGTGTAATACTACGACAGCATTCTTCTGTCACTAGGACGTTTCGCACAGCCGATCCTCTGCCCGGTATGGGCCGTCGAAAAACGTTGTCTGGAAACGGCAAAAGGGCAGCCAACGTCAATAGTGTTGGTAATCGGTCACTTTATGGGATTCTTCATCGCTATATCGTTTTATATGCGTATGACGGTATTAGATAGTCCATATGTTATTAGATCATAATACTAGTCTTTCCTGTGCGCTATATCAACTGGACACGAGCACAATGCCGATACCTCCCTACACGCGACAACCTCGAAGGTACGCCTCTTGGCCTACCTTTGGTTTCTCGCCTCTGCATGCGACTATAGTCCGTTGACATAATACGATCTCTATTTTCGAACCAGCATATTTATAATACAAATTCTTAATAAAGATTTTTGGTTGCTTTGTCGCTTTGTATATCAAGGCGCCATTTTAGGTAGGGTTTATATCGTAGGACCTCTTCTGTCAGGATATTGGTTGTATCTAGAGTGAAGTTAAGCTACTAGTAGGTCGCAGCGAGGTCGAAGGTAGGGGTTGGGGATCAATGGTATTGATTCCTGAGTCTCTCCCAACTAATTGGGGAGCCTCAGACCTTTATATATAGCCAAATATCTACCATATCCCCACTCAAAAGACCCTACTGGTCTCCTGCGTACTTAGTACCTGACATCTTCTCTTTTTCGAAATACCCTATTGTACTCAAATATTGATAACTGATATGGAGTCTTGTAGTGTTCAAGATGGAGTGATATACTCGTCAGTATCCCCTATAGCTACCCGCGCTATTAATCTCACCAAGCCGGGCACGCACGCCATGAGCATACTTTCCAGGGCAGGTGTTAGACCAAATGGATGTACGCTATTGTTGCTAAATGTCACTCGGACTAGCCTTGGGTAGGGTAATGCAACTACCGGTATACCAGGGTCTTGTCGGCGATATCCTGTACTCAATCTACAAGGCGTATCCATTCTTGGATATCGTGTTTGCTATTATCGTGGACTTAAACAAACACGATAATTGCAATATGGATATGGATGATCTGAATGATCTAGAGTGATTTGGGTTTGCAAAGAGCGAGCCCATTCGTGTATAAAAACCCCAGATTCGCCGCTGGGCTCGAGAGAAGAACTTAGACTTCTATGCCTCCTTGGTGCCTAAGAAGATTATTGCAATATTGAATACCCTTCCAAGCCCTAGTACTTTAGCCCTTGTGACATTAAACGAGTTGTCACATGCGATGTGAAGTAACCTGAAAGGGTTTCTACGCACGCAGAATTTCACACGTATCAACAGACTGGATCCCGATATGAGACTAGGGATCCACATATCACGTATATGGTTACACGAGTTTGAGATTCTGTATGAGGCTTTTACCCGTGTTTTCCCGATCTCTACCAAGGCGGCAATATGAAGCGACGAGAAGCGAAGAGTCGGCAACAATACGCAAGGCTCTTTAGACATGAAAGACCCTAGACCTCCTAGTTGGCCGAGAAAGAGAGAAATACTCACGGCCTCTCAATGTCAGGGGGTGTTGTCACGGTTCGGGTTTTTTGGCCCTTGTTATCCAGGATTCATGCACTGCTAATTATCCTATACTTGGGGTAGGCAATGGACATTTATATTCGCGGGGGCTATCTGACTATATATACTGTGTCTCTTTGTCTGTGCGCCTACGCCCTTGTGCCTTGCGTTAATGTATGATCTACTATCAGATATAGAACATCTTATCATAGGAGGTAGTAAGTAATGTAAAATAATTAGACACTAACATAGAGACTCTAACAACCGTGATAGCGATAGCTTTGCTTGTCTCATAGAGACGCAACACTCCACTATTCTTAGAATGCTACGAATTGCTTAGTCTAATCCTCATATTTAGAATAATAGAATGACTGTAGTCTACTAAGGCACGGTATCTAACACTATGAATGGAAAGATGCTCCTTATGCCTTTCGCTCCTTTCGAATATGTTGTTCTGGTAGCTTTATATCTTTTAGCATGGCGATGCATGCATTCTTCTGAATCATTGGTACAAATTGGACTCATGTCAGTTATACTGCGTCTTTGAGTCTCTTTAGGTCTCGAGGCGCATTTTCATATCTCGAATGATGCATTTGCTATCATAACTTCGTGATCGCTGTGGAATGTTTCTAATCAGTGCTTGAGAGAAGGTAGCCAGAGTGCGTTCTCTAGACTATGATTCTTATTGTATTCTTAGAATCTAGTGATACAATAACATCGCTTTACATTAATTCACTGAATCAACTTCTGTCACACGGACCCAAAGGGCTGGAACCACGCCACATTTCGGCCTAGTACTCCAATATCATATTATGGTCATATGAGCAGCGGAGTCTGTCAATTAGCTGCCCGTATATACCAAACTACACGACAGCGATCAAAAGCGAGGGGGTGAAGCAAGGCTTTCTTGTATATAGATTCTGGGTTGCCGGGCTGAAGGGGAGGAGTAGACCCTCCTTGAAGCTCTAGATGATAATTGCAATTCGAATTCCTCTTTCAAACCCAAGGCCTATCTTCCTGAAGGTGTTCGCTTGTAATTCTCCTTCATATGCATACCATTTACTCATACATTGAACTACTTATTCAAGTATGATTCATTCCTCAAACTCGCCAGGACGCATCCAGTTGAGGGTATTTTACGAAAGAACGAACTCAATCTGAGAGAGACATTGATATCAAGCGCCTCGCATTGAAGCATCGGGTTACGTGATATGAAGACAAATTAGAAGAGATAAATCCTATTTGTGACTTGTAACCGCCCGTCATAGGCTCGACCGCGCGAGTACTTGAGTATCTCTGTTCACTAAGCGAACGTCATATTCGCTGTAATCAGCAATTAGCGTGCGTGATATCAACTCCTGTACGGCTATCGCCAATGCCGATACGGCACAACGTATTACTTGCCAAGGACATCGACACACACCAGATAAACTTAGCCAATAGACTTGCTGATATTAAGACGTACGACTATACCTGTTTGTTCAATGTTTCGGCCACCTGCGTCTGCCACCCTTTTTGGCTGGGGATGCCACCAATTTCCCATTTATATAGTCAACATACGCCACTTCAGCCGTTTACAGTTAGATTCACGCAAGGGCTATACCTCTGCGTGACTTAAAGTGCTTAGGTATCTGGCTGCTTGTATGTAGTAACTAATAAATCAACAGTATTGTTGCTTTACTATATAATCAGGTTATCGGCATAAGTGGTATGCTACTTAGTAATTCCAAGGCTATTCGAGCACTAAATTATGCACTTGGATTTGTAGATGCATACCTCGTTCCAAGTCTACGTTGTATAACTTGATGCCACGGAATACAGGGCTTAGGAACCTGGAAGGCTTCGGCTGCTTAATTGTATGTATGTATATCATCTGTACAGGCGGGAAATTGGTGGCATCCCCAGCCAAAAAGGGTGGCAGACGCAGGTGGGCCGCAATGTTTCTGTGAAAGTGGGCCACGACATCACCCTATTATCATCACCCCTGAAGGTATTTTTACTAGACGATAAACATGCATTCCAAAAGCGCATCAAGAAGATACTGTCGTCAAGTTAACGTTATAGACGACCAATCACTTGACTTTCTAATTCATAGTCAATAGTCTAGCCTTGCAACTATGTGGAGTTCCTGTTTCATGCGACCCCGCGCATCGACTTAGTCTGATTTACAGAAATTCTGATCTACTGGTAGGTCTTTGCCTCGCGGGGTTATCTTGACTATTGACAATGCCAGCGCATCAGAAGCTCGCAGGAATTGCTACTAACCTGTGCCACATTATACAGGCAGGTCTTGCTTTGAGCGGTTGATGTCCAATATCACTATGGCGATCCCAGCACCAGCACAGACTGGCGAGTCAAATGATGTAGTAGCGTACGACATCCAGGACCCGGAGAAGGGCAATATTGGCAATGTCATCGATGATGGTCCAGTTGCTTCGCGGGGTTTGAAGGGCACAGTTCTTGGATACCTATCGGCTGGCTCCGTGGAGCTTCGAGGTGTTCTGCCTGTACCGCTTGAAGAACGAACGTTAACTCAATATTCTACTTACGTGAGTAATATCAGAGGTCGTTCTCTTTTTCCTAGACTATTGCCGGCGGCAGAACGACCATTGCTCTATCTCTTTTTCTCGAGAGCCGTGTATCATCTCGAGAACATATACGAGCATTACCCAGAAAGGGATTTGCTGACGTTTGATGCTTGAAGTTCTCAATCTGGTTTTGTATGAATGTGAATGTTCTTGCTATTACCTTTGGCATGTTAGGGCCTACCTACGGCCTGGGCCTCCGAGACTGTGCCTTGGTCATCATCTTCTTCTGCCTGTTGACAGCGGCGATACCTGCATATCTGGGTACCTTAGGTCCGAAAACTGGTCTGCGACAGATGATCCAAGCACGATTTAGCTTCGGGAGATACATCGTTTCGGTACCAGTTATCTTGAACCTGGCTACTCTCACCGGTTTCTGCGTCATCACCTGTGTTATTGGAGGACAATGCCTCTCAGCCGTTTCCGATGGGTCGGTTACCCCAGTTGTGGGAATTGTCATTATCGGGGTGTTGTCCCTCTTCGTATCGTTCTGGGGGTATAATGTCCTTCATATCTACGAGCGTTTCGCGTGGATACCGGCCTTGATCGCCATTATCATTACGACAGGAAGCGGCGGTTCGCATCTTCATCAGCAAGTCCCGACGGGAGCAGCGACAGCAGGAGGCGTCTTCTCATTCGGCATGAGCATTGCTTCTTACATGATTCCCTTTGCGACGCTCGCGTCCGATTTCACGACGTACCTGAACCCCCAATTTCCAAGGTAAGTCACATCACCGGAAGATATATCCTTAATACTAATTGAATCTAGTTGGAAGCTTTTCCTAATCGGCTTCGCCGGCCTCGTTCTCCCGAATATTCCTCTCATGGTATTGGGAGCAGCTATTCAAGGCGCACTACTAAACGTCCCTGCCTGGAAGCAGGGCTATGAGACGAATTCTGTCGGCGGAGTCCTGGCGGCGATGCTACTACCGACCGGCGGCTTTGGTAAATTCGTGGTCGTTGTTCTCTCTCTCTCGCTGTTAGGGAACAATGCGGCTACGATGTACTCCATAACGCTCAACTTTCAAATCTTGGTGCCACAACTTGTGCGCATTCCACGGTATGTCTTCTCGATCGTCATAACGGCTATTTTGATCCCCGTTTCGATCAAGGCCGCCGCAGAATTCTTCCAGAGCCTTCAAAACTTCATCGCCTTGATCGCGTATTGGTCGGCGGCTTTCGTTGCTGTCTTAATTACCGAACATGTTATTTTCAGAAGGAGACGCTACGACACATATAGCCATGAAGCATGGAATACAGCATCGCAGTTACCGTGGGGAGCCGCCGCCTTGACTGCATCTGTACTCAGCTTTGCTTTGGTTATACCGAGTATAGCTCAGGTGTGGTTTACGGGACCTATCGCGAAAAAGACAGGCGACATCGGGTTTGAGCTGGCGTTTGTGACGACCGCAGTTCTATATTTACCACTCAGAGCTTTAGAGAAGAGACTGTGTGGGCGTTGAAGTCTGAGATGCTGCCTTGTAGACTGGTCGCTCGATGATATTATGTTCTTATTAGCTACGTATCTATACATGAGAATTAGCGTTGTCACAGCTTGAATCATTTTGCAAATAGTACAGGTACATTGGCTCGTAAGTTGGTACGTCTCTCTCACTTTCCTAGCACACAGATACTGGCAAAGTTTTCACATCTTTAATGCGGCTAAATATCTTTGCCAAGTAGGAACAAAAACAGACAAGATATGCTGTGGTCATATCCGAATTACTATGTAGCCGATTACACTAATTGTATATCTAAAAGTCATTGGATGCGGCTGTGATTTGGTGGTTGCGCAACTCCAATACCATGGATTTGAACCCTTGAAGCTCCGTCTCTTATCTCCTCGATTGTCTTTTTTCAATTTATGTGAGATTCTGAGTAAGGTATATTTTCTATTTCATCGTCGTCTGAGTCTATATCGCTCGCGAGATTCGGTCTGGTTGATGAAAGAATATCGCTAGTGCCTGAGGTTTTAGCAGGAATAGACTAGAAGAACCGTCTTTCGGGTTTGATTCCTCTTCTAGTAGTAATGAAAACTCAGCCCTGAACCCATGACGATAGGATCTATCGAGATCTATACAATATAATACTACAGTAGTCCACCTGTCTAATATATATATTCACCTGACCATTGTTGCTCCTAACTGGTCGTTTTGAGAGTTTTATCTGAAGATCTTCACTCACGTAGTTGAACCCTTGCTCGAGGAGCCGGTCTCCACATCGACTTGTTTCTGTTGGGACACATCGATGCCTTCAATGCTAATACCGTGCATGTGATGCTGGTGCAATGTGTTAGTCGCTTCCTTGTCACTTGAAACGCCTGAAGGTTACTCACTGCGATGTTGATCTTGGGGCCCTTGAACCATTTGTGTGCATCGACGAAAAACCAAATTATGACGAACAGCATCGGTGCTCCCTAATTCCAGCATATTGCAATCAGTATATGAAAACTCCAGTTGACAAGCTAAGGGTCGCTGCCTTTATATCAAAATCATATGAGCTTGCTAGTAAAACTTACGTATACTAAACTTGTCCAATTCATGTTCTGAGGGGTGAGATTTGCGCCATTGGCTTGAGGAAAGTTGAAGAATGGTAGGATCACGAGAACGAAGGCGACACCAAGAGCACCAATAGGCATGCTAAACGGTCCGAGGTGCCACGGACCCCTCCGGAACTTGTTTCGTACAAAAGCGATCTTGATGAAGATGGGAATCGAGAAAGCAACGAAGGCAGCGATCGCTCCAATGCTAAAGATGGCGCTGATCGCAGTCCCACCGAAAATCAACAGCAGTAACAGGATTCCAACAAACGTGTTGAACCATACTGCGTTGACGGGTGTCTTTGTGTACTTGTTGACACGCTTCAGGGGTTTACTGATAACCCCAAAGCAATCATCTCTGGCGTATGCAAAACAAACTCGCGATGCTGCCACCATACACCCTTGTCCCATGGAGAAGGCGCAGACGATAGTAAGGGCGAGTACGGCGAGCGCAGCTTCTTGGGGCAGCACTTGGACAAGATAAGCGGCCCACGGCTGTCCAAGATCTGTGTCGATGACAGCTTTGATGTCGGTAATAGTGTATGCGATCAAAGTGTTCAAAATAAAACCAAAGACAGACCCTGAAGCGGCTGTCATGATGATGGCACGGGGAGAAGCAACCGCGGCATTAGAGCACTCTTCAGCCAGGTGAAATGGCGCATCGTACCCGCTCATCGTCCAACAGATAGATAAAAATGACATTAGAACCGCAACTCCATCCGGCCAGTCTGTGAAGTTTTCGATACTCCAAGCTACGCTGCTAGGCTGAAACTTGGGCACGTTCTTTGTCGTAGTTGGAATGATAATAATTGTGGCAATGAGTGCTAGGATGTTGATGGTTGTGCCAACAGAGTTGAAACGTGCGATCCATAACGTCGGCATGCTGCTGATGCAGGCGTGAAGGATCATAATAAAGGAGGTAAGGAGGAAGGTCTGATACGAAGTTGGTATGTAGCTGGGGTTGACGATGCTCGCTGCCGCTAGTATCATCGAGGCTTTTCATAAGTTGTTAATTGTACTGTTCTTGTCATAGTAGGATTAAACAGGCCTTTGCTTACCACCTCCCCAATTGACACTGGGAGCGCCAGTAACTTGGACGAACCAGTTCGACCATCCCGTTACCCAAGCGGCGAAGGGGCCGTATTTCGGACCTGCGAGAACGGCGGCTGAGTAGTAGAGTCCGCCAGAGGTGGGCATACTACTCGCTAACTCGGCCATTGATGCTGCAATCTGCGGAATGTTAGACACAGCTTTGCGTGCCAAGTCGTTACATGGACCACGATGACTTACACATAGGATAAAAACGACTGACACCAACCATCCCCATGTATTGGCAGCAGGTCCCGCTATATATCACTTGAATCAGTCTTGACTATTTATCTAATAGCATCACTTTCACTACTCACCGTAGCCTATGCCGTACCACATAGTAGTAGCAATGCTAGGCAAGAGTCCCATGACGGCGAAACTAACAGCGAAAGACGTCCACGCCGAGAACTCGCGCTTGAACTCTTGCTTGTAACCTAGAGCAGCAAGGGCCGCTTCATCGCCCGACAGATCTGTGAGGTGGTCCGGCACGTCCCCATCCGCGAATACCGTTGTGACGTGCTGCTGCGCATTGTCACCGCTCGGACGGCTGCCGCCTCCATCTTTAGTGTCAGACATATGGAGTTCTCGAATGCGACAACCCGGGGGCGTCAGGTAAACGGGTGTATCGTGGTGCTAGCCCGGCACGGTGCTAAAGAGCACTGGGAAATACTTGAGACACGGGTCTTTTCAGTTCGGACGATGTCGTGTTTGATGGATTTCGCCGGAGTCTGATAGATATATTGTCGCCCAAAAGGAATGGAAGATAGAGCAGCATTGCGACGAGCAGCGAGTGGGCGCCACCACCATCATATAACTACCTATCTACGGACATACCGTACCTACAGTAGCGAGTCCCATGTTGCGACTGTATTGGGCTGCTCGAAAGTCTATAGTGCAAGATTCTTGCAGATCGGGCGATATATCTGACAAGGGTTTTATCTCCTCTGTGATGTGACTGTCGCAGCGTAACACAGCAGCGCAGTATGCTTTGTACCCAGTGTGTACGTACCCTGAGTTGATCCTGAGCTCATCTGACCCGGACTAGAGACGTTAGGTTGTCGTCTTCCCATGTCTTATCTATTCCCCGACATTTTGTCGTGGGGCACTTGCCCAAGCTTGGCGATCTGCATTAAGTCTAAGATATGGCAGGCATGTATTTTAATTGTCGTTTGATTAGCCGCTTTCCTTAACAGAGTTTATGTTATGTTACGCTTCTTGTTCTTCGTCGTTCCAGATCTTGCCGTGGCTGGGATATTATCAACGGCGAGAAAAAGGCGAAATCCTTAACTAACAAAATGGTACCTAATCCCTGGGCTTACAGTTGCAGTTGCGGATTGTACATCGTATGTTATAGATTGCAATTCCCGGGTGGCCTATTACAACAGGGTCATCAAATCCGTAACCTGGGTTATGTTTTTGGAACCCATGGCGCTCTAACAAAGTAGCCGACCAATGAAACTGTTGGATTCATCCCCGCATTTTGGACTTTCTGCGTAGCCGTCTGGAATACAGTAATACAGCACTCCTCTGTCTCCTCTGTATCCTCTGTATGAAGCAGCTTCTCATAATGTAATTAGATTCCTTACCTACCGTATTCAAACCTATCGCCTACATAATAGAGTCTGATCATATGTAATTCACACGACATGCGGAGTCGGAGAGTGCAGTGATATCATAGTGACATAGTGCAGACCGTGGACCTATTGCATCTGTCAAACCAGATAAGTTCGCGGATTCGAGCTCGAGAATTCGCAAGGAGGTTAATGAGGTATTTAGGTATATCCTATACCCTTGTTCTCGTTCATGACGATGTCCTTGCTCACACGACACCAATGAGCCTAGCGTCTGGTGTGCCTACGTTATCAGAAGCCAACGACTCCGCTCAAGCGATACCCTGTGGTTTTCCTTTTACGTACTTAACAGCAACGCCTTTTATCTTCTTTAGCACTGATATTGTACGCTCGTACCCTCGGCCATCGGCAAAACTGGTATCACCACACCAGCCTCGGCCCTTAAGTAAGACGCCGCGTCAGCCCATCAGCTAGATTGATAGGCATCTCTACATGAAGGTATGAGGAAAGTCCTTCAAGTGACTACAATGTTACTAAGTATTGTAAAACCTAAGACTTTTGACTGCTTGTAAAAATCAATATGAAACCTGATTGCTTAATATTTTATCATAGATTAGGAATCTTAGTATTTTAGAGGCGATTGTTACGATTACCCGTTGCCACCACCCCTAGAATAAAGGGTGTGTATGTATGTAGCTAGACACTAGCTCACGAAGGAGACTCAGAGACCTTCGCAACAAGTTCATTCGTACACCCATACTAGGTATCCTGATAGCAATGAAGTCCCCTGATCTATATGGGGGGGATGGTTTTTTTCATTCAAAAATCTAGTACTGTAATACAGTCAGTATCGCGAATCTAATATTCTCGAGGGTGAAGTTGTGACCGCGAAGACTGTCTGATAGCTCCATTTACACTTCCCTCATTAGACAAAATGCACCTGTAGATATGTTAGTTTGAGCCAATCTTTGAACTAGATCTATGGCTATATTCTTTTAGATCCTAAGTAGAACAGGTTTTACCTCATGCATGGTTGTATGAACATCGTAAGACGAACTAATTTTTAGTATTGATGTCTTCACTAGGAAAGTACAAGCGAGCCTTTGAGAGTAGGTTAGTTACTCTTTCGGTTACTTATCTAACCTACCTACTTTGAACAAGTTTCACTCTCCCTTGTCGCACAGTCTGTTACTATGGAATACGTAGGTCGGTGGTCTCTGGCTGGAGAATCGTTCCCTAATAGATCACGCTGCCTTTTTTCTTCTTTATTTCTCTTACCTTCTCTTCATCTCACTCTTGCTCACCTTGGCTTTACCAATCGTTATAGTTTTGCGCGACGATAAAGATTTCTTCGCTCATCTACCGTGGCTAACGTAGAGGTTCACTGACGCTAATGCTGCAAATCTATTGGGTAAGTACTTTGTTTGTACCAGAGTGACGATTGCTGTCTTGTTGACTTTCACTGCAGTATCCAATGTGCATAGGCTGATTGAAGGGTCTTGTGCTTGGCTCGAGATTCAGGAAGTAGCTGAGAAGAGGGTAGGTATTCGTGAACTCGCCTCGCTAACGTGGACATAGCCAATATGCAGCTCTATGCGTGTGCGTTTTCGTATCCGTAAGCAAAGAGCGACCGGCGTCAAAGCACTCAGTTTTACGGACAGTAATTACAGGACTCATATATAAGTAGACGCCGTCTGCAATATCTGCTGCCAGATTAATCTTGTCGGCATGAGCTCTCCAGGTCAGTTGCAATAATAACTCTTCATGCGATCAACATCGCGTGATATAGCGATACCACTTCCAAACAGTAGGGTCTTCTCAGGAGGTATATAATATCTCTGGGGAAGACTTAGTAAGGTTATTGAGTTTTATGTGACGTCGCGTCACCTGGCAATGCAAGTGCTGGCCTCGAGACTAAGCTTCATCAACATAATTCCTTGATGCCAAATGACGCATGATGGCATACTGGCCATCTCTATTGGGCCTGGTACATGTGCGTTGCCTAAGGTACCTATACTCCTTTTGGGGAATGCCGAGACTGCATCAAAGCGGGCTGTAGTTATACTCAAAAGGACACCTGTTTCCGATGCTGCCATCAACCTTTCCAAATAATTAGGCATTTTAAAATGCTATCCTCTCAAGTACCGCACATCTCCCATCAACGTCGAGCCGTACTATCCTCCGTTCTGCTGTTCCAATTACCTTTAAGATGTTATAGATCCACCCTAAAACCAGACGGTTAGGCGGATTGAAGTGGAGCCGATCTCTGAGCTAAGCACCTAACTAGGCACTTTTATACTTTCTGTAGCGGCAACAGCCTCAGGCCTTCAGGCAGCCTAATCTGAGTGCTACCTAGCCGAAGGGCTGTGATCCACCGAAGCCACCCAACTGGGTTGAGTTGAAAGGTGCTAGCTCTAATGTTGTCATTTCCTGGGACTAATTTATAAATTTCCTCTCCTTTTGGGGCACAGCACTCGTCATGATCCCTTGCGCTCGAATTCCAAATGTCCAACAACCACATACGCAACGCGACCACTACAACATCCTCATCCTCCTCGCCATTACCACGCCACCACCAACATTAACATCGACATAACACGAACGGCCACGCCCCTGTTTCGCTCCCTCGTTCTCTCTATATCACCGTCTGGCCTGATCCGGCCGGCTGACAGTCCTTGTTCTTTGCTGCTGGGTGCTTTGCAAGCCCTTGACGTCGGTTGCAATGAATGCCATCCAGCAAAAATGCCGCCCCAAACATCAAGTCCTAGTCCTCAAGTGTTATCCGCGGACCACAAAGGGCGCCGTCGACATCAAACCTAACTCGAGCGAGCTCAGCTATCTCCTCTTCTATGCCACGTCGCGACGCTCCAAGATCCAAAAGATTGGCCAGTTTCTCGAGAAAAAGACGGCTAGTGATGTCTGGAGGCTGCGTATTGGGTGAGTCTTGTGTCTCCCGCGCCATCTAGTATCGTGGTGTATAAACTGTGTGTTTGCTTACGCTTTGCTCCTTAGCAATGTACAGGTCACGCTGCAAATCTTGGCTGCCTTGATCGAGAAGTCCCCCAAAGACCTGCCCCTCTTCGCACAAAATATCCTAAAGATCCTCGGGCTTATACTCCGCTCTAACGACATCACCATGGTCGAGGCTTCGCTGCCCACTTTTGAAACTTTCTGTGAACACCACGACGTGTCGTCGCTCTTCGCCGACCAAGCCTATCTGCATCAATACGAGGAGGTGGTTCGCGCGTATGCGGCATGTGCTACAACTCGCGTGACACATGGAAAGGGGACGCCAAGTAAATCAGTTGCTCTTCGCTGGCGGAACGCCGGCCTGGGAGCCATTAAGAGTGTCGCGGCCTCGGATGCTCTGTCTTCCGCATCTGGTCGCCAGCTTGATATCTTGGTACCCATGATCCTCGAGAATCTGTGGACTGACGAAGAAGACTTCTTGGATGTCTTGCTCCAGCGCGCTGAGATGGAACAGAAGGTCGATTCAAACGCGTTGTTACGACGTAGGACGAGTGTATCAACTGTGAGAACTGCTGAGACCGGAGGCGACACCAACCCTATTGCCATCTCCGGCACATCCGGTGATATCGACAAGCTGGCTGAGGAAGATACTGGCGTGGCGGCAATTCAATGCTTGAAGCAAATCTTTATAATCCCGAACAGGGCCCAACTCCAGGGAGCTACCGCGGCGTTGCTGAAATTTACTCATGAGCGCATACAACAGAAAGAAACAGTGGTGAAATCCTCTGATGGTCGCCGTGACAGTGGGTGGGCAATCAAGATCTTTGACCTAATTACGAGATGGGCGCCGGTACAAGACCGTTATATCATTATGATCACGGCTACGGATGCACTGTTACGAACACCTCCATCTGGGGAAAATATTGATGAGCAGATCGTGTTGGCAGCCATTGTCGGCTCTCTGCTGAGCTCAGACATTAATTTAATAGGCTTGAGCGTTATCGACGTTCTCCTTGGACTGATACAGCACATGAAGCGAACCCTGCGATATTGCGCTACCTCGCGAGATGGTACTCTGTCTAGCACGAGTCATGGGGATGAGCCAGTATCAAACGGCCTCGAGAAAACCTCCTCTCAGCAATATAACCTGCTAAGCCGTATCCAGCAATGCATGGGCGACCTTGCAACCCACGTGTATTATGCAGATCAGATCTCAGATATGATTTCAGCAATGTTGTCACAATTGAAGCCGCACCCTAGCGCCCTAGAAAATACAACAATAACGGACAAATCCGGCAACCCAGCTGGCTCGATAAGTAATGTCTCGGAAGAACAGATTCAGCTAGACAATTACTTTGCCAAGGATCTGGCTAAGACAACTGCTCTGAGGGCCATTCGGTCGATTTTATTGATCGCTAACCCCAAGACAAAACTGAGTGGGAATATCAGTTTAAGAAGGAATAGAGTTCCTATCCACGTGTGGGAAGGCACTCATTGGCTGTTGCGTGATCCTGATGGTCAAGTTCGCAAGGCATATGCAGATGCTGTAATCACCTGGGTTGACAGAGAAACTACTAGAGCCGATCTTAGGGCTAGAGATGAGTTTGGGCAAGATTCCTCCCGAATGAAGAATCGCGAGGTTCTTCCCGCTAGCTCTGGTCGCAGAGCTGTCTCAAATACGTCAAACAGAGAGAAGCCTGCTAAGCTACCTCGGTCTTACTTTCTCCTCCTCCTCCATCTTGCTATCTATGACACAGCACTGCAATATATCGAGTTCGATGCAGACGTAGCCTTGCTTCACGTTTTGTTAACAAAACTTGTCACTAGGCTGGGAGTGAACGCTGCTAGATTCGGTCTTCCTATGGTTTTCAGACTGCAAGAAGATATTCAAGAAGTGGATTCACCGCTGTCGAAAGTCCGTTTAGGGTGCCTCTGCCATGGTTATTTTTGGGCTGTAAGCGAACAGTTTGACTTCGAATCTTCAGTCATCGGCAGAGCTATTCAAACCGAAATTGCACGACGGCGGAAGAAGAGTTTCTGGGTTGAAGGGGTGAACGTGCCCACGCCATTATTGGAGTCTATTGGTACCCCGGGGGTACCAAGTCCACAGCAGAAGATGTCCATTCACGAAGTAGAGTCGGAAGCACTTTTACCGTTCGATGACCGATCGACCATGGTTGATTGCATCTGCACCAACTATCGAGATTGGGCTATCTCTCCGCCTGCGAGCCCTTCCGCATCACCAGGTCGAGGGTTTTCAAATCCCATCTTAAGTTCGACGCTCAGCACAATACCTCCTGTCGACGAGCAGGATGAATTGCCAGCTAAATTTAGAGAAGAAATGTTGATGGAGTGGACCCGGGAGGCTGCCATCGCGACCATACAGGAAGGCAGCAAATCTGCGTCTCTTAGCGGATCTAAAACCGGGACAACAGCTACAAAGAAGAATCGTCTTGCTGTCAACGGGCCGGTGGTAAATGGTCATAGCTCGAGCAGGCCCGGTTCAGCCTACGCAGCGCATAACAATTTGCGCCCATCATCGAATGCTGGCACACACGGGGGTCGCAAATCAAGCGTGCAGAGCCGAGGTTCTGGGAAAAGCGGCTCCAGCCGGGGCCCCGTGGCGTCTGTTGAACAGCTCAAGTCCGCACTCACGGGTGACCCTGCAAGGCCGCAAACTTTCCAGACTGTCCAGGAGGATGATGATAGTAGTGACAGTATGGTCAGCTATGAAGTCTCGCCTTCAGAGCTCTCCTTCAACCCGCAAGCGTCCGAAGGTAATGAGAGCAATGAAATTGGCCAAGCACAAACGCGGCCAAAATCTCGCGAGCACAAAGCCCTCGGCAACTCTGGAGGCCCGTTAACTTCGCATCCCATGGATGTGAGCGACCAAGATGAAGATGATGTGCCTCCAGTACCTCCACTTCCTGCATCCTATATTGGGAAATCTGCAGAACAGGGCACGGGACTGGAGCAGGCGCCTAGAATCGCGATCCAAGATCATGCCATCAAAGCTTCAAGGCGAAGCGTCAAGAGCCGAGAGGGTGAAAGCACCATCTCCAGCAGCTTTGGCAATTCTGATGTCACGGGCACCATGGATCTCCAGGCGTTACTCATGGGCATTGACAGCAAGTCTCAACAAAACACGATTGGTAATCTTACTAGACCCCCTTACTAACGGGGGTCGTTTCTCGGCACTTTAATGGGTTATTATATGAAGTCGAATCACGCAAGGTGCTACGGAGCATGTAAATAAAAATGGGTGTACAAAGTCTAAGGAGCACTTTTATTGCGATTATAGTATAATTATGACCAACTACTCCAACTTTAGATTATTATTGGCGACTATTTAGAAAGGAATTAGAACGGAGCGCTCCAAAATTGAAATGATGATAATCTTAATTGGTGTCTATACAATTCCGTTCTCAATTTTTGGCCTTAATCGAGAAAAAAAGGACGATCTACCTTCCTAGTAAGCATGTATGTACGGACTGCTCAATCACGTAGACAATACAATCAACCATGATCACCTTCGCACATGAAAGGCGCTTCAATTTATGCCTCTAAACGTGCTTCTCTATTACTCCACTGGGTTATCGATAACGAAGCTCCCGCATCAAACCGGCTTAGATCATCTCCTCGTCGTTGAAGGTATATCAGCAGAGACATCTTATTAGATTGTCGCCATGAAGCCACCTACACAAGTCGCGCTGCGGCTTGCAGGTCGCCATGTGCCATCTTCGCCGGCACACTGCTACCCGCTCCTCGCCTCCCGTCACATCCACTCTACACCCACCTCACCCGCTACAGTCTCCCCGATCCATGGTACAGGACCACCACCACAGCCTCCACGCCCGGCCGTCGATAGTGCTAGCGAGCGTTTTGAGCGGCGGAAGAAGTATGCCGGAATACTAGAAACGGCACAGGACGTGCGAGACCGGTACGCTTCAGGGGACAAAACCAAACAATCGGCAGTGGCCAACCCGCTCGCACGCCGACGATTCTGGAAACACGTACATGTGCGTGAGGTAGACGGGGCATTAGAGGTCCATCTCGACACACGTCCACTGCGACGGCCGTCAAATAAGGAGATCGTGCGCCTGCCGCCCACGAAGCCGCTGCTCGCCGGTGCGCTGGCGCTCGAGTGGGATCTGCTCGTCTCAGCGCAGCAAGCTACCAAGCAGCATCTCATCCCTCTGACAAGTCTCGTGTGTCGCGCGCTCGACATTGCCGACGACGACGCGGGCAGGGACGTGGATGCGGGGACGAAAGGGGAGGAGGAGGGCGCTACGAAGGAGAGCCTGCGTACTGGCATTACACGCATGCTGATGCGCTATCTCGACACGGATTCCATTCTCTGCTGGGCCCCTCCGCCGCGTCATGGCCACGACGCCCCGGATGCAGAGGGGAAGACGCTCAGGGAACTCCAGAAACAGGCCGCCGAGGAGGTCGTGACGTACTTGACCACGTATGTCTGGCCGGGCGTCGAGATCGAGCCGGTCCTCGATAGCGAGAGCATCGTGCCCCGTGGCCAGAAGCCTGAGACTCGCCAGATCATCGAGGGGTGGATTATGGGGCTTAGTCCGTGGGAGCTGGCTGGCTTGGAGCGGGCCGTGCTTGCTGGGAAGGGATTACTGGGTGCGGTGAGGCTGCTTGTCGAGTGGAGTGAGGGCTTTGTTGGCGTGCGGGAGTCGAGCGGCGAGGGAGAGAAGCGGAAATTTGGTGTTGAGGAGGCGGCTAAGATGGCGAGTATTGAGGTCGATTGGCAGATTGGGAATTGGGGCGAGGTGGAGGATACACACGATGTTGAGAAGGAGGATCTTCGACGCCAGCTGGGGAGTGTAGTTCTGCTGGTTAGTGGCACGGGAAAGCAATGAATAGGTGAGTGAGAGTGACTGATGTGTATACTATAAATGTATATGTTATAAAAGCTGTTAACTACTGTACAAAGCTAATATCAACTAAATATACCAGCATTTGATATGTGCAGTATAGGATTTCTGATATTGAGCAATGAGGTCTTAAAAAGGTTAAAGATGTACTCGATTTTACATATAAATATAGGTATAATCTTACAAGCAAAATACCGACATTCTGACTGAGTTTATAACACGAGAACACAGTAGTAATAATGAGGCTCTGAGCTCTAAGTAACACGGTATTACTTCACACATTATTAAATTTATATACACAATGCTTCCTTGCCACAGATGAAGGGCCATGTGGTTTTTTATTAAGCGGATGCCTCGGGTATCTAGAGATATAAAATCAAGGGAAGTATGTCATAGGTAGTAGTAATGCAGTTTCACCCAGGTTTGATTCACAACCACTGACGGCTGACTTAAGTACCTAAATATACCCATATTATCTTCCTTTATCTGATTGTCGTCGCAGATTGGTGCACGGTGTTGCGCTTGCCTGCGGAAACTCGCGTTTGCGCCTTCCAGCAAAGCGCAATATTTAAGCAATGCACCCCACCTAAAATACAAGATACCACACCAACTCAACTCAACTCAACTTCTACCTCCTGTTAATCCTGTCCGCCCCTGGCCAATATTACTTGAAATCTAATTCTAAGAGACAAGTTCGAAGAGGGCCGTCGCGCACGAACTTTGACGATGGATCACAGTTATGTGCCACCTTTTCGTCGACAGCAAGCAGTTGGTGACTCGGGCGATTCGCCTCACGCTCAGGGCGCCTCCAACAACGACTCAAATCAAAGCACCCGCCATAACGGCAATAGACAAGGGCCCCGAGGATATGGCCGTGGAGGCAGAGGGGGCTACAAGAGAGACTTCTTCCAGAAACAACGGCCCCAAGTCGATCAATCGGACCTCTACCACTTACGCGACATTCAAACTTATTTCTGGGGCAGTGTAGATGACTCACGAGACTCACGCAGCTCTACTTTCCACGATTCCAAGGACCGCCCAGAGCAGCTCTCTCATCTATTGCTCTTCTTTGGCGCAAACCCACGCTGGGCTAATGATCATATCGTCTTTGCTAAGTCTAAACTAGCGCTGCTTCCCGAATATGCAGCGAAGAAGGCCGACAATGGAGAATGGGAGACAGAGAATAAGACACATGGGAGCGCTAGCGTAGCTACGGATAAATTAGATGATGATGCGCCCAGGGACCCAGATACCACAGTAACTCAGAATGAGTATAGCAGCGAGACCGTGGCCCAGGCCGACGGATCTAAACCTGCAGAGATCCAAGGTCTTTCACCTCCGGCTGCTGAGACACAGGATAGCTTAAGCGATGAATCCGGCGACGGAAAGGGCACCACTCCCAATTTCTCTACTGATTCGGCTGGGAGAGATGTGCCCCATGATACCCCTATTTCTACTCCTTCACCTACCGTGACAACAACTCGTATGAAGTACACGGATATCCGCAAGGAGACAGAAACTTTCCCAGCATCCAACCAATCTACCGCATCGGAAAGCCATTTGAAATACACCGATATCCGCACTATTCCGGCAAACGAATTTTACAACAAGCATGAACACGGGCCTCCCGAACCCATGTTCCCCGCCATCGCGCCGATCGACTATGTGCCCGAAAGCCCGCTTCCCATTGCTATATTTGAAGAGCAACGCACTCCAGGTCTTCGTACGGGCGGCAATAACGCTCAATTCGCATTCAAGGGCTGGTTCAAGATCTCGCGGATCAACATCCTAGCGCCGCATTCTGCAGAACTCGTGCGTATGCTGCAGCAGAAATGGGGGCGCAAGGACCGTTTCGGTCACGTGTTACCCAGTAAACCTCGTGACGCGTCTGCTTGGAATACCTCGCTTGCTATGGAATGGGCTGTCATCGCGTTCCAGCTTTTGGAAGGAGAGGACGCTCCGCCGGCCCCGCAGATTGAGAAGCTGCCTGAGCCCGAGAGGCCTATCACTAAGAGTGTGAATGAAATGCTGTCAGATATGAGATTAAACGATGATAGCGGAGGTGCAGAGAAGGATGAGCATGCAACGGTGAAGCTAGATGAAGAGAAAGTCACCGCTGAGTCTACCCCGGGCAAAAATTCATCTCCTACAGAAAAATGATGAAAACAACCAAAGATTCACATCTGACTATGGGATGTTTATATCTAAGGTCCAAGAAGCGAAGACGATGAATGGGGAAGTCTACTTCTTATATCTGACACGAGAAGTTGGCCTATTTTCAAATATCTAAATGGACCTAGCCATGAGGTTGAGGGCTCTATTCTGCTAATCACCAAGCTATTGAGGGCCTTTCTTTAACAAAACCATTACCTCCTTTAGGGGTAACTGTTAAAGTTTATTAAAACGATGCATGTAGCATAGATGGAATGTCTCACGATGAAACGAACAGAAAAGTACTATATAATTACGACTCTCATTGCTTTAGCTTGCTACTCATTTTGTACTAATTCCCTTTTCGTTGAAGAAGATCCAGTGATTACCATAGTCCCCAGCTATAAGGCTCTTACTAAATCATAGGTGCTTTTGAAGGAACTTAAGGACGGTCTCGTAACCACGCTTATACTCGCTCTTCACCCGCTGGTCTTCAAGTTCTGATCGCGCCGCCATCCAGCCGTGGATCTGATCGGGGAACGTCTCGACGTACTTGGGACCGGTCAAGTTGGCGTCGAACTTCTTCACATCCTCGGGGTTCTCGTCCTTGGAGGCGAGGAGTGCTAAGGGAATCTTAATCTTCTTTGCGTCCTCGGGGTCAACCATTGCCGGGTGTGCTTCGATGCCGGCTTTGAAGGGGTTTTCTGGCGAGGCCGCCGCGAGAGAGACGACTTTGCCGCCCCAGCAGAACTGTAAGACGGGAGTTATAAGTAAGTATCATCGCATTGCAAATTATAAATCAAAGGACAACCCTGGTGGCGGGGTTTGGTTTCGCCGGCGATTACTTACGCCTAGAATTGCCCACTCCTTGATCTCCGGGTACTTCTCCGACAAGGCTTTGACGTATCCGGGAGTCTGTGACGCAACTCCCGGAGGCGGGTGCTTTTGGAAGAATGCGCCGAGTTTCTTCTGCTTTTCTTCGGTGTCGGGAGGGAACCATTCTAGAGCAGCAGGATCGCCCTTGAACCAATCCGGAATGAAGACCTTATACTTCGTCTCCCCCGACGTCGCCATGATGTCGGCGCCCTGTAGTGTCTGTGGGTAGTATCCAAAGATGTCGTAGATGGTGACGACGCCCTTGGTTGTGTCTGAGGGGCCGGTGACGTCTAATGAAGCAAAAGCAATCGTTCAGTACCTGTCTCCGTCTTACCCAACCCGAGAAGCAGATGAATATACTTACAAGTCTTGTAACCGCCCAGCTCCTCATACTTGCCCTTCGCGTCATAGTCTTTTGACACAATGGGTGGGATGTTACAGCAGGCCTCGCTGTGGCCGTGTTGAGCAGGCATGGTCGACATCTTGGCGATGTTTATGAGGATTAATTCTCTACGAAACACGCGGTTTGTCTTCGATTTGATGCTCCGAGGGTTTGTGGATGTGTGAAGATAGGTTTTGGTGTTGGATATACTATGACTGCGGGATGCGGCAATAACAAAACCGGCAGTTCGCGAGTTCGGCAGGTGCCTTGAAGATATGAGTAGGGAGGTGGGCTTGATATGCTTGATATGAGGGCTACGGAGGAGCTGTTCGGAGATTACGCAGTTGTTCATGGGTGGTGTATTAGACTAATATTAAGTAATCATGATGTACTCCTTATTCTACTCTTACCTATTTAATCTTTGTGAGTAGGTAAACCTATTAAATAGGTATGTAGTCAAGAAGGGGTAAGGTAAGGTAGTGTAGGTAGCTAGCTACTTAAGTGAGGGGTTAAACGTGGGGTAGTCGTGATAAGGATGTGATGTCATTCCTTGACAGCTTTCCGACACTCAAAAGCTGTGGCTTTCGCTGAAGTGGCTTGCTGTGGCTAGGACTGCCGGAAGCTCCCGAGGTCAACAGGTTATAATTAGATTTGAGAACCTAGGTAGGTACAGGTGCATCTTGAAACTCAGCTGCGACAGCTGGATAAGTCATCTGATCTCCTCAACAACAATTCCATTGCCGCTCTGGGCCAACCTAAATGCCATTTTTTTACATGCTGTAGAACACTGCCGAGTTACTATCCAATCATGAGAAATGTGGCGATTACTCATCTGCCCTTAGCAAGGTCGCTTATCTTGTTAATATTGTCCCATCTCACCACTGGTGTTGGATGCTCCGGATTGCTTCTGCAGATTACGAGAGATTGATGAGATGGGCGTGTTTGAAACAAAATACCTTGACACCGACGTTACATTCGAGGGTTCACACGCCTTCGGCCTATGCCAATGAGAACAGAAGGAAATCTTCCCATCCTGTACTGCACTTTGCCTTCAAGCCGGTCTGTCCGACTGCTGCCACCAAGACTGCTCTTACCCTCTCACCACGATGCCGATATGCTGACTTAGCACCATGGTCACCTATTGTACCCTAGGCGTCTTCACGCTGGCTCCCCCTTCTTCTCAAGCTCCTTGTTGCTCAACCAATCATCCGTCGACATGTTGCGCGTGTATTCGAACGCTACGCGGACCACTATATCAATCTCAAGGTTAGCATGGCCGTCTTGTGGGCTAGAACTATAAGTCTCCATATGGCGCAGCTTTCCCATGTTGTGCTATGCGATACACAAACGCTTCTGCCAATGTAACCTCTAGATTCGCGAACCGAGGCCTCTTGCGGCACGACTTACTGAACTTCTCATCATCCAGCTTGAGCTTGGAAAGGGCCTCTGCCTCGCTAAACCAGTGCGTTGAAAACTTCTCGCGATCGTCTTGTACAGGCATGCAGGCTTCATTCCGCTTAATACCGGCACACGGCTTGGCCGCATACCAATGAATATTACGCCACGCGCCAGTCGCAGGGTCCGGATCTGCAATGAATAAATCAGTTACACAGGCAACTTCAACCTAAAATGCGCAGGAGATGCGTGTATTTGTCTGACATACTAGAAACATGTTAGTGCGGTAAAACAAAGACGAGAGTAGCCGGGTGCAAGATAGCTAGGGCAGCTGACCCTTTCTGGTCCGCCAATGACGAGAGTCTATATCACACTTACCACTCGCTGACCCCGATCATCTCGTTGCTGAGGCTTCTCGTGATCCCGGTACTTGGGTCTTCAGAGCCACATATCATGGCCCCCGTCGTGGTGGCCAATCTCGACGGTGTTGATCTTGAACCGAACCGAAGGCGTAGAGGACGAACAGCAATCCCGGTTTCTTCAGTTGTCTCGCGAATTGCAGCATCGAGGTGTCCCTCCCCAATATCTTTGCGACCCTTCGGAAGCTGGTATATGCCGATCCTATTATTGTAAACGACTAGTACCTCAGGGCAGGGGTCTTCTGCTTTGTTGATGGTGACTGTGCCGCAGCTAACGATGATTTCGTCGGATTTGTGATAACATCCTTGGTTCCTAATCTTTTCCCATACCCTTTCATCATTCCAGTTGACGGCGTTGTCGCAAACCCGTATGTCTCTTCTGCTCAGTTCCTTGTACTCCTTGGCAAGTTTTGAGAGCGGTTGAGTTTCGTACTCTACTATACGACGCACTGGCCTTCTCTGCCCAGCCGCAACGGGGCTTTTTTCACACAAGCCGCGCGCCATGTTTGTAATACGAATGGACGAGGAGGGAGCATGGTCATTTCAGTCTCAAGAGGAAGCGTGTCTTTTTATTCATATTGTGATTGATAGCTATTTTCGAGGTGCAGTTGACCGACTTTAGAAAAAATGTCTCACCGGTCAGGCTGCAGTCAAATATTTGCGCCGGTGAATTAGGACCGTAAGCTGGACCCATGGGATGCCGAATCACGATCAGGGACTAGACACTATCATCATTTTCCCTTGGTTTGGATTTCGTCGCTCGTTGTACGCAGGGGTTTTGGTTGAGCGGCTCAAATGAGCAAGGATATACCTTGCACAACCCTGCTTACCGGTCGCTTTCAAACATGCCACTTCTATGAATGCTTTCTTCGCCTACATCCTTCTGAGAGCTAAGGGTACGGGTAGTTCCTGGACAAGTACAGAGTATTCATTGGTGGAGATATAGATGTTTCTACTTTTTGATGTATCACGCATTTGACCACAAAGACGGTACCGACAGTCTGGCTGACCCACCACTTCCCCAACTCTCAAATCGCCCACCGAGGTTGCTCCGACCGCAGCACCTGAGAAGGAGAAGGTAGCCGCTTCGTATTGCCCTCGAGGCTACGTCACATCACGCGCTCCTTTGGATGGCTCGTGCTACTTGAAGATGTACAATTTAACCGCCTTCTTTGCACATTCGCAGAACTGTTCCTAAGTTCACTGCATAAGCTTTAGACTGAAACATTGTGAGCCGGATGATATCCAGACCAGTCACATGTCTCAATGCCAATTGTGGGAACTTCGGGTACGGCACAGGCCGGGAAGTAGTATTTCTCGGCTGTGGCCTATGTGCTGATATCAAAACCAGCACACCGAATGGTAATGGCGCTCAACCCGAAACAGATTCTGCACTGTTGGCCGCTTCGGCCTCGCCATCTCCTACTTAACTCCACTTATAGAGATTCTTTTGGTACATTCTTTGACCGATATTCAAAGACATATGCTCAAAACAATGCCAAGGATGCTAATATATCACGAATATATCATTGGCAGCATTAAACACAAAAACGAGGATGTATTCTGCCGATGCCTCCACGTTCTCGGCTCCACCCAGTCGATTGAAGATATTTTGTGTCTATGCAATTCGCAAATCGGACCAAATCCGCATAAGAGGAACTAAATTTTAAAATCATATATGTTGTCTCAATGCTACTCTCGAAGATGGAACTTTACTACGAGGCCTACTTCGCATTTGCTTCAAGAAGTCTTTTTGCAAGTGATATGATAGTGAGTCAAACATTGGGTTCCTTCTCTATCAGCATTAACAAATATTTCCTACACTAGCTAATCCTCGCACGGTTCAAATTATAGTAAGCTGGCGCATCGAGCTCTGCCAATAGTATGCAGATTTCATATCATCATTCCCTACCGGCACTGCCTTTTGTGAAAGGTCGGAATCTTGTTCGCGGTCTACTGCCGACGACAAAGAGTGGTCCATACAGTAAGTAATCCATTTCTCTGGAAAATATCAACTACTAGCGGGGAGTAATTCACTTATACATAGGCAACCCAATACACTATCTGCGCACCAATCATTCAAGAGTGCTCTTTCTCTTCTACGTTCGACGAAGGCATACGCGAAAAGCCCACCGGTTGTCTTGGATTCTCATTTGAGACAATAATCCGGTGTCCTATTATCCTCGCACCAACTGACCTATTTTGTTAGCTTTATGCCCAACCTGTGGATCTTTGGCGTGATGAATATGCGACTTTTTCGCATGCAAAATCACCGTTTCTATCCCACTCTTTTTTGCAGCTATCCCAATCAAGCGCTATCTGTAAGTAGAATCATCTACTGCAAGTATGTTGCCTTTTGAGATTCGCATTGTAGTGCTTCTATAACCGTAAACATGGTTTCGATTGAATTCACCAATGTGAGATTTGTGTTATAGCTCTGTGAGAACTTCCATGCGTTCAGCTACCCTCTCCTGTTGCACTATTTTAGTTTATCTACAATGCAGATACTCTCGCCTCTTAAAAAGATTTCGGCTATGAACCGGACGTCGTCAATGAATCGTAATAATGTCTTGGCCGATAACATAGTTCGTGAACGCGGTCTCACAACACGGCTGCGGTTCCACTGGCCGCTTCTCATGCCTCAATGACAAATAGAAACTGCATTCTTGGCCTTTTGAGGACGTGTCCAACCTTGGAACCGACTAGGGCACATTCTACGGCCTCACCGGTCAAAGCGTGCAATGCAGTCTGTGATAGAACTCTTGGTCTATGAGTCGGCATATAGTTTGTGTTGCAAGAACGCCGCAAGAGACCATTGATAACGGACATGCTATGGGCCTGCATCTAGGGATTGCCGAGTCATGATCTTGGATCACATGGGTGTTCGTCTGGATACATGATAAATCACAAGTGAGAACCGCAAGCAACGGGATTGGCCATCACGTTGAACTCACCCCGCATCAACTTCGAAAGGTATCGCATCCTCACCGGGGCCGAACTATCGGACGACCCTCTCAACAGAACCCGCCCCGCGTGAAAAATGCAAGACAGTCCGCGATCGCATGGACCTCTGTACGTCAGTAAGGTAGCGGTGATGAGCAGTGTGCTACCAATCTATAACACCACGATCGTACGATTTCCTCGGACATTATGCTCATGATCACGGCTATTAGCATCAGATTGTGAGCTGGTATGGATAATCATGCTTGATAAGCCATTGGAAATGAAAAAGATCTTGATTTATATTCTATATGATGATCATTCTGTCGTCTCCATATATTAGGTAGGCTTTCATAAGAACGTTAGAACCTCCAGTCGCATCATCGTTACTCAACCAATCTCTACTGGCACCAAACTTCAGAGACATCAGGTACGTGATTACGAGATGTGGGATAAAGGACGTGGCAAGAGCAATTCCATAAGTCATATCAATGCATGCGACTGACCAAAACCTATCTTAGATGTGCGAATTAACCCCGAACGCCGGCTGAATGCAGTGATATCACCTGTGGTGCCCGAGGCTACCTTTATTCTATGCTCCCAAGTGTGCATACTCCTTGTTAAATGCCCGCCCGATAACCATGCGACGAATTTCTGAAGTTCCTGCGCCTATCTCGTATAACTTGGCACTGTTCGGGGTGTCAGCTCTCGGCTACGCTGCAGTAAATAAGCAGTGCTTGAAGGGCGATACTCACTCTCTCAATATCCTGGAAGCGGGCATCTCTTCAACGTAACCCATACCACCAAGGAGCTGAATGCAGTCGAGGGCGCACTCGGTCGCTCGCTCAGCGGCGTACAGGATCGCGCCTGCGCAGTCTTGCGTCCGGATGGTGCCCTCCTCATCGACTGCCTTGGCTGTAGCATACGTATACGCCCGCGCTGCCTGTAACTTGGTGTACATGTCGGCGAGCTTGCCCTGGACAAACTGATTATGCGCAATGGGGATTCCAAACTGCTTCCGCTGGTGAGTGAAGGGTAGTGCGACGTCTAGGGAGGCTTGCATGAGACCCAGGGGTCCCGCGCTGAGAACGAGACGCTCAAGGTCCAGCCCCTCCATCAGCACGCGGACGCCGCCATCGACGGCACCAAGGACATGCTCGTCAGGCACGAAGACGGACTCGAAGACAAGCTCGCCGGTGTTGCTGCCGCGCATACCCATTTTGTCGAGTTTACGTGCGCAGCTGAAGCCCTCCGCCTTTGTGTCGACAATGAAGGCGGTGACGCCCTTAGACCCAGCGTCAGGCCGTGTCTTAGCGTAAACGACGATAATATCAGCATCAGGACCGTTGGTGATCCACATCTTGGTGCCATTGAGCACGTAGCCACCATCGACTTTCTTTGCGCTCGTGCGCATGCTGACGACGTCGCTCCCAGCCCCGGATTCAGACATGGCGAGCGCTCCGATCTTTGTACCTCCTATCAAGCCGGGGAGGAACTTTTCCTTCTGGGCGGGCGAGCCGTTGAGTTGTAGCTGGTTGACACACAACTGGGAGTGGGCGGCATAGCTCAGCGCAATGCTGCCGCTGGCTCGCGACAACTCCTCCATGACAATGCAATGCGCCTGGTATCCCATGGCCAGTCCACCAACCTCCTCGTCAGCTGTCATACCCAGGAACCCCGCCTCGCCGAGCTTCGGCCACATCTCGTTGGGGAAAGCATTGCTCTTGTCCGTGTGCGACGCGACCTCCTCGGTGATCTCGCGGCGAACGAACTCTTGCACACGGTCGCGCAGTTCGGCGAGGTCAGCGGTCGAAGGAGCCTCGAAGCCCTGCGGGTGCTTCTTCGAGGCGTACGCTCGTCTCTGCTGGATAACTGTAGGCGTAAATATACGAGGGGCAATGGCTGCTACCCGGGTAGATGCTACAGGACGTAAACGGCCCAGCGCTCTGGCCGCCTTGAAACTCGCCATTTCCAGAATTCAATTGGAAACCGGAAGTTTATTATTATAAGAGATCGAGGAGAAGAAAAGCGGCAGAAGCGAAGATAGAGTAGAAATGGCAATGAGAAAGAATGACAATGGCTGGCGAGCGCCTTCAACCGGGAATTGGGTGCTGTTAGAGTCGGCTCCCATCGGCTACAAGCGGGCCGTATAGGCGATCGCCCGTCATTCCCACGATCATGTTGCAGCTACTTTACTCTACATCTACCTAAAGCCCTTTCCCCTTCCCAATTCCTGTGTGCTTCTTCCTATAGATAATCCTTTTTCTTCAAAAAGAGTGGTCTCCTGTATGATTGCAAATGTCGATATCAAGATCCTCGCGTGACCTGCTGGGTCTCCCCCGCCAATTGAGCAGACAATGCCCCAGACAGACCGTCGTCCCCCGCCGAGCGCCTTCACGTCCCTCGGCGGCGCCCGCTCGAACAGTTGCCTCGTATACGGCGCCGTACCAGGCGAATACCATCTCCGTGTTGCAGAGCAATGTTGACACGAGCTCGGATGAGTTTCGTGAGAACGAGCGGCTCATGAGCGAGGCCATGGCTCGGCTGGACAAGCTGACACGGGCAGCTCAGCAGGGCGGGTCGGCTAAAGCCAGGGAGAAGCACATAGCGAGGAAGAAGATGCTCCCGCGGGACCGCGTAACGGCATTGATAGATCCTGGTACCACCTTTATGGAGCTTTCGCCGCTGGCCGGCCACCAGCTGTACCCCGAGGCCGACGTCCCCGCTGGCGGCATTATTACGGGTGTTGGCGTGGTCGAGGGCGTGACCTGTGTGATCGTTGCAAACGACAGCACTGTCAAGGGCGGTACATACTATCCAATTACAGTTAAGAAGCATTTAAGAGCGCAGGAGGTGGCCAAAGAGAACAATCTCCCGTAGGTCCGCTACTCTGGCCGGTTTGGGTGCTCTTGCGCAAGGCTTATACTAACCCGCGCATCGTCTGTAGATGCATATACTTGGTAGATTCCGGAGGCGCCAATCTTCCTCACCAGTCCGATGTCTTCCCTGACCGCGAACACTTCGGTCGCATCTTCTACAACCAGGCGAGGATGAGTTCACAGGGCATCCCCCAGATCTCGGTAGTCATGGGTTTGTGTACCGCGGGCGGCGCCTACGTGCCGGCTATGAGCGATGAGAATATCATCGTGGAGAAACAGGGCCATATTTTCTTAGCAGGGCCTCCACTAGTTAAGGCAGCCACCGGAGAAGAGGTATCGGCCGAAGAGTTAGGTGGTGGCGCGTTGCACACCTCTGTATCAGGTGTATCGGATTATCTCGCCGTCGACGATGCACACGCCATTGTCCTGGCACGGCGGTGCATCAGCAACCTAAACTGGCCCCATAAGGCAACGCCATCCGCTGAAACGTACGCCTCCCCCCTGTACCCCGAGTCTGAGCTTCTCGGCATCGCCTCGACAAATCTGCGGAAGCCCTTGGCAATTCATGAGGTGATTGCACGTATTGTCGATGAGTCACACTTTGCTGAGTTCAAACGAGACTTCGGTACCACTCTTGTGACAGGGTTCGCTCATATTTACGGACATAAGGTAGGTATCGTAGCGAACAATGGAATTCTGTTCGGGTCGTCGGCACAAAAGGGGGCTCACTTCATCGAGCTGTGTGCACAGCGCGGTATACCCCTGGTCTTCCTGCAGAATATAAGCGGCTTCATGGTCGGTGCTCAGGCCGAGCGTGAAGGCATTGCCAAACATGGCGCCAAGCTTGTGACGGCCGTCGCATGCGCCGACGTGCCCAAATTCACGGTTGTGGTAGGCGGTTCGTACGGCGCTGGCAATTATGGTATGTGCGGGCGAGCATACTCTCCTCGCTTCCTGTGGATGTGGCCAAATGCACGCATTGGTGTCATGGGCAGCGAGCAGCTTGCGAACGTCATGCAGACTGTAGGTCAGAAGGCTGACCCTGAACTCCGTGATCGGATCGAGCGTGAGAGTGACGCAGTATTTTCTTCTGCGAGGTTATGGGTAAGTTGTTTCCGCCTCATGGTCTTTCCCTATCGTTCCCCTTGCGTCTCTCGTCAGCAGGTCTTCCAGTTCCTGGTTGTTCCTGGCTAATACAATGCGTCTAGGACGATGGCGTAATCCCGCCCCAGCACACAAGGCGGTATCTTGGTCTGGGGCTCCGCGCCGCTATGGGCGGCAGGAACGAGATCAAACCTGGTAACACTAAGTTTGGCGTCTTTAGAATGTAAAGCATGTTCGGGGCCGATAATCTCACGGCATGGTCGGTATATAGCGGACTCGGTGTTCACATGAGCGTCTGTAGTTGTAGTGATTCATCCAAAATGGGAGTGCTAAACAACACAACATATAACTAAGGTGCGAAGCAGCGAACTTCCCTGACGCATGACCGCCCTTAATGCTTCCTGTATGTTGTGCTGTTGGCCCAGGCTCGCATCTTGTCCACATAAAGCTGCGCCCAAACCTTGTCTCTGATAACAATACCCTATACACCAATACCGGACGGAACGGTACCGCGCTCGCCACGATGCCAACGCAGCGCCCGGGATAAGAAAAGTTCCACGCCGATTGCCTCCTGCAAGGCGGCATTCGGCCCAAGCGAGTTTTATCGCTAAGATGCGGTTTTTTTTTAGCGTTCGCCGACGCAAAGGAACGACAACGTTAAATCCCGGGCCATGTCCGCATGGCGAGAGATGATTCGCTCGCTTTTCGTCCTGGGTTCGTCTGACTCTTGCCCAACCAACCATGCCCTTCCTCGCTTCGGCACGACGCAACAGTCCCTGCGAGTAATTTATCACGCTCTGAGGTGTTTGTTGTTTTATTTCGGAACCTCCCGTGCACACATCCGGCTTTGCATGAGAAAAAGCCACGTTATTTCTTGGGGTCTTGTGGTTCACACGACCCCTTCATGCTGTGCTGCCACTTGGCGGACGGAGAGAGGCCCAGTTGGTCGGTCCTCCCTCTCTGCCTGGCCTCTGCCTGTGCCGGCCGGCATTTGGGTCGTTACACTGTGCTATGGCTGACCTTGATGAGATGAGATTCGAGCGCCTGATGGTAACCACATGGTGTAAGCGTCGTAGTGGTGGTGATGGATGGTTAATGGGAGTAGGTATTATTGAGGTAAGAAGGAGACGAAGGTCCGTAGTGTTGGGTTGCTTGTGTAAGGTGAGTTTATGTTGTGCGCCCACAATGGAATATTATATTAGTTGGCTTTTCATGTGTCGTTGTTCCTATATTTTATATATAGAAGCAACATATATGATTTAGTTGATGCCTTGTTTGACGTTAGATGTTAGATGGTCTAGAACCGCATATCGTGATTTTGTCGCTTGATTACTATATACTAAGGTAAACTCACACATATACATATAATTATATAAGTGGTTTGTGATTCTTCTCGAGTAGAATTTGTCGATTCATGTATTTTTCTCCTTACCAGGATTATTCCTCAAAAATGAGCAAATCTGCCAGCCTGAAGCTACCTAATCTGGGCTTTGAGGGTGTGGCTCGACTGATATAAGGTTTTGCAAGCCTGTTTTTCTTGCTTTTGTCTTATGTGCCTACTGTAAGAAACTTAATATTATTCCCTCAGCAGATATAGCCCAGCTCACTGAGATTTCGTGTTCTTATCCGCCGAACAAGTCGATTTAGATGTTATCTTTTCACTGCCTTATGTTAATTCGATGTTGTGAAAGAAAAGAGACTAAAAATTGTGTACATACAGGAGGGTATCATTAATTATTTCGCAATTTAGAAATACAATACGGAATGGTCCCCTTATCTCAACAGTTACTAAGACCCTTTCCCTGACATGATTCTATTTTCAACCAAGTTCGACGCAATCCAGGGGCACATATGCAGGTCATCACATGCATTGTCATTTTTTCTTGGAATTTGCATCACGCGCTACAGCTCGTTTCGTAGACTTATCTGATCTACTAGTACCGGGTAAGTACTCGGTATGCAGCGGCTGATGAATCGCAAGGCATCAAAAAAAAAAAAAAAAAACGGCGGTGCGGTCACATGAGCGAGCGCAAAGCCGCGGCCCATCCCGTCCGGCGTCAGAAACCCCCCACATCGCGAAACTGAGCTACTAACTTGATTCACCTGTCTTGTCGTGGGGTTCGCCGAGTTAGCCCCTGGAGGCGCAGCAAAACCTCGAGCCCTTCAAAGAGCTTGGCAAGGGTAAAAGAGGCATTTTGTAATCGTTGATATCATGATTTTCGGTGTGGTGCTGCATTATTCCCACTACCAATTACGTAGAGGCATCTAATAACGTGCTCGATATCCCACTTTCTGTAATTTTCATTACTCATCCTTCTTTATCTTTAACTGGAACTGAAACTGACTCAACTGTGCATTCTAAACACCTGTGCGGGTTATACATAAATAGGATCAACATACTAAAGTGAGATAAATATTGGAGCTATGTCGATAAGCTTAAATGTCTTTTCTATTATAGGTTATGACGTCTTCAGATCGCCCTAGCTTTGATGATCTCAGCCGCAAGGGTCGATGAGGGGTGTTTTGATTAAGCGATTACCTAAAAACGGCAAAGTTGCGATTTCATTATCAGATTGCCTTATTTTGCATCCAGCTAGTTTCTCCTGTCCTTTTTGGGAAAGGGGTGAGCAACGTAAAATGATCTGTCGCGCGTCACCCACGCCCAGAAGCCAGGGCCAACATAAATTTCACATACCCATACACACCCAAGGTGGTCAAGTGTGAAATTTATGTTGGCCCTGGCTTCTGCCACGCCCTTAAGTATGTTCCCACGATGCATCAAAGCAGCTACACTAGTCTGAACGCCTTTGTGTCAGTTTATCTGATTAGTTATCCCGGGACAGTTTGTCTCGCATGTACGCCACCAGCCTAGTAGACCGCATGTTTGAGGCTTATAAGTTTTGTCAAGTGGCTAGCTTCAAACGATCGTCATGCAGTGGCGCGGTGGTAAAACTGATGTCTCGTAGAACCACCATCAACGTCATAGCTAGTCCTTTTCCTTCCCGTCGATAGGTGTAGAATCACAGAATAACTGAGCATCGTGTGCCCTAATGGGTTGGGTTCCATATCAAATCCCCACGTTCTCCTGACCTAGGCCAAAGACAGGCCAGGGACGTGGGCGGTCTATCCCAGTGCTTTCGTTAGGAATTCGGCAGCCGAGACGGTGAGTGGAATGAACTGAGTCGTCGATTTAGCGGTGAATAGTTATATTATAGTGCTTGCTCCGTTAGCATGATATAAGATGCAGGGACCGAGGCCGGCGACTAACTGTATTAAGTGAAAATTATTTGTCGAGTGACTAAGTGTAGAGAAGTGTAAGGCCAAATCGATAGGATCGTTACTAGCCAACAACAAAATCAATATAGCGAGGCCTCTAGCCGCCACTACGTTGCGCGTTTTCTAGACCGGGAGTTAGTAGGAAAGAAACTCGGTAGTTGACGTAACGCTTGTCTGCCGGTATTTCCAATGGCATGGGGAAAACCAGGCGTTCGGTGTGACCGAATGGTTAAACCTGGTCACGTTTATTTTTACTACATACCTAAAGTGGTAGAACTTGAGTCTATTCCTTTTTGCTCACTGGATTTGCCCCCTCCCTCAACATTATTACTGGAGAAGAACAGGCCGTTCTTTGCTTGCGCTTGACAGCTTCCAGCAAAATACTTAATTCTAATTTGGCTAGTAAATATTGAGCTTTGTTGAAAACTGAATTATTATAAGTAGGTAGCGTAAGTTTGACCGCCGGATCTCCGCAGACCGCAGAAAGGAGTGAATAGGCACATCCTCCAGAGACCAACCAGGTCGTGCTGGCGGTTTCGTGCTATTCCCAATTTCTATGATGCTACGTAGTAGTATGAAATACTAGATTACTTGATTAAAAAGTAGTGATGTTCGCTATCCGCGTCAGCAACGTTGCGCCAACGAGGTTGAGCGCCCGATGCGCCAAAAAGTTCTCTTATGAATAATTGACGTATCACCTCCGGGAATTATGATAAGTTTACCGTCGCCTGACGCGACCGCATCGTGGAGCTGTGGGTGACTCGTGCAAGCGAAATGCAAGTAACAAAGGGAGTTTAGGCTTGCTCATGCGTGAGCAACTAATGGGCACTAGGAAGAATAATGCTGATCGTGTACCAGACGTCACATTGCGGTGAATAAAATTGCGCTGTTACGGCTGTTTCTAGGCTCTGCTCTTTCCGAATCTGCCCGACTCGAACCTGAAGGGTAATGGTATTAAGGTGACCCCAGACTAACAGGGGTACTGAGATTGGAACAACCAGGGCAGTGGCATAAGGAGTTCCTTTTCTCAGATTTCTGAATCACCCGAAAAACGCCGACACAGCTAAGGTGTAGATCAACCAACGATGAGCCATGGCAATACGTAGAATCGACCTTTTAATTATTTTGTAAGAAATAACCTTGATACGTCCACGGTTGTGTCTATATTAAAGCAGGCCAATTGTACATTTCTTTGCGCTTTTGCCCTAATTCAGCATCTCCCAGATGGGATCAAAGTATTCTTGTCCCATGAAGCCGTCTAAACGCCGATGCTATATGTGAAAGTCGTTGACACGCAAATACAATACCCATTTTGGAGCTACTTGGGTCGCCGTAGTTAGGAAAGATGCTGCCTATCCATGAATTTAGACCCGAAAAGTACAATTTTTTCTACATTTGCCTTCTTTCGTGGACCTGTATCGACGTGACGCCACTAAAACATTTCCTTGCGCCTGGTGTAAATCGAGTTAAATAAAGCTGATGCTGGCAGCACCATGTCATAATCGTTAGCAGCCTTTTTCTGGTAAGGGCGATCAGCGCGTAGGTTTTTTCTCTGCCTTTCGGTCAAGAAGTATTGCTAACTGACTTTTGGAACGCCCCAGGGGTATTGTGGGTGTGCTACTCGGTTGAGTGGGAGTCATTTGCCGGCCAATTCCAGAGCCGCTATAGCTTTGCGATGCTTCGGGAGCCTCATTGCTGCAATTCTCTCCATATTGACCCCCGTAAGGGCCCCGAGAGGGAATGCTCTCCGCAAACTTTGAAATTGTGCCCTGGCCGACGACCGAGGTATCAAGTTTGGCTTGAGATAACGACATTAAGCTAGAAGGCGCGACAAAAGTCCGGCTTGCCTCTCGTGAGATGGGTCGTATCGAACCAGTATCTGAGGCGGACCTATTTAAGGATGGTGTGGATTCGGATGGTGGCTGTTGTATATCCGTTTTTTGAACAGCGGCTGATGAAGACATTTTCGAGCGTTTGTCAGCAGTGCCCCCAGTTTTCCCTGGATTCCCCTTGACTTTAATGTTTCCCTGACCAGCTGAAGAACTTTCGTTTTGGAGTTGGTTATTACGCGCCGTTCCAGCTTTTGATGTCGTGATTTCAGCGCGTGACTGTGTCATTGGACGTTTCCCAGCAGCTTTTGCACTCAAACCTGTATTTCCGTCTCCGTTTTTGGCAACAACTTGTTGCCGTTCTGGTTTCTCCAGTATCGTTGGTACCGAACTCTGTGAACCATCATACTTTGACCCAAGTGACGAGTCTCCATCTTTAGATGCAATTTCAGAATTCCCAGCAGAGGATTGCGAGCTGGATCTTCGAGGCATTCCAGGCCTTCGTTTGGATGACGTTGATGCCACGAACGCCGCCGTCTTTTTCTTTGGTCTATGAGAGTTTCCTTTTCTTCTTTCTTCATTAGTATTTGCCCCCCCGGAGCCCCCCGGAGTCCTAGAACCAACACCGTACGTAGCAGCCGTCAAAGGGGTCGTGGTCCCGCTCTGTTTAGTATTGTCCTCATCAATCTCAGACTCTGGCGGTGATACGAATCGAGCTGTTGGCCGTGGTCCTGAAGCTGAAGGTCCTCTAGGTTTTTTTAGAATGGGATGTGGGGTTTTGGCAGATGTCGTGGGTTTGCTTTCTAGCTTCATTGTAGGTGTTGAAGCGGTAGCCTGGATAATCTGTGATTTAGAAGCCATAGATTTAGGGGAAGGCTACGTTTGTTTTATTAGCGAGTTTTACTACGAGTTTCATCGAAACTTACAGGCTCATATCGATTTTGCGGGCCTCGTAGTTTGACAAAAGAGGTCTCCTCGGAAATGTCTTGGAAGAGTCGTGCAATGACCTTACCAGAGAGGTAGCGACGATCCCCACCAAGCACTCGTGTCCAAAAGTTCTCTAGTCGCCTGGCAGTAGGATCGTATAGTTCCCGAGAGGTTGTGGAGAAAACTATACTGCGGATTAGACGGCCAGATCAAAGAGGATGAGAGGGACCATCTACCATGACAAGCCCTTAGAATTCGCTCCACCGGTACGACATCGTACTTGGCTATCTCCTCGTATACAGTATTTCTATTCAGCACGATCCCCTTGGGCAAAATCGTCTGCTCCTGTGCCATCTTTTACGATGCTCGCGGCGACCGCGTTCGATAGCCTCAGAGACTTCGTTCCGTTCTATCTTCCAATATCTCCCGTTATTCACGATTACCTGGAGTCCGATTGGCGTGTATATCTGATTCATAGCTCGAGGGCGTAGGCCGTAAGCAATATGGAATTTCAACAACGCCTGGTAAAGTATGGAGTCGCGAAAACGAAGAGCATTCCGCGTTGAAAGCGCATGTATGCAATTAGTTTTGAATTCCAGCCAAGCCAAATCGTCCTTGGGTAAAGCAAGTGGGGATAACAACCCTAGGCGTTGGAAACCGACACTGGGGAACGAGCGAGCGATCTTAGGATGTGGTCAGAACACGGGGCTCTTCAAGATAATAAGGCAGACAAGCTAGTTCGACGGTCCACTGATCAGTATGATCACGCAAGAAGCGAACTATGGAGGAAGAGAACTCCAGTAAGTCACAGTCGACTTATAAATGGAGGAGATCGCAAAGGCTAAATAAAGTATCAGGGTGCGCCGGCGTCCGCGCGGCAGATATATCGTCTTGCGGGACTAAAGAGGCCTGAAGAAGAATGTTCGGGCTTAAGTTGGTTTGAACCCAAAATATGGACAAACGGACAAGCGTCTGTAAGTGGGCGGTCTGATAGGCGGAAGGGGGAAGGGCTGTGGTGTTGGACAGATGCCATGTATTAATATTATAAGTAGAATCAAGCAGGTGGTTGATGCATGGCAGTACCAAGGACAAGACAGACTGACGATGATAATCAGTTGAGTATTGCCTCGACGCCGTCAGATGGGATCAGAGATAGGTAAGAGAAGGTAAGGCAAGGTAAGGTGGTAGTAGTATGTATGGTTTGGTGATATGACGTGTGTAAGCACGAGAAATCCAACGCAGGCAGACCCCGGGGAAGAGAGCGAGCGTTGAGTCTGGGTTTCCAAGCATACGAAGATACCCAGATCGTGCTTAGAGCGAAAGAAGGGGAATAACGTTGAGGGAGCAGTTGTTGGCGCAAGGTATAAAGGTTCCCAGGTTGTGTGTAAGGATATTTGGTAGGTTGCAGCAGGTGGTAAGCAGGTACTACTAAGTGAGTACAGCTCAGCACAACACAGCAGCAGCAGCAGCAGCGGCAGCAGCACACCAGGGATATGTGCGCACGCAAGCGTATGTAGCAGTCACGACCCAGAAAGGCCAAGTCTATTCTGTCATCGTCTCACGGGTCCTGTCTGAAAAATTTCCTTGCGGTGGGTAGGGACGGAGTACACTACGGAGTGTAGGTGGACTACAATAGTAACCGTAGGTAGGTAGGTCTCCGGCTGTGAGGAATTACCTAGCCTAGCCTACAACTAACTCTTTTTACTAGGGGCAGAAGGTGGGACACGCGCAAAATAGGACGGATACCGACTTAAGGCACGCCTAAGGTAGGTACCTCTCACGGCACCGCTGAACCGGTCGTGCCTGTCGACAGCATGCAGACTGACCCACTGATCATGTCTTGATTTTAGGGTTCTAGGAGAGCTAGGGACCTGGCACGGGCCTGGCTAGGGCTCCCCATCAGGCCCGGGGGTAGTGAACAGTGACCCGTACCTGTCAGACAAGTAAGTAAAGTGATGTCGTTACCTAAGGCGCCTACATAATTATACCATACTCCCAGGTGTGATCATCATGATGTCTTCGTTTTCTTTACCCCCCCTACCCCAGGTCTTACCCTTATTAAGGGTTATATATAATTCCACGTAACCGGCCATTCCCTAACCATGTCTGCCCAAGGAGGATTCACCGCTGTGCTTGTAAATCCATAGAAACCGCTATACTGGGATTAGGATGTTCTAGCGGGTTCCTCTCCCCAACACTCGAGTCCATACCTACCTACGTATAGTAGCTACCTTATGCTCTCCTCATCCCGTCGCCCGCCTCATCTGCCTTTCAGCTGGCCCCCTACCTACATACATAGGTACTCAACTCGCTCCATACCCAGGATACTTCGTTGTACCGGCGCCGCCTCAACTACCATCAGTGCCCAGTACGCTGCCGGTAATACCTGGAATCTAGAAAGAGCAGTATAGTTCCACACATCTCGGCGTGCATCTCGGCATGCGAGCTACTCACGCAGTCTACGCTCCATCCCCATGGCACACAACGCAGGCCAAGCAGTTCTGCAGGTCACAACAGTTGGGCATGTTTCGGACAAGATAACGCAGCATTCGTCGTGATCACCGTCCACCCACCTCGCCAAAACCCTAGGGTTGGTCTTCTTATCATCGACCTGCCTAGCAAGGCACACAGCGCCGCCGGCAGTCAGTCCGCTATCTGCTACGACCGTCAGCTGCCCACGTGTGACGTCCCCCTAGTCCAGGCATCTCTGCCGCATTTGAAAACCGCCGACTTGAGAAGGAAGACCGGTGTGCAGGCATCCCGCTTGCGTCGAATCGTTGTTTGTTCCCCACGTTTTTTCAGCGGATCCTGTGCTGGGGTTAAATGTTCTAGAATTGTTCGTACCGTTTGGGGCCGTTTCCCCCTCTTCTGGGATCCTCTCCCAGCCGCCGGATCGAGAGACAAGCAATGATGCGGCTATATTGTTTCACTTGTACGGAAGATTGACGCAGTCACATGGCTCATCTTTACCCAGTCTACGAAGCTATCTAACATCACTTGATCCTAGCGTTGTACGATACCTCGGCCACAGTCCGGCCGTTCATTTCCTACCTACTTAGGTTTCGCAAGTACAATGGACTGTGCCGTTCTTCCTGGGTGCCGCCTTTCCAGCTCCTCCTCGCATAGAGCCCCAGTGGGCCAGAACAACAGGATTTGTGCGTCAGTTCGCGCACAAGCATAAAGTTCAGCTTCGGCTCTTTCATCCAGTACACCGCCATTCAACTAAACCACTTAGCTCCTGGTGGACCTTCAGAGCGTACTCGCTACCATCATCCTCAGCTAACCGTAGCTAAGCGTACACATAAAGATGAGACGTACAACATCCTGGCGTTATCGAACCGGTTGTCTTCAAGTCTAGCTTCACAAGTTTAGCTTTTAACATGAGCCTCCTATCCACCTACCAGCAACAACCGCTCAAGCAATGCCACGTTGCTCCAATTTCATCTATATCTTCATTTTCATTCACATCTGATTTTGATCTGCCTGCCCCTTGCGGGGCACTGAGGTCGTGTGACCTCTTAAGTCGGGGTACTTCAAGTTTGGATGCGGCCATCACCTAGTTGCCACACCGTAAACGGACGTGATATCACTAATTCACGGAGCAAAGAAACTCCCAAGTCGCAGAGAATCTCGTAAAGTTGTGGTATCGCGCGGTCGCCCGTGTCTAATCGTCATATCGGAAAGCTTATATGCATATTAATCAAGGCGCCCAAATTTCACTATATCCACGGTTCATTTGTCAGCAATCAGTTTCCCAAAGCCTTCCTACTAACAACTCCGCAGTGCGTTTGAAGTTAAAATGGCCTTGAATCAGGCTTCGTTAGAAGATTTTGAGTATATGACAGCATCCACGCACAGCAATCAGTATGACACCACGCAAGCGAAATAAAACTGGACGAATCTGACTGGCTGCGCTCTAAATACTGGGCAAGCAAAAGTGGTCACTGTGAGAGTCGTCTTTGATGTCATCTCAGCCTCAAAATGGTGTTTCGTACACTAGTTAATACCAATGTCGTTGGGCCAGAACCATTGCTTCGCCATTGTGTACAAGTTCCGCGCATCTCGACACAAGCCTGGCAGATTTCATTCTACATGTTACTCTCCAGAGTCGTAAACCACTAGTCTCACAGAACATTAGACTTGCTTTATTCCCCCAATGTGGCGGGTTCTTTTCGCGACCGTCAAAGAGTTGCTTTTCTCCTTTTTCGCCAAGCAGCGCCTGCAGGAACACATGTTCTGCGCAGCGCTGCAGGTGAATCCAATATGTGTCAATGCACATTTACCTATGATTAATACACCTTCAAGAGTCGCCGAACTGATCAAGAGTTCCCATTTGTCCTCCATGATGATCCCTTTCCGCTTTCGGATTCTACGCTGCGGCCCGACCCCTTTGTCGATGTACCTATTACGTGCTTTGATGGATTCCAAAAGAAGTATTGGTGCGGCTGCTGATGTCAGTGGCGCATAGAAATGAGCTATTACATTTGTGACAATTTATTTTGAGACGTGAATAGCCTTGCGACAATGTTGGGGGCCGGCAAGGCTGACCTGACCGATGCTTGCAGGGACGTAAGCTGGCTCTGCAGTAGGGTTACAATACCAAGTTAGACGGTAACATATTCCTCATCATCCAGTCCTTAAGCAGCCGACTTCCCAGCAAGTTCACACAAGATCCACTACAGCATGTTCCATCGTCTCACTCAACAATCAGGAGCATAACCCCAAAAGTTGTCAGCAATGACTATGAATACTGTCACCCTAGTGAGCTCGGCGTTAGTTATTCCGCTTACGATTGGTTACTTGGTCAAAAGGATGTCAGATCTCGCAGCCATCGACTCGGATTTCTGGCTTATTTTGCTACCGTCTTTTTGCTTACAGCGTGCGTAAGCGTGAGTGTTTACCGGTGAAGGAATAACAGCTCACCACCGACACGACTCACAGCTGGGTAGGGTTCAATCCAGATCACCCGGGAAGTCTTGAGTTTTGTGTTATCACGCACTGCATATTCAACATCTTGGGGTCAGATTTTAGCCCTTCAAGTTTTTCAACTACAACAAGAACAACAATTTCCGCCGTTACATTCCCTGCCTGGGCTGTACAGTCATAGGAACCCAACATGTCAGGCAACTCACGGCCGCGCAGGGTTACAGAGAAATCCTCCCAGTCCCCACGTTCAACGTACTAGCTAGCCCTAAGATCGTATATAGGATTAGTTTCCGATAGTGCACCCTACGCCGCTGATAGCACGACCGGCATATATTCTCATAACGTTAGGTAGACGCTCGTCGCCTCTCCCTCTTGCGGCGTGACGACAACGAAAGGGGGAGATCTTTTGATTATTAGGATCACTGCCAAATAGAGCAGGACCTGTTTGCCAGCCAACCAATATCTCTGTGCTGATACGTGCCTAGCACGGTTGTCCTGGTCGGGGTCATACATGTGGTAACCGTTCGACTCCTTTACACCAATTATGGCGTAAAGGGCGGTCACCAAAGAAGCTGACCGGAAATATGAGAAATCAGCTGGGAGTGATCTTCGTTGACGCAACATGATGTGGCGTACGTATCGGGAAGTTGCGATGGCACATAGGCCGGACCACAAGAAGCAGCCTTTCTCAGAGTTGCAGCGAGAACGATTGTCAGATCGACGCACCGTCTCTTAGTACACAAACTCAATCCGCCTTGTTCCCGCTTCGCCAACATAGCCGACGAAACAGATACGAGTCGCTCGGTAGAAATAAAAAAAACACCATACATGACATTGTTAATCCCATTCGAGTGATATCCAAGATCTGCCCGGAGAATCTACCTACCGAGTTGGAATCTGGTGTTGACGCGACAATATTCCTGCCATATCGTTCATACATATTAATCCAACGATATATCTTGAACTTGATTTCGACTCACATAGTTCAAACAATTCATGGCAACCTTGGCTTGTGAGTTGCGGATATTCTACCATGTCATGTGATCCTGTCACTTAGTACGCAACCCCGTCTATTGTTTATCCAACCTTTAATCTAGATAGACTCTATCTTTTACAATTTGAGGTCGCGAACTCTCAAAGCTCGCTGGTGAAGAACTAGACGAAGCGTTCTCTATATCCAAAAACAGCGGCAATACTGTCGAGACTGCTATTCGATATACAAGTAGTAGTATAGGTAGCAATTGCCTATCCTACCAGGATTTGGGGTAGAGCAATTTTGATTTGGTACACATTTGACCGCCGTGGTTATTTCAGCCAATAGATGGCCCGGTATTCGGAGATGGTAGACAACGTTTTGCGGTTGAGCCCTGGACCCTGCATCACCTGACAACTAAGCAAACGTGCCGGGGTCCGTAAGAACGTTCTCGGGGATCATCTCGGGGTTGGAACACGTTGGCAACCGGCTGCAATTAAACGAGTGACCTGAATGAGATGTTACCTCGAAAATTTCATTATCGACCATTTTCGATATTTTCTTCTTCACCTGTAACCCTTCTTGTCCCCCGCATATCACTGGCTGATATACTCCTATCAGCTGACTACATTTTTCCGAAAACTAGGGTTCTTGGTCTGATTGGTACGAGGATTTGAATATATAATCTGTTGATTATGGCTCGCTTACTTAGTCCCTTGCTCCGGATACGCATGATATTCAGGTCTTAACTGAACAATCTTTACTAAATTACATATAATTCTTAATTAATATTAGTATCTTAACCTATTACAAACCTCTTTCATTTTGGCGCCACGTCTTTTTGCTCACGGAGGCTGCATGTACAATATTGACCCTCGTGGCACCTGATTTTCAGCTAAATTTAAAAAGAAAAGATTTTGGGTTATGTTACGATAAACTGGATGAAATTTACTGGTAAGAGGCACATCGTGAAACAATGGGAAATTTACCACGCTTTCTTAGCGTTAAAACGCCCAAACAAGTCAAGATAGGCGATGATTCTAAGGTTCAGTATGTGGTGTATGTGCGTCCGTAAGATCCGATATACTGCTCTTCACACGCTTAGGACGCGCGTTTTTACACGTGAAGAGTCGAAGATATCATCTTGGGGTGTTTGTAGTCATTACGTGGATAATGTATCATCGAATGATAGAGAAGTGTGCTATCAACGGAGAACACTAGACTAAGTACGCAGATACTCCATATTTCCGCACTTAATCCCCAACTACCACCGCGGGTAAGGCATGACATATGCTATGTACTCCGTCTTGACGAACCCACACGGCGGCCGAGATTCGTTTCACTTGGTTCCGTGCACAGATGTGCACAGATACCCCGCTTGGTCACGAGGTGTAAGGTAGGAGGACATGGTAGACAGAACTGGGATAAATGTACTGCCTGAAACGGATGTGGAATCTAACTCGCTAAGTCAACAATGGCTACGTCAATGGCAGCCACGGTAATGCTGAACTGATGACGCCCTGATTCCTGACCAATGAAAATGATAGAGCAGGGATCCCACATTCTCAGCTCCCGCATCCGGCCTTATCTCTCCCGATTCCGAAGCTAACCTAGGACCTCCGGATGCCAGTTGGACTATGCCCCAAGATTAAAGTAGGGACTGTGCCGTCCGGGGTATACGGAATTAGCATCCTTTTTCTGGCAGCTCCAGGGTAGCGACAGGGGGTTCCGTAACTATTCTCGTGAGTATCTAAAGATCAGTGAAGTTTAAATAGGACATCTTCCTGGATTGGAACGTGGTACCAGACTGGGTTACGGGTTGAAGGAAGAAGGCTACGGCGTCCATGATCCTTTCATTGTAGAATCCGGAGGCGTACGTTGTCAAAATGGAGAGTACTTGCTCTAAACAAATGATCCGAAGTCTGTTTAGTAAATCAAGCCCCGGGAAACTTTTACGGTCAGCGACTCTCAAATTGAAACCTGTCTAGCATAAGCGAAAACACTAAGCTGATCAAGCACATCGAGAGACGAACGCATGGGTTGAAGAAGACCCTAGAGACAAGCTGTGGTATCTGATCAAGACGGACACGGACGACCCCTTAATGTATGCTTTTAGGCTTATGGTCACGATGAAAACCGGCGATCCTACTATTATAAGCAAGGCAATGCGCCTAGAAGCGGGATACACAGAGGCGCAGAAGCCATAGGAGGAACTTATCAAATTGTGAGCCAGGATAAGGCTAATGTAAACAAGTGTTTATCGGATCAAGTAGTGGTTGCAAATCTAGAACCGGTTTCTTGGACTATGACGACTATGATTTGGGCAAGGCGTTCATAATGGTATTGATCTTCGGTTATGAACAATTGGCATAGTGTTAGGACGAGATACCGGCTCCTTCACAAATGGTGCCATTGTTAAACCACTGAACCGTGGGGAGGAGTTCGCTCGCGACCCATCTAGCCGTCGTAGCGTGCGTTGAACCAAATCCGAATGGTCTATGAGTTTTGTCCCTTTTTTCAGTTTTACCAAGGCTTAAGTTTTCGAGGTCTCGATTTATTTCGTCAACATCTCTTGCTCGATCTGGACGTGCTTCGTCATCGTGTCTCTCGGTTGCTCTGCTCCAATAAGTTGTTCTCCCCTCCGCCAGCACTTGGAATACCACCAACTGGTCCTGGAGATACTCGTCCACAGCTGCGGTATGTACAGTAGTCTTTCAAGCATTGGTGTTAGTGATGTCCACTCATGGTAAGGGTTCTAGGAGTAGCAAAGGTATATGTGAGTCTAACACATGCTGAAAGGGAGATGAAAGGACTCTAGTGACTAACCTGCTCCCATAAGCGTTTTGTGACCGTTTTTGCTATCTCTTTGGCGATTGTTGTTATTTGCTTCTTCTTCCTACTTCGGTCGTAGAGAAAATCTCGCCCCCATCGTAAGCCAGACTCCGAATGGGCGACTGCGAGTACGTACATTCGCGCATCATGACCACTCTCCTCATTGACGATGAAGTTGATCTCTGCCTCTGGGAACTCGGCGCCAAGGTATTCAACCATTGCGTTCTCCATTGGCTCGCGCATAGTATACGGGACAAGGATTGTGACGTCAATGCGCTTCATCTTGTCGAGATCGCCCGGCTGTCTTTCTGAATTCCAAGGTTTTACCAACTTTAAGGTTTTACCGGGAGATATCGGCTGAAATTTGACCCAAATGGTGCCCTGATCTATGGGCCCGATAGTCCAGGCACGCTTCCTCAGCTGTCGCTCGACTAGAATGCCAAATCTTTCCTCTAATGTCGGCAATAAGACCTGATCGAGATATTCGTAAGATGGCGAGAAGGAGGCGTTCGTGCTTCCGCGGATCTCGAGCTCGATAGGGTCACCGTTTTCGTTCCCTGCAAACAGAAGATAGGGGAAAACAGCCTGGAGGATGAGCAAGGCGCTAGCGCCGCGACTTTCTGCCGTGATGACAATCTTCCGATCTTTCACTGTTGTCGGAGGTGCCGTAGGCCTGAATTCAAGCGTGCGACTTCCTACCGCAAGCCCTTTCACCTCGGCTTGGGTAGCTTTGGCAAGCCATTCTATTGCCGACACATGTTGTGATTTCAAGCCTGTAACAATCATCTTTAGCCGTGTTTTCTCATCTGTCTGATCATATATTCTCACCTCCACCCCGATCTCGATTGCCTCTGACGTTGGTGATCCGTATCGGCGAAGATGTTACGGCAGCAAGTGCACAGGCCAGTCTAACGAGCTGACCTCCACCCTCGCCGGTACAGCCATCGATCAATAATAACGGTTGACGGGGCTTCATGATTCGATTTTCTTTCGCGTCAATGGGAGCTTGTATGTAATTATTTGTTATCCTTTCAGGTTGCGCTGCACACGAATGACTTTATAATGTGAGGAGATTATGTGTTGGACTCGAAGTAATGAGTCACGCCGCCGCTGACTCTGGTGTAGGACGGCTAGGTGAGCATGCTTTAACCGGGGCTGCACAATGATGGAATAGGAAGCCATGGCACATTTTGAAAAGGATTTGTTAGTTAGTCTTCGCAATCTCAAAATATCTGATTGTTACTAACATCACTCATGAAGTGAATGGTAATAGATGACTAGGTTGGTACTAGCGTGGCGTGCGAGGTCCTAGAAACCACACTATACTCATTCACTGAACAGCTTCACAGATCAGTCTAGTCGAGACACTAAAGAATCCCAAAGCAATTCAACACGTGCAATCTTTTCGAACAGTGGTGACAGGTAATGTCTATCTCCGAATAATGTTTTCCTCTTCATACGATTCTAGTCATTGCTGTGAAATCTGTAAGATATTGAGAAACGAATAAACGGCATCCTTGATATCGTATACTCTTTGACAATGCTTTAACCAGAGCGTACAACGATGAGCAATGAATTACTACCCAAAAGAAATATTTGAGATTGATTTAATGAGTGGACGTAAAGATAAGTTTTAAGAGAGTTCTTGTAAGGCTTGTTATACAATTCCGATGAGTGATTGGTAGGCCGCCTGGACCATCAGGTTTTCTGATGCATGGCTCACTGTTAAAGACAAACAATCGATGATATAATGAACTCCGGTAAGATGGGAGTTAACTTGTCTACTATAATTTAAAGAAACTTAGTAATTCGTAGATGTTAATCTTTGGCATACTACTCATGTTGTTTTATATGTGAAGGGACTGGAAATATGACGTGGCCGAAAATTATCTTTTGGAAGAATATCCAAATCGCATGAAAGCCAGATAAAATATGAACAACGAGGTTCGAGCCTAAATCCTTTACCTTGACCTACTTCACGGCAGCATACTCATAGTGGTTCTCAACACACCTATAGCAAGTTTCTTTTCCTGTGTATCACGTGTTAGTATTATGAAAATTTATTAGCCTACCTTTGAATTCCTCCAGCAGCTAAACTGCTATATCATCCGAGGTATTCATCGTATTATAGCAATAAACCATGGCGGACTAAACCCCGGGAGCTGGGTGTCATTGTGTTGATGAATATCAAATTGTTTATGATCACGTCCTTGAGATACAAAGACCTCTGAGCAATAATACCAGCCGAGTAAGATACTCGTGCCAGCATGATAGCCCAACATGGTGGTAAGGCATGGCTACTCGGCACATGCGGCCCAACGCCTTGAGCTCATCAATACATGGAAGATTAGGCCCATAAAATTGCCGCCCCTCCCTTCATTCTGTATATTGGGTCTCTACATCCACCAGAGATCTGCCGATCAATGATAAGAAATGCGAAGGCATTACTCGTGAGGCTGTACACATATTAAATCACAAGCAACTTGGTGGAACTACAACAAATATGCTGTCATTGTTTTTGCGCACAGCCTCGACTCGTCTACTAAGGAATCAATGATACGGGTGGGCTACCTAATACTTGCCCACAGATCATCCTATGAATAACAATTTCTGCTCGAGGTGTCTGTGTCAGGTAAACAGGCATAGAGGGGTCCTTCGCAGCGCATTTCTATGAACAGGAGAGCCAAGGAGTCTTGCTAGATTAAAATTCCGAAATCATCTATTCTGAGGATGCCGAGACATTATTAATCTAAAGTATTATTGCCATTGCAAGGCTGATTTCTTACCTGCTACCCACCCCTATGTGAATTCAGAGACGAATAATAACAATCAAACCAGAAAAACAACAGCTTCAAAGATCCTGGCTGAGCATGACCGGACACGAAGAATAACGAGCAAGTCGACCACATGATGACCAGGTGATACCGTGCACCGTTTGCATGCAAATTTCATTGAACTACATAAAAGGGCTTATCCTTCCCTAACAGGGGAAATGCAAACCAACAAGGTCTCTGAATGTTTGCCTAACCTGCAAAATGCTGTGCACTATTAATAATACTTAAATTGACAGAGCACAGACTCTTAACACAACCCCATGGCACTGTGCATATTTCAAGCAGGATTCGGACATGGGTGAACCCTAACCATAGCATGGTGCCCACGCGATATGAAACAGGGTTAACTAATGCTTGGATGGCGATCTAACGGTATTTAAGCACACTAATCCTTGTTCCCGAATCTATATTTTTGGTGGTTTATACTTAATGGCAAGCTAAGTACGCTAGATTTCAGGCAACTCGTCCAAAAAACCGGTCAAGACTTCAGACAAGCCTCTCCATACCATTGGCATCAGCTGCTGCCTGGTCATGGCACTGAGGATCTGCCGCTCACCTCCTACTAGAAGCTTCGATTGGACACCTCATCAGGGCAGGCAATCGGCTGTGCTGTGACTTTGCATGCATTTCCCTCGCTTTGTTGCAGTCTCCAAGAATAGCAAACGCATTGGGGCGAAGAGACGTTGCGTAATGCGCGGGCTTCGGGAACGGGCACCAGGCGAATCGCATCAGAGATATCATGTTTGATTCATGTAGCCCCTCTCGGTGTAAGCATCGCCATGTGTCTGTCGATGGGGCCAACAGCCATGAATATGTGCTCACCGTTTACTTGACCGCTCGTTTAACTCTCCTTTCCGCGCCATTCCGGTATATTCTGTCTGCAATCTGCCTGGTGTAAGCAAATATGATGGAAGTGGGTGACCTTAGCTAGTCTATTGAAGGTTGGATATTTGTATGCCTTACTGATCAGTACACTTCATCGGTCATGATCGGTGAGAAGGTTAGTGCAGTGACGCTAACTTAGCTAATTGGAGACCGTGCATCCATCGGGGACGGATCCGATGGGCTGTTCGGCTTTGCCACGCACATACCCGTATCAAAAGCAACATGTCACAATCTTTGACATATCTGTACTGCGCATATAATCTGATCAGTCGGCAGTTGGTTCGCGAGCTGTGATCCTGCCTCATCTCCCTTCTTCTTTCCATATCACATTGCGACCCCTATGCCCTGCCCTAGAAGCCCCCAAATGCTTCATCCGAACTCGCTCATGACGCTCATGCTCTGAAACCAAGGCGATAGCTCACACGAGGGAGCACCCGGTCCTCGGTTTCACCTCTTCGTGCGGCAAATTCCGAGGCTAGTAGCTGCCGTACAACGCTTCATCTCGTTCGTATCGCTTTCCGTTCGTGGTCCGCTTCGCAGTTGGTTTGCCGGGGATTCGGTCGGCAGGTTGCGGCCGGGACGCTAGAACCAAACAAACATATCATGTTATGGCCAGTTGAAAATGAAAGGTCACGTCCCCTTTCACCAGTCTGACCGGTGAGTAACAGAAGCCGGTAGGTAGGTGCTACTCTCATCCGTGACGTATATCGAGCAAACTGTCTTGGAATCTATTTTTGCAACGAAGTTATCCGTTGCCTCCATTTCAATATCGCCGCATGCGGTTTTTATACGGCCGTTTCCGTTGGTAGGGGCGTACGGCATTAGGCAACAAGGGTAGATATCTTGGTGTACTGTCGCATCTGCTCGGGTGCTCGCATAGCGTAATATTCAATGGCTGTTAAGTATAACATGATTTTCGGTGTTGATGATAGCAAATGAACGAGGCAATTCCTTCATCAGGATTCAGTGGACCGTTCGTACCTAGGCTGCGATTGGAAATTTATCCGATGGTAAGTGTTGGACGGTACAGGCGTCACTTGTGGTCGAAATATAGCTTGGTTTCTTTGAATACGAGACATGGAAGAACTGCATGTGTCCTATTCAGGCTGTTGGGTGCAGATGGATAGCCAACCGTTTCATTCATCTTAATGCGGTCATACGCATCAATAACAGTATTGGTATTTGAAGATGTTGAGATCTCAGCTTTGTGTGCCGCTAATCTAGTCTAGTCTAGTGTACACACCACCACCACTTAGATTGCAGCCAGTAGTATTGACTATCAACTCTGTGGAGAGAGCACTGAAGCTAAACTACATAACGTGCTGCCCACTAGATTTCAGGGCTTGCTTAAGCACAAAGAGTACCACAGTCCATAGACGAATTCGTATTCCTGCTCTGTTGGGTGCATCAAAGTTCGCCCAGCTCGTCTTGTGGTTGGAGTTAGGCTATCTAACATGATATTCCGAGAAAGCTGTAAGGATGTCATATAGAATCACACTTATTCCTATGTTAGTTCTTATTTAAGGCAGCAATCTGTTCTTCGTCTCAGCTCGGGCTATATCAACATTATCAGGCATACTTACATACTTTGTGTGGAGAGCTTGCAGCATAGCATAGGTATTAAACCTTGTGCGTCTATAATGGCGGCTCCTTCTATGCAAGCCCCGCGAGACAAGCGAGAGGTTACACACAGGTTCCAGGATATCCAGGTTCTAAGTTTGCTAAAGACTCTTTAGGCATAAATGTGTAGCGTCATACCGGCTGGACACATTAGCAGTTGATCAAACATCAATATAAGTATACCAGGGAGTGATCAAATACATCAGGCATTTGATTGACGTCGATAATCTTGCCCCGGGGGGTCGTATTTAATACCCAAACAATGTGTATTATCGAATCTCACAAGGGATAATGTAACGCCGAGTCCGCTCCCTTCATCGTGGCACACAACATTCACGACCAAACAAGAAGAGCAACGTGTTATTAATGGGGGCTAGATTGGTCATGAAGCTGTTTACAAACTCAATGCGTCAATGACCTACAAATCAACGAATATTAGGGGGCTACAAACGCAAGGCGTCCAAGTGTGCATATGTTCCAGTATTGGGTAACTATGCATGTATACCTGGACTCAGTTGTATCTAGAAGTATACTCTTGAAGCAAGGCTCGACAGCCCTGTTTGGATCTACAGGGCCCATGGCTGGCCGCATACGAAACACTTGAATAACGATACCTTCGTGGCTGCTGCTGAGAGGGTAGGGCTCAGTCGTGACTAACCAGAGCTCTGCCATGTTTTCTCTAATATTGTAACCTTAACTTATCATTTTGTCAGATCGGGAGCTCGCCATTGTACAATTTCTGCCCCATGATGCATATATTTAAAAGGCACCATATTATTGGCTACTGTACAAGTTTGAAGGCTTGCAACGGTTGACGAATTATATAATTTTACGTCGTACTTGGTGTTCAGCTTAAATCCCTGTAAAAATCCAAACGATACTGTTGTAACTACACTAAAGTTCATAAAAGAATAGGAGTGTTCGAAGGCACGTGAATGAAATAACGTGATATCAGAGTAATCTACTTTACATAATAATTATGCCAAGAAAAAAGCATGAAAAAACACCGAAATAAGACCTCGGGACCTTGGGTATCACTTTACTGGCGAACGAATGTTACCAAAACAGAACATGCCGTGGTTTATTGCTTCCTTTGCCTTGCCTGCGTAGTTATGAGGCTACCAGGATGAATGTCATAGTGAACTATGCTACTTTAAGTTGTCGCGGTGCAGTTTGATAGAGTACACCCCCCTGTGTAGACATTTCAGAGGCAGCAACAAGTGTTCAAGACGTCCCTTGCTTAGTGATGCGAGACCATTAACCATTCAAAATCTTTTCTATTTCGGACAGTGACATGTATGTGTAGCTACACTTGGCCTCCAACTTTACGTTTCATTGGACGAAGGCGTAAAAAAGGATCGACATTGGATAGGGCGAGAAAAATTGCTTGTCTACTTATGTGTGTACCCATTCAAAAAAGAAATTTGGAAGAAAGGGAGTTAGTAAGTCACTTTATACAGGGAGTGAGCATGATGTTCAATAGAGTCCCAGCATTGGCTCACGCTCAGCCTATCACTATCGGAACATAATCCTGTTGCCTTGTCTTGTTTCGCCTTTTTTCCCTTCTTCAGCTGTCATCTCACCGCTCATCACAAAATAACCGTGGCGGCTGGGGATGATAAGGCAATCAAGACGATAATGCAGTTGATTCGATGATGAACGAACGTAGCGGCCGGCTTTGCAGCATGGTAGCTGACGCCAGTCTCGTGCCTGACATCGCAAAGTCCTTCAAGTCGGTAATTGGATGACTATTTCCTCTATTGATGCTCGGTCTGATCGACCTTGCATGGCGAGCTTCGGCAGATGAGGCGGGAAATACCTTCAAGACAGAGTTCCTTATAACCGGGAACGTCGTGGCAAAAGTCACGAGTCGTCATCCAACGAGGCGGTGAATTTTCAAAGTCCTCGTAAGTAGGGAGCGACATCGGCCACTTAGCTGGATGACCTTTCCCACCGCCTGTGTACTGATGAGCCAGTCATGACTCGCACATACAGAGGAAGCCTGAGCTTACTCCTGTATAACATGTTGAGTAAGATGATGCTGTCGATGGCGAGTACTACCACCCGCTGATGATAGCACGCCAATCTTCTTGTGAGAGGTCGCAAGCTAGCCTTGATTTGCGCCCCTGAGAAGGACCGGTTTATGCTCGATATTGACATGGTATTGGTGCAGGTCAATTAAGAGTGTGGTGGAAAAATCTTGATCTTTTGGCTCGCCACTGAAGGCGTCCTTGATCGTAGCGAGCATCTTCTGAAATAGACACGATATCTCTGGACCCACTAATAAGCTGAACTTGCTGGGGCCTCCCCTTTTATAAGCTCCGGAAAACCTGAATGCAGTTCTTGACTCTTTTTATCTTTTTCATTCTGGTATAGGACTGGGTTGAAAGTGGCGACATTGAAGTCACTGTCTGTAGAAAATTTTATGCTATGTCGGCAAAGCCGTAGTGTGTGTGTGTGGCTGTGCTGCATGTCTTATTGGGTGCAACATATTTCCCTGCATCAGCGGTATCATCCGACGTAGATCGTACGTGATGGATAGCCGTAACGCGTATAATCAATTTTCCGAAGACCATTCTGTCTTTGACGTGCAAGACGTTTTCGGAAAAATTCGCTTCAACCTTCTGGGTCAGGCCATGTTGATAGATCGATCGATCGTGGAACGATACTCGGTCACCGTGGCAAGTGGCTATCGATGGCGTTGATCTATCAGGATCAAAATTGCCTCGTAGAGAGCCGCCTGTACTCATGGACTCCGAGAGACATATAGGTCTCGAAAGGTGTTGATCACGCCATGCACAGGCAGCTACATAGAGGTTAACTCCGTGAGAACAACAAATAACGTCTCCAACATTCTATGCTCATACTTTGGGGGAAAGGTAAGCTTCAGGTGGGTAATGGGAGCTAGGAAATTCACCGAGAATTCAAGATGCACAAAGATGACAGTAACGCTTATAGTCACGAGACGTGAAAGTTTCAGATGAAGAATCCGCGAGACCCGAAGAAGACGTGAGAAAGTACCTAAATCAATCATACCATCACGACTAAAGGGCAACCGGTGGCATTATAAATCATATTGGCTAGGCGTGCTGCTACTGCGTACACCTTTGGTCTGAATAGGTATGCCGTATGTGACCTTGGAGTTAGCGGCGTAAAGCTGGGGTCTGATGGTGAAGCGAGACGGGAATAGGCTCCGGGCACTTATAAGAGCGTAGTCGCCCACATGATTACAGTAGGTAGAAGTTCATTAATAATCCTTGGCGATATCAAGTCAGCGTAGATGTTAGCCATAGTTCTGTATCGATTATAGGTGCCACTATTAGTTTGATTGGCCATTGCGGGCGCATGTTTTGCACATGGCTTTACACATGGCTCATGCTGCACTCTCTCTGGCCCCCAAAATTTTAGGAAATTTGAGCCTCACCAATTTCCATGTTAATGCAATACCTACATAAATGTTCAACTAGCCGACCAGCCTGCTCGTTGTCAACTGCAAATTCCCAATACGAACAACGAAACTACAAGGGTATGAGGCCATCAGTTCGGTGAAGCTTGCGGGCCGCCTTCCTTTCATCTACTCTTTGCCTTTACCCAAAGTGCAATGAAGTGAAACCTCTGATACCTACCTAGGACTATTGTATGACTACCTAACGCCCCGTCACTTATGCGTTCTAGAGATGGCTAATTGGGGCCTGGTGATGTTATGCTGTCTACCTCAACAGTCATGTGTTGCTCACAAGCTGTCGGCTCTGTGTACAGTCTGACATTGGGTGCAATGATATGGTTCTCGAGGTCTGCAGGTTTAGGAGGCTCAGATTGCACGCGAAACTGGTATGTAACATCGCACCGAGGATGGGGCGTCGTCGTCGTCGTTGCTGTCGTCGTCGTAGGTTCGTCGTGTTCGAAAATTAACGGACGGGTGTCGATGAGTAAGGGGCGGTTCGGTCTCAGCTTACCATCCGTTCATTTTTTTTTTTTTTTTGTCGAGTAAGGCAATATTGTTTGAGATACTGAGCTACGCTCCCTTCCTGGTCAAAATGATGTTTGTTCTTCTTGGACAGAATTGGAGGGGGCAAAGAGAATCTAGGGCGGAGGCACCTTAGAGCCTCAGTGGATCAATTGCGAACCATCTGCTGGTTGCCTTAAATAAGGCAATCATTCCCCCACTTGCAGGTGGAGGGCACTGTACATTACTACCTGGTGTGGGTCTAATAAAATTGTCACTTCTGTGTACCTCTGCATTTCGTTATTGTACTCAGGTAATTGAAGGGAACCTGAAGGTTGCCTTCTCGATTGGACGCGACTCACTCACTTGTTTGTGTCTTGATATAGTTTGTATCTTGACCTCAGACCTCCAAACCTTCGCTTCTTCTCTCTTTCATCGCGATTTGAAGTTTTTCGGCCTTGTGCGTGATGTAGCGTACAATTACAAAGTTACCTACCTACTTTACGTACATACAGATTCATTCGTGCCTGGGGTGTGTTCTCATCTTCATACTCATTTTGGTTATCTTGGACTGTCCTGTGCTAACTCGCAACAGCCGTCGCGAAAGCTTGACTGACGCCTGGAACAGAAATTTGGGTTTCTCTGGCCCGACCAAAACGTTACCTGGGGGAAATTTCCTCCCTCGCCACAAAAAAGTTTATAATACGTTGCATCGCTGCCTAGCCAGCATATATGCTGCCCACTATCCCGTTTTTATCTACCTTCAACTCTGTGAAGGTTAATTTCTGGTCGACTAGACATATCTGCTTTTTGGCAGGGTACGCTCCAGCCTGTGTGCGCACTAGCCACTTTCCTTGCCCACCAGCATTGGATTAGCAATATTCATTTTTGGGGAAGAATGCCTGACCCCAAAGAACCAACTATTGCAGCGTCCTTTATTTCCCACCTTCGACAGGCATCGCGTGTTTCCTGCCCCCGCTGTGGTGAGCAGTTCGCTGCTATTGATGACCGGATACGGGACCATTTCAAGTTAAAACATCGCGATTTTATAGAAGGAAAAGATCTCAATGCACTCATACGTGATGTGAAAAGAGGACGGTATGTATCTTGTCTCAAAGTACTTGTATGTTGCAGCTAAGAAGGATATCTAGTGCGCAAGCCATTGAGCCTTCTGGCCCCACTCAGGTGCCTTTGTCTATAAGAGATCCGGGAGGGGGTGTGGACGAGGGTAGCTCAAGTGCAAGTAAGAGACGTAAATCCCCTGTGACCTCGCCTACAAAACAACCCAGGAGAGCTCGGTCAACTAGTCCGCCAAGGAGATCTCGAGCTCGTCCTCAGCAAGATACCGCACCTCATGATCCTGATTTTCTGCGAAGGGGTCCTCAGCTTGGCAAGCTTTGGAACCCAGAAGATGACTCTTCGCCGTCGGCTTATAGGACCAAGCCATCATCTTCCAAGCAGACCAAAAGTCAGGCCACACCTAGAAGAAGTGAACCACCGGAAGAAGATAGTGAGGCGCTGCGGCTTATTAAACAACCTGAGACTCGCCCTATCAGTCAGGAGCAGTTAGTAGCTGAAGTTAAGGGTATTTATGCTGGACTTATGATGGTCGAATCAAAGTGCATCGAGGTCGACAATGCCCAATCTTCCCAAAGCGATACCAAACTTAATAATGAGCAATGGCAAGCATTGATCGCTCTGCACCGCACCTTGTTGCATGAGCACCATGACTTCTTTTTAGCATCTCAACATCCCTCAGCTAGTCAAGCTTTGAAACGGTTAGCCTCGAAGTACGCCATGCCAGCGAGGATGTGGAGACATGGCATACATAGTTTTCTCGAACTGTTACGACATCGTCTGCCAGGGTCTCTGGAACATATGTTAACCTTCATTTATCTGGCATACTCGATGATGGCTTTGCTATATGAGACCGTGCCGGCTTTTGAAGACACATGGATTGAGTGTCTGGGAGATCTTGGAAGATATAGGTAATGTTTACAGGCCCATCTAGTTTCTCCTCTAACCTTTACCGAACAGAATGGCGATCGAAGATGAAGATATTAGAGACAGGGAAGTTTGGACGTCAGTTTCTCGACATTGGTATTCTAAAGCTTCTGATAAAGCACCAACCACTGGGCGTCTCTACCATCATCTGGCTATCCTAGCCCGGCCTAATGCGCTCCAACAGCTATTTTATTATTCGAAGTCCCTTTGTGTCCCAATTCCCTTTGGTTCAGCTAAAGAGTCTATTATGACGCTATTTGATCCGATTCTCGGTGGTCACCTTCATGGTCGTATGCTTCCTATTGACGTTGCATTTGTTAGGACACATGGTATTCTATTCAGTCATAAACAGTTAGATAACTTCGGACCAGTTGTGGGCGAATTCCTCGGGTCATTAGACAACCACATTGGTCGAATTACGAAGCGATGGATGGAGGCGGGGTACTACATCGCTATTGCTAACTGTTGTGCCCTTTTATCGTACGGAAAGGAAGAGAACGTAATTATGAAAGCGATTCAGATTCATAACCAAAGCGACGAGAAGCAAGATCAACCCATAGGTGTTGGGGCTGACACTACAAGACCGTCGAAAGACTTTGAAGATTCTCTTCGCCTCGCTATGGGAACTCACGAGGTGGTTTTCCGTCGTCGGGATGATCCTAACGTATTGCCTTACACACACGTCATTATGGTTTTCATGTTCTATCTTACACGGATTCCCGATGCTTTACATCAACTCGAGCATCGATTTCCATGGAAACTTCTATCATTGATGCTTAACAAACTCCTAGATGCTTGCGAAGATTATAACCGGATCCGCAGCGATGATTTCCCCAGAGAAAGCAATGATCCACCTCGTCCTGTGCCAGAAGATTTTGCCTTGAAGGGTCTTCTCTTTGTGGACCAATATTATCCATCGGATTGGTTTTCCAACGACAAAATCGACGACGATGAGAAATACTTCGAGATGGCATCGATGACAGATGTTAGGAAGGAGAGGATACTGTGGCTCGGCTACAGGATTGCTCGATCTGGGAGAGGATTAACATACGATCATGGTTCGAATCGTTTCGGAGTCTTCCCCGAGTATGAGAAAGAGATAGAAGAAATGTCGCGGGATGCTGACATGATGAATATTTCGGACGATGTAGGATCAAGTATGCCGATCCCCGCGTCACTTCAGAGAGGGGCTGGGGACGCAATGGATATTGATGAGGTCCCAGCAGCAACACCAATCATCAAAATGTCATGATAGGAGACAGCGCATTTCTGAATCACCATCACCGTCACAACATCCAGTGCATACATTAGTCAACAAAGAGAATGGGGGTGACCACACACCAATTGGGCTTCAACATGGTTCAGTTGTGTGATATGTTTCGAACCTGGTATGGACAGACTCGTATCTTCTACACCGAATACCCCCTTTCCGTCACCGTAGCTTAGGGACGCGCATAAGAAAATCGATCAAAAACCTTACTCATCAAGTTCGGCTGACTAAGAAACAGGGTAAGAAAAGGCTACATTTGGGCGTGTATAGATCCGGGCAATGGGAAAGCCGCTTGACCGATCCCGAAGCCTCCTTTAGTTCTACTCATAGTTGCCCCGTTCAGCCGCAAGGAAGCAACACGAGAGGCTGCTGCCTAGCCAAAACACCTCTCCAATTTACCGGGAGCCTTCGGCAATTAAGTCTGTCATACTTTCTAACTCCGGATTTCGGATTGCCGGAAATTTGAAACGACTCAGCCACATGAGCGTGACGAACACAAAAGGAGACACGTATGTTGCAAAGCATCATTGTCAACGTCAACCGAGGTATAAGTCCGCGATGGACGCATGGGACTTGGAGGATACATCTAAGGGCAACCGGAACACTATTGTCACAAGGCAACCAAGGTGGGTGTCTCAGATTCCCTACACTACATGTGGAATCACGTCAGATAATGGTGGGGAGGGAAAGGAATCTTTGAGACATCTGTCATTCGTTTTCAGTTCTCTTTGATCTTGTTTCTACTAAACTGCAAATCGCCTAATAAAAATGCATTTGAACTTTTCTTATTTCCTTCGCATTGTTAGTGGCGCTAAAGCTGAACTACGGGAGAACGAGGTTGGTATCCCGCGGCAGCGTGAAGGATTGCGACCCTACCATAGGGAGCACTCGATATTCCGTCTGATGTAGAAACGGCTCCCACCGTTTCGCACACTCGGCTACTAGCGTTCCTTTTTTTCTTCTTTTTTTTTCTTTTCTTCTTTTCTTCTTTTCTTCTTCTTCCTCGGTGTTTAGTGAATTCAAGGAAGATGAATTTTAAATAATTGTCGATAAATGCCAACACAACGACTCGAAACTGGGTACTACTCATATATATTGATCGAGATCTCCGAACGAGGCTCTCTCTATGTCGCGGATTGCCGGACAAAACAACAATACTTCGTTGATACATCGAGATTGGGTTGGAGGGTCGTTAAGCATTCAGCCCCCACCTACTTTATAGGATGCTGATGAGGGGTTATGGGTAGTAGATGCGAGATTATATGCTTTTCTTCCGATTCCGGTTCTACTTGCATCGACGCTATATAATACTATGGGTTGTATTACTCGAGGCTATAATACCACTCTGGTACGCCTAGAATGTGTTTCATTGCAACTCACCGAGATTAGAGGCTGCGTGAAATCAGCCAGATATACTTAGCGTAGTAGCGTAGTAGCGGCACCAGCACATCAGCGTCATGGGAAGCTTTCGGCTATCTATGGGTGGCCATAGGAAATGACGATGTCATTCGGCCCTCCCCAATTGTCCACCCGAGACACTATCACGCGCGTGCGCCGCCAAATGCACAGAACGGGCAGCAGCGGCAACAATAGCGGAAATTTGGGCGCGAACAACCCCGCCTACGATGAAGACGTCCGTTCCAATATCCACGCCCGATTGGGATTGGAGGAACTAATTATCGTATGTGCATGATAGATGGAATAGAATTGGAAATTCGTCGGGGTACTGATGCCGATAGTTCATGGGTGGGCCTGGTAAATGCACTCACATATGCAGGCTACCAAGATAAGTATGTACTTACTTACATATATGTAGGTATGTGTTGGTCGTTGAAGGCATGTTGGAGGCGCTGAAGCCATGTTCCATTAGGAGTCTCTGTGCAGTAGGACTGGGTGCCCCTAGCCTTAATATTGAACTCATGCATGAGAGTGTTTTCTCTCTCTTCCGAAATCGCATTCAAGCTGAAATGAAGCCATTGACCTAGGTATCCAAATAGGACGAGAGCTGAGCTGTATCGCGTGAGCAGCGCAAGAGAAAAATCATAATAATAAGCAATAATAAGCAACAGTCGAACTGTTCCACAGCCGATGGTTCGTCTAATGAGACGACCGACATACAGCAAATGTCTCAGAGTCCTGCGAGTCCTGCCGGTCATGGCGATCATTGGCGCTTGTTCGCAGTGAATGCGGGGTATAATCGCAGTAAGCCGTGGCGTCGCAGTAAGACATACTGTATCTAAATAGGTTAGGTGAATGAACCAGATCTTCCAAGCTCAATTTTGTCTGAGACGATGGATGGCGATGGATAGACAACAATCTCGACGCCTTGTTGCCTTATTCCAAGCAGGCTGCCCCATCCCACAAGGCTTCCCAAGGCTCCCACTCCATAACCAGGTAGGACTTGCAAGCTGAGGTTACCTACCCCATGCTTATAATACACCATCCCAGATGAGACACTGTTAGGTGACGTTCTTGGGCTTGAAATTTTCGGTCAGCCGCCTAACAGGCAACCAAGCCTTTGAACGACGGTGTTCCTTCGGCTTATGACAATTCTCTCCCGACTCGGGGCAACATTGCCTGGTAGAGTAGCCTTTAGAATTATCAGCATTTGTGAAACCTTGTAAGACCAGCAGTAGACTCTGAAGGACTATGAAGGATGATGGTGTTGCGCTTAAGAAAGTTCGTGTAAGCATCGCAACTAAGATCGAATCCTGTCAGCAAGACATCGATTGCCCTGAATAAGGCTATAGGATTCCGACTCTTTGACATCACTTCCAAATCCTTCGACGCAGTGGATTAGCGTTACTCTGCTTTGCAGATTGCAAATTTTCGTACGAGCTGGTCTGCAGGCCTTCAGGAGGTGTTGCTGTAAAGTTGAGCGGTGAACGGTTTTGTAACTCCAAGTACCTAAGCCCAGAAACCTCGAGGTTCTAGATAGGATTTTAGGGTAGCTCTTAGGGCGTCATCCGCTGCGAAGACGAAAGCTCGATGCAAATTTTCCGTGTAGGTCAGGTTGCCTTCATTGACATTGCAGGGAAGTTCCTGTGCAACAGACGTATGTTTCGGTAAGGAGTCGGTGAACGTAGAGCGATTGATTGCCCTTCTCTTGCTGTATACTGCGACATCTCCTTGCCAGGATTATCGGTCGCTCAGAGAAGCGGTGATACGCACACAGTACAAGACCATATGCGAAAGTTGACGACAGCACACGCGCTCATCGCTGCACGCACTCCTCCGTGAGAATTGATGTAATATGAATGATGTAGTGTATCCGAGTAAAATTAAAGAGGAATTAGAATCATGTCGCATGTTCCTCTGTGCTGTGAATAGGCCGTCTGGACCGAGGAGGCAGCGTGCCAGGGGTTGAGCCTACTTAACGGATCGAGGTCAGCGTTATAGCCCGCAGTCATAAAACAATCAAAGAAAATTGCTCTATCTTGTTCTTGACGGATCTATTTGTGATCCGTGCATATCTGGGATTTGAGTATCCCTCTGTAATAGTCGATAGCGACTTACACGTTCTGCATCTACGCCCCCATGCCTCAGATGGACCAAATGTGTGCCTGGCGAGGTACCGGTTTCAAGGAACGTTGGATCCAGAAGTCATAAGCCGTTACCTAGATAAGGAATTATAGTTTGGTATCTGTATGATATCTGAGTCTGCTTTGTCGTAATGATGGGGCAATGCGCGGGCGAACGTGGTTTAATTAGGATCGCGAGGCGTTAGGTTTCCGAATGGTAAATTGAATGAACATGTACGTTACGATGCCTTCAGAATTGACTAGACAATCATAGTATCAGTAATCAAAAGCTAGAAGTCAGTACGGGTATTGATATTAAGCTCGTGGAGATTGCCGTCCTCCTTTGGGTGACTCTGAGACAATGCTTATCGTTCAGATGGTTCTTCAACTAGGTAGGTATATGAAGGAACGGAGACAACCCATGTCGTTTTAGGCGACAATACAATGTACAACATCGATGCCTAATAGGGGTGACACAAGATATGAGGCGGATGCCCTTCCTCACCTTTATGAACTGACAAGAATAAGGTGGCGAAACAGCGAACGGAGGTTGACGAAGGAAATGATGCCCCGACTCTCAAGCCGAGAGACAGAAGCTCATAGCACGTGCGCTAAGACCTTCTGCGAATGATATACCTTTATAAAGACGGTTTTTTGTTTTGGTTCACGGTAGCTGGATATGTACTAGGGGCTTAGGTCGGGTTTCGTACGGCTTCAGGGGTACTATAACACGTCCGTAGCACGCCCCGACCAGCAGTACTCCTGAGGTTAGTGTACTCGGAGGCGGTAGATATGGAAAACGTGTTAGCATACATCACTGCACTATGTCGGGTATTTCTAGTTGTTGAATAAACTGTAGTTGCACTACGATGTGCCATCTCGGTCGCAAACTCGGCGATTTCTCTGATCTTCGATGCGCAGACAGTAGGCCACATGCTTCGTTTGCCTCGCAAAATCTAGTGCCTCGAGTAGGTGTCTCTAGCAGACATATTAAATTTGTTACCATGACGGTAGGGTCCACGATCATTCTTGTATTGTGACTTTATACTATCGTTGCTGAAGTCGCGCTATACTAAATGATTGATATTTAAAATTCTGGAGAGCCAACTTGTAGTATTGAAGGTAAAGAAACACTGGCTTAGCAACGAACCGACAAGTAAATATCTTCTTACTCTAAACAAAGCTCTTGTTTTCTTCGTGTACTAGTAGTTGATGTAGTATTGCAAGGTCTGCGGCAGGGGGGTAGAGCGTCACGAGGTCAATGATGAAAATAAAGGTGTCTAGTCAATCTCCGACGATTTAACTTAAGATGAGCTAACTTCCGAAGTGCTACTTTGCATTCCGGTTCTTAGTTAGGTGAAGGATACGTTGTGTATAGAGTCTTATCCCCTATACTATAGTCATCAGCGGTCGACACTTAGAGAGTTTAAAGTCGGCATAGTTTTATCGACCACGCAATCTTCGAGATAAACGCAAGAAGCCATGAGATGGTGTAATTATAACGACTACGATATCTTTTGACATATCTTCGGTGACATATGCTCGAGTAATTGGAAAGCTGTAAGTCTTTTATGTTCGAGAACACGTAGTCGAAACGCAGCGAACGCAGCATAAGTTTGGTGGGGAAGTACGCTAGCTCAAAGACACTCTCTTAAATAACATATTAAACACAATGTTTGTAGATAATTGACTATTCCAAGGCAGACCAGCTTGGTAGCGATCAATGAGTAGTGATGAACCACGATGCCGAAAGGACGGGATATTGCCTTCACGTTGGTTCAGGAATCCACCCGGAGACTTGGCCGCTTTCATATACCGGCGCCATAGAATATGACGCAGTTCTCGGCGATCCGGGACCGGAAATCGACTGTCCGTACTATCATTGCACAATTTCCTCCCCCTTTCCCATGCGGCTCAATTCCGTTTCGTAGGTGAGCACAGGCCACAAGTAGTGACCTAGGAGCCGCTAAAAGTCTAGGCGCTACGGCACCCCATACGCTAAACAAAAGAACCCCAGCTTGGCCCGCAGCGGCAACAGCGGGAAAGTTAGCGGAGTAACACTCGATAGTGGCAAGATGCGTGCAAGATGATTGGCTGACCACCTGACAACACCGCAACCACCAGTATGCAATTTATTTATCCATCTCATCGTGCTGCATCTACCCGAGTGCGGTCCGGCGCAGTGCAGGAAACGGTCTCGTGCAGGACTCTGCGAGCTGTTAACCATATCTAGTCCCTCTTGCGACTTATCTAGTTTGATCACAAGAACTAAATAGTAAAGGCGATCGGATCTCCATTCCAGGTTGTCTTAGATACCATGAGCTATTGATATTACTAACCTGAACCGACTACTATTACTGGTCATCGGGGTATGAAGTCTGTCGTATCTCTCAGGTGGGTAGATGAACACTGCAGATAGATGGCGATCATCCGCTTCTCTTCGCTACCATGCTGTCAGTTGGCGCGAACAACACACCCCATGCCGCCTTGTGCAGCTAACAGGGGACGGCTAGACTTTGCTCGCCCATTTTCCTTAAGCGGTGCCACCTCGCGTCTTCCAGGGGCTACGCTCTATTCGGTTGATTATGCAGAAGCATATTAGACGCGGGGGGGTTATATCACCAAGCATACTATCTTGTCCGATGTGAGAAAACCAGCTCCCTACTCCCCGCTTGAGCCTCAACGTCACATTGCTTGAGATGAGGTGGTTGCATCAAGATGATGTGAGAACCCTTAACAAGTCACATTCTGCTTCTATGTGGCAGTAGGCTATCGTGTTGCTACGATGTAGGGAGCCAATAATATTGAGTAGTGACAGGGCTTGCTGCAAGCATACGCGTTTTATTAACCGTGATCACCTTCTGAAGATGCATATAAAACGCCGCACATTCGCCTTAAGTCCGTGATGCATCTAAAATGAGTTGTACACACCTTTGTTTGTTTCTGTATTCCCTCGTTTGTTTTTGGTTTTACTCAAGATGCCCCTGACCGGGTAGGTTGTAGGTGAGAACAAAGATATGCGGGAGCGTGGCGGTGTTGTTGGTTGTTTGATATGTCCCAAGTGGACACCATAGGATAAACAAAAGATACATTGGGGATACCTCATCAGGTACTTATCTACCTAGGGTACTTAGTTCGTCCCAGGACCCTGTCGGCCTGTGTATGGGTTGTTATTCGTTACCATGCTCTCGGGACTGAGGGCTCGCGAACTACGCCAGCAGAACTTGTTGGTTTCCACCACTAGACCTTCAAGCAAAACAAGGCAACCATGCTAGGTCTACACCCATCATGCCCCTGCCGAGCCTTGAGATTGGTGATCTCACCGTATTTCTTGCAGGATGGTTCATGGCATCTCAGCCTCTTCAAGCAACACCCTTGAGTGATCGTGAAACTAACAGCCCTATCGATAGCACCTATCCTTTTCCACGTGTCTATAAAATTCACCATTGTGGGTACTAAGCTAGGCATGTTTTGATAAGATGTATTCGGGAAGCCGTCGTATGGTGGTTTCCATTTCTGGACATGATGCCCCGGAAAATAAATTACTTCTTTCGCTCACCATAGGCCAGCCTAGACGAGACGTACGCACAGTTGAACCACTAGAAGCGTCGCATTAGTAAAACGCACTCAGTCTCTTAGACATACTCCGCTCTATTTGGAAGTAGTGAAAAATGTGAATTTAGCCCCCAAATGATGTTGTAAACAGATCACAAGGAGCGCAGAGTTTTCAGTCTCTCCACAACGGCTATATATTGCATAATGTAACGTCTCTGCTTATCAGCTCTTCTACTTACCGTTTGTTCAAGTTGTAGTAGCTAGGACGTAGACATGAGCCTTGCCAAGTAAGCAGTTAGCCGCCCCTATTCGAACGCTTCCCCATAGTTCCGCGTAATCTACCGTCGGCAACAAACCCAGAAGATGTTGTAGCCCATTTTGCTGCGATAACTATCCCAAATTAAGTGAGTTCCTTTACAGCGTTACGGGCTCCGGGCTATGTTGACCTTGCAGCCCTTCTACGCGGCACGAGAATCAATACAAACCGCCTCCCCCGAGCCACAATACGGAACAGAAGATACCGCCGAACATTTCTCATACTCTGGTTATGGATTTCACTAACGTATTTAATCATAGAACTCCGCGACGCGTCTCAATGTGACCCTAAACTAAACCGTTACCGACTTGACCAAATTATCCTACTCCTATATTCAGAAGATAAACACTTAACGGGTGATCTCGTGCGCGTCAACAAGTCGAAAAGTCAATCCGATCTCGCACAGCTGCGTCTCGAGACTCGGGAAATGATACCTAAAGCTAGCGTGGGAGGCTCGTTCGATCCTAGCTAACGCTAGCATACGGTTATATCCAACTCCTAATAACGCGTCATTACGGCAGCCCTACTATCAACCCCGAGCCTCGACAAGGAGCGACGATAGACTAGCAACCCTCTTGAATATTCTTAGACGCTGCTTTCAAGATTTTTGACAGAAAGCAGCGACACGTGCGAGCCCACCACAAACCCTACCCGCCTCGATACTCTTTGAAAAGAAATTCCTCGCATCCCGTGATAATTATCGTACTGGATGCTTTTATACCTCTAGGGAGCTGTTAACATACTTCCTATATCTGGTACGCTCAAATAGTACAATCGGCCTTCTGTTGCCTTGTATACAAGACTTTCCCTCAATATGGATAGCAGACCTATTGGGCCGGTGCTTGAGACCGTTGGCGCGATCGTATACAAGAATGGGATCGTCCTAGGTCGGCCTTTCCCCCGCACAACGGCGACATTAGACGAGACAACTGCGTTGTATTGTAGCACGACCGATTGAAGTAACACATGCCCACATATTATGCAAGAGAGTAGACCAGGAGATCGTGTATAACACATTCTGGATCCACAGACGAGGATGTTTTCATCGTCCCAATCAAGTGGACTTATATAGTTTAATGCTAGGAGGACGTGATGATGCTATAGTCACGATGTTAAGATACTGTGAGATAAAGGGCTATCTTTTTACTACATAGAATAACCTAGAATGAAGGTGTACTGCAACCCTTGCTCTAAAACAAGTGTTCGCGATATAACTTGACTTGATGCCAGCCGTAAAAGAAGTTCGAACAGATAGGGCCCTGTATCCCCGGCCTTATTGCTCTGTTATCAGATAGTAGTAAACACGTCACCGAGAACCCCCCTAATCGATATATCAAGCGATTTCAACGAGACAGATATCGATTTTTATTCTCTATGTCGTGGCGTACCACTTGTCTGGAAAGCGGGTGACAACTTATGCTCAGATCTTCGTGATCTGCGAACATCAGAATGGAATTCTTCGTATTCTGCAAATGGGTTATTTCTACAGATTCTCCCTATACTATCTAGCTTCTTGTGAAGAGGAGTTAAGCAGAGTGAGTAGATAGACTAGAATACAGCAAGATTATCACGGTACGAATATAATAGCTGTAGACGGTCAAGTGCTCGACTTGATAACATTCTGACTTTTGGTTGCGTTGTGGCCTAGTGTTGTAGTTTTAATCATTGACACAGTTGAACAGTAATCAAAACCCAATAGACAAATAAACGATTTTCGAAACCCTCTAAGACCTTTTGATCCTAGCATCTAGATACAGGGTCGCTACTATAACCACTGCATATGGTATCCGGTATCAATCACCTGAGATTACATTTGTGGTTGCCTTTGCATGGTTTTGATACTTGAAATACAGTCATGAATATAGTCACAGAACGCCTTGTAGCTCTCCTCCAGTCTCTAGGTCCCATATAAATAGCTACACAAAACCGAGGTGGACGAGGCGGACAAGGCGAAGCGAGGCTATCCGGGAATATAAACCGGAAATACGAACCGTAAATACGAACCGTAAATCCCCTCTTAAACTGAAAAGGGGCTAGGGCCTTCAGGGCCTCTCTGATCCCTTATAAGGTTATAGTTCTTGTCAGTATTCTTCCAAGCCCTTGATCATAAGCCCTTGTCACAAATTCCAACTTGCAGCTTGCCCCGATTCCTGGTGGTGCAGTATTCATCTTACTCTCCTAACTTCTGTGATCCAAGAACTCTTTTTTGGTTTTCCATTTGACGTCTCTACTCTTCATGTGACCCTATTGCTGTGTCTTCTGCGTGCTAGGAACCCTGTACTTGAGGTCGGCAATAGATAACTTGGTGTTGCACGAATGTCTCTAAAATTACCCTCGTTAGGGGTATCCGACAGTATACAGAGGCTCTTTGTCCACATCTGCAAGTCTGTGCCTTGCTCTGCCTTGTGCCTTAAAATAGTACAATCTGTGTTTTTTTCATATGTCCTCGACTGACCTCAGTATAATTACTGATTGATAAGGGCTTTCGTTTGTAGTTAAAATGTGACCTGTTCGCGGTGAGATCGATATAGTGAAATAGACAGGTGCTATGAACTAGTACAGAAATGTATTAGGATTTAGTTCCAGCCGATTAAATAACACTGAAGAATATTAATAGAATTATAGCACATCGTAGCCCGTTTGGCGTTGGAAGGAAGAAATAAAATTGTATGCTGGTCTAAAACTCATCGCCCAATATCACACCTTTCTATACCATACGAATGACAGCTTTGTAGCTTCCGATGACAGGTGTAACATGAAATAGAATCTCATATGTATACTTGGTTATTTCAAGTATTAAATGTTGTGATGAATTTGAGTCATTATCGATGAATGCGTTAGGTCTCTAAATGGCAAACACAGTCATTGAAGCGGTACATCTGACGCGTCTAGGTTAGTTAGTTGTGGTGAGAATGGATGCATGGCGTCAGAAAGGACCAAGCCCATAAAACGAGCGGAATTCCAGCCCCAGGTAGGTAGCTGGTTGCAGTGCAGAGCTCATTATAGGTGGTTTCCAAATCTCTCAAGTCTACGATCGCCCGGGCACCCCCATACGGGATTTGCTGTACATATGCCTAGCCGAGGTGGTACGTAACGGGACTGCAGCAGTAATCCGGTACGCTAACTAGAGTTGATTATAACTAAGGTCGAGTGCCTCTGTGCTTACAGCTACTTACATGCTTATGATTAAAATCGTTACATGAGATATTGTTGAATACGCTCCAAATCCGAGTAACATGCTACAATGTGAGTTGGCGCGCTATATTAGCTTGTCGAGATATAAACAACGGGCAACTACATGCGAAGCTAGTGCTTCTGGGTATCTATAGGTATTCTATTAACTCCTAGATCTTCGGGCGCTCCAGAGACCAGTTGATTGAGCCCCAGTTACTACCTGCCTGGCTGTCTTCGAGCCTCTAAATCAAATCTGTGGCAGATCACTATCCTACAAATATAGCTAAAGGTTGGTAATCGTGATGAAACTGACATACCATCTTCACAATTCTAAAAAATGGGTTTGTGCTTTGACCCAGCCTATAACCTTGATCGCTATTCTCTTTTGCCGGAACTTCATATCCGCCTCAGCGTAAAGTCACGACATACCACTCGAATTAGAGTTAAACGATACGAAATACAGATAAAGGGGGATAATAACATGGTGTAGAGTCCTAGGTATTTTGCCCTCCTTTCCCGCCCCTCGTTGCGTTCCTATTCTTAGTAGGCTATTTTATTGGCTCCATGAAATTACGCTTCTATGGTCCTCCTTGTCGCTATAAAAGACTAAGCGGCTCTTTCATAAAATCGATAGGTAATAGGGCCGAGGGCTACTGTATTTGCGAGGGAAGAGAGCTGATACACGATTTGGACTGTGAGAGTCCCCTTGTTCAAAGCTGTCCATTGTAGGTGTGATAGTCTGTTAGGGATAGTTGTAAGAGGAAGTTTGTTACAGGCTGTGTGGTTTTCGTGGTGAGTTTCTGTGCGGTTGCGATAGCATACGTGGCTTTAACCCCGTAAAGTTCACAACGATGAATGAATGAAAGCGCAGCAGAGAGCTGCGGGACACTGTCAATAATCAATGGACATATAATAGGTACTCATAGCTAAATGTTAATGACAACATTGAGATACAAGAAAGTTACAGTGCTCTCTAAACATTCATCGCCGACATTGTTCTGTTCCACTCCAAGGTCGATGTCTGTTCGCATCAGCCTAGGGTTATTAGCTGTCCCAGACTAATCATGGGGGAGAAAAATCAAGGGCGGCAAATTTTGCATTACATTCCAGATGGATCTTACTGCAATGGTAGGGTAGCTAGCCTTGCATTATACCTATGCCAACAAATATAGACACTATGCGGCTGTGCTTACTCGCTGACACGGTCGATGCAGGTCAGCTTGGGGGTTACACAACAGAGGTGAGGATGGGATGATCTCAGAGCATAACTAGTACTGTTTAGAACACCTATCTCGGCATTTAGTATTTTGAGGCTCTTAATGGTCAATGGTACTGCCCTTGAAAATGTGTCATTGAAACGTACAGGTTTCACCTGCAGCACTTTCTAACTCGCACCATCACCTTATTTCCCGCCTAGCTGTGTAGTTATGGTCTTAAGTGGGACATTAATTGACACAGTTATGGCAATATTAGCTTCTAATAATAATAAAACATTCTGGGTGGTATGCCTACTATTATGAGAGACCAATCGAGGTGCTACTATATAAAACTTGCGTTTATTGATATTTTCATGTGATTACTTCGATAATAGTCTACACAAGATGTTATCTCTATAACTAGGGAGATAGGAGTATTGGCGGAATGAGGGTGTAACAACTGCCTCTAGGGTAGCTGATGTCACATTGTAATCCACACCTTAATATCATCGGTTAAACAAACTCGCGTTTACTTGACAGCGATCTCCCGCAGCTCTCTAGATTTCTGCCGACCTTGACGCCAAGTAGTCTGTGGATAGTCATTGCATGAGACTATCATGCAAGCCACACGGCATGCAAGGTTACATTATCTATAGATCAGACATCCAGGAGCTCAGTATCGACTCGCGGGCACTGCGGATTATCAATAACACAACACAACGCCGGCGCAAACCCCGTATGTTCCAATCAGCATTAGCCACAACCCGCATACCATTATTAAGTCATGGTGCTATCCGTCTCTTTCCATCAACCGGGTTCTTGTAATAGCAGATTCCGCTTTTAGCGTGCTTGCTATGCATGGTGGCGTCGCTTAAAAGGGTGGGTTTGTGGGTGATCACGCAACTATACATATGCATAGAAATGCTCTAAATTAATAAAACCGGCCCACCTACGTCTGCCACCCTTTTCCGCTAAAGATGCCACCAATTTCCTACCATGTAAATCAGCTCCACCTACCATACAAATTAAATATAAATAATAGCAAGGATTCATAAGTACCTCTTATTGCTTCGAAATAGCAATATTATTATAACTAAATATCTCTACTACAACAGAATTACAAGCATTTTATATAATAAATATATTTAATTAAAAATAATAGATTAAAACTAAGGCTTTTAATAGCACTATCACGGCTTTTTTTTAATATTATAACCATTACTCGCCCCCCCTTCTACCCCTATATATTACCTTATAAAATAATAGCCCTAAAGCTATTGCTAATGCCTTAAACCATATTCAGCGCTATATATATAATATTATAAAAGTACAAAAGGCCCTAGATATAACAACAGCGGTAGCATACCCATTAATATAAGCATTATCATCGCTTCCAGTAGTAACATACCTATCAGCAGGCTCGGTAAAGCTATTATTGCTACCGGCAGTAACATACCTGTCAACGTATTAAATAAAGCTATCGCAAGCCTTTAATACGGCCTAACTAGCGTAGGCAGCACTTTTTGTAGCCGTAGCCTCAGTATTAATGCTATAGGTTATAATACTACAATATTACCAACCGCTACGTAAATTTTGCCCATATCTTAATATCTTTTAATAGTGTTAGCGGCAAGAGTTCTTGCTTGCTAAGCTAATAAAGCATTTAGCTAGCAAACGGTTATAAGCTAGTATACGGCACCGCCTTTTTAAAGCTAAATCTCTTTGTAGCAAAAGGTCCGCTTACTTCTGTTTTATATTAAGCTTAAATGTTCATATATTCTACCGTTATTAATATATGCTTCTGCGCAGTTCTTGCTATTTTAAAGCTAGTAATAGCGTAATCTCGGGGTTAAATCTCGTACAAAAAATAAAAGATCAATATCTTAAACGTTAATTATTAGCTACTAGTAAGCGTTAAAATTCTTTATTTTTAGCTCTTTATTTTTAAGCACCCTTAAGTATTTAATATTTTTTAACCCGTATGTTTTAAAAGTTATACGCATATATATTTAGTGCTAGCATAGAATTTTTTTCTAGTTAACAAAATCACCCGTATAGTTAGTTAAATCAACTGCTTTGCTATTTTTATAATGTTTTGCTATAATAAAGTACTGCTAATAAACCTTTTTTAAAACAACCTAGCTAATTTTAAACTATAGCTCTTTATTTAAAAACATCATTTTATTAAATATTTTTAACTATATACGCTATTACTACTTACCCACCTTTTTTAAATAAATAGCCTTCTTTTCCTTATTAAACTAGTAAATGGTCTTAACAAGCGCAATCATATTTAAATTAGGTTTTTAAATGTAAGCCTTAACCTTGCTATATATTAACTCTGTTATTAAGCTTGCCCAAACTTTAAAGTTATAATATTTTTTAGTATAAGCGTTATACCACTGCTTTCAAAACGTTATATACGTATTTTTAAAATACTGGATAACTTTGCCTTAATTAGCGAACTCCTGCTAAAAGTCTTCTTAATGCTTTTAAATTTTATTTATAAACAACATATATATAATATACTTCTAAAAAATAAGTACGCCCTTTAAAAAATAATCGATAGCAAGCTTCCCTTTATAATAACAGCGTTTTATTCGTTCGATCTCTGCAGCATTAAATTTATTATTAATAAAGCAAACCTTATAAAGCTTTAAATCCAACGCAACCGCTGTTTTTTTAACTATATACTAAGTAGCAAAAACAAGGCTAGAAACTAATAATAGCAAATTTATAAACATTAGCCAGTATTTATTAAAAAGCTTACCGTTTTAATTCGTTTTTATATTAAACCTAACGTTTTTTATAATATGCTATATACACAGCTATTACTACGTTATATCGCCCTAAATAAATAAAAAAGCGCCTTTTTCAGCAGTGCTAAAGTCTATAACCATTATATACAAAAGCCTCGATATCTTTAATTTATTATATAGTTGTTCCATATACTTTATAGCCCACATTATCGTTTTGCCGGCTTTATTAAAAAATAACGCGTACGTTCCGCTAAAATAAATACCAACCTCCATAATACCATTGAACTAAAAGAATAATATATTATACTTACTTATTTAATACATAAAATTTATTATAAAAACGTTTAAATAACGTTGCCACATTTTTTAAAACTATAAAAAAGCCTAAAATAAGCTAATAAAAACCCCGTTAGCTAAAAGCAATATATACCATATATTAAAGCTATCTTAAAACGTTATTAAAACTTTAAAAACATCGCTAGCAACCTTCCTAATAGCGTTTTTTTATATAGCAACGTAGTTATTCATATCTTTAAAAATTAAAAAGCACTTAGGGTTTAATACTTTAAAATCTTCGAAGATCAGCCTATCGCTTTTCTGTTTCGTTATGCTTTAACTTATAATCTTACAATACTTTTCTATCTTCACTTAATATATTAAATAATCTTTTAAGTTGCTTAATAATAAGTAGTTATAACAGCCTTTAATTACTTTAAAATATTACACGTTATCCTTCCGGTTTAGTTTTGCAACAGCTAAAAACGCGCAGTTCGTTTTTTTTAAAATAACCATCTTACCTCCAACTTTAACTTTTAAGCAGAACTTGCCTCCCTTATCGCAAAAGACCTCGTAACAAGTTATTTAGCCCTTTTTATTCTTTTTTTTAAACTAAGCAACAAAAGCGTAGCCGTAAATAAAAGCATGCTTTTAAACATTAACAATACAATCAGCCTATAACTTATACATATAATCCTTAAAAAGCGCTAAAACTAGTCCGTCCTAATAACTTAACACTTCCATTATTCTATATAAAAAAATATCGTACTAAATACTTAAAATAAAAAAAATCTAAAAATATCGATTTTATTATAAAAAGGCAAATATTAGTAATATTTTTAAAAAATGTACAAAAAAATATAAAATATACTATGTTCGCTCAATTTAAGTTTATAGCTTCTATATTAAAATAAATCAAAAAATAATCAAAGCTTCAAAGCAAGTATTTATAAGCAGGTTTATATATATATTTACTAATAAAAAGTTCATATAATAAATCATATTAAACAGCCACCACTTTTTTAGCTTTTTTTTAGCAAATTTTCTAACCCCCTCTTACCTCCGGCTGCCTTAATTCCCACGCATTTTGCCCTTCTTTTTTTTATTATATTTTTAAGCCATTTAGCTTATTTTACGCGTTTTCTGCCTTCTAACTCATCTCCGTCTACTTTTTAACTCATTTTCGTCTACTTTTTAACTTATCTTCATCTACCTTTTCATCTGCTTTCTACCTTTTATAATAGCTATAATCTTTACTTCTGCTTAAGTTGCTCTTAAAAAAACTTAGTCTATAACTATTAATAAAATCTTTGCAGTTATTCTTCTTATTATATATTATGCTATCTAATACTTTTAGCAAAAGTCCTAAGCTACCAAAAAAAAATATAAACAAAAGGCCCTCGCTAAAAAGAAATATAAAAAGGAGCTAAGTTTTCAAAAAATTCTAAACTATCAAGTCTTTACGAATATTATCGCATATTTTCAAAATATACTAAGTTCTAATGCTCCTTATAATCCTCTAAGTCCTCTTATCAAACCACTTAACAGTTTCAGTACCTAACTTAAAAACCTTAGTCTTATTAAGCCTCTTACTACTATCTTAAGGCCTTCTACTACTATAGCTTTTAATATACTCGCTTCTTTTTTTTTAGCTCTTTTAAACCAAAACTACTAATTTAAGCTACCGCCAGCGGCCTTATTCAAAAAAAAAAAACAGAAGGCTAAACCTAAAGTAAATCTCTTACCCCAGAATTAAATTCTAACTAATTATTAACGTTAAGCTCTATTTCTAGTTTCCAAAACTGTAATCCGGACTAAATTCCAAGCCGCTGTTCTCCCGCAATCAACGTTTTTTTTTTATACATAAGTTATAAACACGGTCTACTTAAAGGTTAAAAAGCTCCTACGTTATTATATGCGCAATATTCATTTATAAATTATAAAAAAATATTCATTCAAAAGCTTAAGCTCAAACAAATTTAAACATATCTTTCTTTTTCTAAGAATTCTTATATTAATAATGTTCTAAATAAGTAGCAGCAAAAGCAATTAACTTAATTGTTATAATATTATAATAATATAAAAATATATACAAGTATTATTTATTATTTACATAAAATATTTATAACCTACACCTTTCCACTACTCTTTTTATTTATACCTTCTTTTTATATACTTTTTAACACCACGCAATACGCTATCCTATATAACTACCCTACGCAATAAATTATCTCATCAAATTCTATTAATTCTAACTTCCTTTTATTAAAATCTATCGATCCTAATTACCTCTTACAATTTTATCGTTTTTATAAATCGCGGTATTAATTTTTAAAGCTAACAAAATCTATCTTACCCTTCGATTATCTTTAAACCCATTAATCCTACCTTAATCATTTCTAGACCTATTAATCCTGCCTTAATTATTACCGCTTTTGCTTACAAATTTACATTTAAGTTTAAAGCCTTAATACAACCGAAAGCCTACTTAAAAGCCTAATTATTATTAAGTTCTTAAACCAAACTTTATTACCTTTAAACTCTACTAATTTTAATCTATATAAACCCGTACAAATCCCCCATTAATCTTGCTGTTTTCTTATCCTTTATTATTTTTTATTACTTATTTTTATTACTTTTATTATCAGTTTTATTATTTTTATCAATATTTCTATTAATATCTTTACTATTATACTTTTTACACCTTAGCTCTTACTTAATTAAAACTTATAAGCACTATCTCCTACGCTAAATAATTAAAAGAAAATATTTCGGTAATTATAAATACATTTATTGCAAGCTTTACTAGCAATATAAAAATTAAACTAAAATACTTTTAAAAGCATATTTAAAATAACGCAAGTTTAAAAAAAATTATAACGCACTACGCTTTTATAAACATTTCTTTATTTAGTTCATACATTACCACTTACAAGTAAATAATATTCCTACTACATACTTACAAGCATAAAAAAGTCTTGCTAAAGTATTGCTGCTAATCTTTTTGCTTTCTTAGTAACTTTATGCTACTAAAAGGAAATTATCATATAACACTAAAAACGAAAGGTTTCGCTAATTTAATTCTAACAACACCTTTAAACATCTTTAAACCGGAGCTAAACTATTCCTCTACAATTAATCTCTACGGCCTAGCTTTTTTACGGTCGATCTCTAAACCAAAGCTAAACTATTCTTTTATAATTAATTTCTACAGCCCAGCTCCTCTACGGTTAATTTCCACAGCCAGGCCAAAAATACTTGAGCTAAAACCAAACGTTTAACAGCCTATCAAAAAAAAAAAAAGATTAAATTATCGCCGCAAAAAAAAGCTCGTAAAGCTAAAAAATTTAACAAACTATTACAAAAAAGCAAAGTTTTTAACAACATTTTTACGCAAAAAACGAAAGCACTTAGCTACTTAAAATCTCACACGGTTATTACCACATAATTTTACCCTTATTCTTTAACGATTCTATCCTTATACTACAACGATCCCATCTTTATATTACAACGATCCCATCCTTATATTATAACGATCTTATCCTTATACTTTTAAATAATGTTATTATAGCAAGCCCTTTAAATAACGTTAATATAGCAAGCCCTTTAAATAACGTTAATATAACAAGCCCTTTAAATAGCGTTAATATAAAAAGCCTTTCAAATAGCGTTAATATAGCAAGCCTTTTAAATAAGTAAAAGCAAAGGCTTATATAAAAAACCACAATCAAGCACAGTAACATTAGTACAAAGTTTAAAAAATAAAGTTTAATTTAATAGTTACATAAAAAAAAAAATAGTATAAAAGATCGTCAAATTTAAATACTTTTTCTAACTTATCTAAGCTTTCTACGTAACTTTATTAAGCTTTATATTAAGATTTAAAAGCTCTGCTACACGTATTATAATCTAAAAACGTACGTAAAGTACCAAACCACTTAAAATCACGTACTTATATAATTTAAAAGCAAAAAACGCACCCAAAGCACTAGACCCCTTAAAATCACGTACTTATACGATTTAAAGGCAAAAAACGCACCTAAAGCACTAGACCCCTTAAAATCACGTACTTGTACGATTTAAAAGCAAAAAACGCACCCAAGGCACTAAACCCCTTAAAATCACGTACTTATACAATTTAAAAGCAAAAAACGCACTTTACCAATATAACCACTTAACTACATACGCAAACTTAGGAATACTTAAAAGGTCATAAATCCCTGCTATTATCTATACCTAATTTATATGGTAAATAGAGCTGATCTACATAGGTAAGAAATTGGTGGCATCCCCAGCGGAAAAGGGTGGCAGACGCAGGTGGGCCGAATAAAACAGGCAAGTGGTTGGCCTGAACTGGTTACTACGAACTAGAGGCGGCAGAAGATGCGAGAGAAATCTGGTCGATTGCATTTGTCCGCATTTTTGTGTCTGATATTCATGCAAGACTGACCCTAGCTGCAGCGTAATTATGTTGCATTTTTGGCATGGGCAGGAGTCCGCTACACGCGTCAATTAGACTTTACATCGCAATAAAAGACCTTTAATTCTGCGGCCGCTGTCGGTCTCATCACCCATGACCAATATTCACATAGTAAGCGTTATTGCCAACATAGCTCGTTAAGAAAACTCGATGTAGGAATCTTTGCGATCTAATGCATACTAGGATCTCCAGCCTAGGTCACGAGATCAGCGTACCACCTAGCATTGAAAGGAGTCGGGAATATGGGGGATGTCTTCGAGATCGAATGCGGCGGGATTATTTTGAGCTTCGAGGACAACTCATGGTCGTGTGATATCTCGGGTGCTCTTAGCATGCCACTCGCATGCGCCACTGAAGACGCTAGAATGTAATCGTTCCAACACACTTACGAGCTTAGCCTTCACTGAAAGAAGGAGTTGGTTATCTAAAGCCTCTGTGCGGGATCAAAACAAATAGTGGCACCTATGTGGAGCGTAATTGTATATACTACTTACTTCGCTTTGTCTCCTTTTTAAACACATTTACGATCAAACCCACGAAAAAGATTGACCACTTAGATTAGAAAACGAATCCGCGAACAAATAACATGGCAGGTTATCGTGACAACAAAAGACGTCTTTGCATGAGATGCTCGGCCACTAATCTTGTTGCACGTCTCTCCAATTTCTATAGCAGCACATCCCAGGCTGCAGATAATGCAACACCATGCTGGCTGAAATTTCTTTTGCGGCCGATTCTAGACGCATGCAGGCCGCGCTGGTGATGGATGCGGCGGTCGCCATGCCACTCTTGCCCAGTCGAGAACTCGTAAAGGGTATCCCTCTGCTACTAAGAGATCGATGCTACAGCGAATCCGGTCATTGGTGAGCTATTTCAGATCGGATTGCCGTAGATGTATGAGTTGCATTGCAGAAATGTGATGGAATCTTACTTGACAGCTATACCATAACCCCATGCACTGGCGGTTATGGCAGTAGATTATTCTCGAGGGGGGCCTTAAACTATTCTTATCCAGCTGCTTGCAAACATCTTTGATAATTTGAAAAGTTTTCCTGCAAGATTCGTGTTTCAGTCTATCTTATTTTTGAACCTTTGGCTTCACTCCCCCAATGACCAAAATAACACTTGCGGTCAGCATGACACCCGTCCATGTTCTTATTTTCCTCGATAACGGTCCCATAGACACACCATGAAGCCTACGTCTGGACGGGTGCTCTGCTGGGGCCAACTGAAATCTTAGTACCAGTCGCCCATATAGCGTTACTAACATGTCTGCTTTTCTTATCTTTCCTGGTTGGAGTCATCTCGTGGTACCAGTTCGACTAGACAATGCTAGGGTCATCAGCTGGGATTCAAACTCCAAGACATAAGAAGCTGTATGACATCCCCCTTCTTTGTACCACTTAACAGATTGTAGGCAACAGTGGTGTCTCCCCTGAGAAATTCCGAGATGGTATCATGTCGATTCTCTTGTGCATTAGGCGGGGGTCATTTTGAAGAAACCACCCAGAAGTATCGCCTGGAAAACCGCCTATTTTCAGCCTGGCCCTCCAACCAGCTCGCTATAGAGGGTGTGGTTCGCAACAAGGCAACACCGGTGGGCCCTCCAACACTCGTCCAAGCCGCCCTCCTCCTGCGAAACTTGTTACCAAGCATCTATAATACAGTATGGGGTTGCCTGCCTATACGTTTTAGTTTAGGCAAAGAGATCTGAGAGGAGCGGCGCGAACTGAGAGGTCTCTCCTATAATTGCGATACACCGTCCCCACCCTAGGACTTCGAGGAGTGTCGATAGGGGATGAATCATATAATTTGTTGAATGGTGGTTGGCCGCGGCCGATCCTTGGTCCATAAACGAGACAATCCTGGCGTCTATCGAAGGTGCACAAAGAGTATAACCGCAACGTCTGCTAGGTTGTTACCCTATTCCAAAAATAAAAAAAAAGAGGGACGGCCCTTTTCGTTTTCCCCCACATGCTTCTTAAATGATCTGGCTCGTCAACGTCAACACCAACAGCAACAGTGCCGACTCGATCGCTTCTTGTCTCTTTCACGAACCTGGATTTCAACTTTCGAAGATGCCTCATCCTAACTCGTATCGTCCGCCCCGACGGCCCCGCTCAAATACGCAGGAGCCATATCGTGTTCGTAGACGTGGACGTGTAAACCACGTTACCGCCGATCATGAACAGCGGCCTGACCGAAACGCTGTCGACAACCAAACTCCAGTTTGGCGGAATCCCCCGCAGGACGAAGAAGCAACAGCCATGTCATATTCTGACACCTCAGTTTCTGGTGTCTATATTTTCTCAGACCAGGCAGTGTGGCCTGAGCCGGCGGTTCAAGATACAATCGGCATCGACGGAATGTTCAATAGTAACCAATACTCTTCCCATTTGTAGGTGATCCCTGTGTACCACGGTAACATCTTTATCAAACTGACGAGACCTTGACAGCACCATCGGAGAGCTGGCGCAGGAGGGATTATCGATGACCTATCAACCCGTTCGGTATGGCCAGACCGAAGCCTCATTGTCACCCGAAGTCTCCCCAACGGATGGAGTCGCGGCGGTTTCCGAAACTACCTATGACCTGTCTGGGCCGACCCCATGGTCTGGATACCAGGTCGATCAAACCGACCATGCCTGGGCTGTCCCGGCACGTCAAGGCTCTTCAGATCCAGTGGATCGGCGTTGGTCTATGCATGCCCGCCAGGGCTCAGTCGCGTACGTTATCTTTTGAGGATAGAGATCCAAGTTAAACTAATATCGGTGAAGTGCGTTCTCTGGCGATTCTGTCGCGCCCATCCTGAGCTCCTCAGATATCATCCAAGAGCATGACAACAGTGCCGTAAGGGGCGACGACACGACCCCTGAGGACCGGGTCGGCGAATTTGTGCGTGGCGAGGGGCCATGGTGCCCCTGGTTTCCTCGAGAGCCAAGGTATTACTGATATCCATACTAACAACTGGATAATGTGGGGATGAGTGTACGTTCGACTGTTCGGCTCCGGAAGCTAATGTTATTTCCATTACTATTTCCATCTTCAAATCGTATAGATGCTCCGTTTTTCCTTCTTGATGTCATTTATATCTCTATTGTTTCTCTTAAAAGACACGTTGTGAGTAGTTGAGCCGGCGATAGAAATGAAAGTTGATCTTCCGCAGGAGGAACATGAAAAAAGGGGGAAGCAAAAGGGGCTGTTGATATGGATTTTGCGTACTTGTAGTTTATGATACCATCTGTGTTTTAGTAAAGAGAATTTACTTGGAGTATAGATGAAGCGTTGCTAGAGGCAGTGGTGCAGGATATATGATCTCTCGTAAACCAGCTAACTGCCTCCAAGGGCATTCGATCCCTCTCGGATCATATAATCTTTATGATATGATATTGTCGTGCCGGTATTTTTCTAAAACAATGGCCCCTGCATGCATATATTGACAATTATTCCTTAGGGGCTGCATAGAACCCTTCAAGACACCACTGTCTGCTTTTATAGCTGAAGATCATGCTACCATACGAGACTCTAGCCACTGGTTTCCTAAGCGACATCCCAACGACGTATCTATATTTAAAATTATCACCTTTTTTCTTCTTCCGGGCGGCGACATTAAGCGTTTGTAGCATATGCATTTAAATCGGTCCAGTGGCAACACGACTATTGGCTATGCTTTGATGCAACCAATATAGCTAATCGGTTATCGACACAGCCACACAGAAACCTGTCCAACTGTATGATCGACTGGAAGTCTAAGACTTTTTCGGGACCTCCAATTTGCCAATTTTATAAGATGGCATGAACTTCCAAGAGACGACAGCTGATGACGACGAATTATTCATCAACGGACAATCTGAGATAGGAGGATTACGAATCTAACTTTCTAAAAAGGAGGGCTTCGGAAGAAAATGGCACAACTAGAAGCCAATGGCGTTTAATTTCACGGAACCAACTCCCGATGGTGATAGTATGTGACCAGATGACCTAGAGCATTGTTATCAGCTCAGATGTCGGGCGCGATGCGAACGATGCTGGAAGTTGCAAGGGTATGTTGCGCTTGAGTGGTGAACATTTATTCCTAGCAAGGATATACAGGTTGATGACCCTCATGATCTGTCACATACTCTCAGAGTCTACATATAAATGCAACGTCCCGCGGGCGATTTCTGATAGAGAATGGTACACTAACAGCTTCTAGAGCTGAAACGGACTCGATGATAGGTACAAGGACATGAGCATGTGCGCTTCGGCTTACTGTAAACGTAGCGAACCCAGGACGGTTGCATTCCGAACATGCTACAAGATAGAGAAAGCTGCAATAACAGGTAGAGCAAGACTGAGCTGAATAGAACCGGGTACTTGGGACGACCTCATGGAAGTCTGGTAAGCGCGCTTGTGAAAATAATCTATACACCTTACCAAGCATTGGGATCCACGTGGGCCTGGTTACCTAGGTACCTCTATATATAGTACTGCATAGGCACTTATGTATGTAACCATTAACTGCATCAGCTTCTGTATGCGATATGCGATGAGATAAGATAAGTCCCGTCTGCATCCAATACCTATGATACGAAGTACTGGGCACCTCTCCAGGCTCCAGCACGTAGCCAAGCACAGCCAGATCAAACATATATACGACATTATTATGATCTTAATCAACAGTCCTAGAACTTGAAGTCGAACCTTGTTCTTTTTCGATACTCAAAAAAATTATTGTATTGGGTATCGCTATGGCGTCGAAGCGAACGGCAGAGGAAGGGGTCGAGTTGAAAGCCCCCAAAAACAAGCGTCATAAGACCAGTCGAACAGACCCGACGTCGGGCCAGCGTGGTGCGTTTGGAGATCTGGGAGGTGGAACAACTGCGCCCGGCGATAGCGATCTGGATTGTGAAGATGACTCGGAAGCTCTGGCATATCTGAGATCTGTCAGGTAAGATATCTCCGCGCGCCACTTCAACATTTCGGTTTCGATCCTCGAGGCTAAACATACTTCCCCAGTTACGCCAGTTGAAAACGTTCCTTTGGCTGATATGGTGAGTATAGAACCCAGGCATCTACGATACCGCATGTACTCGTCGCAAAGAAAGCAGGGCCTCCCCCTCCCCCTCAAGCCTCCGAAGGAGACACCCAAGATGGCGAGGGACATCACGCCGACCGAACTATATATGAAGATGGTATTGGCGATTTCCGAGGATACTATCAAGATGGCGCATACGTCGCATGTCCTGAAGAGGAAGAAGAGGAGTTCTATGACGAAGAGTATGAGGGCGACGAACAGGACGAGGCTGAATCAGAGAACAGCGATGAGCATGAAGTGTCTGGAGCGGTTGGAGATCGGCCGCGAAATAGCAGCGCTGATGAGATCCGAGATGCCTACTTCGCCTCAATTACGAGTCGGTACACTGCGCTCCGCAAACTCCTCCAGACCGAACCGCCGGAAAGCGTTGTCGCTGCTCTGCCCGTAACGCATCCAACCGAGGTAGGCGATTGGAAGCGTGGGGTTGATACGTTCCAGAAATGGCAAGGCCGTCTTAGAGGAACCGATCCTATCCCAGCGCAGATTGCCGCTATGCATAAAGACAGTATCTTCCGCCTACTACGCGTACTTCTCACCTGCAAGTTTCTTCGCAAGCGGACACAACTACGCGAACGCACCAGTCGCTGGGTATGGGCGCTGCTCGCAAGGCTACCTGACAAGGGCGAACTCGACTACATGGAGGTGGGCTGGATCCGTGAGCTAGGGAAGAGAGCTGTCCTCCTGATGGTCTCGCTGGCAGAACTCGAAGTGCTTAGGGAACATTATGACGTCGCTGGCAGCAGCCCCGGGGACCAAGATGAATACGAAATCGACGCTGACGTCGACGACTGTTTCGATGACGCCCTCAGTCAAGATAGTCCCGTTAATGCCGTTGATGTCCCCATTCCAGAGATCACGGGGGACCAAGCCGAAGATGCTTTGATCCCAGGACAATTTCCCACAAGTAACCACGCCCATCCATCTCCCCGCAGGTCCGCTGATACAAATCATGAAACCAACAACTCATCCCTGCATACGCCTTGCGCCGATGAGACTTCAGACGTAGAGATGCAGCTGGAATCCGATATGGAGGACGGGGAAGTAGCAGGCGAACTCCCTTCACCGCCACGTTCAGATCCCATATCTGACATCGAGACGGCAAAGGCGCGACTCTTGGCACGGCTCAACAGTGACATGAGTGATGACGGCGAAATTGAAGAGGAAGACATTTCTAAACAAGCAGCACAAACCACAGCCGAAGGCGAGCAGGAGGAGGAGGAAGGATACGAGTTGGCCGAAAGCGAAGAAGGCGCAGACCATGAACGCTATCAAGAGCTGGATCGTGCTCAGGTTAACGAACGCGCCACGCTCAACATGATCCTAACCGTAGCGGGCGAGTTCTACGGGCAGCGGGATCTTCTCGAGTTCCGGAATCCCTTCGGTGGCCTCCAGTTTGACTAAATAAGTAGGGTAGGTAGGTATGCGTTTTCGCTCCTTTTAGCTCTTGGTATGTCCGAAAGCATGAGCGAAACGGAGCGGCCTGGGGCGTGTCTGGGTGAGTACTGTATTGTACATGAAGTCTCTTGTTGATACCGTCTTGTTTACTCTGTAGTGTGACTTGCGCTTTATCGCTATCCAACAATTGGCGTAAGATAGGTGAGATAGGAGCGTCGATATACCGCAGAAGTAAATTAGCAACAGCGCAGTCTTCATATAGCAGATTGGCAAATGGATACATGTCATGAAAACCGATTCATGGCTTATTATATTACTATATGTGCTTGCACAATATTCAAGGGCATGTCATGATGACCCGGAGACCCGCCCAGGGGTGTCAATAATTCCTACATAGAACGCCGCCCATGCAAACTCGCCGAAGTGTCATGATGTCGGTAGAAGACCGGTCCTACCAGTTCCTCCAGTACTTATACAAACTCCCTTTATCCGTACATCCAACACGTTGGGTATCCCAAATCTTCCGCCGTCCTTGACCATCCTCATAATAATATGTTAAAACAAAGTTTGCAAACCCCTTGTAATATATGGGGGAATTAGGCGTCATTCATATCGACCTCCCAAGTCGCTTGGTCTAGAAATTCAGCCTCCTCGAAATCGCTATCTACAACCATTAGGTTCTCTTGGCCGGCACCAGACATCGCCGTGGCTGTGCCGGAGAATTTGGCGCGTAGCCTGCCTTTGCGCGGCACAGCCATTGGCCGTCCATTATTGTTCAGTGGGCTGAGGCTAAAGTCGCTGTTGTGTCGCCATAGATTTAGCTGTCCAGGGATTTGGTCGTCTTCATCCTCGACGAAGAAACGCTTCCGCGTCCCCGCTCCGGACACTCCCGGTGGTGATGTTATGCTCGAAGCATTCGACTCGACGGACTCTTGACTGCTTGTCAGACCCGGCATATCGTCTATATCTGTCCCATTGACGCCAAAAATTGGGTTATAGGCTGGCGTCGTTGAAGTGCCTGCGGGTAGGCGAAATGTAGAGGGTATGGGGCGGTCATCCCCTGACTGTATGTCTAAGCCGCCGACCCTGTGAATGCCGCAGAAGGGGAGCAGCTCCCGCGGCGAGGAGAAGGCATTTGCGCGCGATCGCTGTCCTTCACCCATAGTTGATGTTAATGTGGTGGAACCTGTGTCACTCTCGTCCCACAATGCGAAAGCGTTGTAGTTCCCCGTCTTGTATCCCTCAGGTACGGATTTGCGTATGCGCATGCCCACTGAGAGCAAGTTCGTTTGTACGTATGCGGGAAGCTGTGTGCTATCAAGGCGCTGTGTTGTTGATGGTAGAGGTGATGCCTGACTGGTGTAGCTGCTGTTATTGGGAAAAGCGCTCGCTGTGCCAGCGGATGTGAAGAAGGAGGTGATCTGTCGTTGCGCAGGGTCGCTGGCAGCGCCAGCAAACTGTCGTTTTGTACGATGGGCCGACATTGGTGCCGTAGAAGGATATAAGTCTAGGGATGGTGTTTCGGGGAGATTATCGTCATGCAAGTGTTATCAAGCAAGTCGATAGGCTTAGCTACCTCCTTACCCCAGAGTGTCACAGGGCTTTGTGTATCCTTGGCGGGGGTGACGCAAGATGGCACTGCTGAACCAGTCTGGCGGGGATTATGTCAACCTATCAGTTCCAGATGAGTAAGCACTGCCCCTGTGATGTCCCACCGAGTTATCCTAACCGAGTCCAAATGCAGAAGAATACCGTCCCAGTCTGGGCGCTGAGCCAATTGGAAACGAATGACGAAATGAAAGTGAGGCACGAGGGGTACTGAGTGTTAGATATCCTTTTGTCTTTGCTGAATGGAGGTTGGAGACTCGGAGGCTGATGAGACGACAAAGTGGGGCGAGGGAGAGAGATGGGTTAAATTGATTTGCAGCGCAACGCGTCTAATGGCGTGTTTTTTACGCGTTGCACATTAACATCTACCTAGGTATAGGTACTTATCGAGTTTATGGAAAAAGCGGATAAAGGGATAGTGGAGACCCTCGTCCTCTGCATTTTATACGCAAAGCGTTGAGCTAGACTAGTAAGTTAGTAATTACGACAATTAGATATTGACAATGCGTAGGTCCCAATACATGTTGATAATGAACCATCTACTATGATGTTCATCCTTTTTTCTGGTGTTGAGAGTGCCGATGCTGGCCATGGCTATTGACCGGCTAAGATGGTTCTGTTGGCCGGGTAAACTGACTTCGGTGAGCAGGCTATGGCGTTCGCAAAGGCTGATACAGTTAAACAGAGCACGTGCGAATCTAGTCATAACAGCCACTTACACATCGTGATATACATTTTAGCAGGATACGACACACGGGGGCAGAACACGGCACGAAAGGTCAATATCAGAATATCCGTGGAACTCCATGAATTTGCCTAGAGCAGTGAAACTAACACAGGGAACACTGCACTTGGGTATAGCAATCCTCAATCGGTGTTCCACGTCCTCACATTCTAGAGGCTTGCCTAAAACAGGCAGCCCCCGAAGAATGCTCATATGAAAAGCCGTTTCCAGCTATCCACCCATGCAGCACTACCAGCAGCTCGATGTAGATGGTCTCATGTTACACAACAAAAGAAACCAGTCGCAGAAAAAAGACGATGCAAGATATCAGGACCCCAAACGCCCCTTTTGTATTGGAGTACTTTTGGTATCCGTCGTCTATCTGCAATGACGTATATGCGGATCGTCAGAAGTCGAGAAGTGCGTGAATTCGGAAGGTTGATGCCCAATTTTCTATGCGCCCCATGCCACCGAGAGAAGCTTTGCAGATATCCGAACTGTACCATCAAGTCGTGACCAATGCCCTAAGAACGAAAATAGAACAACATGATGCCTCTACTTTCTGCGGAAAGAGCAACCCTCGGTTAATCTGGCCTTACCACCGGTAGGTTGGCATAGAACAGTGGTGCAGCCCTGGCAGATGACGACGGTCTGTGCGTGCGAGAATACGGTGGTGATGGTGAAGCAACCAGGGCACTTGACATCCATGAAGAAAGACCGAGGGGCGGGCACTAGGGTCTGACGGTTTTGTTAGGCTTGTCGGGTTATGTATGTTGAGGGGGTGACATCTCGAGGCATACCTTCAACTTGTGCTTCTTGGCCTCAGCAGCCGGGGTAGGGTTAAGAAGATCAACGGCGAGAACCTAAGCAATAAATTTTATCAGCACTCCAGTCTCCACAAGTCAAAGGAACCCAATAAAATCCATCGCGCCGCAAGTCTTTTCTGGCTTAAATATCAAGGTAGCGTCGAGGCAAAGCCGGGGTAGTCAAGTGAATGTCGTGGTGTGTCTTGGTGGAGGACCTTGGAGCGTTGTCGGAAAGATCGGTCGCGATGTGTTGAATGATGGTCGTGATAGATTGCCGTGCATTTAATCTCGCCGAGCAGTCCGATTTTGAGAGAAAGAAAATCGCTTTCAGCTTACCATCTTGTCTGATTGTCAGGAAAATTGTCTTGATCGATCGATTGGCAAGCGTGGTGTTGACTGGCAAAAATCTGGTCTGGATGAGTGCAGATTTTGTGCTTGCAATAGATGGTTGACAATGAGGGGGCTCAGGTCTGTGTGCGAAGAAAGTTCCTCTTGGGAAGGACTGGCGAACAAGCATTTTGGTTGGCGGGTGTTGTCAGCGGGATCCACTGAGGCAAGAACACTCAGATCCTTTGGTGTGAACCAAATAGGCTTAGCGACGAGAGGGCTAGGGCTTCTCTATCCACTTTTTTGGTCGGAGCTGGGGCCAGCTGTAGTGGATGGTGCCAGCTGGGGAAACGGGGCCGAGAAGGTAGCCGGTTGAGCCCAAGTGAGGGGTGTCTACCTAGCAGCAACGCCTCGCATATTGTAGGCAAGGGAATTGTTCGCACGTACGCAAGCATTGCGACGCAATCTATCTGAAGGCAGCAATTATTATTTCCTTTGAGATTGATAAAGTCGTTGCAACTCCCTTTATTCCTTCTTTCTGATCATACTTCAAATCCTCTTTTCAGTATCTAACTTCAACTAATATGGCTGCTCCAGCAGACCAAAGAATTGCTGTTCCTATCGATGACCCTAACGTTGACACTGAATGGTACGATATCAATCTCTTCATTATGCGCATCAACTATTAATGTCCAGCCTGTAGGAATGATATCCTCCGTAAGCATGGCATCATTCCTGAGAAGCCCCCTTCTCCTACCCCCATGATCGAAGAAGCGATTCTGGAAGGCCGTCGGATAGCATATGAGAACAGATTAGAAGGAAAAGAGCTCGACGAACTCGATGCGCTGGAAGATGACGAGGACGAGGCATTCCTGGAGCAATATCGGCAGAAACGTATGCAGGAGCTGAACAGCCTCACCAAAAAATCAATACACGGCTCTGTGTACCCGATATCAAAGCCTGACTATGCCCGAGAGGTTACAGAAGCTTCAAATAATGGTCCAGTACTTGTCAACCTCACATCCGCGCTAGGGACCAACATTGAGTCGAGAGTGCTCTCGGAACTCTGGCGCCAGGCTGCCAAGGAATATGGCGATATCAAGTTTTGTGAAATCAGAGCAGACAAGGCGATCGAGAATTACCCTGACCGCAACTGCCCTACTATTCTTGTGTACAAGAATGGCGACATTGTCAAACAGATTGTTACTCTTATGACTATCGGCGGCGTGCGGACGAGTATGTTGCAGATCGACGACCTTCTCGTCGAGATTGGTGCTGTTGAACCAAAGGACTTGAGAGTGGTCAAGAGGAAGAGAGATGCAGAAGATGCTAAAGAGGACAATTCGGCTGCTAAGGGCGTTAGGAGCGGGAATGTTAGGCATGCTACGGTGGACGACGACGACGATGACTGGGATTAAATGTTTAAAATGGACAGACAACCCGATACCAAACACAACCGACTTCCCCAACGGGTTCTCGCATCCTCATCGCCGTTCCGTCCGGCGGTTCTTGTGTAAATCGTCAACAAGAATATGTGACTGCACGAGGTGTTGTCATTTGGGCACAGCAAATACCAAACGTCCAGAGTTGTCATTTGATCCCATGACCCAGACAACTTTGATGTTCATGATGTTGACCAGGGCGGGAAAGTGGGGTACAGGTACTTATACTAGGGTACCCCTAGTAATTAGCGCGACGTCAGTGCGGGGGTTCGTTCACACGCGTCCTTCTACTTCAGACTCGACCACGCGTCTTTGTTCTCCTACTACACTGAATGGCATTGTTGGTTCGCGCCAACACCGACATAAGCCATGGCCGAAGAAGCTACTCTCCCTAATCTTCCCAAAGTCTCATGGGACGCTCATACACAGTCATTTACTAACACAAGAAAGCGTGGCGCTCCTCCACAGCCTCTCTTCACCAATTCCAGCGACCCCGCCATATTTTCAAGCGACGATGATCCACATATCGACAACTATGCCAATGGACCTCACCGCAAGAAACGCTACGTTGGTTCTTGGTTTCAGCAGATGCCAACATCGTCTGATTCGACATTTGGTGAAGCCGTAGGACCACAACCGAAGCGAAAGAGGGCATTCGAGCGTCAATGGGATTCTGGTGTATGGATGGGAAGTGATGGATCGGTGGAACTGGATGAGGATTTTACCCTGGGATTGGAGCCTTCACCGGAATCCAAGCTTCCTCAATTGCGGAACGCGCCCCCCGACCCACCTGAAGCTCCTGAGGAGCAGATTGTGCGCGATAGGGTTGACACGGCTATTGAAGAGGGCAATCCGGAGATCGACTTGACGTACGTTCAATCCTCAATCGTAGGGGGGTAGTTGAAAAATTACGTCCGTCCAATAAGGCAATAGCGTTAAAACTAACAAAATCCCAGATCCCTTAATGTCACTACAATTTCAAATGAGTCAATCTCTCGTTTAGCAGGACTCACTCTAATCCCTTCGGTCGATAAGGACGTACCTTTCCAACAAACCAATCCTGAAATAGGCCTTTACCTATCTAACAATAGACTTACGCGTGCGCCTGGTGCCTTATTCAATCTCGAACACCTAACATATCTCAGCCTACGAAATAATCAGATATCGGAACTACCTCCGAGCATTGGCAACCTGCGAAATCTGCGAGAACTGAATCTCTCCCTTAATTGTCTTCGCTACCTTCCTGGGGAGCTACTCAATCTTCTAAAGTATCCGTCAGCATTAGCGTCATTACACATTCACCCAAACCCATTCTATCGGCCAGAAACTAGTAACATTATCATCCATAGATCTCCAGGAAGTAATCCCCTTTTGATCGAGGACCATGATTTTTTGTATGCTCAAGATGGCCGGACTATAGAGGAGATTCGTCAACAAGCTTTTGAGGCTGGATCCTCGTTTAAGTGGCAAGTTTCTCTTCTTGCACGATCGTCAGTGCAATATAGTGATAGCCGTGGTTCCGTCCTCTCTAGATTTCACTTGCCCTGTGAAACCTCGGGAAGTCATAATCAATCATGTGAGCCTGGAGAGAATCAACACGTGACTCTTCAAACTGAGAGCGTCTCTGCGCTCTCTGTGCCTCATCTTGCAGGTCGAGCATCTATTACCTCTTCTAAGCCAAGCCGCGTATTATCACTGTTTGAATTAGCGTCAAAGTCTGCGTCTCGCGCTGCACAGACGGTGAGTAATTTCGATATCATTCTCTCCTTTTAGCCTCTTTAAAGGTAGATTGTCTCCCTTAAAGGAAGCATCATCTCTCAGCTTTTCCCATACTTCTATAGCCCCAGGGATCGACGTTTGGAAAGGCGACAACTAATTCCTAATGTTGCAGTGGGACTTAACTTCCTATCTTCCTCCGCAGGCACCGTCGTGTTTGCTACAAAGCATCGATCGAATCCAGGCGCAGAGGACTTTGAATGGCAATTTAGGCACCCTACCATGTTCCATTTGTGGGCGACAAATTGTAACGCCATCAACTCAATGGATCGAGTGGTGGGACATTTCGAAGTTAGCGGTACCACAAAGTCTCAGGTATAGAATGCTACCGGAGCCCCTCAGCATGGATGAGAATGAGAACGCGATACCGTTTTTGAAACGCGGCTGTTCTTGGAGCTGCGTTCCGAAACCTATGAGCGTTGGGCAAAGCGCGCCTGGCACCGTCCTGTTCTGTTGGGTACCTAGTCAAGCCAATTTAGAACAATATTAACGAAAACTATTCTTTATATATATCCAGTCATTGGTACGAGTGTACATAGTGTTTCATAAGAATGAATGAAGAATACTTACACGCTTCTACTCCACAACATTCCATCTTCGGCTGGTTTACATAATCTTCAAACCCCTCGCTATCAGTCCTCTGACTAGTAGTCGCATTCCGGCGCCGTCCCAAATACCGACTTATCTTAGTAAGCGCAATTGGAGCCGCATTGGGCACGAGTCAACGATGCTACATTATATCGCCGGTAAGTCCGGAAAGCCCTTTGTCACGAGAACGGGATCCTAGACTACCTTGAGAGCACATCATCGCTTGCCGCTACTTTCAGTATTTAATGGCGCTCGAAAGCGGCCCTTCCAGTTCTATCTTGTCCACAGAGTTTACTAAAATCGCCTTGAATTCAAGTTAACGTATATGTTCGTGTTAGTATAACGCGAGGATAAAGGCCGGAAATTCAGGACCAGATAAGGCTGGGTCAGAAATTGTGCATAAGGAGTCTCATATGGACCTTTTAAGTTGTCACCTTACCTATGCTTATAATGCCGTACCCCACATTCCGAAGCTTCCGAAAACACCAACCAAGACATATCTGCTTCCTTTGTAGAGTTCACCTATAGCACTGATGCTGCCACTGGGTATTTCGATCCTACCCTACGGGGCCTCCACCGCACCGTCATTAATCAGACGCTCATTCGAGTGGATCCTGATGGAGGTCTTTGGAACCGACGTTCCCGTCGTCATGAGGTCCAAAGACTGATGGCCGTGGATTTCATGATAAAAGCTAGAGGTACGTCTTCGCGGAGCGCAAGTTAACCTCTCTCAGAATTTGTATGTATTGACTATATACGTTTCTTTCTATCTCTTACCTAGAATACGCCTTGACATTCCAAAGCCTTGTGCACTTGTTATTTCCCAAGCCACAGCCTGTCTCTTAATCATCAAAACTCTGATTACATACCCTATTCGAATTCTCAGTTAGAGTTACCATCTAAAGTTTTAGTCCGTGAGATCCAATTAGACAAGTGCCTGCAAAGGATATCATGTCTTCAACAACCTACCAATCTCCTTACAAGCCAACACCGACGTCAACACAGTTTGACAGGTTTGTACGAGGCTTGTATCTGAGGAAGTACCGCATTGAAGTTACATATGGCGTGTATGTTTTTACGCCAATGGAGAAGTTGGTATTCTGGACCCTGTTCTGTTTCCTCTTCGTCCTCATCTCAACGGCCCTCATCCTGTACGCACATCGGAGTCTGGTAATCCTCCTACGCGCAGCCGCATCCCAAGTCGACGGCCGCAGGTTGAGCGGGAGCCTTTCATCATACCTCTTCACTGCCAAGCGCGCAACAACCGGGTTAACGACGTCAGCACAAAACCACGGAGTTGAAAGGACAGTGGAATTAATGAGCGGTACCGCGAAAAACTCGCAGATCGCGTGAGCCTCTTCAGAAATTGTTCCTCCCTTACAAATCTACATTACAGTACCAAGTTTGGAACAGAGCTTCCTATTGGCTACGCGCCGTAAAAGTCAGCGATGCCCCATCCCGTGCAGAAAAGGGTAGAGAATTGCGCCTATACCCGCTGGCCTTAGTGTTGCATCACTAGAAGAGGAACTGACGGAATCCCGAGTTGCACGAGATAGGGGCCGCATGGATAACACGCAACCTGATCGCGTGGTATTGCTACCCCTGAATTATTGCACCGGCTTCATGACTGGACGACTAAATGAGAAAAGAGAAAAGAAAAAAATTCAAAGGGAAACTTAGGAGACAAGATTTTCCGTTAAGCGAAGCTTTAAGCTCCAAGGATCTATGCAGTATGCGGGAGACTCGCAAAGCCAAGCGTTAGCGTTGTGGGAATGTCTTATGAGACCCACCCAAAAACATTCAACTATGATACTATTCAGTATATTTTTGCTCCCATATTAGGAAATTCCCGGGTTGCCATTCTTTAGCGAATGCTATATAGCAATCGGGTCTCACAATAATCGCGAATCCCCGACGGTCGGGACAGTCGGAGCATGGTCTGACTTTATTTGGCGACTATATATCCGAATGGTCATTCTGGGGAGCATTTGCATGGGTATGAAGGCAGTCCGTCCACTGCCGTGAGTATCAGTCGGAGTTTATTGTTTAGCATGAGTTGATACCCTTGTCATTAGATTTAGCATTTCAATTCCACAGCCTTATTTTATGTGCATGTACTTCGTATCCATTTAAGGTTACTTGCATTTAGAACTCGAGGTCGTCTGTTTAAAATATTGCCTTAACGGCTTAACTCACTCTCTATATGTAACATTTATACACAAAGCCAATTCGCCATGTGAAGATGACCTAGATCATGCAGACGGCGATGAGACCAACTCCTTAGCGATGGCTCTCAGCTTAAACTTCTGGATCTTCCCGCTGGCCGTCTTGGGGTACTCGTCGATCCAAAAGACATATTTAGGTACAAGGTGGCTGGAAAGATTCGTCTTCACCCAGTCCTGGACATCCTGTTTCCCGAGCGTTTCCCCATCTTCCTTCCCTTGACTCTCCGACGCTTCTTCATCAGAAGCTATCGGAGTGGCCTTGCCAGCCTCCACGACCCCATCTCCGCCTATCGTTCGCACACCCTTGTGCGGGACAATGAAGGCAGCGACTGCCTCGCCGTAGCGCTCATCTGGTACACCGACCACGCTGACTTCCTGCACGCCGCGAAGCTGGAACAGACAATTCTCGACTTCAAGAGGGTGGATGTTCTCGCCGCCGCGGATGACTGCAATGCAGAGTCAGTGATTACCATTGCAATTGTTATCCATGAGTGGGTCGGAGGAGTGAGTAGACTAGAAAATCGTAGCCCAAGCCAAGCCCAAATGGTGTGGAATTAAAAAAGAAAAAAAAGAGGTGACAACGAGCGTTACTTACTGAGATCCTTGATGCGGCCAGTGATCTCCACATACCCGTCCTTATCCATGCACGCCTCATCGCCGGTGTACATCCAGATTCTACCGTCCTCCGGGTCCGCGATGCGGTCCTCGGCTGTGCGCTCCGGGTCCCCGTAATACCCCTTCATGACGAGATAGCCGCTCGCCGCAAGCTCGCCCCTCTCGCCCCGCGGTATGATCTTATTGCGGTCGGTCGGCGAGACGATCTTGGCAGCCGTGTGCGGCATCACGCGGCCGACGGAGCGCGTGCGCTGCTCGAAGGAGTCGTGCGGCGACGTCATGCACGACACGGGGCTCGTCTCCGTCATGCCGTAGCAGATGACGAGATCCTGGAGCCCCATGACATTGAACAGGCGCCGCATCAGTGATTCCGGGACCGATGAGCCCGCCGCAATGCCCTTGCGCAGGTTCTTGAAGGCGTCGGGCCGCAGCTGCGAGGCGAAGGCCGGGTTGGAGAGGAGCTCGAGCTCGGCTACGAACATGGTCGCCACGCCGTAGAGGCCCGTCGCCCGATGCTCCGAGACCATGTGCAGCGCTGCGGTCGGATCGAAGGCTGGCGAGGGGAACAGGATCGCAGCTCCCGTGGTAGCTGTCGCCATAAGTCCGAGAACGCAGCCGAAGCAGTGAAATAGGGGTGGTGGGCAGACGATTAGGTCCGAGGACTCTAGCCCCATACGTGACGCGATTAAATGTCCATTATTGAGTACGCTTGTGTGGCTTAGCATCGCCGCCTTTGGTGACGATGTCGTACCTGATGTGAATTGGATATTGATTGTCTCGTTCGCCGACAGTGGCGAATCCGGCATCACGGGCCGGGGAGACGATTCCAGCAGAGTGGTGTATGGTGTCAAGATTCTTAAATCACGCAAGGGCGGGAAGCCGGACTGGGGATGAGAGGCAGAATTATCAACCAAGACGACAGTCTTTAGCGTTGGCACAACAGAGGACTCAATCTTGTCGCCCTTTCCCTTACTTTTCTCACCCGTCAACCCAGGAATCAGCGACGAGAGCAGTTCCAAGTTGCTACGGCCTCGGCACGGCTTATACGCGAGGTCCGTCACAGCGCCGATGACGAGGACCTCAACGCCTAGATGGGATAATGCGGTTCCCAGCTGTGCCGAGTTGAAACTAGGGTTTAAGGGTACCCAGATGGCTCCCAGTTTGACGATGGCGTAGATTAGCACCACAGACTCCGATATATTCCCTAGGCTGACGGCTACGCGGTCGCCTTTCTTCACGCCTAGGGACCGCAGCGAGTGTGCGACAGTATTGGAGAGTGCGTCTAATGAGGCATACGTCAATGTTGTAGTCTCAGCTTTCACCCGCTTGCTGATGGACGTTGTCGGAGGCGGCGAGGCGTCCATCATCACTGGATTCCTTGCCATCACGGCCGGCAGGTCACCATATTGGGATACGATGGAGGCAAAGTGCTCCGGGATCGTATGTTGAAGAAGGGGTGGCTGCCAATTCATTAGCATACTGTAATATTAGTCTTATATAATCGACCTTGCTCTCATTACATGCATCAGGTTGTGAGATTTCACCACCTTGTGAGCAGGTCTTGAGGTCTCCAATCATCGATATTACAATAAATAACCTCTTTTTGATCTCAGACAGACACAAGCACTCACATCTAATGGTCCTTCAGAATAGCTCATCCCCGAAGTCGTAACATCTCTCCGTTGTATCGTGGCACTCCATATCCGATGCGTCGTCGCCGGCCGCAAATGTGGGCATATAGCAAAGGTAGGCTTATGAACAGTCCGAATCAGAGACAAGAAACGGCGATACATTATGCATCTCAGGCCATACAAGACCGTCTGTAGTGTATAATCTTTGTCTTGAGTTACAACAATCTATTTACCGGAAGAGGTGTCAGCTAATGAAGCTACAGAACAGAACTGCCGGAGAGGATGGATCTCTTTGTCTTACACTCCAGCCTGAACTACCATATCCGAGTATGAGTTAGTGCCAATATTATATCCGCAGTAGACGTTGTAGCTTTGAACTCTCATCAAGTGTGCCCCCTAACACTCGGTGTATGAAACCAATTATCATCAATAACACCGAAGGGGTTGGGGAAATGGAGAACTGGGGAAGTGGGGCTTGGTACTCCATTACTCCTTTTCAATTAAGTATCACAGCTTGACGTCAAACGACAGCCGATCACGCAGCCACAGACCTAATGTATGAATACTTGTCCATGTATATACATACCTTTGCTAAACAGCGAGCTTGTCGCATCCTTACCAAAAACGCCGTTTCTATGCTCTAATGGAATATATATACATACTTAATATAGGCTATTTGCGGCAACCCAATGTCATAATTTGAGTCATGCAAGACCATACATTTTGACGAAACCACTCACTGAGACGCCTTCGCATAGTGCTTCAATAAAAAGGTGTCACCACCGGCTTCCTCGCCCCGTGCCAGGAATAAAGCGGGTCCACACGCCTCCTGCATTGTGACTAAGGCCAGTCAGTTCAAGGCACGTCCACGACACGCTCGCTAGCCCGACGACTATCGATCCATCGGTCGTCTATTATACACAATCTCACACGCGTTCGAAGTGCGCTAGTTCGATGTTTCGAGCGACAATTAATTTCTTTCAACACGCTCACAGTCGCCGGAAGCCACAGCGCTGAGTCCGCGTCCAGCACAAAGAAATAGTGCGAGTTGGCGTATGGGAAGCATCTCGATCTTCCTAGCCTCTAAGCAGACAGCATTATGCTGTGCAAGATAATAGCATGGTCGAATGCCAAAAGCTGAGATCATACTCCAAATGGCGCAAAGAGTTTCTACTGTACTTCGCCGATATGTCGTTCGCTCTCAGGTTTCCAGGTGCCTGTACAAAGTTAGAAGGTCCAGAGAATCAGTAGTGATAATGAGCCTACCTTCGAAATCATGCTTGACAAACGCCATGGGATCGTCGTAGTCTTTAGCACCCATTTGTTGTACTCCAGGTGAAAAGCTGGTTATGGGTAAAATCACCACATCGCCCACCTTCTTAGATTTTTCCATGCCCGTGAAATTCAAGTACGAGATTTCTCCGGCGCTGCGTTTCATATCGAAATATCGGGGGTCGTTGAAATAATCGAATATAGTATCTGTCCAGATAGCGGGACCTGTGAACTCAACGACAGACTTCTCCTTAGACACAAAGAGCCCCTGCTTCTTCCTCTTTAGTGTCTCAGTCGTGATACGAGACACGATATCGCGCAATACGGGATGTCCAGGTTTCGCTTGGATAGTCCACTGGCAAAATTGGATCCTACGGCTATACCAATCCTTCCAATCAGGGCGATCCGGGTCGGCTTCGATGCCAATGATTAGGCCGATGCTCGTCTGAGGCACTGTCTCTGGGACCCATTCTAAAGCGCTCTTGAGGGCATATGTATCGATATCTGAGTAGATGCCGCCACGTGCAAGCAGAATAAGATAGCGGAAGAAATCGGCCTTGAGGACAGGTTCAGGCAGAGCCTCGTACGCTTCAATGATTTCGGGGATGGCGGCGTAAAATAGTCGGAGAACGTGAACGGCAACTTGGTCTGTGATGACCTCGTGGACAAAACCTGGATGATGATAAGACCACGAGCCCTCTTGGTCGCGGAACTTGAATCCTTCGTCTGCAGGCGTGTTCTTCCATGTCTGCCAGATGTAGGCCGGGAACTTGGTCTCGACATCGTAAGGGTACTGGTAGGCTAGCTTGTCGTAGAGTGACATCTTGGACATATCTTGAATAACTTTCTGGGCGGGGATCGGGTGGTTTGCATGGCCCATTCCGGCCTGCGCAGGATTGGAGGTCGAAGGTGGATGCAGGACGGAGTCGACATCGTGGTCAGCCGTTAGAGGCTTGGAAGGAGGTTTTCGAATAGGACTGGGTGCCTCCGGGCTATGCGCACGACGGATGAGGATGAAGGCTATTATGAAAAACGCAGCAAAAACAATGGCCCTCCGAAAGGGTAGCATCGCGTCGACAGTTGTTTATATCTGGTTCACTCAGCGCCGGCGGACTAGTCACATAGGCTTCGGCTCGGGCGTAGGCTACGGAGTGTTCAGCAAGGTCGGCGCTATCGAACAAAGGGGGCCAGTCGTGAGTGAGTTGTCGAGGTCAAGGCGAATCGGCTCGATGCATTGGGATATGCGAATTAGGGGAAATAAATGGCCCGGGGAGTTTTGCGACAGGTAAGGTTTAAGGAGGTGATTAGGTAGAATGGTGGATGAACAAACGGCGATGCTTCGCGAAGCGGACAAGCACGCCGACGTGGAATCAAAGGTGGCCAGGGTTTAACAAGGATGGCGAGGATGGAAGGTAAACGGTTTGTCGTCCGTCGAAGCTGATCGGCGCTCAAACCTTCTTAGATGAGCGAAGGTTGTCTTCCCCCATTCAGTAAAAAATTAATTAAGAGCAGAGAAAGGAACGGTGCAATGAGGTGACGCAAAACGCAAACGCCAATGTCAATGCTAACGGCGACGCCCACACTTTACTGTTGGATTCACGGTAACCAGGAAATGGCTAGGTTTGTTCAAGACACGAGCAGCTGCAGAGCCAGGTAGGCGGGAGTCGCGATGTCTTGGCATGGAAAAGATGCTGCATTTTATAATCGAAGAATGCCGTCATGGCCCCAAAGCGGGCAGGCTAAGCAGGCTAAGCAGGGAGGTACCGAGGATTGGAATACGATAGCAGCACTTATTATTAGCGATTAGCGGCTGGTGCACGTCGAAGCAGTGGCGCTACGTTTCAGCCATCTACATAGTTGGGGTTGCGACTCAGTTTCGGCAGCATCACGTTCTCGTCAACAGGCATTAAACTAGCCAATTCTAGTAATTTTCTCCACTATTCTGCTCAATCATGCTAGATAATTCGCTGCAGAGCTTTTGACCTTAGCCCCATAAAAGCCCAGTTTTTATACCACTAAGCATATACATAAAGATTAGATCAAAATATTTTTATACAGTTAATATATATAATACATAATGTTAAAATATAAAAGAAGCTTTATATAGCTTTAAATAATTCGCCTTACTTTATTGCTGCTTTATGTTTATTTTTAAAACTTTTAATTGCTTATAATATACTGTTTTAGAAAATAATCTTTTAACGAAGCTACTTATTGTAGCTGTTCCTTTTTTTTGAGCCAATTAATCTGCTTGAATGGCTTCTGAAAACGGCTAGTTTAATGCTGGATGACGAGAAATTGATGCTGCCGAAACCGACTCGTTGGGGTTGGGTAAAACGAGCCCCCGTCGGGTATTCTTGGCACGCTAACTCTTGGCCCACTGCGCGAAAGGTATCTCGTTTCGAGGTACTTGCACCAAAAGGCTAGGTGTAAAGACCAGCAACTGGCTCGTGCGCTGCCTCTCCCAACCTTGCCTAGCGCGGGCTACCTGCCAAGTCTCATTGTTTAGGGGGGTAGGAGAGTACAATCAGCCTATGAAATTGGCCCGCGAACCCCTAAAACACCGTTGAGTTGCCCACCCCTGCCTTTTATAGTTCGGTTCTGCCGGGGGTTCCTGCCAAGGTTTGATACACTACCTACTTGACTTGACTTCTCCAGAAACAGAAAGCTGCATCTCTTGACAGCTGTCTGATTACAACTACTCCTTTCTTGTAACACTGCTCCAGCAACGACAAATCCTTCAGGTTGAATGATATGTGTATTTGTGTTGTGTCAAGACTCTTCAAGTTGCAATAGAAGAGTAGCCTGGACTAATAATGATCAGACCAGAGTAATGCGACACACGCGTCGGCCTACGTAAGCCTGCAGTTATAAGCATGAGGGGCCGACATCAATACATCGGGTCGTCAGAGTGCCACTTAACGAGATACAAAGCCATTGTCACATTTATTTCTTTTCTGGTTTTCCATCCTTCCTTCGGTTATTTTTATTGGGCTTACGCCCCAATTACGTAGAACGCATGCTAGGTATCGCCGTCCGATAGATACTACTTGTAAGACCCCGAATTTTAGCTACAACGCCAGTCTAACCAATCAATTTCGTTCTAGGGTTGAGATTCTGAGAGTTCTTGCAGCGGGCTTCGTCACTCTCGTATTTGGGGAAATCCGTATACTATTTAACTTACAGCTGCGACGATGCTAAGCTCGATTCCAGCACAGTTGCTAGTTTCTACCTTTGAAGACTCAATGCCACGCTCGCCAATTTTAGTTTGTATGATTGAGAACATCGAATTACAGCACGGAAACATTACTATAGTAGGGGTGTTATCGCAACGGTGGCCAGAGGCTGCGTCAAAGTCAACCACGTAGGCATTGTGTAGTTTATCGCTTCCTTGGAAAATAAGATACTGTTTTCCAACTTGTCAAATTAACGAACAAGAGCTCAGCTGCAACGTGTAAAAGTGTGATGATGTGATATTCCCCGGTATCTTGCCCCCGTTTCCCTCTCGCTAAAAGCTCGTGTAGGGGTAACTTCTCAAAGGACATTTACTCTACCGATATCAACATGCATCATTATAGAACATTCATTACCCCCATCTTCGCATTGTCAACTACCTGCCTCGATGCTTCGCCAGCTGCTGTAAATGCTACCAATAGCACACTAATTTGGAATTTCCCAAAAACGAAAAGTATAGTAGCACGCTCGACCATGGCCTTGAACATTACGAGGATCATAACATCCATGGTGAATTTCTAGAAGACGATAATTTTGGATGACAAGTTTGATCTTCATGAATTATCTATTCGCCCACCCGGCAGAACAACTAATCATCGTGTTGGGACGGAGGAAGAATGCGCTCCTAGTTGAGGATGAAACCGGTCCAGGCCTCGCGGCTGGCCAAAATCACACAAGGATGGTAGACACATGCATAGATTCGGGAGAAACCTATCTCGTCCAAAGAAGTAATGTAAATGGCTCGGTGTATATGCTCCTGCTCTCACCTTCGAAAGCATCAGGGCCCTCGTAAAATTATGGTCGTGTCTTAGAGCGCTTCCTACACTTCCAAGCACTTAAATATCTCACTCAAGATGGGTATCACTAACTCGCATGTGGCAGTGGCACTAGGCCGGTATGGGCCGGCGACGGTGAATACGGCATCATGTGGATGTATAACTGTGGTCAGCGAAAGAACCGATCAGCCAACTGCTGGAGATGAACCAGGCACTACCTATAATAGATCCTAAATAACTGCCTTCATGTCTTCTAATATCAATGCGTTCGAAAGAATAGTCAACTATGCTAGCATAGCTGTGCGACTCGAAATCCTGGGAAACTACCGCCACAATGGCAAGATCCATATAAATCGCTGGCGCTGCAATAGTCATGATGAACATGAGAAGTAATACATCTGGTATTGCGGCTAAGTATCGTTGATCGTAGACCGCTTGGGCTCTACTACAAAGATGAAACTTGCAGCGTCAACACCCGTGTTTACAGTGGAACCCGGCTTGGCGTGAATGCGAAGGTAGTCATCGATGTGCGGTAAACATGTCTCCCATTTTAAGCATTGTTTTTCCTGCCGCCATCGGCTTTGTAGTCGACTTCTCGAACCACAGGGTCAGACACCATTTCAATGACAATGCAAGACCCACGCCATCGATGATAGCCGCTTAGACCTACCACCTACTTTCTACTTTCTTCTTATTTCAAGATATTTATACCGAAGCCTTCGTGCGAAGGCTATATCCTCAGTATTTCCTCGTCCAAGCCCCTGTTTAAGCCCCCGAGGCCGGGAGCAAAGCTGGCAACCATGATCTACACGCAGTGAGTTCAGTTGACCGGGACCTTTAAGCAACAGAAAGATCAGAAGAACTAGACCATATCGTCATCCAGATAGCGAGGAACCACCGTTAGAAGATTTGACGGTGCAGTCGGCCGCCTGTACTCTTGAGCGCCGAGAAACACGAGTAAGTGTCTATGGCTAGCGATCAGATCCTTCGAGAACAGGCAAGGTATTGATGTTGCAAAATAAGTAAACATGGATATTATAAGCCTTTTTACAAATTGATTGATCATCTATTATACCTTGGTGGGTTATTTCTCATAGGATGGTTAATCTTATAGTATCACCAAGCTATTCAGTTTCAAGCGGATATAGTTCAATCGAAGTCAAATTAGGGAGTAGGCAGATGGTCCTGGCTTACCACTACAAAGGTTGCAAGACATATCGATTAATTAATATGGTTATAGATTGACTAGGGCAATATCACAGAGATGGCTGGTTTCGCCAGCGCTGAGAATGCCGATCCAGTTCAGTACTTTGTCCTTCCAAGCTCTCGTTTTTATCGCCTTTGACAGTGAGGACAATTGAAGGATCGCCTGCTCTAGGACGGGCAGTCTTCCGAAGGATTTCCCGTGCTCGAATAATGAAGGGGTCGTCGTGCTCATGAGAGGCTTTGATGCGAATCTGGAAACTCCTCCTTTATGTAGGATTGTTGCTTACGGATGTATTTCACGAGACACGATCATGGCTAAAGTAGACTGATAGAACAAATAAACTTGGTATATAACGCTGCAATGATGTTACAACACAGTATGGATGTACAAGTATAAAAACAAAAACAACGCTTCATTCCTCATTACCACTCATTCTCTCATATACAATTGCATGCCTAAAGGTACCCGGCGAGCGTGACCACCGATAGTACTCATCATCTCAGCCGGTTCTATTATTCTAGATACGGGTGAGATTATATGCCATGTCCTACAGAAGTTGTTAGTATTAAGTACTCAATGTCAAGGATGAATAAGTATAGTACGTACGGCCGAGTTGCTTTCCGCGCTTGGATACCTCCTTTGCGTGGTATTGCTTAATCTTAGCCCTTCGGGCGTCCTCGGCAGCCTCGAGCTCAAGACGCTTGACCTCGTCGCGAGCCTCACGGACTCTCAGGCGGGCAGCGGCCAACGCCCGGTCAGCCTCGCGCTCAGCGTTCTCAGCTCCCATCACCCGCTCTCGCGCCTGCATGATGGATGGGTCCATCTCTGGGTTGGTGCTGCCGTGGCCGAAGGTGCGCGATAGCACGCTGCGGTGACGGGATGGGTTGGAGGCGGTGTCTGGATGAAACAGTGGGTGTTAGCAGGTGTCCTTTTTTAATGATAACTTCGATGTGAAGATGAGTATGTACCTGAGTTTCGTGAGGTACTGCTAGTGCTCGTCCGAGTGGAGGGAGAGGGCGAGCGATGTCGCGAGCCGAAGAGGCCGTGCTTCTTCTCGGGCAGAGGCGCAGGCTCTTCGACAACCTCCTCGGATCTTCGGCTGGAGAATAAAGGCATGTTGGATATGTATGGTTATGTTTAAATATATTTATATGTATAAATGATGGTGATTGGTACGCAGTTTAAGCTGATGCTTTGTGATGAGTATCTGTGTGTCTGATGAAAGATGAAGAGGGTTTGTATTGGGGGCTGCAAGAGGGCAGCTCTTTGTATTTGAACATCTCGAGCTACCTATATCACCTTTTGATATCACGTACAACGTCAACCTGTCAATGCTGGCGCAAACAGGTTCTACAGCTACCACATTGGGCAACGGTGACGATGGATGGATGGGAGGACGATCAGTCGAATGACGTACATGCAGGCGGCATCAGCCAATGAGAGATGGGCTGGTGACGAAAGGGGTTTGTGGAGATCGGACCCCTAAGATTGGTCGAGATTTCGACAGGGGTTGTTGGCATTTTCAGGGTTCTATTCAGGGTTCAGATGGTGTCCCCCCGCCAAGCAAGATATCAACGGCTTGAAGCTTGTTAATATGCTTATTTTTCCTTTATGCCTGCCTGAACTTACATCCCAGTTTACTCAGACATATCGATATCTATCATAACTGCTTCAAACCTTGCGTTGGCTTTATGAATTTATTGTGTGTATTCAGCCTAGCTTGAATTTAGATGGGGTTGTTTGCATGTTAGGCACCCAAGCACTCAGCCCGTCGTGCATGCATGTGGTGTCTGGTAGGCTGGCCAGATCAATGTGCCATACAGGCAGGGGTGCGAAGCTTCCCGAGGAGGAAATTGCCCATTATGTCATGGATAACGATATCATGGCATTTAGCTCGGATTCGTGGCTTGACTACAACCGCCGGTTGTCCTAGTACATATTTATCTTCTTCCAACCTGGCTATTCCACGGCAGTCTATGCGAAATCTCGGACAAATGATGCATGCTCTAAAAATAAACCGGCCTCTAAGTGATCCTATATACACTAAAAGTGGCCGTCAGTCTTTATCGTTGGAAATGGAAGAATTGAATAATTAGACTCACTCATAGATTACTTCCGATCCCCTCCAAAGACAGCTTCCCGCCCACAAACCGATATTTACTTTCTCCGCATACCTCTCATCTGTAGTTTTCATGGATAGAGTCACCCTATGCTGTAAGAGCCTTACGTCTACCGTATCTGCTTTCTCTGGGTCTTGAAGCGCACGCATCAATTCTGGCGGTCCGGTTTGAATTCCTTTTGTTTTGCATTCTATACTGCACGTATAGCAAGTGTCAATCATTGTTTTTCGACTCAAGGGGCGGTGGGAGAAAAAGAAAAACTTAGAAAAAACTTACAATGCTGGTATTTCGTCAGTCGTCTTCAAACGATGCGTGGCCTCGATTTGAGTCGCAAGGGTATTCCCATAGGCTAGGTCCTGGCTATATTGGCCACCACTCTATTTCGCGTTGACAGTTAGTGACCTTAGCTTATCGCTTGCTGAAGTTAAATAACAATCCATCGCCAATCCCACGATTAGTTAAAGGAAAGAAGATAACAGATTCTCACTTACGACAACTACGCCACATCCTAACTGGCCCGACCACTCGCCTTCGGTGAACGTAGTCCACTTTTTGTGGCCGCCGCCGACGGCCATTAACGCCGATTTCGAGTTCAGCTTGACCCGCATGCGAAAATCGGGCTCGAGCCCCGGGGCCGGGATGGCGATGTGCGGACATGGGAATGGTAAGGTTGTCTTAGTATCCTTCCCGGGCGGCCCACTGCTTAGCCGTGCACCATGTCAATTAGAAACCGTCCGATCAAGTGCCAGAGATACAGGTTGACACAGCCTCATATCAAACATCGCCCTTGATTACTTATACCGGAGCACCCTGCCTCCGCACCACACTGCAAAATGCATCTTGGATCGATGCTTAAGTAGGTAAACTCACCTCCTTCCCGATTGTTGTGTTTGTTGTAGTTGTTCCCGTTCCGTACCCTGCTGCTGCTGTTGTTGCGTCGTCCACCTCTTCTCGACCTCCGCCCACCCACTGTGCCGCCGATCATTATCAATCTGAGGCCAGTTTATACCGTGGCTCACGATAGTCGTATCCCATTCCATTTTCTCGGTCGGTGCGGATGATTGCCCCTCATTGTTCGTTGACGTATCCGGTAACGGGACGAACGGCGGTAACCGTGGGAGCCGTGGCAAACCCCCGTAGATGTTACCCGGGATGACGTGCTCGGGCCTTGCAGGATCCACGTTCCTGTACTTTATGGTAGACTCCATGGGTGATCGTGATCCTGCATCAATGAACCCTTGAAAGAGCTAGGACGATGACGATGATCGAATAGACGCTATTTTGCTAAATGTAATTTGAATTCTGCGTAATTGGGACAGGGAAGCTTTTTCACAATTCAATTCACTGATTAGATGACTTTGCGGCACGATGACGGCGCGAACGGTAATGCGCGGGCCAAAGTCAGCCCGCATCGGGATGGAATGTTGCTCCGATCAGTAATCGGAACAGCGTCAAACATATGCGGTAGGCGCACCGAGATATCAGGCTTCATTACTTCGTATTTTTAACAACCAATTCAATCACAATGAATCGTATATATTTTAGAGTATCCGGTGTTATCGGGTTCGTTTTCTTTCGCTATTTTATTTAACTTCGAACTACAGACTAGTTACCAAGGTTTTAGTCGTTTGGGGCAGGTCGATTGGTTTCTTTCCCGTTCCGACTTATTGCTCCGACTATTGCTCCGACCGATCACCCCTTTTTTCCGCGCCGTCCGACACTATAATTGGCATCGTTCCCTAGTATTTACAGGCAATCGTCGTTATGACATAAAATTATCAATAATAAGAATTTTGGAATTAGAAGGGTGCCTGCTGATGGTCGGGAACTACTGCATAAAAGATCTTTATCCTTATGCGATAACCTAATAATACAATATGTTGAATTTCACGCCGTCGCCAGGTTCATGCCGCCGCCTTTCGGAACATCTGCAACCTTCCTATCATCCCCAGTGCCGATGAATGATCCTATATACGGTTGTTTCCCATCTCTCCTTCTCATGTCCTTGGTAGGACCATTGGTTTAACTAGAACCGAGCGCATAGCGAATCGGTATCTCAATACAAATTCTCATCGTACTTCATGGTCAGCTGGTCCTAGTTTGCGCATTCCGACTTAATCAGCCTACTATATCAAGCGATTCGTCCTTATCGTTCCCTTGTGCTTGCAATATCACGACGAGCCCGTCAGCCGCGTGAGAAGGTCGTGTATATCGAGCATGTCGTAAGACCCGTGTTTGTATTGCTGCTGTAGGGGTCGACTACGGCACAAACAGTAGGACATCGCTCACGTACATCGGCTGAGGGATCTTGCAGACGTCGTCATTCGTAGTGAGCATCGGAATGCGGCTTTTGTATTATAAAATCAACCAATCCAATGTTCGCTGCAGCGACCGTAAAGGTTTCAATAGTCCCCGTAATACCCCTGACACTCCGTTCCTTCAAGCGGCGCGGAAGGATGTGGACATGGCTCGGGGGATGGTGCGGCTGACCTTCGAGCTCGGTCTCCCTCTTGTTCCGTATTCACACTCGTAAATACTCTTGGTAATAACATGGTAAATCGTGATGGAATTGACAGGAGGCAAGACCAGAAGCCGTGACCATCTAGCCGCTCGGGCTTTTGAAGAGAGCTACGGCGCTTTGTCATGGTATTTGAATGCGGGGCGGTATCAAAGCCAAGTATCGTGTTGAAGGCGAGCTGGCATTGAAGTGGTGACAAAGATCGAATTGAGATGTTTTTCGAATCGCCCTGTACTTGGACCGTGTATGAATCGCAACCTATCCGTCAAAAAATAAGGTTATAATTCCGTTATGTTGTCGTTAATCAGGGCACTAGATGGTCACTGATCTCGGCCCAAACGAGATTAAGTTGATTGTCACACCAGAGATTTAGCCAGCAGATATCTTTTAGCTTCGTTGCCAACGTCTCTTTGTCCGTAATGCATCTCATTAGGCAGTAATTTTTAAGCGCATGGATAAAGAATTGGTGGTGGTCGCCGAGAAGGACTGCCTGATGCGAGAACTGGAGCTCGGTGGGAACTACTGGCACACGAACGCATGAGCCAACAAAGAGGGTCCAAAGCAAGGCATTCTTGGCGAGTTCATCCTCAGGCTTTAAGGGAGAGTTGCTGATTGAAGTGTTTGATGTCGTGGTGGACCAGGTTGCCACAGAGCTATTGCCGAGGCTGCCTACGCTGTGATAGGATCTGGGGCTTCCATAAGGCTCGGGATTAGAGAGAAGATCAAGGGCCAGTAAAGTATCGCATAGAGACGACATTAGCGCCTCCGTAATTCCACGGTGCCTTGGTGCAGCTGGAGGCTGTCCGCGCAGCGCCAAGTGCATAAATAGATGACCTGCGAACATGAGACTCTCAGACAAATCAATAGCTGCGCCTACAGTTTCTCTCCCAGCTTCATTTCGAGCCTCTGAAGGAAGCGAGCCTGTCCGCTCTGCTGATTTCAGGCTGCGAAACGATTCTTCCAGTTTGAAAAGCCGCCATTCCGCCAAGTATATTGAATCGCTCAGTTGTATCCGCTCGGTCGACATGTTTTCTAGATTGCTGTAGTCAAAAGAACCCAGACAGTCAGCGATTGAATACATCAGCTCGAATATTTCCATAATCTCTCGACTCCGAACCGTGAGATCTTTAGGTCCCCGAGACAGCATAGTAAAGCTTCTCAATCTGCTTTGGAATCGGCTGCGGACCGCGAGAGAGGACGCCAGCTGCGGTACGAAGGGAAACATCAATGGCTGTCCGGCTGCATAAGCATAGGAGAAGTCCGCCCTGTTATATATCTTAGTTCATGTGGACAGATTTGAGCTTCGCTTATCAAATCGCCATCCTTACCATACTAATGCCCTCTGGATCACGCTGATATATTTGAACCCCTCCAATATGCCTCCTCGCAAGTCGACAATATGTTTCAAACCGCTCATATGAGCCGCTGCTGCTTGAATAGAGCCAGTGAAAGTCTAATATGCCCCGGTCAGTATCATGAGTATGTGTTGACGACAGTATCTTTGCACACCTCGTTATTGACCAGCAATGCAACCGCTATCGTGATTCCGTCTGAGATAGGTACGCCCGGGCTTTTGCCTTCTATATTCAATCGCTCATTTATGGCCTTTATGGCTTGGAGGCGATGGAAGTCGAAAGTGCTTGTATCGTCCCACTGAGCCAGCGCATTGCTATACACAAGATAGTTGGTTAGCAAACTTTCAACAATAGACGCATAACAGTTGCCACTCCGCAACCACTTCACCCGGTATACCATCCTAATATAACCCGAAGTACAACACACGAAACTTGGGATGCTGTACATACTGCATAGACGCAACCAAAGCCATAAAGGCGTGCGTGATAGCCGTATCAACATGTAGCTACAGTAAGATTTGTATTAGTGAGCTATGGGGACAGTGTCAAAGGATAGGCACACTCACTGCGTCAAAGAAGTTTCCTTCTGGGTTCATGGCGAAAGCGTTGGCAAGGAAACCGGAGTAATCTATACACGTTAGTTACGTATTGAGACAGAATTATCGAACGACAAGCACAGTTGAGGAATGTAGAGCCCACCTACATGTCATCATGTATGTTGGCGCTCCTGCGCGGTCGAACCACTTCTCTACCACCGCTTCTCGAGGACATAAGCATACTGTGAAGCAATACTTGAGCAAGGTTTCTGTCAACGGAGTTGTCTGAATACGTAGCATAGGGAAGGTTGGAAGCTCCCGCGCTACTACCAAAGCAAGTTCCCGCGAGATCATTGTCGGCGCGAAGTTGGTATCCGTGCCCCGCTCCCCGATACAGCCCCGGGGTATGGGGCCATTAAGTTTGAGTATGGACGACGGCTTTCTGTTAACGTTGTTGGCGGCATTGCGGCCGTCGTAGTTATCTTTGGATCCACCCTCATTTGGCTGAGCGGACGGCTTCAGTCTAAACTTCGAAGTTCGTTCTTTTTGCGTGGTCGATTTCCTAGACTGGGAAGGGGGGCTGTTCTCATTCGAGAGCTTCTGTCGCCTCGCGTGGGAGCGTACCTTGCGGCGCGTCTCCTCATCATGGGCGACGGTATTGATAGATGTGATGAACTGAAAGCTCGTAGTCTGTGGTATAACCATTGCGAAACCGTTGGAGGGGGTAAACAGCTAGACAACACGACTAACTAGAATTGAATAATGAGTGATAAAGTTTAGGCTCGGTGTTCGCACGTATTCCCATGTGGCCATGCCCGACTATAACGTTTTTAACTTAGATTGAGCCCAAGTATCCTCAGACAGGACATCTTCTCGATATGCGCGTACTATTGGAATGTGACTATGGCGATACGCGTAGTTAAAGACGGATGAAGTCTTGATCGGGGCTTGCCGCCGGGTGGTGTGAACACTGAGTGACCCAGACCCCGAAACTCCGGCTGTACATATGTAGTTACTACCCTGGCTTACCTTGGCTCAAGATCCTAGCCAAGATTTTTTTCTCGCTGGAACTTACCGATGACAAATTGACGGTTGCACGCCCACAACGCCTACAGGGCCTGGCCTCCTGGAATATATTCTCCAGACGCTAACCGCATCCCGACCATGAAACGTCCAACTCCCGATCCAGTCCCGAGTCAACCTGGTGAATTTCCGGGGGAGAGCGCTACTGTAGCTTCGGGGCCATATTCAGAGCCATCCGGTTCGACTAGGTGATATCTTAGGTCGGTGCTAGTGCAGTGTAATATTATAGACACGCCCTTCAGGTATGGGAAAGTCGTTTGGCACTTACCTAAAAGTAATGAACTATTTACTCGATTCGTCACAACGTCACAAGACACTGCCGGAAGAGTGCACCGCCACTGAGCCTGTCATCGACTTCACACCGCAAACTTACTAAGTATACGTATAGAGGGATCTGTCCTAAGTCCCCCACAGCCAGTCCTATTTTACATGCAAGAGCGGAAGAGTAGTGCATACCTACTATCTTGGGTCTGCTGCTTGGCGCTCGTTCTAGCCTGCTTTCTCAAGGATTAACGGGGACAACGTAAACATCATGACGACAACAACATTGCTTGGAATTACGACGACTTTTGCATAGTTCGTCGCCCGGCAGTGGCTGAGTCTGGAAAACAATCTATAGCAAAGCAATAGTGATAATAGCGATCGATACGAGTGTAGATCTAGTATAAGAGAACAAGGGCGGTTATTGGTCCGCACCGAGGCCCACTAGCGATAACATCTCGTTTTCCTATTACGGCAAGTATATCATTCCTACGCACGGCTCATCTATCCCCTTGCAGCCCTGCGGGCTGGGAGAAAAACAGATGTGTCAGCTGCTTGTCATGATGAAAAATCGCCGAGGCCCTGAAATAGATTATCTACCGGTCGACCGTTGGATATCAGTCGCCCTGATTTCAGCTGATCGCATTGCTGTAATGCTGCGCTACGGTAGTACTATAAATGCAGAATAGATATTGATAGTTGAACTTCATTGACAATCATGTATGTTCATGGAAGCCTCCTTGATCATTACATGGCCGTCTCCCCTAGCCACCACTAGCCTAAGCCCGGATGCATGGCAATCAACGCACAGTACTGGCAGCCTCCAAGATACCACGTCAAGGTTCGTGCCCTATAGTGGTATAAACAGATGGCGAACGTCTTGTCGTAGTGTAGATGCCAGCGTTGCTCTCGATAAGAAAAGCATGACGGTCATACGTCGGGAATTAGATCCCGCAACCGAGAATAGGTTGCGGGAGAGAGCCATATCGCGTCAGATACCGTCCACACGCTTGAGCTGCCCTTTCTTATAATAGAAATGATTCGATGCGAACAATGCTTATTAGCCAACACTAAGGGAAATCAGGAAACGAATAGCTTCACGAAAGTTAACTGTTCTAAGTACAATAAGTCAGCCCTATATAAGGCTAGAATGATATTAGACGTTTCGCGCACAGCAGCTAGTCACAATAGTACTAGTATGGTTTCCACCGCGGTTCTTGCCTTCGATGGAGCATCATATCCACAACCCAACCACAATTCCTTGAAGTCTTTAGACCACCAGTGGTGTATATCTAACAATTATGTAATTTGGGTTGGCCAACAACGGCCCTATTTTCAGCGAATTATTAGTTTATCAGCACCAAGAAGGAAACTCCGCAGTAACAGCCGTATCACGGTGCCGAACTGCAGCACCAGGCTGGTACACTACTACCAAAGCAGAACATAATCAGTGTGGATGTCGTGATGTCCAGAGCTTACTTGTATACCTACGGATAGATACCGTGACATGTAGCGTACTATTAAGATGTCAAACCTTGGATTAGTACTGAATTGCATGGACGACTTTGGCAACGAAAAACAAAATAACAGCCCACGGAGCCCAACGTGATGCAAGGCCGCAATGGAAAGCCGGCGAGCTCATTGCAAGTGGTTAAATTTTTACATAGGCGTACAAAATGTCCGCTAACTACATTTACGTCGATGTCTAGAAATCATGTCTCTAATTTGACACGGTCGAAGGTGAGGTTACGAATATAGCCATATGACTCCTTTCAGTTTCCCTCCTGATCTCCTATAGCCTCCTGGATCGGCTATGGAGGAGCGTTATTAGAGGCAACTAGAATCAAGGCTATTTTTGGTCCTAAACTCTAGATTACGCTTAGAAATCAATAAGGGATCAAAACCTTCGACGACCAGTCGATCCCTTAAAGATTAGTAGCTTCATATGAACGTTTGCCCCTGAATTGCTGATCGCAAGCTCTTCTACAAATGGCTAGATCAGGAGTACTTGGTAAGTCTCTCTCTCGACTATTTACTCTTGGCTACTGGTATAACGAACAATCGGTATGAATTCTAGACGATTCTGTGACACCGTTAAACTATTCCTGCTAGCTTAGTACAAAACTGTTATAGTACGTATAAGGTAGCTGCGGATAGATCTGGCGTCCGGTAGTGTGATGATGGTATAGTTTGCAGCTCTAGTTCCGTGATAAAACCTATGAAGTCTCAATGACACGTTGCAAAGGTCACCCTACTTTATGCCTCCGCTATCAATAGATTTAGAGAGCATAATAGGCACCTTACAAGTTATGAGGATTCTGCTTCTCTCGATACATACGTAGCTCCTAGGTCTCATGAGGCACACCAGCCTATAGATTAGGGGACTGGGCATACTGTCACGTAACAGAACTGCAGCACTACCACAACACTGTCAAATGATGGAACGTAGTCAAGTGGAGCGCTTGACAGTCTGCAGTTGATTCTATACGTACCGTAACACACACGAACAAGGGGACCGGGCATACAGACAAAAATACTCCCGTATAAAGTGAGATAGTATCCACAGAGGTGTTTTAGAGTCCTTCCCACATTAACAAGTGCCTTTGGCTTACCTTAGGGTCAGGATTCCTGACTCTAGAATCTGTACCAGACTCTAAAGGATGAGAAGTAATTCCAGCGTGTTTGCATTTCTCCTTCCTCAGCCTCGCAACTAAACCGTCGACCGGTTTTTGCAAGCAAACAATGTCGAATTAAGATGATAGTAAGTATTATCGCTCCTCAAGAAGCCCTAAAACACCAGCGTTCGTTAGACCAGGTTTTAAATAAATATTATCCAAGTGGCTAGACCTTGTATTCACAAATAAGCTTCCGTATATGCCCTCGAAGATCAGAATCGAATGGTACAAACAATTCACCTTACAAACATTCGGGTTACTAAACAGGGAAAGAGGTGATGTTATGGCCGTATAATAGAAGGATAGCTAATCTAACAGATTACGTAGCCCACTAACTAACTTTGTGCTCAACTTACCAAAAGAAATGATTTGACTAAAAATAGCTAGTGCCTGATAAATGCAACAGCAAATGATTAGCTAACTTGAAGCACTTAAATAGACTTAGAATAAAAACTTCAACGCAAGCGTAAATGGAAGATGAAGTCGCAGGTAGGCAGGTTATCCTCCCTTTAGCTCTAATGATCGTTCAAAAGAACGGGGCTACGGGGCTGCTTCCATAGTTAGATACAAGCTATTATCCGAGCATTACACGCTAATAAACCCGATATGTCCGGTTACATGAAGAGCTACGTCTCTTAAGTAAAAAGAGTTCTGATAGCTTCTCGTCCTAAGTCCTGAATATAAAAGGTTACAAAAAACCGAAACATATTGTCTGCTAGCAATTTTGAACCCTGATCTTATCTTGTGATCAGATAGAGATTAAAAAGCTACGAAATGTTGCCCACTACTGGAGTCGAACCAGTTGCCTCCTCATTACTAGTGAGGCGCTCTACCGGTGAGCCAAGCGGGCAGAATCTCCATACGGTGGAAAAGCTGTGATGTTGGGATGTTTAATTCTAGAATATATTCCAGCATACCTTTCAGGATTTACACTGTACAGCGATTAGTTAAATCAGTCTCTTTTGAATACATTTTTCACCTTAATTTAATACACAAGGCCTTTAAAGCCTGCCGTTGCTAAGAAACTCCCAAGATCATTCTATAGGACTGAGGAAGTCCGATCCTCGACGGTTGAGCTTGGATATCTGTTACCGATGTACAGGCTTGGCTGAAATGATTCAGCTTATCAACACGGAACGAGGCATTGGAAGGGGATCCTTAAGTGGGTCTTTTAGTGGATCATTGAAGGTTAGATTTTGCATGTTAGAATCTTGATAAGCAGAAAAGTCGAAAAATTGGAGGGGTCTGGTTTGCCGATAAGCAGAATTTCCGTTGGCCGTTATCTGTCTTTCCCGCTTCCCAGTCAGGCTGCGCTTCGCTGCGCTTCACTGCCTTCTTGCCTTACACACTTTTTTCCCCTTGGAACAAAGGAGAGAATCGATAGGCAGGTCGGGCGACGGTTTCCATCCATTTCCCAATACCAACGCCTCTCCTTTCGTTTCCTTTCATCTCCGCCCAGCGATGCCTCACTCTATCTCGCCGCCGATAATGGTGGCCACGAATGGTGATGCCCCGCCGCCCCCCTCGAAGGAGGATGTCACCGCTATCCTCAATACCGTATTCACCGCCACATCCTCGGCTGCTTCCATCGACGCCGCCTATGCGTTATGTGAACTCTTATTGAATACCGTCGGCTTCCGCGGCCTTCATTACTACGGCGTCCTCGCCGAGGTGAAGAAGGCTGCTGCCGATAAGAAGAGTGGCCTTCGCCGCGAAAGCGCCCAGAATCTCCTTGGCGCCTTGTTCGAGAAATTCCCTCCGCGACAACCCCTCAGTGAGCTGGCCTTTCTGCTTCAGGATGGCGGCATGGTTGGCTGTGCGCTTGACGCCTTGGCCGACAAAGGCACTGTTGTGCGTGATGCTGCCCAGTACGGCTTGGATGCCTTGTTCGCCCATCTTTCTCCCGAAGCCCTAGTCACCGGTCTCCTACCAGCAATCATATCCTACCTCGCCAAAAAGACTGGAAAATGGCAGGGCGCTGTCGGCGCTCTGAAGTTGATGCAGCGTATGGCTGACAAGGCCCAAATGGAGATTGGTTGCACAAAGGAGCAGGCCCAAGAGAAGGATCTCCTAAGGGAATCTATGGGCTCAAAACTTGCTACCTTAATTCCTATCGTCGAGAACAACATGCACGACCTTAAAGCTGATGTTGAAAAACAAGCACTTCTGACTATGCAATCTCTCACAACGCTATTGTCCAACGATGATGTAGCCCCCCGGATTCCCTTGTTAATCGAGACCCTGCATCACCCTTCGACCCAAACTCTACAGAAGGCAATCCATGCCCTTTCTCAAACAACATTCGTCGCTATCGTTACCTCGCCAGTCCTTGCGCTTCTGACTCCTTTTCTTGAACGGACTCTAAACAATCCTAGTACCACTCAAGAAGTATTGCGACAGTCCACGGTCATCACTGAAAATTTGACTAAATTGGTGCACGATCCCATTGAGGCGAGAACATTCCTTCCAAAACTTCAACCGGGTGTGAAAGCCGTAGCGGATCGAGCTCCTCTGCCTGAAGTCCGTGAGCTGGCCACGAGGGCATTGGATGTTATGGACAAGGCCATGAACAATGAGGCAGGTATCGTGGAACGCACGTCTGCCGATGATGTCGCTAAGATCCTTGACTCTGAGATTAAGAAGCACGGAGGACTATCTGGTGACCTAGATTTTTACAAACTGGCCCGCCCATATATCTGCGAGATGGTTGCCAATGATTCTAATTACCGCCAAGTTAGCAGAATTCCTGGTAGAGTTGGTCCTTATCTAAAGGATCTGATGCATCAACCGAGTGCTAGTGACGCCGTCGCGTCCGCTGTTCATCAGTACTACGTCGCAGAAGATGAACGTAAATTCGGCATCCCGGAGAAGGAAGATGATGGCGAGACGGAGATTGTCAATGCCGATTTCTCTCTTGCGTATGGCGGTATGCTTTTGCTGTCTCATACCAACTTGCGTCTTCTCAAAGGACATCGGTATGGTCTTTGCGGCCGAAACGGAGCTGGCAAGTCGACACTCATGAAGAGTATCGCTGGAGGCAAGCTAGAAGGCTTCCCTCCCCAGGATGTCCTTCGAACCTGCTACGTAGAGCACAATCAAGGCGAGGATGCCGACATTAGCATTCTTGAGTTCATGGTTAAGGACCCGACAATTGCCTCAGAGGGCCGTCAAAGAATCTCGGAAGTACTGGCAGAGTTCGGCTTCACAGCCGGACCAGAAGGTCGTCAATCACAAAAGGTTGGGTCCTTGTCAGGAGGTTGGAAGATGAAGTTGGCCCTCGCTAGAGCTATGCTTCAGAAAGCTGACGTTCTACTGTTGGACGAACCTACCAATCATCTGGATGTCGCCAACATTGCATGGTTGGAGAATTATTTGAAGACTCATACGGATATCACCAGCTTGATTGTTTCTCACGACTCAGGCTTTCTGGACAATGTTACAACTGATATCTACCATTACGAACCCGGAAAAAAGCTTGGGCACTTCAAGGGAAACCTAGCTGCATTCGTCAAGGTTCGCCCAGAGGCAAAGGCTTACTACACTCTTTCGGCTTCTAATGTTCAATTTAAATTCCCACCTCCCGGTATCCTATCAGGTATTAAATCACAGACTCGAGCTATTATCCGTATGACGGGTGTTTCTTATCAATACCCGAAGGCGCCAAAACCTTCCCTTGCCGAAGTCAGCTGCCAACTAAGCTTGTCCTCGAGGGTTGCCGTCATTGGCCCCAACGGTGCGGGCAAATCAACTTTAATTAAGATCCTGACTGGCGAAGTCATTCCCACTACCGGCCGGGTTGAGAAGCATCCCAATTTGCGTATTGGATACATCAAGCAACATGCTCTAGAACACGTAGAAATGCACCTTGAGAAAACACCTAATCAATATCTACAGTGGCGGTACGCCAATGGTGATGATCGGGAGGTTTTCCTGAAACAGACTCGCATTCTATCGGATAAGGATAGAGAGCAAATGGATAAAAAGATTGATCTCGGCGACGGCAAGGGTGAGAAACAACTTGAGGCTCTTGTAGGTCGACAAAAGTGGAAAAAGACTTTCCAATATGAAGTGTAAGTGCGAGATCCTCCGTTATACGTGGAGTATAGAGGCTAACCTTATCATAGGAAATGGAGAGGTTGGCTTCCGAAATATAACTCGCAAGTCTCGAGGGAGACGCTGCTAGAGTGGGGGTTCGACAAAATGGTACAAGAGTTTGATGATCATGAGGCCTCACGGGAAGGTTTGGGTTACCGTGAACTTCAGCCCACTGTCATTTCGAAACACTTTGAGGATCTTGGTCTCGACCCAGAGATTGCCAACCATAACGAGATCGGCAGCTTGTCAGGAGGCCAAAAGGTCAAGGTTGTCATTGCTGGTGCCATGTGGAACAACCCACATTTGCTTGTTCTTGACGAACCTACCAATTTCTTGGACCGCGATTCACTTGGTGGTCTTGCTGTGGCAATCAGAGATTTCAAAGGTGGCGTGGTTATGATATCCCATAACGAGGAATTCGTTGGCGCTCTAGCTAGTGAACAATGGCATATCAACGACGGTCGAATGACGATGAAGGGCAACACCGCTATCTTGGCCGATCGCTTCGAAGACAGCAGGCCTGGAAGTGGGCTCAACAGCGGCATTGCCAGTACTGCAGCCAGCAGTGTTGTGAATAGTGCTGTCAACAGTACCGTCAACAGTGGGGTTGAAGACAACACACCATTAAAATTCAAATCAAAGAAGAAGAAGAAGAAGACCAAGAAGGAGCTTAAAGAGCAGGAGGTACGACGAAGACTGCGTCATATTGAATGGCTCAGTACCCCCAAGGGTACACCTCACCCTCCCGACACAGATGACGAAGAATAGATGATAGACCATTTAGATGCTTTTGTTGGGTTTACAGATAAGTCCAAGGGCACTCCGTATTCGCCTACTTGCGCATACAAGTTCTTTGTCGGTTAGATGATGCACAAAAAGGGGTACGCTTGGGATGGTCATAGATGCATAGAAGGTTTCTTCATGGCGTTCATATAGATAGGGGCTGGCGCAACGGGCACTGTCAAATTACTCAAACATGGTAATATTTTGGATTCCTAACAGACACGATGGGGTTACGTCACATCACATTACGTCTACAGAATGATACAGCAGGATATATTGTGCACAAATCTTCGGATTTGTACGACTAGATGAGCTATTGAATAAAGTCAGATTTACGGAATGATGAACGATGTGCGCGGCTTATCCAGTGATCAGCGAATTCATTTTGGTAGTTCTTTCAGGGGCGGAGGGCGTATATTCATAATCTTAGAAGGACAGATTTACCCGGGCACTTTACCCGACATTCGAGTACAGTACACAATTACGTGGCTAGCAGGACTCTTAACAGCGACAAGATTATTCTATGCAGGCATTTCGTTTTCCATTCTTACCCAACTCTGTAAGATAAGTTTGAACCAACAAGTATCTCCAGCCTGTTTTACATATGATCGGATGCCGTTACCAGGTCCACCCGTCACATTGCAGACCCCAAAGAGGCCATGCTGCAACACCGGCGAACCTTGACCATCATCCTTGCCGCATTGTTGCTCATATGCTTTTATAGGCTTCGATTCAACTCGGCGGATCATAGTCCGCCGTCGTGGATTTTGGGCCAGGATAGTGAAGATATGCTGAATAGTACCCTGGGCGTAGGTTTCTCTGCTGTCATTTCCGAGCCGATGATAAGGACTAGGTGAACGCATCAGGCCTGACATGACAGAATGTAGTTTGCGGAGATTTTCGTCATTAACCTTCCCTCGCGGCGGGACCGTCGAGATGCCATGACCATGGCTGGTGCTGTGAGGTCAGTGCTCGGAATGTCCATCTCATTTGATAAATCTTATAAATAATCGTTGTCAAGCTATAGCCTATGATTTCATAATCCATATATTTATCTTATGTCTATTCCTTATTGTTCAAGCGTTATTCTAAATTGCCAAAAAGTTATGAGCATGGGATCTGAGTGCTGACACCCAAGCCTCAAAACAGCAACTTAAACCTTACGTTCCTAGACGGCTTAAGGGGAGATGATAGCGTCACGGGATTCCCATCTATGGGAAAGAGTACGGACAAGGAACGTCCGGGGGCAAAGTCTTCCCATTCCGCATCAGCGGGGGCGCGCGGCTCATGGCGCTCTCATATGAACGCTATGCAGATCATAGTCGCTCGGGATCTGGGCAGCACCCTCGTTCTCGAAGACGACGTCGATTGGGACGTGCGACTGAAGACGCAGATGGGGACATTCGCGAAGGCGGCGCGAATGTGGCTAGATGATGAGCGAGAGAAACACCGGCGGATTTCGAGGCTGCGAAACCTGAAAACGACAGGATTACAACGATTAAGGAGGTTGTTGATGGGATTAGTGCCACCTTCATTTTCTGAGGGGACAAAGAAGCAGGACTCGAAAGCCGAGTCCACAATGGGACCAGATTCTAGTTCAGAAGTTGATTATAGGAGGGCAGTGGAAGAGGGCCTTGAGCGGGACAAGATCACCTTACTGTCAAACTTGCGCTTGAATACGGGGTATGGAACGCAGGCGAAGAGTCCTTACGGCGATGGCTGGGATATCTTATGGCTAGGCCACTGCGGCGCAGACCTTCCGACTCCGCGACGAGAGCCGCTACCGTCGCGCAGGAATCAGTTCTCTTCATCGCTGACGATATCCATCCCCGACGACGCGACAGTCCCGGCGCCGAAGCATCTAAAACCACACCCCTTTGCCCTGCCCGACAAGCTCGGCGAGGTATACCCACCGCACACGCGGATAGTGCACGCCGTAAACGGGAACGTGTGCAGTCTCGCATACGCGGTTAGTCAGACGGGCGCGCGGAAGCTCCTGCGGCGGTTCCGCCGGAAGGGGTTCGTCGATCAGTGGGACCTGATGCTGAGGGACTACTGCATGGGAGAATACGAGGAGGGCGAAAAGAATGATGGTCCGCCTGTTTGCCTCACTGTGCAACCGCCGCTCATCAGCCATCATTATGCTGGGGAAGAGGGCGCGTCTGTCTCGGATATTAGGGGACAAGGAGGCGGGCTTGCGAGAGGTAAGAAAGGGACGCCGTATGTACGGCTCAGCGTGCAGGAGAACTTGAGTCGCTTGGTTGCTGGGTTCCCGATGCATGAGTTGGTAGATCAGCTTCCTGATGCCGGGGATCCGTTATGGTAACTGTTTCGAAGGTAATGTCTGTAAGAAGTCTTCGACAAGGCGTACAACGCGGAGAAAGAGGTTCTCAGAATAACCTCTCGGGGCATGAGCGTTCACGTTTCATCATTTAAAAACCCATGAAGTGAAGAAGCACATAATTCATTCTTCTATTATGATTATACTATCTATGTTTAAAGGAGTGAAAGTGTTCCCTACGCCGTGTCTTTTTTTCCTGCGCCGTTGCCCTCGTGCGGGCGATGCTAGTCAATAGTAATGTAATGATCGCTTTGCCTGATTAATGCAAATCTTTCGTCTTATGAGTCCTCGTATTCCATGCCCAAATATTCATCATCGTTGTTCCCAATCATTAATGTTCAGTAACTCATGCCGAAGAAGAGCAGGTGATGGACCAGGAGCCCCAGATCTGCCCGGCGACCGTAGGGTTTGTGCAGACATTGAGGGTAGTGGCGGTCTCTCCCTCAGAGCAGTTCTTGTCCGTGAAGATATTTACTAATGAGTCGTGTTAGTCAAATTCGTAAGAGCAAAGAGGGAAAAAAGAAGAGTGAGGGCTTACCACTGCAACCCGCAGCAGCAGTCGTGAGACTTTCGAGGTCGACTGAAGAGACGTTGTCCGTAAGTTCGTGACATGTTCCAACATCGGATTGGTCAACTGTGTAGAAGCCGTAGTTGAGAGCAGAGCAGCCATCGGCGCCGAAGACGCGGAACTGGGCTAGACGGGCGCCATCGCGAGGGATCGCAACCGCGTGGGTGCCGACGGCAAGGGCAGAAACTGCGGCGATGAGAGTGGTGAATTGCATGTTGACGGTGTGTATGTGTTGAGTTGGGTAGGAAGCAAAGCTGTGATGTATACTGATAGAGTTATACTGAGAATAGTCGGTGGAATGTTGTGTTTAGTCCTGTTGAGCGATGATGAGTTGAGTTTGGATGTTAGAACTTCAACCTTGCGAATGACAACTTGAATGGACTTCCTTTATATATGCACCTGACCACGGCTATTTACGTTATTATTTACGTTATGTACTACTTAGGTGCCCACAATATATTCGTCCAATACGAAATGCAATCCGCCATAGCCTCAACACGAAATGCGGTCTGCCACCTGAGCAGACGACGATCACCGTATTTTGGGGTTGTTGGTCAGTTGTTCGTTGTCCCTAGCGTCCGAGCTTCCTCGTATTAGACTTTGTTGTTCCAGATAGGCAAGCCGCATAGCTGCGTTTACCCCTGCTTATTTACAGATTATAGATCACGCATTAGAGTTAACGGCCACGCTAAACTATTTGTTGAGAATACTTGTACGTACGTAGGCTCGCGTAGGTAAGGTAGGTACATAAGGTGCCCGAAGTAAGGGATCTGTTTCCAGGCGGGGCCGTAGCTGGGTTGCAAAGCCGCAACTACCGGACAAACCCCACAAATCCCATTAAATATCCACATTTAGCACCTCGCGCGGAACCATTTTCAAAGATTTATATACAGTGTACGCGTAGTTCATGTTTTGGTACGAAATGGTTGTAAACTTACGATGAAGTGCAACTTACTTGAGTAACATACATATATACAAGGACGAAGAAAACCAAATTGTTTATTTGATCTATTACTTAAGTAGCCCAGAGAGCGACTCGCATAAGCACAACGGATAAGCATAAAATAAGGTTAAAAGACCCCAGATATTTCACATCTATACTTACGTCATTGATCGGTCTTTACGGAAATAGTGGGAACTTTGAAAGTTGCCCTTACGTCTTAGCGGCGTTCAATATTGGTGATACTGATCCAGGTATGGGCGTACAAGTCGGCGTACAAAGCATCGGCAACGCCTTGTCGACGAATACCACGGCGCAACCGCTAAGCGTACTTGCATTAACTCGGGCGATTCGATGAGTTGTATAACCGGAAAAAAAAATTTTTATCCCGTGTTGGACTCACTTTTCGCGTCTTACAGTCACAAAAGAAACACAAATAGCCCAGCGCTACCCAAGCAAGGGAAGAGTAATCCTTGCCCCAGTCCGAACATCGCTTGAACCAACAGTTTGTAAGGAATGTTGGGAGTATTCTCTCGCTCTCTTTCTCTAAGGATGCTACAATTCGATGTGATTCACCGCCATTCGTGCCTTATAAATCCAAAGTAACGCAGAGAGAAGTTATACGAGGTATCCAGGGTGGTCTTCATGCAAATGCTAAGCACGTGACACTTCTGACAACATATTCTAACCTCAAATCATCTATTTAACCCTAAGACTATTGTAATTCTAACCACAGATGATTTTAGTATGGATTATCTATTGCTGCCTAGGAAGGTAGTTAACTTTCTAGGATAGGATAAGGGGTCACGGGAGGTTCCATGTTAACAGAACCAACAAGTAGAGTCCTCCTCCTCCTCCTCCTCAAAGTTCTATGAGATGCAGTACATCCCAAGTACGGATTAGCAAGTTCGTATAGCTGGTCGATTCGATTAGGAGGAGAGGGACTCCAGAGTATACAAAAATGAAATCGAATTATGGCTTAATAATATCAGGTTAACTGGACCTGGAATCAGAGGTAGCAACTGGGTCAAACTAAGGATATAAGAGCTTGGTATTAATGATGCACCTCTCCTTGTTGTATTTGATTCTAACAATAGCTTCATGCTGATGCCGTTACGGAACGCCATAGAATATCCCCTAGAGATCAAGGGTACCGGGCATAAGCCCAAAAACTAGCTAAATGGATTCTGCTATATAAATTAATTCTACAATGGCGATAAGTCCATGTAATAACTATCGGCAGCAAGAACCATGTAGATCGTTAGAACGAGATTTCTACCTTCTTATTCAGCTCATCGGCTAAGGGGCGTTTAGACCATACGGAACTTCGAGATTCATAAACACGAGCACGCTGGATGGCAAGCGGTAATGCCGTTAATTACTTTTGGTGATTGTGAATCCTATTGAAGAGGGCTTGTATCATATTTACTCATCCTCTGTTTCGGTCAGTTACTCTCCATATATGGCATGTGGAACCGAACACGAACTTCTCAGTTTCCACTCCTGCAAGCGCTGAAGCCTGTCGTATGTTGACAACATGGCGTATTCGCTAACTGGGAATAACTCATGGAGATAAAGGAAGTGGACAGTCCAACGATCACCATCCATCAACTACTTTGGGCCACTTTCTGGTTAGAGGGACACAACTGTCCTAACAGGAACCACACGTATAATGTGTTATTTAGTACAGTCAGCGTGAACCTTGTTTTCTGGTATAGTCTACGATTCGTAGGTTAGTGAGAATTATTTTGTATTTGATTATCGAATTGGTGGGCGCTTCATCGCGGCTCGATGTAATCGCCTGCACAGTGTTTCTTGGCCTGTTGCATATTTTATAGACCTAATCTGCTCGTCGACCATTCTAGACATCTTTCTTTCCTCGTCCTCACATTGTCATGAACCGTACGGAATAATTCTTGGGAACCAGGGGTGTTGAGCACAGGCCCAAAGCTTGTGTACATACACTGGCAAAATGTAATTATAGCTATATAAGTCGGAGTCTTCTTCCTCGTGCAATAACAACAATCAACGCTCGAACCACCACCAGTTAGAATCATGACACAGGCCTTCCAACTGCAAGCTCGCGGACTTGGTCCAAAAGTTCGTAAGATAAAAGCCCCACTTACTTCTTGCGTTTCCGCGGGCATCAGTTCTGAATTGCCAGGCGGTAATAACAGACCTCTACTTCCCGAAGGATGTTGATAGTGTTGAGAGGCGGATCTAACATAACCTCATGGTACGAGGGCAAAGGGACTAGCTGATCACAAATGAGAGCTTCCTACGAATTCCACCCCAAGGGGCGAGCACTTCTGATGGAACCACTGAGATGATTCACGCCATGGTACTCCCTACCAATAACAAACGTTATCAAATATATCGAGTTTCCGCGCAACAGAAGGTCGAAGATTACGATATTTTGGTAAGAAGACAACGGTACACTGAGGAAATTGCCTTTAAGAAGAAGTCTGCTCTGGCATTTGGCTAGTTAGGCAAAGTGGACGGGTATACAGTCCTGGCGAAGGAGCACACCACTAGTTGTTGCAACTGACTCTTCAGGCTTAAGCAAAGGGAGGTATTTGAAGACTACTGAGACTTTTTGTTCTTGCCGCACGCAATATGGCAGCTCGTTCTGATAAATCTGTCTGGGTATGATGCTGAAATTCTAAATTCTATATACTGCGCTAACTCTCCGAGTAGCGTACGAAGACAGCCTCGAGCTTGGATGAGTTCGTCGACTTGGTTGGCTGACTCAAGTCAGACTTTCTTCATGATTACATATCGTCATTAACTCGCCGTTCGACGGCCTCGCTTGATGACTTTTGTAAGATATCATCATCCTCTAGCGACGCTGAGACCAACATGTTGTAAAGTGCACACTCATAAACGAGCCATTACAGCTTCATTCAACCTGCTTTTCGCAGCCAATACGCCCGAGCAGTTCCTTCCGGTCACTGTGTCCGGGGAGGCTGACTGCCGAAGAGGACGCCACTCTTTTTACGCCAGTTCGGCGTTCCCATCCTTTCAGGTCGATGGACTCTACGCCCACCTCCTCCTCGAGTGGCTGAGCTTCTTCATATTCGTATTCCGCCTCACTCTCCACCTCGTCGTCACTGCGAGGGTCGTCAGCTGAGCCCCCTCTCAGGACTCTTGTAGCCACTCGAACGATCATGAAGAACCAGAAGATAGTGATAACCTGAAGACCGAGCAGCGTGTATAAGAAACCATACACCACCGGCTGAGAGAAACAAAGCGCGCCTTCAGGATTCTTGAATGGCTCCAGCCAGTGACGCCATCCATTAGGAATAGGAAGCGGCCCTTCCAAACTGGCATTGTTTCCGTAAAAGCAGCCGATGGGCATTACGTGGATAGCATCTCTCCAGATGCTCCAGCATACAAGGTTGTAAAACACGTGTCGAGCGAAGAACCATGAGACCATGAACAATCCGAACATAACGTCGCACAACGTCGAAAAGCCTAAATACTTGAGGCATTTGGCGAGCTGATAAATTTATTAGTGACATGGGATTAACGAGACGGATGTGCGAACAGGAATTTAAGAGCAAGGACTTACGGGAAGGAATATGTCCACAATGTCCATCAAGACAAGAATCAATATGCCAACCCGGGTGTGGTGATAATAATACGAGGCCGTCATTAACGCAATGGTGAGGAAATGGTGAGTGAGCATCTGCCAGTGATCTTTGCGACGTTCTTCGATATGAATAACCAGAACTTGCTGCAGCCAGAAAGCCCATTGCCCCAAAAAGTAAGCTTTGACGAGTCCAGTCACCTCTCGGTTTGGCCAACCAGTCCACAATTCTCTCATGTCCATAAACGAGGGTGAATTATAGTATAAGTACTGCGCGGCTGTCAGCCCAAATTTCGAATGATCGAGACCATTGAAGGCATAAAATGGATGGATCTGAAGAATCCATAAACATACCACACCGAAGGGCCAGAAGAAAGAATAGTAGACCAGAAGCCAGGCTTGTTCAGAGAATCTCGTCACATCTTTTCGTTTTTCCAAGCCCCAATGTTTGGCCAATGGAGCAAAGACATGTTCCATCAATCCGGCTCGCAGTCCAGTAAAGAGAACAATGCAGAAAGAGATGAAGTAGTAATCGTCACCGCCGACAGCATATTCCCCGGATTCTGGATTATTATAGGATAAAGTGAAGAATTTGAGCGTATGAGATCGCGCCTTCGGGATAAACGTGTGGGTGAGAAAGATGAGAGCTATCAGATTAAAGGATAACCCTGCCAAGAACCTCGCTGGTTAGCTAGCGAGACGAGACCGGAGCGACGAGGATTATACCCGTTTCCTGCCGATGAGAATAATACTATCATGAGAGCTCAATTTTGACTAAAATGGGAATCCTTCTGAAACGGAACCATCAGAGATACACGTACCTATCTGATTATCTAAAAGCCAACGTGTTAAGCTCTTGATGGTGCCGTCGCCTTTCCTCTTGACTCTCCTTATTAAGACCTTGTTATTGCTGGTTTGCATATAGAGCGGGCCATTCATAGAATTGCGTGACTGAAGGGATGGCCTTCTTGTGTTTGGAGTGGTGGGTGTCCTCAGCCTTTCGACTTTTAGCTCCCTAGGAATGGCATTGATATCCAGAGTTAATCGAGGACCGGTATCGGCTACATCGTCTAGCGGCGGTGGCGGCGGCGGCGACGCTGACATCGACCTGTCCGCCATGTCTAGTGGAGGAGGGTATGATTATGGCGAAAATACAACCGATAGCGCTGTTGGTGGGCGGGAGGTAGCCTGAACTCCCAGGCCGAGAGGAATTTCAGGCGCTTTGCTACTTTGCTACACGGGTTGAACGTTGAGAGCGAGCGACGATATGGCGTTACGACCAAGGGCTAGAGTTATGCGCGGTGTTCCTTTTGGGCGGAACGCTGGAGAGAAACAGGGTAGTGCCACCGTCTCACCTCAGCGAGTAAATGAGGAAGAAGTTCCAACAACAACACAGCCACACAAGTCAGTTCCAACAGCCCACAAGTCGCAACACACAACGACTTGAGCAACAGACCGGCTGAGTGAATCGCAGGTCGCAAGTAATGCGCGGGAGCTCCAGATGCGGTGCTGTGGGAACTTCGTGGGAATAGTAGGATATGGATAATGGATGATGGATAATTGTTGAGAGCTGGGAGCCGAGACCTTGGGCAGGTCGTGGACCTTGAACCAGCCAGCTGTGGTTCGCTCTTGAATTTCTTTATTTTTTGATAGGTGAATTTCGCAACCGAGCGGATGAGTTTGCAAGCTGGCGATCCAGCGGCACCCTTGGCAGCTTTTTGCGCCCAATGGCGTTGCACGATTAGGGGCGGTGAAAGAAAGATTGGCAGGGGACGTGCGTGCGACCACTTCCCGGTCGGGCAGTGATGGGGCTTCCGCCGGTACATGCATCTTGGCGACCATCTACGCTAGACGGCAAGTACCCATGGCCGCACCGCTTTTGCTCTCTTTCCGGGAGGAGGGGCTAGCAATATGGCAGTCGTGAAGATGAGGGGACCACATTCGAGTTTCCCCTGACGATAGCGGGGTTTTGATGCGTAGGGTACCTGTTAAAACGTCAATTGAAACCGCTATCCGAACTTTATTTAAAATGTGCCGCCTCTGTGCTACTTCTGTACCACCTCGGGAAGCAGGTCCCGGCTAGGGTTCCCTAACAAAGAAATGACAAGTAATATTTTAGTTCGCCTGGTAGCTTAGATACACCTAGGTGATAGGTTACGGGATTAGATGCGTACTACGATGTAATAACATCAATCTTCCTCAACAACAAAAGTATTCTACAAATTATAATGACAATTTGCAGTGACGGGAGCTTAATTAGGTATTTTGACAACTTCCAGTTCCAAGGTTCCCCGCAGTAGTCGTCGGCAGCTTGTGCTGCTATGCAGCTATTAGTCCGAAAGCGGTCACACACCTGCATACACTTATACAAACCATTGAATGCCTGCTCAGGTACTAGATGGTAAGGTATTAGACCAATGGTGTTTCTTACCTTGCGCACGCCGGTTTGGAGGCCGGCGAGTCGCCCGAACTTGAAGTAGGTATATCATGAAAAGAAAGTCTTGCAAAGTGGGTTCTTAGTAGGTAACAGAGAGACCCTTGGCTGGAAATAATACCTGGGTTATAGTTAAGTAAGCAACTTGAACCAACTAAGTGCTCATTCTCCAATGGTAGGTATAATATTGTAGGAGGACCGGTGAGCACTCAATAGGGTGAAACAAAGAAAAAATAAGGTTGTTGGGTGAAGTCGGTGAGCCACAACGTGGCTTATTACCTAGGTCAGGACCTCGGAATCTTAGCATAGGTGTGGCTTGTCCGATCCAATTGGTAGCGGGGTACAGTGTGAGAAGAACAGTCGCACGGGCCGCAATCATGTGTGACGCCACTGTTCTCTCTCTATGACAAACCAATGCGCCATCAACACAGCCTTAACTGTCTAGGCAGCTCCCTCAGCTTCCAACTCCGTCTACGTATTTGATTCTCCGTGGTTCCTGCGATCCTACAACAACCATCGACTACATTTCCATCATCTCCGATACCTCAACATCTCGGACCAATCGACAAGCGCACGACCGAATCGCGAGTAGAAAGACGACCAGACAAGCGGCTTCCCGGCAAAAAAGTCACCATGGCTGCCAATACCAAGTACACCCCCGCGCCGACCCAGGACCCGGAAGAGGGCACCTGGTCTCAAGCGCCTCCATCCTACCAGTATGACGAGGCATCTTCGTCTGCCCCCGGCGTCTTCGGTGGTGCGCCGCGCAGCAGCGAGGACAATATCCCCGACGACTTCAAGTTCGGCGGCTCCGTCGCCGAGGCTACTGTCGACATTCGCAACCAGTTCATTCGCAAAGGTGAGATTCTCTAGCGGCCGCTGTATGTTGCAGGCGCGAGCAGTTGCTGACATCCCACCTCCTCACCGCAGTGTATACCATCTTGACCGCGCAACTCGTCGTAACGGCTATCGTGAGCGGACTCAGCTTCTGGAGCAACGACTACAAGGCATGGATCCAGTCGCACCCAGCCCTCGTCTGGGTCTCGGTAAGCAACACCCCGCATCGAAATATGGCCTCGCGAGAAACTACGTAGCTAACCTCCCAAACAGCTCTTCGGCGCCATCGGCTTCATGTGCCTGACGTACTGGAAGCGCAAGTCCTACCCGACCAACCTGCTGTTCCTCTCCGGATTCACCCTGCTCGAGGCCTACACCATCTCCGTCATCGTCTCCTTCTACCAGACCCAGATCGTGCTGAACGCCGTGATCCTGACCGGCGGCATATTCGTGTTCCTCACCTTGTTCGCCTGCCAGACCAAGTACGACTTCACGTCGTGGATGCCCTACTTGTTCGGCGCTCTCTGGGGCCTCCTGCTCTTCGGCTTCATGGCCGCCTTCTTGCCCTACAGCAGTACCGGCGAGCTGATCTACGGTGGCCTCTCTGCTCTCATCTTCTCTGGATACATCCTTGTCGACACCCAGCTCGTCATACGCAAGCACCACGTCGAAGAGGAGATCGCCGCCGCTATCAGCCTCTATCTCGATATTATCAACCTGTTCCTCGCCATCCTGCGAATCCTCAACAGCCAGAGCAACAACTAAAGTTGAATTCTATCATGATGGTTTTGATGGGTCAAGAATTGCGTCAAGTCTATTACTCAGAGATAGCAAGGGAATTTCTAGGGTCATGGCGTATTAGGGTGATTTGAAGGTTAATGGGGATATTTTCTTAATGGCTAGATGCCGTCTTTCAGTTTTGTTCGTTTGTCTGTTTCATTGAGTTTCCATGAACCTAAGGGGTGTGTTTTATGGTGAGCCTGTAAACCTAGTTTCATAAAATGAATTATATTCACCTTCCAGCGTCAAGGCTCCGTTTCCGATTCTTTTCATTTGCACGGATGTAAAAGTAGAATTTCTTTTGTGAATCAAATAGTTCTAATATTTGATATCTGCATTAGGGCACTAATACTAGGAGACGACACATAAAGTTAAAATGCCCAGATAATAGGCTGAGGGAAAAAAGGCCTCGTTTCTTGCAAAGGTACACTAGACAGCAGATACTCCCGTCCCATCACGGGATCTCATCAAATCGAATTATGTTTGTCAGTAGGTCTGAGGAAAACCCACACTCATGACAATTCTGTCGTCTGTACTCCAAAGGTCGTCAGACATATATCATGCTTTTTCAGGGAATCTCGAATACTTTTCCGGCTCTGTATTCCTGACAAATCCATTAAGTATTCAGCTATGCATGAGGAAAAGAAGCCCATTAAGCGGTATCAAATTTTTGCGTGCGCCCTATCAGACACGTTCGCCGGGAATATATGAGAGTCTCAAACACCCAACGCCACCGGTTTGTCCTTTTCTTGGCATGACCGAGGTAGAAACTCGAATAACAAGCAAAGTGAGGATGTTTAGTTGCCGTCCTGTTCGCCGTTGGCCTCGGGTGTTGCGTTGGAAGCAGCGGCGGCAGCAGCCTCCCGATGCATCCTGGCCTCGATCTCGCGAAGCTGAGACTCGCGGGCCAAAAGCTCCTGTCGCTTCTCGTTGATCTCGCGCTGGACCTTGATCTCGATTTCGCGTAGCTTCTCCTCTTCGCGGCGGAGTTGTTCTTCCTTTAGACGGACAGATTGGGACGCCAGGTCCTCGGGGTTCATGGATGAATCGCTGTAGTAAGTTAGCTAAGACCAATTAGAGAAAATACCAGAAAGGCTACGTACACTCCAGCACCACCTTCAACGCTCTTGCTAAGCTTCTCGGTACGGTAGTTTTCGTAAAGGAAGTCATGAGTGATCTCCTTTAGGTCAGCGAGATGGCTGTGGAGAAGTGCGGATCGAATAGCCAGGAAGTCGGAATGACGAGGGTTGTCAACCTCGACAACACCCCAAGGGTATTGTCGAGCACGAACTTGGCGGCCGCCAATCTCAACGATATCCTCTGAGCCCACAATAGCGAATGGCATGAGTCCTCTGAGCTCAGCATTTTCTTCAACAGTATCTTCGTCGTCTTCCTCGATATCATAGGGGAAATTGTAGACGGGGATGCGGTAATGCTCGATGTCTTCCATAACCAGTTTCTTTGATTCAGCGAGTTCATGGGGTGTAAGGGAGTCAGCTCGGCCAATAACGGGAATAACGTTGGCACGAGGAGCGAGGCGCCGCATTAGTTCGATATCGAGCTCTCGAAGACTATATAACAATGAGTGAGTCAAGTTCAGATCCGATTGGACGGGCTGACATACCCATGACCTGTAGGGGCAATGAAGTACAGCATAGCATGTACACGGTTATCCCTGAATCTGGGGTTACGCTTGATACGCGACTCCTCGGCCAAGATGTCGTCATATTGTCTCTCGAGATAGCCAACGATCTCCGAGAAGCTTTGGGCAGGATTAGCATTCAAATTGTAGCTATCAACCAGGCATCCTGCTTACCTTGCCTCATTGTCAATCTGGTCACCGAACCCAGGTGTATCAACAATGGTCAACGAGATACGTGTTCCTTCCTCATCCAGCTCGAGCTCTATAGGTCTGTTAGGGTCAATTGGATGAGTGATGCACCATTATACATACCGACAGTGATAGGCTTGATCTTGACACCCTCTTCAACATGAGCAGTGCTAGGATCATCCGAGTCTTTATGAGTCAGGACACTCTTGCTGCAGAGTGTATTGACGAAGGTAGTTCGACCTAAACGACATTGTCAGAGCCTGCAATGTCACAACAGGGCCAGCAGCTTTGTTTTGCATGACCTAAACGGGAACACGACGGTCGGAGAGGGTCGACCGCGGCTGACGAGAGTCGTACCTGTGCCCGAGGCGCCACAGACCATCAAGCAGAACTGAATTCCCTTCTTCACATTCTTCTTCCGACGCATCATCTTCTGGGAACGCATCACGGCGACTAGTTAGCAACAGCAGCAAACGGTGGTAGTCAGTGGTAACGGTGGCAGGCAAAGCAATAGACCAAGATGGTGTGGTTTGTTTCCGCGAGGCGGTCAGGAAAGGTTCGTGACAAAATTAGACACCAGACTGGATAGGGGATTTACTCACGGCTGGGGACGACATATTAGGCTAGTGTTGGGGGTTCGCGAAAAGGAGATTGAGGTATGGGCGGGTGGAATTGGAACGAACTGATCGACAGACGGTGCACGCGGATGAAGACGTTGAAGTAGACGAAGAGATGAAGCGAAATGGGTATCTTGAGAAACTGTGGTTTGATGGGAAGGGTTGATGGCGATGCGTCTGGTGGTGCCTGGCTTGGTGAAGGCCGAGAGAAGGATTGGGGAGAGCAACGGGGAATTTTGGGCCGGGTACGCTAGAGGTTGTTGATGCTGCAATTTGAAGCAGCACAAAATCAGAACAGGGGGAGGTGCTGTACTTACTGATAGTGCAGTGTATACCCGTGGCAGGCGGCAGAAGGACTGGGGCTATTTGCTGGAGCCGCTAGGTACGGTACCACTTACCTTGGACTACTCCTACCTATAGGTACCTTAGGTAATAGGTAGTACCTACCACAATACGAAGTTGAGTCTCACTGTACCGTCGTCTCCCGATCACGGTGTAATACATCGTTTGTACGGTGAACTACCTACATTATGTAGGTAGTACTACATTCCTGAGCAAGATACCAATGCATGGACCTTATCAATCTTTAGTTACTTACTTAGATATCAAGTAATTGTACTGAATAGCTTCCCCATATCAGAAACTAGGTGCCAATTCAGGGGTAATAATAAGAAACACTGTTAAATAATAGGATAGAAAGAAACCTTAGCCTCAGGAAGGGTCAATCATTCAAAGCCCCACTTATGGGTAAACAGTGTTGAAAGCTATCACATACAGTATGGTGTACTGTATTTTCAGTGTGAGATATGATACGAAGCAGCAGGAGACAGAACTGCCCCACCAGCACTCAATCAGATGAGGTGCAGCAGCCGTCTCGATCTACAGAGTCCAGACAGGTCTCCGACCTAGGTATATCTGCCCAGTCACTGGACGCGTAAACGCAGCCTCGGGTGCAAGGAACTTTAGGTAGGTATCGAGCACATTTGTCCACTGTAAAGTTCCCTAATAAGGGTAGCAGTGTGCAAGGTACTACGTATGCGCTAAGAGGTATGCATCTTGTTATCATCTCATAAGGGTCTCACTTATATTCACGGGCCTGAACAACACTTCACATATCATCTCCAGACTGAGTTGCCAGAAGTCGTCTTTTTCGAACTTGGGTTCATTACTTGTGCCTACTACCTAAGGTAGCCCACTTCCATTATATACGTATTTTCAAGATTATTATTACAACGCCCGCCCAGGCGCTAGCCGACCTCTGTAATATCACAGCCGTGCCAACCCAGTACGACGGACGTTTCTCAAGCTCACCGTGCCCGCATTTAGTCAACTCCGCAACCTTCTAACAGCCAGCCAAAGGCTGTGTCGCCCAGTTGATACTGCGCTTTGAAGACTGAACGTCCGTGTTAGAGTTTTGAGCGCGGGATTCGCCATGATTAGCCCGTGCTATTTTCAATGACCATCTGGCCTTAAGTCATCTCTGATGCTCTGCATCTACAACCTGTTACGTCACGGCCAGCTTCACTCTACGCACCCCTCTCATCCAACCATTGCCTATATCGTCAGTCACAAATCGCAACCATGAATACTCGTCCGCCAATCGAATCACCTAGTGAACAGGCGGCTCTCTCTGTCGCCTTCAATAATGATTCGAGTCGTTTCGCTGTTGGCTTAGATTCTGGATTCTGCAGTACGTCAGCCCCTTCTTTTTGGGTCTATTATTCCATCTCTCCCAAACAGCACTCACTTACGTTGAAAATAGTATTTCTGGCAAGCACGTGTCAGGTACAAACCGCAAGAGGTAAGTTTATATAGAATACATATCTACAGAAACTTGCTTAAGTTTCTTTGTAGTTTTCAATGCCGGCCTCGGCCTCGTTCAGATGATGGGTAACGCCAACTACCTTGCGCTAGTGGGCGGTGGCCGGTCCCCCAAATTTCCTCAGAACAAAGTCATTATTTGGGACGATAGTAAAGGAAAGGTGGCGTTTGAGATCGCCGCCTTGACTGCTGTCCGCGGCGTTCAGATCACCAAAACTCGTGTTGTTGTGGTTCAGCAAAACAGCGTACGTCTCTATGCTTTTGAGAAGCCACCGAAACCATTGGCCAAGTACGAAACCGCGGACAACTTACTAGGCCTGTGTTGCCTGACCGACAAGTATCTGGTATTTCCTGGTAGAACCCCAGGTCATGTACAGGTCGTACGGCTCGCTACGGACAGCGTGAGCATTTTGCCCGCCCACTCATCAAGTCTCAGAGCTCTTCAGCTTAGTGCAGATGGTGAACTTCTTGCAACCGCAAGTGAAAAGGTAACTTGATTGCTAGTCCTCCTTCTTTACCTCATGCTGTTGCTAATTACATTAGGGGACACTCGTGCGGATCTTTGCGACTGGTAGCGGCGCAAAATTAGCAGAGCGAAGACGTGGTAGCGAAAACGCCACGATATTCTCGTTGCGCTTTAGTCCATCGGGAAATATGTTGGCCTGCACATCAGACAAGGGCAACTTGCATATCTTTGACGTGCCCAACTCACGCAGACCTACATCATCTGCAACCCGCTCAACTGCACCTATCTCACCGTCTGCTGCCCCTCTTAGTTCTTCGCCAAATCCAAACACGGATGCGACTAATAAATGGGGCTTTCTCAGCAATATCCCATTTGGCCCCTTCTCAGATATTTATTCATTCACCTCTGCCGCATTTGATACTGGCAGTGAACCTCTACAAAATAATCACAACATGCGCCGCCTAAGCGACAACGCCGTCTTAGGGACAACACGGCCAGTCAAGGGCGTTATCGGCTGGATCGATGAGGGCAGCCTACTTGTTATTGGAGCTGGACAAGATGCGCGGTGGGAAAAATTTGTCCTGCGAGAGGGCGAAGATGGTCGTCATGTATTGGTCCGTGAGGGCTGGAAAAGATACCTAGGGAACTGACAACTATGAATAACATCTGGAACGAGTGCAGTTCAAAGTCGAGATTCAGGGTTGTATGTATGAGATTTTCGTTGATTGGAATTGATGTTGGCGAGGAGTATTGGTCACAGGGAAAGGCAGGCGTTCAGGAAGGCGGGAGCAGTACACTTGTTGCATGGTCTGCCATTGTATCTTTCTTACTGTGACGAGGTTCATGCAATTAGCTATGCTGAACTCGGGCCAGTACTCAATCGATGTTGATATTTCAGGGTAGATCATTTCGCTAGTCGCTAAAATCACAAACTCATCTCAACCTCTATGAATGGGGAGACCTCGTGCGGCTTCGCCGTCTCCTCTTGCGATATCCGTCCCTATTTCCATCCCGATCGTCAACTTCGTAGCCTTTCTCTCGTTTATCGGCTACTCGATGATCCTTCCGACGGTCACGATCCCTGTCCTCGTAATCTTTACGACGATCCCCATCGCGGTGTTTATCATAATCACCGCCTCGCCTCCTGTGTTCCCGATCTCGTTCTCTTGAGCGGTCCTTCCTCTGAGGAGTTATGTCTCGGTCACGGCGTCTCTCATCTTCTACCGAAGGTGAAATATCACGCCTAGATCTTCTACTACTTCGACGGTCATCGCTTTCGTCCCTTCGCGAGCGGTGACCGCTCCTGTGGTGATGGCGGTGTTTCCTTTCTTTCTTCTCTTTGCGGTCATTTTCTTTGTTCAACGCCTCCTCGACTTCGCGCTTCTTTTCCTCGATTAAGAAACCCTTCATAGGATCGTCGTCGTCATGCTCTTGAATTAACTTCTGTAGTTCAATCTCCTCCTTAATCATAGGCCTCCTACTTTCTTGCTCCTCTTCCTCATCTTCGTCGTCGGTTGCTAGGGCTTCGCCCTTCGCTCCTTTCTCCTTACGCTGGACATCTGCCCAGCCGACGGCAAACTCTTCGGCGTCCTCGTCGTCCCGAGCCTTATAGCGCGCATGGTCGACGCGAACCAATCGGCCGGCGATTTCGGCGCCGCCCAAGTTGTCTACCGCGAGGTCGCAGCTCCGTTGGTCTTCGTATTTCAACCATCCAAATCCTTTGCTTTTCCCTGTTTCCTTGTCCCGTGCTAACTTGAGGAAGACGGGCTCTCCGTACTGCGAGAATATGGTGATAATGTCGCCTTCGGTCAACTCATATGGTAAGCCGCCGAAGTTGACGAAGGCAGTGTCGCGATAATCAGTATGCCAGGACGCTTCCGGAGACCTGTTATGAAATGGTGTTAGTAAAATTGAGCATAATAGCAAGTCTTTGAGCCCGAGTTTTAGTATACTTACACACCATTCTCTATCTCGCGTTTGTTAAGCGCCTGGATGGCGCGGATCTGGTTCATGTTGAATGTGCATAGGATTTACATATGAACGTAGGCTGACATAGACGGAGCGCAGTAGGGATTGCGTATAAACTAGGACGATTCTGTAGCTGTAAATGAGGCTTAAAGGTCAAGGCTACAAGATTCAAGAATTATAATGCCTCCTGCAAGGCTGTGACATAGTGCTGAGTACAACGCTAACTCGGGTACATACCAAGATGATTAGTGCCGATCCACAGGGATGCACCTACTGGTACTAGGTACTAGCCTAACCTGGCAGCGAGCTGTCATGGGGAAACGTCGGACCGCTAAGCTGTCTGCTACAGAGGGCCAAAGTGGGAAATTTCCCAGGCTCCCCTTTCGAACCAATCCGGTGAGCTTGTGCCAGGGGGTGCAGGGGATGGCTGCAGATGGTGGTGCATCCTGTCTCGCTTTAATTCCTTAATTCTTCTTTAATACACGGATGCCACAAGCATTACATGCGCATACCAAGTTACCAAGCAACGCATATCGTCATACGATCGTCCACTTCTTTGTCTAGCTGGCACCTACGCCCGCTCGGAACTCAGGAGCTTTCAGCAGCAGGCTAACCTTTAAATGCCACGTACTTGCTCAGATTCCAACCGTTATTCAACTTCATACGCGCCTACGGTGTAAGTCGATAAATACGCGTTCTCGGCGTCGCAAGGCAGTCGACATCGCTCTTTCAAGTCTGGTTTAGCCCCCTGCGGACTGTTCGTCGACCCCCAAATGCTCTACTTCGGCATACATCAACCATGACGGCGAACCCGAATCGGTATTCCACTTACACTAGTACTTCGGTCGGTACCGGTTCCGAGGGAAAGAAAGATGACCAAAAGAAGGACATGTGGAGCTCTATGCTCGACTCCGTTGCGAGTGGCAAAAGACTCCCCGAGAAGAACATGCTGGTGCTAGGTGCGATCCTCCTCCCCAGCTCTTGCTATTCCGGGTGACGTTAACAAGGGAGAACAGGTGGTTCGGTAGATTCCCAGCGCGAGTTTGTGGAGGCACTCTCGAGCCACGGTCAGCGACGGAATACGGACGGCGAAAATGTACCGCCCATAGCCAACAGCTTTGCCCTGGGATACACATATTACGATGTGTTGGACGCCGACCAAGAAGGTTCAGTCAGCCATGTTCTCTCAGCCACAATTACGCTGACTTAGTGAAAGATATCCTGGCTCGGATTTCGCTCCACCTCCTCACCAGTCCGGCCCCGTCGTTCGCATCTCTTATCAAACCGCTCTTGACCCCCCAATCGATACCGAACACCCTGATAGTAATACTTCTCGACTGGTCACAACCATGGTCATGGATGCGCCAACTACGCGAATGGCTTCTTTTACTACGGAGTGTTCTTCTCTCTCTTAGCCCTGAGTGCAAGGAGGCTATGGAAGAAGTCATATCCAGCTGGCGTGAGCGAGGACGCACCGGTGGATCCGTCAATCTGGATGGGACTGGCGCGGTTGCCACCGAGGGAGATGTTGCATTACCACTCGGACCTGGGGAGTGGGAAGATGCCCTTGGCCTTCCCCTCTGCGTGGTCTGTCAAAACGTGAGGACTTATCGCCGTGTTTCAAACTTGGGGTACTAATTATAAATATAGTCAGAGCGGATAGATTACCTCGAGAAATCACAGAGTTGGAAAGAAGAAAAGTTCGATCTAGTTCTTCAATATTTAAGAACAGCTCTGCTACGGCGTAAGCATCTATCTACAAAGTATATGGGCTAAGCTGCTAACTTTGACGCAGATGGAGCCTCCCTCATATATACAGCACCCAGCATGATGACACCACTACAGACTTTAATTCATGCGAGCCTAGGCATACGCTCGTTACTCAAGCGATCTCCCCTCAAACACAATGTGATTGATCGGGATAAGATTGTGGTCCCGCCAAACTGGGATTCATGGGGCAAAATCAGAGTACTACGTGATGGATTCGATGTCGAGAGTGTCAGTGAAGGCTGGTCCATAGATATCAACCAGCCTGCCCCTGCAGTCAAGTCTTACGCGACAAATGGCGTAGGAGAAGGCGAGACACATGAGTCCCACGAAACGTCGGAACCGGAAGGATCTGCGGTTGTGACGTACGAAGAGCATGTGCAAGACACCAGCCTGGACACATTACAGCTCGCACAGGGAAATCAGGATACTAACAAGCTTGAGTGGCCATCTGTCGATACGCAAGCGTTCCTCAGCAACCAGCTCAGTCGGCTGGAACAGCAGAAGAAGGATGACGAGAAGACGATCAAAGAGAACTCATTTGCGCAGGTTGCGACAGACGACATCATCAGCGATCACATCGGACCGGTGCAGTTCAATATGGGTGGTATCCAGGTTGATGCTGACGATATGGTGCAACGGCTTAAGGTAGGACCCCTTTCAGCTTGGCTTCAAGCGCAGAACTATAAAGATTAACACATTTCCAGGACCGGCAAGCTTATGGACAGTCACCTGAGCCACTCGCCTTGGATGATGATACGCAGGCTGAACCCGCGCCCCAAGTAGACACGGTTACGCTAGCGAAATTCTTCGGCAACCTCATGAACAGAAAACCGGGGTCTGGAGAAACCCTGGGCAAGACATAACAAAGTTCATACTCAGAGTCGGTTGTTCGAGCGTAATTCTCAGAAATTGCAGTGAAAAAGCATGGCTCTGCTCCAGGCTTGATGGCTATATACGACGCATAACCCTTATGAAGCGCCGGTAGCGAGGATAATAAAAAGGAATTGGCCACAGGAAGCATGAGAAGCATGAATTACGTCGGGGCAAGCTCTAAACGAAGGACACTGGAGAGAAGATGCATCCATCCATGCAACTATTGCTCCGTTTGTATCAACAGCCTTTGGTGACACATAGCAATGTTGCGGAAGTAGGGAGACGGCGGGGATCCAGCATCAGTACCCCAGATACATACAGCACACAGTATTCGGAGTTCTTTGAAGGGATTGTCTAAGAATTTCTGTATTATGGCTAAGACTGTGGAATAGATACCCCAAATGAATTCAGTGAAAGTCAGGTCTCAACTCTCAATCGTCGAACGGTCCGCTGTATATTCCATGAAACCGCATACGGAAGGTGACGACTATGCGAAGTTCTTATACCTACCTGACAGTTAGTATGCGGTCCAACGGGGCTGGTATTAACCCTAACCTGTGCCAGGGACCTATCTAGGTGTGGGGGCAAGGGTGCATCTGTGGGGACCTTACAGCAGGTAGCATCCGAAATACCGGCAGGCAAAGAGGCAGGATGATGGCCTATCGCGGGGTAGGTACAACTTGAACATGTGCCAGCGCTCGTTGCGAAAATCCAGCCGGAGCCGAAGCTGTTAGCCGCACTTCCGTCCCTCCCGCAGCGCATTGCCGCCTTATCCTAACAGCTTACCTATATCTCATATCCCATATCTCACAGCCGCTATAAGATCTGCTCGACAGTCCAGTTCCACCGGGGGTGGCTTATGTCCTGCGCTTCGTTTATCTAGATTGTCATGACTGCCGTCGTTCGCAACGGAACGAGACTATCGCGATGATGTCCGCACAGCTACAACAACCGTCTGACCGAGCAGCTTCCGCTACGGCTGCGGTGCCGGACATTGCTGCGTCACACGAACCTCATGGCTCTTCCAATGGCGCACCTGTTATACCCCTGGTGAATCGTGTTGCGCAAAGCAAGAGCCCTTACGTGCGGGCACGCGCCAACAGCTTGGTAGCATGGCAGCTTTTGGACGACGAGGCCGTGAGCCGTGCCAGCACAGAGAACAAGCTCATCTTTCTCAGCATAGGCTTCCTTGCATCTCATCGTAAGCTGAAGGACACACGATATCCCGATCTTCTCGAGCCGATTTCACTAACTGCAGCCTCCCAGACTGCCATCTGGCCCATGTCGAGTCCTTTTCCGATCCTACGCTCGCCACACTTCTCAACAAAGAGTTCATTCCCGTCCTCGTCGATCGCGAGGAGCACCCCAACTATGATTACATATATATGAAATACAACGAGTCTCTCAATAGCGTTGGGGGCTGGCCGTTGAACGTTTTCCTCACGCCCGATCTCGAGCCTGTCTTTAGTGGCACGTACTGGGCGCCGCCCGGTGTTACGAGCAGCGCTTCTAACGTGGACGAGGCCGATGGGGCCGACAAGCCATTAGATTGGCTTACTGTGGTTAAAAAAGTGCATTCCTCCTGGAAAGATGAAGAGTCGCGTGTCCGGGAAGAAGCTCAGCAAAATTGCATTGAACTAGCACAAGTTATAAGCGAAGGAATGGTGGACCATCCATCGGATGTCCCTGGAGCACAACACGATATATCCGCTGTCGACTACGCCCAAGATCTGGACGGTGAGCTCGACTTGGAACAGATCGAAGAGGCTTTTGCACGGATCACTCGAACTTTCGATTATCCTTTCGGTGGCTTTGGCCAGCAGGACAAGTTTCTCACACCATCAAAACTCTCGCTTATGCTCAGGGCCACACACTTTCCGTCCGAGGTTCAAGACGTGGCCGGGCCCAAGGACTGCACCTTTATTAGTGACTCGGCCCTTCATACCTTGCGCCGTATTATTCACGGCGCTATCCATGATCATATCGGCGGAGGCTTTCATCGCCATTCGGTCACAAGAGATTGGTCTTTGCCGTCATTTGAAAAGATGCTCATTGACAACGCTCTTCTTCTAGGCTTGTTTCTAGATGCATGGCTTCTTTCGGGAGGACACTCCCATGAAGAGCTTGCGGAAACGGTGAAGGAGGTGGCCGACTACATCACAAGCGAGACTATGATGTCTAGCCAGGGTGGATTCTTCACTAGTGAAGCAGCCGACTCTTGTAGTAAGAGAGGTGACCCGGCTATGCGTAATGGTGCCTTCTATCTGTGGACGAGAAAGGAGTTTGACACGGCCGTCGGCGACGAGAACGAAGCCGAGGTTGCTGCAGCCTATTGGGATGTTCAGGCAGACGGGAATGTTGATCCGATGCATGATCCTCTCGATGAGTTTCTAAATCAGAATGTCCTACGAATTGCTAAGACACATGCCGGGCTCGGCAAGCAGTTGGGCATCTCGGCTGCTGATGTGACACAGCGTATAGCGTCCGCGAGAGAAAAACTACGCATTTACCGCGAAAAAGAACGTGTTCGCCCAGTTGTCGATACGAAAATTGTGGCAGCTTACAATGGCATGGCTATTGTCGCTTTGTCGCGAGCTAGCGCTGTCCTCTACGATCAAGACCCTGAGCGAGCGGCTAAATATCTGGCGGCTGCCAAAAATGCGGCACGATTTATCAAATCGCAGTTGTGGGATAGCAACCAAAGGGTACTATACCGAGCATATTGTGATGGTCGTCTCGCTACTACAGGTTTCGCGGAAGATTATGCTTATTTGATCGAGGGACTTATAGAGCTTTATGAGGTTACAGCAGATGAGTCATGGCTTCAATGGGCCGATGAACTGCAATCGGTCCAGATAGCCCGGTTCTACGATGACACGCCGTCTATGGCAAACGCTAAGTGCGGAGGCTTCTATTCAAGCACCCATGATGCGCCCCATACTATCCTCCGCGTGAAGGAAGGCATAGATGGTTCGCAGCCTTCAGTGAATTCAGTCTCTGTTTCCAACCTATTTAGACTTGGCGCGTTGCTCAACGATCAAAAATACAATTACCTGGCAAAGGCGAGCGTCAATGCTTTTAGCGCCGAGATTCTAGAACATCCCAACCTCTTTCCGGGCTTGCTGTGTGGCATCATACCGTGGCGGCTGGGAGGCCGGCACTGGGTCTCTGTAGGCGAAGATGACACTGCCAAGTCACTATTCCACAAAGCCCCCCGTGCCGCTCTATCGACGCTTCGCTACCATGACCGGCAGAACACCGACTCGTGGCTGAGAAGACGGGATCCGAGTCTAAGACTAGAAGAAACAGGAATCTATACACAGGCCAACAGCAGTCCCAGTGTGTTCCGGAAGATCAACGCTAATGATACGCCGTGGACTCAGAACCCGATCGAGAGAGCCACGGAGCTCATCTAGTGAGGCCGCTCCGGTGCCCACAGCTTCCGAACCTTCGAGGGATCGTACTGCCGTGTACACAGGAATTGCTGGAGATTCGATGTTTTCTCCCTCTAACAACAATACATCTTGCTCATCGCCAGTACAACACATCTATAAATTATACTTCGAACAAGTGGGTTCGGTTCGACTTATTTGGCTTCCCTATCACTCGGTCTGTCTCATATGGTTAGGTTCTTTTAAGGATGGAATACTTCATAGACGGTTCTCTGTACATAATGACAGACTGTGACATTAATCATGTGCATAGATGGGCGAGTAGGGATGGGGTGTCACTTGCATTTGATCTTAGGTACAGTTGATGAATGATTTATGAACACTATTGACTTAGCTAATCACTATTTAATCCTATTAAATTTTTAGATTAGCAGGTAGTATACCTCACTCACGCCTCTCTCTTTTTAAAGAATGTAGCATCAGTACGAATTGCGATGTGTGTCAATATATCATGGCCATTTCGTTTTCTGTTAAGAAATATCCCAAAATCATATTTAATCATACAGCCGAACTAAACCTACAAGTCCTTGTCCAAAACCAGATACTGATAGGCACTAACACATTCTGCGATCATTTTAATTGTTGCTATTGGTCCTCGCCGAGGCCTAGTTTCCTTTCCCAACCCCTGATTCTTGATAACCTAATTTCGATAAGGGTGGGAAGCGAGGAGCCGTATAGGAGGAGGACGAAGAACGAAACAGAAGAATAGAAGAATTTTGTTTGACAAGAAAAGTCGTGGTTGGTAAGCATGCGAGAGATTCGCAGTAAATAGAAGAGAATAAGTGAGGTACGCGACGGAGAACAGATAATAGGGGTTACATGATATCGAAGCTTTCGGACGAAAAGAGAATATCAACGTCCCATCACGCGACAGATCGCACCGTCGTCGCAAATGTCGTCGTCGGTGGTAGAGGCGGCGGCAGCGTAGGCGGATTAACGACACCGGGGAATATCGCCACCTGGTCCAGCCAGACGGTGTTTCCCGGGGCCGATTCAAGACCATAGCTGAAAGTGAGCTGCAGCAGACGATCGCGCGTGATATAGTCGACGAAGACAGGTGTCCATGCTCCTATCGGTTCCTCCTCCCCCTCCTGCCTCTTCTTCTTCTTCGCGGCGGCGCTGGTGGTGACATTTCCACCACCGCCCTCCGCATCCCCTCCAGGCCCGAAGTCAACAGCACTAATGGTGCGGAGCAGCTGTCCGTTCGCGGAGAGGACCAGGCGCGCGGCATTCTGGGCCGCGAAGCGCACGAAGAAGGTGATTCGGAGCGCGGCGCCGGGACGGCTGAAGACGAGGTCGGAGCGCAGACGGAGGTTCTCGCGGAGGTTCTGCGTCTGCGGGTTCGAGGCCATTGTCACGGAGAAGGAGGTGCAGCTGCCGTTTGCGCCGCCTAGGTTGAGGAAGGGGGGCAGGGATGAAGAGGCTAGGAGGGAGGAGAGAGAGTAGTCTGTGCTGAAGAGGTCGACTAGGTCTAGACTCCAGGGCGATAGACCGGTCTCGAAGTCCCCATTGTCTAGGATCCCTGTGTCGGCGGGCGTTGGGTCGCATGTGCCGCTGGTGCTGGGGGCTGAGATTGTGTTGGATGTGCTGCTGCTGGATGTGAATGTCCCTGATTCAGATAGTGAGGTGAAGGTGGAGGGAAACGTGGGTGTTGGTGGTGGTGGTGATATGGATGGCATCGTTTCCATGTCGGTGAGAGAGGAAGACGCCGATTGTGGTAGCGATGAGACTGGTGATGTCGGCGTACTGCTGGTATCTCCCCCATTATTACTGTTGCTACTGCTGCTGCTTCTACTCCTCGTCCACGTCCATGTCCACGTCCCGCTTCCATTTCCATTTGATTGAGAGCCAGAAGAAGTTGGTGACGAAGATGATGATCCACTGCCTGTCGACATCGAGCCGGTCACCGAAACACCAGTTATAGTAGAGTTGGGAAAGAGAGTTAGTGAGGAGGTCGAGCTTGGAGGCATTTCTGTCCCAGTAACACCAGTCCAGCTAGAAAAGGTAGACACGTTTTCTGAGATAGTCGTCGTCGACGATGACTGGGTTCCTGAATCTGATGCTGAACGAGTAGATGTTTCCGCGCCTGAGATAGGCTGCGAATTCGTCGATGTTGATGATGCGCCAGGGGTAGAAGCTGGATTTGAACCCGAAGGGATTGTGTTCGTCCCACTTGGCGATGAATCACCAGTAGAGGATGACTGTGTGACCGATCCCGGGGCGGATGTAGGCGTGGTTGCCCCTGAGCTCGTGCCAGATACATCGGTCGACATACTCCAGGTCTTGGACGACCACGTACTTGTCGTAGTGACGTTTCCAGGGACACCTGACGTCCAACTAGAAGTTACGACCGTGGTGCTTGAGTTCGAGAACGTCATCGAGGCGGTCGTTATAGTTGTAGGTGTAGTTGGAGTGCTGGTATTCGTGGTACTTCCGTTTGTCGAGCTATGGATGATAGATATTGTTGATATAATAGGTACCCCGTTCGTGTCCGTGCTGGTTACAGTTGTGAGGATCTCTGAGTTAGAAGACGTGCTGCTTACGGTCGTTGATCCTGAATTTGTGATTGTTGTACTATCCCCTGGAGTCGGACCGTTGGCTCCGGAAGTTGTAGTAGAGGCTGTCTGTGTCGAACCCGTGATAGGACCTACTGAGGTACTAGTTATAGGGGTGCCCGCGCTATCTGAGCCGGTGGAAGAGCTGCCACTGTTGATCGGCGTGGTTGAGATCGAATTGGATGAACTGCTACTCGCGTTATTCGACGCTGTGATTGAACTTGACGATCCCAGGCTGGTCGTGGTCCCGGAAGGAATAGAAAAGGTATCAGAGATGATGGATGTCGTAATACTTGAGATAGGACCGCTGGAAGTAGGCGACGTTGTATCTGTATTCGAAGCGGTGTTGGAAGAGGAAAGAGTGGACACGCCGGAAGTCTGTGTGCCAGAGGTGGATGAGCCCGATAAGCTCGTCATTGATTCACTTCCACCAGTCGGAAAAGAGGAGGTCAAGCTCGTGGGGAGCGTTGTGATCGAGTTTGTCAATGATGGCGAGCCAGATGACCAGGGTGAGCTCCCCGAAATAGAGCTCCGTGTTGTTAAAAAGATAGTAGACGTCGTCTCCCAGACCGGAACTGTGACGCTACCAGAGATAGTAGTAATAGCTGAAACATTAGTCCCCGTCACAGCACTGCTGGCCGTGGATCCGGAAAGGGGGTTCGAGGATGTAGACCATGATGAGCCGGAACCGCCAGGAGGGACAGTCAACGCCGTGGGAATGCTGCTCGGTGGTGGGAGTGTGAAGCCGGGATAAGACGGAACTATAATAGAAGAAGTGGAAGGAGAGGGACAGTCTGGTTCCGAAGCAACTGTCGACGATGCGCAGTCCACGGGGCAGCGGCAGGCCGCGACATAAGGCGCTTTGTTTGCATTACCGCATGCTTCCGTGGCCTGTGGTGGATAATTCGTAGCGACGTACGCCCCTACGGTCGAGCAGAACTCAACGGCTTCCCCCAATGCGGTAGAGTTGTCACATGGGAACAATGCTTTGTAGCAGCTACGAGGACAACAACGTGTTAGTTACAGACGATATCTAGAAGAGGAGTAGACCATAGTAACTGATACGACTCGGAAGACATACGAAGGATTAACTCCATTGCATTGAGCTCTCACACCAGCAACGAGTATGGAGAGCGAAAACAAGCGCCAAACCTTGGACCCGGCTGATGGTGAGCCAGGCATGGCTACAGACAGCCCTTGTGATGTCGTAGAAAGATGTATACAGAAAAGCTATGAGATACCCTAATAGAGACGAGCGCAACGAGTGATACGCACTTTTGAAGTCAATGAGGAGTAAATATCTCTTTGAATATTGAAGGAAGTCAGTACATCTTCTTACTACTTATAATGCAACATGCTCCCACAATTCCTCCATCTCCTCACCAGCAAGCAATATCTCGCGCAGGCCTGATCGCTTACCAGCTGCATGTCTAATATTCATCATCTACGATGTCACACAAACAGAGTGAAGTCTTGTACGACTGGTCGTTCAACCAATAGAAAACCATGTCTCTGTCTCCCAGCACGAGAGACCCCTCGTTTATTGCGAGAGAGGGGAAGTCTCAGAAGTGGTTTTTTCAGCCCTCGGTTGAATTATATGAGTTGGGATGAGGCCGGTGTGCTGATATGAAGGACTTTTTTGAGACCTCGACGCATGCTGCACGACCGTTGTGTGTCAGATATATATGGCGTTCTATTAGACACTGACCCCGTTATCACTGTAAGCTTATTTTCTAGCCTCAAATATGTTTTTAACTTAGGTGTTACTGAAACCGAAACTCGGCATTGTCATCCTCTCCTTTTACATCACGGCCATTATCCACGATATTGGGTTACGACAGCATGTTGTGCGAGTCAGCTGACAGGAGATCAGAAACAACTCGCTATTTTCAGATGGAGGCGTGTTTGATGAAAGTGTCTTCATATACGACTTGTATATATTCAGGGGTCGACCGAGATATAGTGCAATCCAAAGCCGTGGTTGATGACATTCGTATTACCGAGACATTGTCGACGTTTCACTAGCATCCTAGTTATTGGTCAGTACGATCTTCGGTAGAAATGCCCAAGAGAGGAGTATTGGAACAAGCAGTTATACCGACATAATTGTTGGAGTATGCGGTAGGAGTTGTGATTGACATAGGTATCTAATCCGCAAGCTCAGTTGATTCGTCCTGAGAATCCCTGCACAGACTACGAACATTGAAAAGTGCCCAGCTTTATCTGATGATGCCGATGCCATGTAAACTTTCAAGACCTATGTGTCTCCTTCTAGATCTAGTTGACTCACCGATAGGAAATAGCGAGAGCGTGGATGACTATCGATCTCATATAGACATCGTAAGGATATTTTGCCGAGACCTGGAATCTTACGACGTGGGAAGACAAATTCCGATTAAAGACGAAGCTTGTACGCCCCTTCCACTCCTATGAATAAATACTCTTCGTTTTTTTTAAGTGCTACGAGATGGTACGCACTATTCTAATGATAATCCCTGTGTAGAATAGGATGTATGAAGTCTGTATCCATAAGATTGTCATTTTGATATTAAGCGCCTTCGAAGAGTGATAGTCACTCAAGAGGTATGTGACGAGATTTTCGATATTAGTATATATTTTCTCGTATATAGTACATATCTTAGCATTAATTAGTCCAGCTCCTCTCTCATATCTCCTATTGAGGCATCCCGCTCTCTAGATCCTGAGCTAAGCCTCTATGCCTCGTCCCCGTCGCCGCCCACGTAACAGTATTACCATGCCCGCTGCCCAGGCTCGTCTTCCTCCGGCGTTCGGGGGATGAGGGAGCATGACCGGAAACTTCATCACTTCGCTCACGGCTGTGATATCTCGGTCTTATCCCTGCTTTATGTTGTATACCGTCCCAATCCCCGGTGCGACTAGGCGGAGGTAGGTAGTAATCATCACGACGTGACGAGAAGGACGGCTTAGGAAACTCGGGCTTCTCGCGCGTGATGGTAGCTGGTAGGTCCGCTGTAGGATAAATGTTATCCTCGTCATATCGAGCACGTTTCTTCTTCACCCATCCTAAGCTGGAGTTGCTCCCAAACATCTCCTGAGCGTGCGAAAAGAGGTTGACAGCACCATCTGAGATTTCTCTGACTGTGAACGCTAGCGCGATGAGGGGTATACTGATGGCGAAACCGACGCCGAATAAGTATCTGCTGACGTACGGGATCGAGAGTTGTATACTCCCCTGCCATTCTACGAAGTTGATCGCGAAGAACGACGCGATGAATGATAGCGGCAGGAACACAATTGTCACGATTGTGAAAACCATGATGGTTTGTCCCTGCTTGGCTGCAATGACTGCTTGATCGCCGGCAAATCTCGCCTCGAGGGCGTTGCTGTGCTTCTGCTTCAGATCAAGTAGGTCGGTAAGGCTGTCGTAGAGCGATAACGCCTGTCTGTCCATGCGGCTGACGTCCTTTTGCTTAGCATCGATCCCGCGTTTCTGCTCACCCGCGCGCCGCCTGATTTCCGAAACCACGGCGTCGGTCGTGCGGCGTGAGCCCTCGCCACGCAGTTCCTCCGTCACGAACCCCTCGAGATAAGTGACGGTCTGGAGTTGTGCGTCAAGTATTCCCATGATGATATTGAGTTCATCACGAATATCCTTGATCTCAGCAAGGAGAGAAGTCTCGACACCGATGTCGAGCAGCGCATCGGGAAATTGGTCAGCACTGTCCTCTTCTCCGTTATCGTGGTCTATGTCGAGTCCCATAAGAGCTGATCGACTTGTGCGCCGCCGCCGGTGCCGCTGTAGCCACTGCGCTGACTGCGCCGAAGCGCGATTAAAACGGCTAAAGAGTCGGCTTTCACGGTCTGTGACTACTCCTATCGAGTTTTCAAACATATCTAGAAACTGGTAGTTTTGGTCGTCGAGCCGGCTGTTGTCGAACATGCCTGAGCACCGACTCGTAATCAGCATGGCAAGGTCGTAGACGGACTGAATCGGAGGTCGAGTCTTCGCGTTCGTCTCCTCAATGATACCATCAAGAAAGTTGAGCGGATCGTTCTTCGGTTGGTCCCATCGCTGAGGAAAACACGTAATAACGAGATCTAGGAATTATGAGTTCTCGAATGCTGTAGATGTCGAGCAAAGCTACATACCCTTCCCAATAACCCAGAGCCATAGCTGATCAACCATGAACACCTTTTTCTCAATTCCGTATCTCTTGCAAAAGCGATACACGACCCTACAGGAGTATAAGCATTAGCAAAGACATGTACAATTGATCGTGACACGTACTGGTCTGTGTCTCGGGCCGAGGTATCGATCCCATGATAGAAGAATTGATCAAGCGTTCTGCGCGTATGTAGCGGCGGCGTGCTTTTTAGGTACGCCTTGATGAGCGTGGCATCCCTGCTAGGGGGGACGGCTTGCGCGTTGTCTTCTTGCACGCATCTGATAGCATGACTCATCTTCCGGCGCCTCTCATCTGTTTCATAGTGTAAGAAAGGCATCTATACGTCAGATCAGTAGCAATACTCAAAAGCTAAGCAAAGCACGCATCTTACAAAAAGCACGATTTTCCCATGGGAGGCAGCGTGACGTGGCGTATCCCAAGGAAGTGATAATGAGGGCTTTCCATTTCCATTTCCACTCGCACCGCTCGCGGTGCTGTCCTGCCTCTGAGGGGGGTTACCGGGGGGTCCTTTAGCCCGCTTAGATCTCTTCGGATGCCTTTCAGCAATTTGTTCACTTTTACTCTTCTTTTTTGTCTCGAGCTTTGATGAGGATTTATCTTGAACATCTGAAGGGGTCCGAGATATGAAGGGGTCGCCGTCCTGCGAGGATTTTGAATTAAGCTCCGACGGGTCTTCCGAGAGGGTAGTTAATATGTTGTTCTCTTCTTTTTTGTCCGGGCTATCCCTTCGTGGTGATGGTATACGATGACAGAAAGTTCGCATGAAATGCGCATGTGCAAATGGCCCCTACCATGCTTCCGGTCAGTGATCGTAACTTTAAGTGTGATTTTGGAATATTTCAGGTGCATGCAGAGCTCTTAAGATGTCAAGTCAGTTGAAGCCGACATGAGCTTTCATGCCTTCAAACACGTGGAGTGATAACATGAATATAAGAATGACTTACTTTATGCTCTTGATCGAAACATTTCTCTAATGCTTTAAATGATTCTATATCCCTGTGCCCGGCTTCTATAAAAGATTTTGCTAATAGGGTCTAGTGATGTATAAGCACATGCATGCATCTCACAAAACAAGACAGGGACAGGTCAAAATACCTCAACCCATGCAATCTATGACTCAATGTTAGCCGGTGTCTAAGTAGGCACGATGAGGAATCACAATTTACATTATTGGCAGGGAGATGTATCCATCTAAAATCAGGTTTGTAGTGTAGGTTCTTGGTCAATGTTGAGACCCGCGGTTTATTAAGTTCATTATTCCAGCCGTACAACAAGTCGTAAACAGAGTACTTAGATACAAGTTGCTTCTTTTCGAATTGCCCGAAGTCCACAACTGTCGCCTCAAACGCCTTGCAAGCATTTTCTTCCAGCTCGGACAATCTGTCCGCCGTCCGTGCAGGCGATAAAAGTTGTACGATGTTTGCATGATGCTTCTCAGCGGCACAAAGCATCGGTGTTCGGTCGAAGCCGTCTTTCAGACTAGTATTTACACTAGGCTGTTGTAGCAGAAGCTTCACAATATCTTCAAAGCCGTTGAATGCGGCCCAGCTACCCGGATAGGTCAGTTCCAATGGAGTGGTATAAGATCATGGAGCTGAAGGGTACGTACTGTAGGGGTGTCATCCCGTTCGAAAGGACAGCATTCACCTTTGCTTTGGTCTCGAGCAGTAAAGCGACAACAGAGATATGTCCGCTCTGCGTCGCATTATGCAGAGGTGTCCAGCCTCCGTCGCTGACAGCTTCGGGGTTGGCGCCGTGACTGAGCAGCAGTCTTACCATGTCGTCACGGTGCTCTTTGTCATTGGACTCGGCTGACAGGTGTAGCGCTGTCCGTCCGCGATTATTCGCTGCGCTGACATCGGCGCCGTTCTCAAGCAGAAACCTGGAGAGCTCGATATTGTTGTTGGTAGCAGCCCAAAGGAGCGGTGTGCGACCGATCTGATCGCGCACCTCGATATCGGCCCCGTGCTGGCGCAGCAGACGCAAAGTCTCGTTGGTCCATTTTGCCTTAGTGTTCTTTTCGGAGGCAAGATAGAGAAGCGGCGACTTGCTTTCCTTGTCCTTCGCATTGATATCGGCGCGGCCAGCGATTAGGGTCTCGATGACCTTGTCGTGGCCCTTAATAGCGGCAGTGAACAAGGCTGTCTGGCCGAGGCGGTTACGGGCGTTAGGATCGGCATTGTGGGCGAGCAATTCGCGGACGACGGCAACATTGCCACTCTCGGCGGCCTTTACAAGAGCAGGGATCTCGCTGTCGCGTTTAGGGTTCACGTCGGCACCGTACTCGATCAGGAGCCGCACAATGGAGAGTTTGCCGCGAGCAGCAACCTTCTGCAGGGCTTGGCGCAGGGCGTCAAGGTCGGTAGTCGAGGTCCAGGGGGGTTCCTCGGCAAGAATATCACGGACACGGGCTTCGTTGGCCTGAGCTGAGGCGGCAATGATTCGCAGGTGGCGCGGGTCGGGCTGACTGCTTGCAACGCTGGCTCCGCTGGCTCGCGGCGAGGAGGATGCCATGTCGCGGTAAGCAGTAGCAGTCGAAGTTGTCCCTGCCCTGTTGCGTGGTTGAGTAGTCAGTCCTACCTACCTACTGTACGTAAACTGCAATTTGTGGGCTAGATCCGGACAGCTTCCCAGATAGATCCAGACAAGCGCGTCGCGGGGAACTAGAACTGGAGCGCCATGGTTTTGCTCTTTCTGGTGCTTCGATCTGGACCTTGAATTAGGTTTAGACAGATCATAAATGATATGTCCTAGGTAAGTAGATATTAGCTCGCCCGCCGTGTCACAGTGCACGAGAAGCTGGTTTTATCAAACCCGGCCCCCGCTAAGTCGTCATGGATGCAATGGATGCATCTGGCGAGTATACTTTTGTGTCACCCACCTACCTAGGTAGGCACTATAGAGCTCACCGATCAATTGGTCTGATGCTACGAAAAGCCCGCTGCACGTCGGAAAAAGCAATGTTGGACGGCATATACTTAGATCGATTGGCGAAATTAATTCAGACGTCCAGAAAATTCGGGGGTGGGGGCCAAAGTCTTCCACCTAGTCTACAAGAAGCATGGACTTTAACTCTCGGTTATGTCCCCAATACGATACCGGATACTGCCTCTTATGTCTGTTGGACACAAGATAGCACACCGGCGTACGAAGTATGAGTATGTAGAAATAAATGTAGTTAGCTCTATACAATGCAAGTCACACGAAACACCGTACTCCAACTAATAATCGGTTGACAACTTAGGATCGGGAACAAGGTTTATCAAGTAAGGTGTTAAAGTCAGTTTTTATATCATTGTGGTATATCCTATCCAAAAAATCCAAAGCTCACTTCCTACCCGATCGCCCAAAATATTAAATACTCTCTCTTTCTATGTAGGTACAATGTATGACGTTGGCGTATAAAGCAGATGGGGCCGTGACATCGTAGACAACTCGTCAGTAGGTACCGTTACACACAAGACTGCGCTTGTCTTCTTCGCTGAATACAAATCATTTTGTTGATACTCTCTATACTACTTGCATCTGCGGGAATCTGTGCTCCCTGCTCCGACGCGAGTTCTTTGTTGCTGGCTTTGTTGTTGTTGTTGTTGTTGACTTTTCTGTCTGCTTCTCTTGTTCTTGAACGTGCATGGCGGCGAGCTCTGCCTTCATGCGATCGATCTCGGCCCGCTCTGCTGATACGGTAGCATTCTCGACTGCTTGATGAAGTTCAAACTTGGCCGTATAGTCTTCTTTTCGTTCCTCGTCGCCATCGTCGAGTATACCCATAATGGGCTCCGGTGTCTGTAGAAAACCCCTGGCATCTGCCTCCACAATCGCTTCAAACAGCTTGGTCGCCATCATTTCGTAACCGGGTGTGCCCGGGTGCATGCCGTCCTCTGCAAGGTTTCCGTCCTGGATACCATCAGGGCCCTGAAGGTCAGCCAGAACAACAGGCTTTCCTTGCTCCTGATAGATCTTAGCAAGTCTCCGGATCTGGGGGTTGACGCGCCAGACGTCTTCCCGGCCGTTAAATCGCTTGTCCCAGGTAGGAAGGATGGTAGAGATGACAACAGTAGATCGTGGCGAGGCTGCTAAGCAATACTGTACGAGGGCATCGTATCGCTTGTAGAAGTTGTCAATGTCGATATGCTGGAAACAGTCATTGGAACCAGCATTAATGAGGAAGAGATTGGGTTTTCTAGAGGGAACTGCCTTCTTGGCATAAAAAAGGATCCTCTGTGTCGGCACGCCTGGATATGCCTCAATGTCGTTGTCGGTCATGTTTCCGAGGCGCTGGGTTCCAACGAAGTTAACAGGGTTGCCGATCTTGGTGAGCTTCTCCCGCAGAGGTCGACGGAAACCGTTGTTGTCGATATCCTTCTCAGGGCTGTCGCCGCGAGTGGTCGAGGCACCCAAGGCCATGATTCGTAGTGGCATACCATCAGCCAGAGGTAGCTCGTAGCCCGGGCGCTTGTACGGTTTGCTTTTCCAAAACTTGGTGGTACCATGGCCGAGAGAGCTGTTGCCAGACACATATGTGACTCCACCGCCGTTGAATGTGCCAGTTGATTGCCCGTCACCTGTCACGTAGCTGACGCCGCTCTTAAATCCATCTCCTAGAGACTGCGACCATTCGCTTTCGCCTACCGTGCCCGTGAAAAGTAGCGCTGTAGTGCATTGTTAGCGACAAAGCCGTGAGCAATAATGTGAGTGGGTATGGAGCGCGAAAAATACTTACCGATGAGGACTAGTGGTACAAATAAGAAAACGAGCAGGCGCTTCCTCGCCATGACTACGGACAGGAAGTTCGTTGTCGTCGCCTGCAAGTGCTTTGGAAAAGCGGGAAAGGCGGGTAACTTGTCCATCTTGCGGGTGATAAAGTACGACGACTACTACTGTATAAATTAAGAGGAGGGTGGGACGTGGGTTACGAATAGGGAAGGGGATTACGTATGCGCCTGGATATAACGGATATTGAAAAGAATGACTATAGGTGAACTGACGAAGCGAAAGCGAATTTGCCTGTCGCAAGGACAAGATGCAAAGGGCCAGAAATGAATGACTGAGGGTGAGATGCTTCAGGAAGAGAATTGTATAAGAAGAATCAAGAGTCGGAAGCGATGATCAGTGTGCGAGGACCCCCCATCCACCCCTTTCGCTGCGAATGCGCTAGTATGGCCGGGCTGAGGCAGACCGGGGGAGTCGCCAAGCATCGCCAAGACAAAGAGGCGAGTAGGTCGACGTATGCAATTGGAGCTTGGTGCTCTTCAGTGGAGTGGTAGTGGGCTTCGTCTGAGGCAGATCGGCATTGCTCGTTCATGAACCCCGTGTGGCTGCTGCTGGGCGAGGAGCCGATAATGCGGGAAGCCGGAGGACGGAGGAAATAGCCCTGGTTCCTGTTGGCAGTCGACAGTATGTGAATGGTGATGATGGTAAAGTATACTAATAGAGTTGAGTTTGTCTGTAGGAGAGATTGAGTTTGTGCCGTGCTCGATGCAAGTGTCCGACTAGTTCTATACTAGTATAGATAGTCCAGAGGTGGAGCACTTAGATAGGCCCAATACACTTTAGGTAGTTATAACTAGTAAATGGATGGATGAATGAACGGGCATTCATGTCCCGACTTGATTGATCTGTGCAAGGCAAGTCCAACGGTCAAATATGTACGCAGCAACTGCCTGTGACGCTCCGAGTGCAGCGTGCTACCTGTCGCGAAAACCTATAATTGGCGGACCAGGATTGGCCCAGCCCTGTTTCTTGTCCGTTCCCACTAAAAATGTCATGGGCGTCATGGGTTTTACACGACAACAATCCCGACAGCCAAGACTGCAAGTTCCATTCCTATCAGCAGAAATTTATTCTTCCAACTTTGCGAGATGCCGAGTTCCGATTATGATGCCTCCGTCTTTTGTTGTTCTGTTGGTACTGTAGTGATATAGCCAGATTGGCAGCTGTGATAATGGACAACATGGATCAAAACGTGTTTTTTCTTTACACGCAATTCGCGCTCTTACCGATGTTCTGGTACCTACAGGTATTATGTCCACGGTAGTGAAACGGGCTACTCCTTGTCTTCCCCGCGATGTGGCACCCAAAACCGCCTCTCGGTTAAGCTGTGATATATGCGGCGTATTTTCGTTCAAACTCGTATACAATGCACGCCAGGCCGAGGTCGTCCTCTCTTGTCAGCCAGCAATAACAAACGGACACTCATTGTCCAGAGCATCCAACAAGTACTATAGCTTTCTATCTTGGCTACGATGATATGTTGTTTCATGGTTAGAGCTGAGGCCGCTGACCGTAGCGCAGCTCAGCCTAATTCGTTTCAGACTCGCACCCAAGACCCGGCACGAACTCGCCGGAGACTACTCCGTCGCTGAGCGGGAGAGCTAAGTTCTAAAATAAGCATGGAACTTCAATCATCTGAAGTCAAAGCCCATGTAATCCCTGACGTGAATGCGCTTCCATAAAAGCTACCGAGATCCCGAACCGTACGAAATATGTAAGGGTGAGTTTAACATCGGAGTTACAATACGACAATGAAAATCTTATGAGAGAACGGGTAAGTGAACAGTGAGCAAAATGATAAACAATACGAGGAATAGCCCACACCTCTCTCTCTCCCTCTCTATGTGATAAGATCGCGCAAGGCTTACACACGAAGAGATCTGCTTTCGTGAGTATCTTGATGAGAGATAAGTAGTAACTCGGTCGCATTGCGTAAGCCGAGCTAGCGGCAGTCGAGCCTCCTTCTACGATGAGTTAATGCATCCAGTAGGATTTCCGCAGCTATAATATGTAGGCAAATCAGATCATTGAAGCTTTTGTTAGCTTATCCTGATCGACCACTAGATAATCAATCCCGAAGCCCCTTCTCGTGGATTATCGTGCAGATTGAATCCTTATTTGCAACTCCGCTAGAGCGGACCTACATTAGGGTAAGCATTTTGTTTCGCAACTCCTTGGAAAGTGTGATCTACGATGCAGGTATATCAGACGTATAATTATACTTCAAACAAACAACGTTTCCATTAGAGGGGTTTGTGCTATATACCATTTCTATCGCTTATCTAGAAGGTAGTATTAGAATCCCACTTTAGCCACGTCCCATTGCTTGTTTTGGACATGAGTTACTCATCTGGATACGATGACTGGAAGATCAACTTCCCCTCTTCAAAATCATGTGGCTGACCACTTCTCGTATTCCATTCAGTGCCCTGGTTCTTTCTTACACGACATACGATCAGCAATTACGAGCGATTAATCCAGAATGTCGTAATATTCATTCTAATTTAGGCGACATGGGTTGCGAAGAGTTACGTGTTAAGAATGTCTATACGTTCGATGTATTGTGAGTTCGAACTGTTGAGTTAACGAGCCAATAGTCAAATATAACCCCCATCATTACCAAAAAGGAAGACAACGTCAGCTAGTGCAACTACACGTACCGTAATTAACAAGAGGAAATCCTGATCATGCCTCAAGTGATCACCAACTGACGACGGTATTTCACCTCCTCAGCCGTACCTATTCATATATGTTTCTTTACGACCGGTATACCGTTTCAAGTAGGTTCAATTCCTATATATCAGTCCACGATTTGATGCGAAATTTGTATTAGTGAGTTGTCCGTCGAGATACATAGAAGCCCATAATGCGAAACTCTCACAGCTACCGATATATGATTTTCCAGCCATCTAATTACACATCCCAATTACCTCGCATCAACACATATTTCCTCTAAATGAGTTTTGTAACAAGGGCTAGTGATCTAGGGCTCGGAAGGGTATTCGACATTATAAAAATCTACTATGACGTCGAGGAGGCTATACAAGTCTAGTTCTCCCTTGTAGCCCTGGCGGCGATTTGTGTTCAAATATACGAGAGCTTCGCTCTCGCTCGCTTGGCCTTGCCTGTCCAGGCCCGTATTACTATTATCGCGATCAGAAGAACACGAAAAGGAGCGAGGTGTAGATGAATATGCGACTCACCGCGTGGAGGATATTCATGTGATATCGCCGGCCCTAAACCCCCTGGTATTCGGATAGACGCATTCACAATACCTGCCGGCTAATTCGTGTCAAGAGCTGCATGCCTAAGTTCAAAGCCTTGAATCACGTCAATAGTATACCCTTTCTTGTGTCATGGCTTTGCCGCCCTACATCAACTGTCGATCATAATAGGTATCTCAACCCAGTACGACGAGAGTCTACAGTGCAGTGGCTGCCCTCACCGTATCTGCCTAATGCTCGTATAGACCCTCCGAGATTTAATAGACTTTGAGCTTGGTCTATAATATAATCATCCCTCATTATCAACCGTATATCCAGCATGTCTTTGCGTGTAATCCGGCACCTCGAAGATACATGAGAGCGGGCTAAACGACCCCTAAGAACGTGGAGCCCTCGACAAGATTCAAAAGGGGTTTAGAGCCCAATCAGTAGCATTCAAAACTGTGGGGTAGCAATTGTATATCACAGCATTATTGGGCGCACTCATTGACAATGTTTGACAGATTCAGGGGTATTCACTGTCACATGAACCACTAGAAGAAATAGAGCCTAGATACAGGAAAGTCCAAAAATCGATTTTTCTTTAACCGCAAAGTGGGAACCAGACACAGTAAACGCATCGCCATCTTGAACGGAGGCTGTACTTCAAGTTTTGAAACAGGGTCCGAGACATGATGCAGATGGACTTGCTAAGTCTGGCGACGAAGTGAAATTGAATGCTGCATGATCTCTTGGTGCGGTGTCATCTCATGCTGGATAGTCTTATGACAAGCATGAAATCGTCATCCTCAGCAATCGTCACGTCCTAGCACCCATATGTACCAAATGCGTAAGTATGTGCCGTTGATACAAACATTGCCCAGAATAAACCCCTCTGGGCCTGGTTCTCGTATGCACATGCCATACATGGTTGATGGCCTAAAGTTATGTCCAAGCAAAACACTGCCCTACTGGAGAGGATAAGACTTAGACGACAACTGCCGCATCACCCTTGGGGGGGTTGATGTTCTTAGCATAAGCACCCCCGACGTTGCCTTTGACATTAAGTTAGCATTAAGCCAGCTACAAAAGTAGGGATTTTAGAGCATACCAGGGGGAGAGTAGTTGCAGACAGTGAACCAGGCATCCAAGTTATCATAGGCTGTACCCTTAGGACAGAACTGGGCGGCGCAGCCCACGGTGTTGGAAGCGGCCCAAACCAGCTGACTCAAATGACCCCATGACTCGAAGTTGCCCATGTCAGGAGTAGCCTGTCCGTAGTACGAAGGCAAGAAGCTGTTGAACTCGCCATCATACCACATGTTTGTGGTTGCCATCTTCACGGCACCAGTGGAGCCAAGCTTTTCTGCGCCAGAGCTCACACCCCACAGCGCAATGTTCTGACCATAGCCTCCGTCACCCTGGGTCCTATTAAGGCGTTAGCAGATATGAAATGTATACAGTAGTAGTCCTCACGTACATGTCATGGGCAAATTTGCAGGTCGCAGCCGTGTTACCAGCGTATCCAGCGATCTTGTCATTCCAGCTCATAGCTGGAGAGGAGTGATTTGATCGGTGGATGTTGTGATGATAGAGTGCCGTCGACTGGAACGAGTCGCCTTCGGACGGCACCTGGTTAGTAGCTTGGGCCGGCGTGTCAACGACAGTAGAAGGCGAAGGCGCGGGGTCAACGGTCTCCGGCTTGTAAGCGGCCGTAGTTGGCTTGGGCTCTGGCTCTGGCTCGGGAGTAACTGTCACAACAACCACAGTTTGCGAGGTCGTCGTGGGCTGAGGTTGCTCAACAACATACGGCTGTTGTTCGACGGTGGGTTTCGGCTGGGGTCGGACCTTCACATTGGTAGGGGTGGGCTTGGGAGCATCCCCGGTAACAGTGACAGTGTAGTATTCCACAACCACATCGGTCTCCAAGACGCGCTTGTCGAGGGGGTTGGACAGAGCCAGAGCCGCACCAGTAGCCGCGAGGAAGATTGATGACTTCATTTTTTTCGCTTGTCAAAAGACTGTAAAACGAACTATATAAAACGTTAGATCAAGTGTCTGCGAAGTGCCAGCTTCTGAGTTTTTAAGGATAGTTAGAATCGAATATATGAAAGAACGCGGTTGGCTATGTGATATGGCTGTCGTCGGGCCGCTTGGCGGGATTGGCGAAAGAGTGAACACCTAAATGTAAAATAGGATAAAAAACAGTAGATGAGTTGGAAATTGTAGCTCGGAGGTTCATTGTATCTGGCATTGCGGCAAAATTGTCTCCATAGTTATTCCCATTGGGGCCTTGCGGCTCGTTGTTCAAGTTGGTTGTCTTTTTGTGAGATCAAAGATTGGTCATATCTGCTCAATAAAGGTCGAGGACAAGTGGCTAATTGGACATATAATTGACAATAGATGCCAACGCGAAATGCAAGACATCCCACGTGGCTCATTTTCACTAACCTCTCTTTGTCTAAAATTTGACTTGAAACTTGACGACAAGTATGGAACAAGGAAAGACGAAGCTTTTTTCGACGGCTGAACACGAGGACTGAACGCTAACTAGAGCGAGGGCTGAAGCGGCAGAGATCAAGAACGACTGGCGTCCGGCTGAAAAAGGAATGGCAGCAATGAATGCAAAAGGAGTGGAAGAATTGAGTCAATCAATTGTGTCGCGTCGCCCGTGATGGTCGTGAGGCCGATGGTTTAGGAGTGCGAAGTACGGGAACCCAAGTCTTCTTAAAAGGAGTGTAAGTGCGCCTGAGGCAGTCACGAAGGAGTGTAAATGGTTGGCTGAAAAAGAACGGTAGTCTTGCGAACAAGCGCGCTGATATATCAAGAGTAGGTCCAGGTCTGAGGCAAGGGAGGAGAGGGAGGAAGCAAGCAGCGGAAATAGAGGGAGTGAGGTATCTAATTGTGGGAATGCGCTGTACCCGGTTCCCTGTCACCTGGGCGTATAAACATGCGCCGCAAAAGGCCGGGGTGGTTGTCAGTAGGTACCTAGCAAATATCAACATCTTGCAGGACATATGGTCGCAAACTTGACAACGCAGATTGGTACTGCATACCTGCCTAGGCACCTGCTCAAAAAACCTATCAGGGTTGTTGTACAGCAGGAACTGACACCCTTGCCAAGCAGCTAGGCACTAGTGCAGTACTCTAAGGGTATTGGCTAATTTGTAGATATTTGCAATTAAAAGTACGGTCAACTGCCCCCTGATCTGCACAGCGCCTAACCACCCCACGATTCATTCAAACGCACTGCAAAATATTGTGTAGCGTAGCATATATATTGAATGGTGGAACGAAAGTCAACATTTGGGCACAAAAAAAAACAAAAACAAAAAAAATAAATTCCTGACTTGTCACAGCAGCATGAGGAACTCAACTAGCATTGGGCCATTTCGCAACTGTTCTTTCCTCTTTCTTTGTTTGCTTGATGAAGTCGAGAATATCGGTGTTGGGTCTTGCTCTGCAGCTGATATTTCGAACTGTTTCAACGCCTCATAACTATTTGCTTGTTGTACGCTGCGCACATAGTGCGACGAAGAGAGATAGAGAAAATGACGTCATAATAGAGAAGGTGTGGCTCGCTTTACCGCTTACCTCCCTAGTAACAGCACTATCCACGTGCGTGGATCTACCTATAGATTTTCACTACAGGAGATCAGCGCATATTCAGATCAGAGTGACGTCCATTACAGACTGTGGATTTAAGGTTGATTGACTTGGGCACAATTAGCGTGTTTCTAACCCCTACTAGCGTAGTTGTACCTTGCAGATTTGTTTCCCGATCTTTTGCTAGTGTACAACACCTACCCGACTCACTTTATTGGCTGAAGCGTCGGATAGTTGCGTGATATGCCCCAGATTGGAAACCCACTAAGCCGGTGATTTGCTGACATGGTAACTCAGGGACCACAGATCCGCAGAACCACAGCAGCCCCTTTTCAGTAAGAAAGGGTATTCTAAGTACTGCCAACCTACTATACTTAAGGCATTTGTCCAAATCGATACTGTATCAAGTAATTCATAAACGGTTACATCATGCTTCTTTCTTGAACAATCAATGAGGCTATCGCTAAAGCAAGAAAATACTGTTTACAGGTGACCATAGATGGGACGAACCTAAGTATGTAGAGTTGTGGGGTGCGGGGACCAATTGTGGCGGGAGCAGGCTTTTCTTGAAACGACCGTAATCTCGGCCACGGTCACGAAAGGCCTTCCACTTACAGACCTACAGCTGTTTGACTCAACAAGCTCAGAATCCTTTCTAATGCAGCAGCCTCGACAGCCACAGCTGCTAGCAATTGATGCTCATTGCTCAAAATACTAGGTATTATGTAGGTGTGTTACACATTAGCCCTGTTAGCCCTGCTAACCCTGTATTAGCCACTCGTTGCCTCTCGTAAGCACCTGTACTAAACAAAATCTGAATAGGTGGCGGCTTGACAGCAGCAGCTGTGACAACGTGACTCGCTCTGTACAATACAGAGCAGAGCCTGCCTACCTAGGGAGTAATCCGGGTCAAGTGTATATTGTCTTTTCATTCTAGTTCCGAGGTTCCTCTTTCATATAGAAAAGATGCCCTGTATCTGCCTCGGAGAAGCCACTCATCCCTGGGCCTGGCGGTCAGCACATCCATGTACAATGTGCTGTGCTGAATGAATAGCGGGTATACTGCGGATTACATACAACGCCGTGGTGGTCGTATTTTCGTTGTCTTGATTCATTTGCGTACTCCGCCAAAGAGATCCATTATGGTCTAGATCGTCCCACTCCCCCTCAACTTCCCGTTAATAACTATGAAACGTTAAGACGTGCTTGTTTTCTACGTCTTTGTACTCTAACTAGAGTTGTACAGAACACTCAACCTCGGAACAGACATCAGGTACAACATGTTTCCAATATACCACATGTGGATTGTTTTGCAACATGGTAAATGAGGCTCATCTCACGACTCTCCCACAATACTGCTTTAGGAAGTTAAGTCGGGTTCCGGAATAACTAGCTGAACAAGCAATTCAGCTCAAAGCCAACTCGGCCCCGTAAAAGTAAGGCGAAATAACTGGGGATCGTCCGAGTCAGAAAGCTGTTATATTATTAATCGAAGGTGTACTTTTACTGGACAGTATATTATCCGTCACCAAGAATATTCCCACCATCCGGATCTTCGTGTCAGTTCCTCGTCAGCTACCGGACTTATGACTAAGTCTCAGTACAGAAAGACTTGATGGAAATCTATGAGTTGCTAATGGTCTGTTCCAATGTTTGTTGGGAATCGATCTGCGCAGTGGCATAACTGTGTCATGCTGCATCGAACTCAGGATCAAAAGCAATCTACTTTAAACGTTGGCTTTGCCGCTTTAACCAGTGACCAACGGCGTAAATGGAAACGAGACACATCAATACGAAAGCGATTGCACCAACAAATTGTTGGTAACACTGCGTCCGACGAAAATGTGCGATCGACAATACATATGCTGAGCGCTATGTCTTACACTAATGCGGAGAATTTGACACAAGAGTTGATTAGAATCGGAGGTCGTTCGAATGGCCATCTACTATTGATTCGAATTGCTTTTGGTTTGTTTTAGATGGCCAAGACGTATTCAAGTTATGTCTTAGATCACGAGGCAAGATAGCCACGTCAGCTTGCAACCACTGCTTGAGTGCCTCTACGACACGGACTACTTAACGTCAAACTTCTGTCTCAAACAAACAGTAACGTGGTAATATCTCTGGATTAAAACACGCAGCATATTCCGACCGAAGTGACACGGGCCGCCCCACCACCCATGCGGTCTTACTCCCGGCGATTAGCAACTAATCGGTTATGCCTCAACAGTTTCAAACCCAGCGAGGACCCGGGTAGCCGGGTCTAGACTGTATGAAAGAAAGACATTTCTCCGTTCCGAAGGGCGGGCCACCAAACGAAAGATGTGTTGATCGATCCGAGCTTGCGCGTTCCTACCCGAAGTGCGTCATTTCATCTCATATATTTTCTTATCCGCCCAGATATCAATATGTGACCAAACGTGCCTTCGACCTTATTTGCTCGTAAGCTAAACATCTATTTTACGTATCTAGTTTTGCAATCACTACAGTTGCTGGTAGCCATCGGTCATCGCGAACCATGTCTTGTTCTCAAACTTTTTGCGAGCCGAGACATTACGACGCCACAAGTCTTGCCACGCAGACTAATGCTCATGGGTTCGTCGACTTTTTGTTTGCCGTTTGAGAACAGCCAATCGACCAACCGCCAACCACCAGGAAAATCCGCGTGTTCGAGCACCTGCTGGTATTTGGACGTAGTGTCACATACCTAGCCTACCTGGATCTAGTACATGTCTTGCAGAGCAGCCGCAATCCCGTGGGGGGTGGGCTGAAGCGAAGTGTAACACGAAAGCGATCTGTTGTATGTGTGGCGTGCAAACAGGTTTGACAACCCTCAATATCCGGATATGACTTCGAGGATTCGGTGGGTCATCCTGCGTAAATTTGCACTACTAATAAGTTCTTACTGTCCTGATAGTTCATAATGTTTCGTAAGACGGTTTAGGCTTGAGACTCATTCGCACTCTAGAAGGATGCATGGTTCTTTTGTATCGGTGTATCGTATTGTCTCGGAATCTCTAGTTTGTGTGAAAAGAATTTCCGACGCTGTGCTTTTGCTCAACTATCTTAGTACAACAACGCAACCATCGTCTCAACTCTAAAATTAGCCGTTGCTACTCAGTCTCAGCATTTCTTTGCGTTTGTCATTAATTACGGCATCCTGCATACAACAAGCCGCCATTACTCCGCATCATGTTAGTTGTTGACTGTTCTGACGAAAACGAGCAAGCCCCTGATTTGTTTGGAGCAGCAAGCCGAGCCTGCAGCTCGACGTATTCTGTATAGCGGTGAATCAGCGAAGGCTGCCATCTGCTGCTTCTTCTCAATAGCGGGAAGCTGCTTGTAAGACAAGGGGGGGCGTTATTATGTGTAATCAAAGGAGGTGAAGCGGGTAAATCTATTGTAGAAAATGGATAATTGCCACGTATATTTAACAGACCGATGAGTTTACATTAATTGCCTACTTTCTCCGGTAGCCTCATTTTTCTCGGTGGTAGATACATATTCTCCATAGTGATCAAGTCTTAGACGGCCTTTGCCGACTCTCAGATCGGGATTCTAACGTAGCTTAGTTGGTATCATTGATGAATCTCATGTCCAATGCTTGGCTTTGAGTTAATGCTTTTTATTACCTCAGAGTCCAACTTGATTTCAGATGCTATTCCCCCCTATGATAATTCATGGTTGGTATAATCGCTATTCTGTACAATACCGGTTACCCCCTTTTGACGTTAATGTCGTCTGGTTTCTAATTGTTATCACATGTCTTTACCCGCTTCTCAAATTTTCATTTGACTAGCCACTCTTAGGTCAAGAGTCGTTTTACGGATTCCCATAGTCACAATCGACGTGTCGAATGTGACCTGTTGGATTTGGTGAAACAGTAGGGCACCAATGTGATTACACGAGTGGGGAAAGAGTGCATGAAACGAACGAATCTCTTTCCTGCTGTATTTATGTACACATAATCGCCAGACCTCATAGGTGGACTTCTAGAATTCTGTAGGAAAGGTTGTATACAACGCTTTATGAGGCGGGTGCCTGCGCCTGAGCAGAAGGAGGGTCGATTGATTTTCCGAGTGATGGTTGGCCACGGTCTCTCAAGATGGGATAGTGGGCATAAATCTGTTTTGTTCGGAGATGGACGGGGATCTGATCTTTGGGGGCGTCCGGGATTGTCTTCTCAAGTTTCTAGCGGACGAACCCAATTAGCATGCGTAGGGCAGGGAGGGGGTGCATGCTAAGCTCACCAGGTTGTCGAAGACGCATTGGTTAAGCTTCCACTCGGCCTTTCGGCACTGCCAAAGCTGGTGGTTGTTGTTGTCGAGGCACTGCCAGTGTGTGCGGAATTGATCCAGGCAGCTCTTGTTAATGTCATCGATGCTGTATCGACCCCAATCCTGTCAGTATCTTTATCTCTACCACATCATCACAACACGCAAAGGTAGTGATGATTTGCGCCAATGTCCCAGGGCTATAATTCCGATAAGGCTCGGTACAGAGGCTCGTTGACGTACACACTCGCAGCGCATCTAGTGACGCGGCGGCCTTCCTTCAGGCATTCGAACTCTCCCTTGCCCGGATTCTCTGTCTTGCATTGCATGTAATCATCGTTGTAGGGACGGCATCGGGCGCCGATGAAGAAGGAGGCAGAGAGAAGAGGCGCAGATGTGGCGCCGACCTCCTTGACCGCGGGGATCGAGTCCGGAAGGGGGGTGGTGTCGTAAAGCACCTGCTGGTTGAAGCTGTTGAGAGTGTCAGTGTTAGCAGTGGTCACAGCAGACAGCAACCATAGCACGGCGAATAGACCATAGTGAGCCCATTTATCGTGAAATGCAGTACTTAATACCGGAATTACTCACACAGGCTTCCGGGCCGCCATGTTCGCGATGTCGTCGAATACAAAGAATGAGGTCGTCGTTCAACGAGGAAGCTCGGAAATGGAGCATAAGTTGATATTAGCAAATTGAAGCTGCTGATTGGCTTCAGCCACATGGGGGGCTTGTATGCCCGCCCGCCACAGCTGTCTAGGTACCTATGTACCTAGCGCATATGGGCAATGGGATGTACCCACCCCAAGCTTTGTAGCTTGGCGGATCTTTCTGTTTTCGCGATGCGTAGCCTGCATCCTCCATACTTACCTGCATAGAGAAACAAAGAACGGCGACGCCTGCTTCTTCAGAAATCCACGATCAACTCATTAAAGCACTTATCACGATTCGCCAGGTATCGAGCATTGTGCCTCTACCTTACATAGCTGCCTCTTTGCTGCAACAGCGTTCTCTGGTTTGCTGGTTTGAATCAAGTTTCTTCCCCAAGCTTGGATGAACTGTACCGAACTCGACGTTTCTCTTACGATCCCAGCTCTTCCGGCGCGACCACATAGTACCCTACTGTAGCTGTTGCAAAACATTGCGGTCCAATACGCCCCAACTCCTTTGCGATGTCTCTGTTCGGCAGGCCCGCCGCGCCGGCCTTCGGGACGAGCACCACCACTTTGGGCCAACCTGCGACCACTAACAGTATTTTTGGTCAGACCATAAATCAACCTCAAGCTCAGACACAGCCTCAAACGGGTGTCTTCGGGACGAGTCTATTAAACCAACCCGCTGCACAGCAGCAGCAGCAGCCCCAACAGCAACAACAACCTTTTGGCTCATCTTTCCTTGGTGCTAGCCAGACAATGCTACCAAACAGGAGCGCAATATGGGAGCCAGGTCGCGAGTCGCTCAGTACGTGCGATGCTTCTCCTTTCTTGACTGACCGCTTGCTAATCGATTCCCCTTGCAGGTCATAAACCAGTCACTGAACAGATGGAAACGATCATAGGGAGATGGGCTCCTAACAATCCCAACACTGTATTCAAGTACTACTTCTACAATAATGTCGGCCAGGCACGCGTCCCCTTCTTCCAACCCGGCCCCGGCGAAGACATCCGAGAATGGGAGCAGGCCATGCACGACAAGCCGGATCCAGGCTATGTACCCGTAATGGCTTCTGGCTTTGCTGCATTAGGCGAGAGATTGAAGATGCAGGAGAAAGCGCTGACGAAGTACCGCCACACTATGCATTCTATAAATGCCTGTCTGGATGCAATCTTATCCCAGCAAGACTTGCAGACGAGCGTGCGAGCTTTGAATGCGCGCAGAAAACACGCGATATTGAGGCAGCGATGTCTTGCTTTAGCAACCAAAGTTCAAGTCTTGCGAAACAGGGGATTTGCCCTAGATAAGGACGAAGACGACTTAAAGATCAAGTTGGAAACATTAGATAAAAACCTGACAGATCCCGCCCTGAGCGCACGAACTGAAGAATTATGGAGCCGGCTGTTACTTCTTAGAGGCTATGCTGACGCTCTACGGGGTGAGATTGAGCGCCGGGGCACCGAGGCTCAAGAAGGGCTGGGGGAAGAGGTTGAGGCAAAAGCAAAGAAGGTATACTTATTCATATAGGAAGCCCTCAATTCCCCGTCCACGATGACCTGATCACTAACCACGAACTTTAGATTCTGGAGGACTATGACAAGCAACTTCAGACTTTGAAAGTTCAAGTCGAATCTATCAAGAAGGACTTTGAGGAGTGGCAAGCCGAGACGAAGCCGCCTTCGAAGTAATCGCTTGCACGATTAAGATACTTTCTATGATAGTACATCGCCATTTAGACGCATACGGCGTCGGACTGTGGACGGAACATCGATCTCAACTGTGCTCGTCCATCATTGCGTAGAGCTAGCGCAGAGCTGGCCATTAGAATAAAGCATAAGCCATGGCGTTCAAGGCGCTCGCGAGCAACTGGTTATGGTATCGTGGATACTTGGTCGTCCTGATGATACCGGGGCTTGAGAACATAAGATTATAACTCCTAATGTCGGATAATATGTGGAGTGCCTGTATAGTGTCATATAATTTGATTATCAGCGGTACTATGGCGCCTCCTGGTCGTCTATGCTCGTGGTATGCTTCCGGTTCGATGTTCCCATCCTTTGCTCGTATGTATATGTACAGTTCGATGTTATTACAGTCCAGAATTAGCCTCGTAGGCATGTCATTGTAGCCTAATGAGCAAGACGGCAGCTTTTATAACCGCGTATTCTCGCCCCCAGTCAGGTGCCCACAACCAACTACGGGCAGATATGCTTTGCGTGCATGCGTACGTGTGTGTCTAACGTTTTGATACTGATATTACCGGGCTCGCCTAAAAAAAGCCGGACACAGCATTGACGACAAAGGGAGCTTGAAGACAGCACTTGTCAGTATGTTTGAATAACAGCCCCAAACCGGATAAGACGGCGGCGCGATGGGGGGGATAACAGGTTGAATTCGACGTACAGATGTATAGGACGGCGGCGGTAGCGAGGAACTGCTTGACGGTGAAGTTTGCTTCGCCTTCGAGCTGTCGGATCTCTTCCGCGGAGAGTTGTGGAGGTGCGACTAGAAGGGCGATTATTAGTGAGTGTTATGTTCTTGATTTAAAATGACGAAGTGATGCGCCCATGCAAGTAGACCAAGTTAGTAAGTAAATAGAGTAAGACAAGACTCACATCCGCCGAACATATTGGGAGTATCTAGTTATAGAGGTATGACTGCCTTATTGATCGATATCGTAGTTGGTTGTGCGTAGAGATGTCGAAATAAGAACAGTACGTCAACAAGTGATTCGTGATGCACAGTGGTATGGGGGCAACTATTTCCGTCCACTAAGAATTTTTCTGCTTGCGGTCAACGAGTCCCCGATCTGATAATCTGGCTCCATACTTGGTAGGTACGTACAGGGCTGTCCCTGGTTAATGTGGCGGTTTCGGTAGCATTTGTGGCGTCTGCATCGACCTCGGCACCTGCTCGCGGTATCGCACTTGAGCCTCAATGAGATAGCACCTTTCACCTAAAAGTTAGGTAAGTCGCCCGGTTAAGTTCCTGCCTACAGGTATGTGGTACTGCAACATGACTAGCTAGATGTATACCTGGCCTAGCAGTGTAGTGTATCCCCAGAATCAGGAACTTCCCTACAGAATAGGTGCAGTAGGTTGGTATCACATGTGCCTACCTGTAGGTACGGTAGATAGAGAGATCAGGGTAGCATGGAGGTAGCGCTTAATATGTATATCTGTGTTTCTTCAGCGTTGAGTTAATGCATTAGGTAGCTAGGTAAATAATCCGTACCTTGTATGCACATATCTGGAGTACTCGAAGGTACCATTTGTGCATGCTTACTACGGTACAATAGAGATAAAAGATTGTAGCCGGTATCGTTTAGATATTACGTCAAAAGCCCATTGGACCTAAAACACCAAACCCAAAACGATCCGAATCTACCCGCTATCAGATCCACGGTTCCTGACCTTATCTTGCCGGGCCCTATCTTTCACCACCACCGGCGGACAGGATGGTCTGAGCCGATGACGGCTTGGTCTAGTGGGCATACTTTTGCCCCAAAATCTTCCATTCACCGTACTCTTATCTTTCCCCTAATAAACCATGAGTCGATGCGAAGAATCAATCGGTGGGTGGATTCGCATTGATTGTGTTGAGCTATAAGCTCTTTGTGTTAGTTTTGGACCCTGCTTTCTCTCTTTTGGTACCAAGACGTCTATGATCTGGACCCCTCGGCATGACTGCATGATACGGTGACTTTTCTATTTACGAGACTATTGTACATCGAATTGCCTATCATATCCTTACGTTGCATCATTGTTGCCCTCTTGAATTGCTTGACGCCAACCGCGACGCCACCGGCTATTTCCCGACCAATTGGTTTATAGCATAACCTGGGTACGGTTGCGAGGGGTTATCCTTTGAGGATGGCTTCCCTGGCGCGTGCTGTCCCGCGCCGCCTGGGCCAGCTTTCGGTGCAATCGCGAGTCTCTTCTCTTCGCCCTCGCCTGTATCCTACAACTACTTGGGCATGTCGCGGGTGTGTGCCTAGGAGCAGTAACGTTATTACAGGGCGCAGGGCCCTCTCGAACGTGCCCACGACTGGCGAAGACGTCAATTCCGTTCCGCACTCTGCGGCCGCCACAGCTACTTTCCAGTCGTTGGATACTTTCCCCCGCCGCCATATCGGACCGGACGATGCCGATACGGCTGCGATGCTTAAGGCTCTGTCGCCTCCCGTCCGAGACTTAGATGATTTTGTCTCCCAGGTTCTACCCCCAGATATCAGAGCTCAGTCAAAATTGAAGCTCGATAGGACCCCCGGTTGCGCCGAGTCTGATCTTTCCGAGACCGTCAATGGGTATATCTCTGATATTTCTGTGAAGAAGAGTTTCATAGGCCTGGGCTACTATGGCTCTCATACTCCTGCCGTTATCCAGCGGAACGTGCTTGAAAACCCGGCCTGGTACACGAGCTACACCCCCTATCAGCCCGAGATCAGCCAAGGGCGTCTAGAATCCTTGGTTAACTTCCAGACCATGGTTTCGGATCTCACCGCGCTTCCCATTGCCAACGCTAGTTTGCTTGACGAGGGAACGGCCGCTGCCGAAGCTATGACACTGTCAATGAATGCTCTTCCCGGTTCAAGGGCTAAAAGGCAAAATAAGACATTTGTAGTCTCTACGACTATGCACCCCCAGACTATTTCGGTCATGCGTGGACGTGCCGAGGGATTTGGCATCACGATCCTCCCTCTAGACCTCTCTCAACAGGAAAGCCACGTGAAGATAGAGGCGCTGGGCGACGACCTCGTCGGTGTTATGGTCCAGTATCCTGATACTTATGGTGGTGTGAACGACTATACACCTCTGGCCGATGTTGTACACAAGCAAGGTGCACTTCTTAGTGTAGCAACGGATTTGCTGGCATTGACCATGTTGAAGCCTCCTGGAGAGTGGGGTGCAGACATTGCTTTCGGCAGCGCTCAGCGTTTCGGTATTCCCCTTGGCTATGGTGGGCCTCATGCCGCCTTTTTCTCCGTAACAGAGAAGCACAAGCGGAAGATCCCTGGCAGATTGGTTGGCCTGTCAAAAGACAGAATGGGCCGAAACGCATACAGATTGGCATTACAGACCCGAGAGCAGCATATTCGCCGCGAAAAAGCCACCAGTAACGTCTGCACCTCGCAGGCCTTGTTAGCCAACATGAGCGCTCTCTATGCCATTTATCATGGACCTGAGGGCCTGAAGGCCATTGCCGAGAGGACCATCCGTGGAGCCAGGGCCGTTCAAGCTGGTGCTGAAGCAGCCGGCTTTACTGTTGCAAAGAGCAAATTGGGTAAGGACGGTCGTGTGTTGTTCGACACAGTGGTCGTTGATTTTGGAACAAATGCTCTTCGACAACAATTCGCCACAACCGCTCGAGAGCAAGGTTTCCTTGTTCGCCTAATTGGTGAAGAAAAGGTCGGAATTTCTGTTGATGAAACGACAGGACTCAGTGATATAGAGAAAATTCTTGGGATATTCAGTTCCGTACGTCAGGGAAGCAATGATATTGATTTCTCTAGTGCCAAGGAATTTACGAAGCAGCTTCTATCCAAGGAGGCTGGCCCATTAGACATCCCTGACGCTCTCAGACGAACATCTACTTTCATGACACACCCCGTATTCAACACCCATCATTCAGAAACGGAAATTCTGCGGTATATCTATCATCTTCAGTCGAAGGACTTGTCTCTAGTTCACTCTATGATCCCTCTTGGCTCATGTACAATGAAACTTAACGGGACGACTGAGATGTCCCTTATCACGAAGCCCGAGTTCTCCAAAATACACCCGTTCACTCCCAAAGAATTCGTTCAAGGTTATCAGAAGCTTCTGAAGCACTTCTCTGAGCAATTAGCGGAAATTACGGGAATGGATGATGTATCTCTCCAACCAAATTCTGGGGCCCAAGGAGAGTTTGCTGGACTACGCACTATCAGAGAGTTTCACAAGGCTAACAAATCCGGCGGAAAAGACCGTGACATTTGTCTGATTCCAGTGTCTGCTCACGGTACAAATCCCGCATCGGCTGCCATGGCAGGTATGCGTGTAGTCCCAGTCAAATGCAACACTGAAACTGGTAATCTCGATCTGGCGGATCTGGAAGCAAAATGCAAGCAACATCAAGATCAACTGGGAGCCATTATGGTCACTTATCCTAGCACCTTCGGTGTTTTCGAGCCTGAGATAAAGAAGGTTTGTAAGATTGTGCACGAACATGGAGGACAGGTGTATATGGATGGCGCCAATATGAACGCTCAGATTGGGCTATGCTCCCCAGGAGAGATTGGAGCCGACGTCTGTCACCTTAATTTGCACAAGACCTTCTGTATCCCTCACGGAGGAGGTGGGCCAGGTGTAGGACCTATCTGCGTAAAGAGCCATCTCGCCCCTTTTCTACCAGGAAGCCCCAACGTCGATGGTACTGGCACTGAAAACTCCGTGAGCACTAGAGCAGTAAGTAGTGCTGAGTTTGGAAGCGCAAGTATCAACCTCATTAGCTGGGCTTACAACACCTTGATGGGTAAGTATCACATTCTAGAATTTTAATTCTTGGCTACTGAGAGCACTATCACTAACTTTGTTGATAGGCCCTGACGGTCTCACACACGCTACTAAGATCACGTTGCTCAACGCCAACTACATTCTCTCCCGCCTCAAGCCTCACTATTCCATACTCTACGTCAATGAGAATGGCAGGTGTGCACACGAGTTTATTCTCGATACTCGGCCATTCAGTAAATCCGCTGGTGTTGAGGCCATTGACATTGCCAAGCGCCTCCAGGACTACGGGTTTCATGCACCAACCATGAGCTGGCCGGTCCCGAACACCTTGATGATTGAGCCAACTGAGAGCGAGAGCAAAGAGGAGCTGGACCGATTCATTAATGCTCTTATTAGTATCCGCGGGGAGATTCGTGAAATCGAAGAGGGAAAGATACCCCGAGAAGGCAACGTGCTCAAGAATGCGCCTCACCCCATGCAGGATTTCATTGAAGGCAACTGGGAGCGGAGTTATTCGCGAGAGAAGGCAGCATACCCTCTCTCTTGGCTCAAGGAAAAGAAATTCTGGCCTAGTGTTGCTAGGATTGACGATAGTGAGTTTCCGATTCTCTGGCACTTTATATGTGATTTAGCGAGCTAACTAACGTCTTTAGCTTACGGTGATCTCAACTTATTTTGTACATGTCCTCCGGTTGAGGATACGACTGGGGACCATTGAGTTCACTAAATTCCGGTCAAGTTTTGCTTTAGCGTGGGTATATAGAGTTGGGATACACTGCGGCTGTACATTTTAAAATCGATATCCAAGGTTCAACATCATGGAAAAGGCGTCGCGGGCATCGAGTTTTCCCAGGACTCTGTTACTTTCTGGGCGGAGTATTTTTCAACATGGCATAGGGGTTCTGCATGCGGCATTCAACTACTACGTGGCTTCGGCTCCCTTAACTGAGCGAAGAAAATATGGCGGGTCGTGGCGTTTGTCTTTCCGCGCATTTGATTGTGCGCAGCGTTGTTTCAACACGCATAGATAGAGTCCACGATAAGAGAAGAGCTTGTCTAGAGTTTGTGGAATACCTTGAGAGAGCGGCTTGCGATATCATCTATTGGCAAGACAGTACATAGATATATGTTGGTATTCAATACGACATTGAGTTGATGGATGCTTCAAAACGAATACGGGATAATCTCTATATAGCAAGTTTCGCAGCTGTTGATCAGCCCCGTCACCCCCGTACGCAATGGCCCTTTCTGGATACGAGCTGTCGTAAAATCCTCCATTCGTACGCTGTTACCTGAAAAGGCGGTAACGTATAGTCTAAACACATGACTCATTCGGCGGATCTCACCAGCATATTGCTATTCGGCGTGCAAATGCGGTAGACCGTATCATCCACCCCGCGCATCCACCTCCGCCCGCCGGATCGGACTAAATCGAGAGAAGTCGAGGAACTAGGCCAACATTTTAAATACATGCAGTATCGCAACTCGGAGACTGACAACTGATCAGAAGGGGCCTCATTCCACACGCGAAGTTTTACAATTACGCTATTAGAAATTTGTTCGAGTTCAAAATGGCCTCAGAAAACCCATCCCTGATCAAGGTGAAAACCACCTTGCCTCGGTTCCCGGCCAACTCAGCCCGGGCCCCGATCCGAACGGAGCGCCTCGTCATCCGCCCGCTGACGCAGGACGACCTGGAAGCGCAGCACTCGCTGCGCACGCAGCCCGAAGTCATGGCCTGCACCGCGTCTGGGACAATCGATAGCGACCTGGCCATGACGCAGGACAAACTAAGCCCGTTTCTGCCGCCCAGGGACGTGGACACGTACAACCCGGCCATCTGCCTAGCGTCGACGGGCGAGTTCATCGGGCTAGGCGGCGTCTACGCGACGACGTCGGAACTCGGCTGGCCCGAGGTCGGATACATGCTCAAGAAGGAGCATTGGGGACGTGGCTACGGCACTGAGTTCATGAAGGCGTTTGTGGATGCGTGGTGGAGTCTGCCTAGGTACGAGACCGAGACCGCGGTCGATGCGCTCTCCGTGGTGGATGCGCGGCGGGAGGAGGGGGACACCGAAGTGCCGGAGATGCTGTGTGCCATTGTCGAGGCTACGAATTCGGGAAGTCTGAGGATCATGGAGAAGGCGGGGTTCAGGCAGTTCAAGACTTGGCAGCAGGAGTGCCGGCGTCCTGGAGCCGAGGGTACGGAGGTTACGCTTATTGGGTTTGTGAACCGCGGACCGCAGAAGTAAGGCGATCTTTGGATGGGTTCTACGGGAAAGGGCATGCTCCTTCTCGCTAGTCATGAACACGACACAGAGAAGCAAAGATGGTCGCGCTCTGGAATGTGGCAACCACTAGTTACATACGTCACATCGAGGCAATTGGTGGAACATGAGAGATCCAAATGCTGGATGAGAAGTTCTCTGACGCGTTTAATGTCAAGATTTCCATCACCGGATATATACATAGGCGCCCTCAATCATGGCCATGAGAAAATATAGTTACCAAAGTAATTATTTGCTCAGATGCACTACTTATAGTTTTGCTAGAGATTCTTCCTACACATCGCCGCCCTTTATAATGCGTTACGTCGCGATCTTGGATGCTCTCGATGGAATGACATTGTCACTACTTGCGCATTCGCGTTCCAATCGACTCCTCATCGTGCGATTGCGTGTTCATCTGTACTACCTTAAAGATCGGGCTGAAGTCAAGCATGGACTTGCCTGACAACAATCCGAGGTGGTCGCACACCCTGGCGCAAGCTATTTTTGTTAATAGCCTGTACGACGAAGACCTGAAAAGCATCGCTCGCATGGAATGGTCGATCAATAGTCCTACCTGGACGTGAGTCTCACAACCACCTACGTCGTTCGATCAATGCGGTGTAGTATAACTCGCGCGATGATGAGGTGCGGGTCAGAAACCACCAAAGTCTCAGGTTGGGGTCTGATACATTTATGAACCGACAGAATAGACGTTTTACTGGGTATCCTAGCGCCCATCCCAGCCCAGCTTCATTAGGCGCGCCTATAATATAGGCAGAGGCGGTCACGACGGCCGCGATGAAACGAGCTAGAGTGTCGTTACCTGTAACGACAGGGACAACTTGGCGACCGGCCGAAGAGAAAAAGGGTATTGTATCACACGCTGATTGCTAGCGAATTCACAAGGTCCTAGGTGTACGGCTAACTGACTCGTTTCCAAGAGGTGTGGGCGTCGGAATCAGCACATGATCCGAGTTCTTGAGAGCATAGAAGAGATTTTGGCAGCTACCAGGTAGTTGATCTATTACTTTTCGAAGCGCATCATAAGGCTCCCCGCTAGACTATGTAAGTCCGTGGGTTAGGGTCCTCTTCAAAGTGACGGCGTGAAAGACGGACCACGATATAGTCAGTACCGATGTATGCCTCGTGATTGAGTCGCGATACAATTAGGTAATGGACATGATTCATGGAAACGCAAGACGCTTCACCGATGAGCTCAGCTTCAGCGAACGTGGTGAGCGATGAATGGTAGCACGAAAAAATCAGCTGGTGGAGAGGGAAAAGTTTGCGACGTGGACCTCGTTGTCTTTGATACGCTAGCCAAGCTGACAGGTGGGCGCCTTGCAGGAAACCTAACCCGTGCATGCATTTGCATTACAGTAGGTAGAACAACCACGAGACTGCAGCAAGCCCTGATGTTGTATTATTGTGATTGGCGATGCGACAGCAACCGCTTCTGGCACGCAACGTCAGATAACGAGGGGATCGTCAAATTACTACGGAGATAAATTAAATGGACTTCCATTTGGAGACAAGGTTCTCTCCGCAAAACATCAGTTGAGTATCGCTTTGGACGAAATGGGACAGGCCAAGGGGGAGCCATCAACTACGCTTGCCCTAACACGACCTTTAGTCAGGAACCATCCAAAGACCGTTGCAAATTGGTACTATAGGTGTCTTATCGACCAACCAGATATTGACCTGCTGCATTGAGCGATTCCTTCCTTGCGCCTATAGTTGTAAACTAAGTAAGGCGATATGTTAAGCCGGTATTGTGCTAATTGGTATAGTTTTGGCTAATTACCTCTATAGTGTAATATGGTACATGTAGACCGGAACTCAAATAGGTACACAAATAGCCTGAGCTGAGAAGGGAGACTTCAGGTAAGGCATGATGATGGCATTCTTTGCTTCTACGGCAATGCTACGATGGCGTTTTGTCAGCGCTATCGGAATAACTGCGCCATGGTCAGTGCGAGTCCCTTGTCATCTCACCGTTTTCATGGGGATGAATCCCGCTCCGTCATGTCTATAGATACTAACTAGGCCGAAGCCTAAAGAGCGGGTTTCCCCCAAGACAGAGATCAGAAATGGAGTAGTGGAAGCTTGTAATCTCCGGTGGTTGTCCTAGGATCAAGTATCGTCTGCAGCATATTTGCACTGAATGGTACCTAGCTAGCGACTAGGGGACCAGAAGCAGGGGGAACACAGAATCAGCGTCTTTAGCCTCAGCTTGCTTAATGTTCCGCATTTGCTCACTGGCCCTTGTGCCCTGTGCATGTCCCCAACGAAATGAGACAAATGAGTATGATGCAAGGCTGCCTGTGTTAAACAACAACACACCGCTGAATGACACTATTCTTTTTGTCCCACGTTCGTGCCACGTATGCACACGTAGTCAGCTTAGTGCAGAATGCAAACATGTTCGAATTTTTCCTTTCACCGGACGCCTTTGCCAACCAGAATGGAGCGTTGCGGTACTTATTCCGTCTCAAAGGGCAACGGTGGATAAAGCGCAGCCCAAAAAAGTCAAAATGAGGATGGGCGAATGAAATAAACGCGTCGGTAGCTGATCTCAAAGAACCATTAGCCCGGGCCAGGGGTCAGAGGCTTTGAGACCTATCAGAGCCCTTGTTCGGATTCCTTAGTGCCTTAGTGGGGCCCCCGGCACCGCTAATTTCGCAGATGCAGGCAAGCAAAGGCGCCCACGTTCCCCCAGAGATCGTGGCTGTCAGGTACCCGTGCTGACATCCCCCCCTCCTCTTCCCGCTTTTTCTCACCCACCTCTCTCGCTCTCTCACATCTACCTGGGCGCGGCTCACAAAACTCCCTCGCGTCTTTTCCTCTCGCCTCGCCCTCTCTCCCACCCACAGACACTCGTTTCTGAAACACGCGGACTTCGTTGGCAAAGTTCCCATCTTACGACTTCTACGAACATACTCACGACGATTACATCTTGAATACCGAGTATTCCATCACCCACATTCTTTGCGAACCCAATAACAAGCCGACCTATCGCATCGCACGCGCCAATATCAACGTCGCTTGAACCTTGAAGCGCATAAGTCGCATCTCGTCAATACATATATACTAGCAGGAAAAATAAGAATCTGCTTCCGATCTCATCAACACATTCGTCACAATGCAGCTCAAAGCCATTGTCGCAACCGCGCTTCTGCCCCTGCTGGCTGTCGCCGATGACTCTACCCTCACATCGACCATGACCATGACGAAGTATGTCACTATCTCCAAGGTCGTCGCCACTTCAAGCGTCTACACGAACGCCACCTCGTCCTTCTACCAGCCCATCGGCACAGGCTACTCCTCCATCGTCCACGCTACCACGACTGCTAAGCAGGGCTCTGGATCTGCTACCACCACGCCTACCGCTAGTCCATCACCCGTCGATAACGGCAAGGGCAGCGGCGCCGCTTCTCTAAGCGCTTTCGGCTTTGCTGGTGTGGCTGGCATGGTCCTGGCCGCTCTCATGTAAAGATGGGAGCTTGTCTTGCTAGGAGTGGCTGTCTGCTACCCTAAATTGGACGAAAATACAAGTACACGGAGAAGAAAAATTACTGTCAATACCGAAATCGTTGATGCGATCATCAATTCATTCATTTCTTTTGTCAAAAACCAACGTTATCCGTTTTGCGCGCTGTCAGGTTACAATTACATGCGACAGAACGGACGATCCGACGATATCCCGAATTACGGCAACGAATAGCAACGCGAAATCCTCATAAGATACCTCTTTCACTTCTGCAAGCTGCAAGCATATGCTTATGGCCCAAATAATCACCAGTTGCCTGTCTCAACAACCATACTTTTCAACTCTTCTTAAATGGTGTTGAGCGTTTGGTGTTATTCCAAATTCGCCGTTAATGTTTCAATAAACCAGCAACACAAATGTTCTACCCTTCTGCAACTTGATATCATGAGCCATCTGACCATAATCTGGAGACTGGTTCACCTTCGCAACCGCTACCGGATGCCTGAGCCCAAGATATCACTAGCGAATTGATACGGGTGTACATGTTGCTGGCTGGTCTTTGTTTCACTTCTGTTACCCTTTTTTTTATACCCAGCCCTTGTTGTGATGTTCTGTTACGAACGACAAGACAAGGGCAAACGAAGGCACTTTTTACCCTTTTGCACTTTTGCTATATTTTTTGTGCCTCCGCGTTGTTGAGATACCCTGTTGTTGAGATACTCGCCGGCCGAGGATGATTTGAGATCATCTTGCGATTGAAAGAGGGAAAAATTAGACTACCGCGCCGAAAAAAACAAAAGATACATCGTACACTCGCATTCTGTGAGGGATCTTTGTTGGCTTTTGACCACACGTTTTTATATCAAACACTTGTTGGCCCTCGCCACATTTTTCATACCTTTCTGAATTGCGAATGGATTTTATGAGGTGGTTGGAAACCATGAAACTGGAGATGAGACCAATGAACGGAGTGTGTAGGAGAGATTTTGGAGGAGCTCAGAGTAGTGTATAATGAGCCACTCGAATACTATCGATTCTGATGATGATCACGTTGTTTCAAAGCGGAGATTTAGTGATTGACCTGTAGCATCAACACGCCTCATTGCCCATGATTAGATAATCAGGAGTCGTTTCTCATACAAGTATAAGAGACGAAGAAACTAACAGTCACGATATCAAAGACGCTGTCTGTCTCAACACAGGCAAATGCACATCGTGAAATGTTTTATTACCAATCGAGAAATTCGAGGATCTGCTTATTCAGCATGGGTTGTCTGAGAGTCGGCATAGTATAGTGGTTAGTACAGCACGTTGTGGCCGTGCAGACATGAGTTCGATTCTCATTGCCGACAATTTTTGGCTCTAATTGTGTCTTTCTACTGTTTTCCTAAGCCCAAGGAAGTGTGTCAAGTAATTTTTTCATTCATTGGCTTTCTCCTTTCATCCCTGTTGGGGACAGGCGAAGAGTTGACGAAAATCAGTGTGGTGGGCTTCGAACGATAAGAATAAAGTTCTGGAGAGATACATCACTTGTCATGATGGATAGCAACTTGACTAAGATGTTTGATACTTATGTGCTACTCGTAGAAAAGTTATTGTATTTGGTTCACCCATTATTTCCATAGGTGTGTCATCAGGTAGATGTTGTTTCTAGGTATATAGAATTTGTCTGCATCTATGCCCCCGGCCTATTTCTCTATACTCTTAAATCTATAGGAACGCTTGAACCTACTCTCGTTTTATAATAGTAACCTTTAAGGAATATCATTCTGGACAATTTCTATCCGATTATAGATGGTATTCAGCATCGCTTTGTACTGTGACACCGCGTCGGCTCCAGACGCCATCGATACCCATGTCTGTCTTCCCACTATTTGCTTCTTAGTGCTTGTTTCTTTCAAAGAGTTTTCCCAAAGCTAGGAGGGCTCGGTGACTTACTCGTCTCTGTGCACCACTGAAGGCTCGGTCTCGCCTTTCGATATATCCGGATTGCGGAAGATCAAATTCTTTGACTGTTCGCATTAGGTTAGCAGATAACACAACATAAAGGAGGTAGAATGGTAGCATATGTGAGTGTAACTTACCAGTCCCAGTGACAGGTGGATGGCCGCCGGCGACACCTCTATCTCCCCGGCAGGCTCGCGACCTTCAACCATATCTAGGATGTTCTTTACCAAGACCTGTGCTTGGAAAGAGCCGGGTCGCGCTGCCTTGTGTGCACCGCTGTCGGCTATGTCACCGACAGCGTAAAGGTTTGGGTACGCCGGGTCCTTGAATTGTAGCGTAGGTCTCACGCGGATAAACCCATTGGCCGGGTTGATGAGGGAGTTCTCCGATGAGGCGGAAAGCGTCGAGAGGAATTGATTGTTAGGTATTTGCCCGGTTGCTGTGATAACGACGTCGGCCTGGAGTGTGCTCCCGTTCTGCAGAGATATCGTGATGGGCTTTCCCGATATGTTCTCTTGCTGGAAGTCATCGTCTGGGATGTTGACGCGGGACCCGAGCACGACCCTACCAGCAAATGGGGTTAGATATTCATAATCCAGTAGCATCAGTCACTTCAGGGTGGTGATTACAAATACTTACTTGATACCCAGTTCCTGGAATCTCGCCTTGATGATTTCATCTAGCTTCTCATGGTACACTGGCATGAGCTGATTTCTAGAGTGTATCAGCGTGACATCCTTGTCAGGATAGATCTCCTTAAGGTCCGTCGCCATCTGCACGCCAACGGCGCCACCGCCAATGATGGCAACAGACTTGGCGTCTTTGAGACGCTGCTGGTAAGCCTGCAAGTACTTCACAGAGAGCGGCTTCTCGTCGTCTTGCATTGTGCCGGGAGCCCGCAACCTGGTGCCCGTGGCCACGACCAGATAGTCGAAGGGGATTTCACGCATGCCTTGCCAGTCCCGATCCAGCACCACGCGGTCTTTATAAAGAGCGGAAACCCGCGCCTTTACGACATGGTGCCTTTCTGGGTTAGGTGCTGCGGCGAATGTGCCTGTGTATGGGATAAAAGCTTTATGCTCGTGTGTAGGCAAGATAGAGAATCGTGGCTATTCGCGCTCGTTGCTAAATTAGCTAGACTGAAGACCTGGGAATACGGACGCATGTCGTAGATCACTTACAAAGGCAAATAAATGGTGGAAATGACTATGCGGCTCAATGAGGAGAACCTGTACACCTAATTGTTAGATTCCGGTTCGTGTTACCGAGAATCAAGTCCTGCTGCTTACACGGTGTGTGGATGGCAGGATATTAGCGAGTCCTTGTGTGGTAGCCTGGAACGATAATGTCAGCATAAAGCACATTGAAAACAAATGAGAGAGGTGGGAAGTGAAACTTACCACTCCAACATAAGACCCCCCAACAACGATGATATTTCTCAAGCTCGTGGCCATATTTCTTATTGTTCCGTGTAAACCGATGTGTATGAACTTATTCGGTAAAATTGTAAGGCGGGCTGCAATGTTATGACGATATAAGGCAATTATCCTCTATTGTTTATAAGTAATAGGTAAAAAAGAGATGTTCTGTGAATCAAGCGCGACCAATTGCTGCCGGCTTTACTCTTATACACCATTCGAGACGTCCGAGATGAGATGAAGATGGCTCGGATCTGATAAGCTAAACCCGAGCATCGCTGTGGGTCGGCGGTCACGGAGCATTATTTGGCCCAAGTACTATCGGGTACTCGCGCTCGGTAACTTATGCTTCTTACTACCGCCGTGTACTGCTCTCGCTCTTCCGTTCATGCCGAAATTTAGTTCCGTTGATGGCTCGGCTTATCAGATCGCTGACGCCTCTCTGATTGGTCATCCTGGGTCCCCATCTAAGATTTTAGATCTAATCTACGTGTAAGTGCCTGCAACTCGTTAAATGGCGGTAAGCGTTAACTAAGTTGACTAATAGTATCCCGAGGGATGAAAGTTGGACGAAAGTTTGTTTCCGCATAGCACTAGACTTGCTCATTTCAAGGCGTTCCTCGTAGTGGCGTTTAAGGGCTGAATCCTGACGATTTGTAATCTTACATACGTGTTCTCTCAATTTTTTAAATTATTACTCATGTTCAGAAGTGGGATACGGCCGCTTGCAGAGTCAAGAGGGTAGGCGTGCTGGGTGTTGATGAAAAAGGACACTAAGGGTGCCTGATTTCGATGCTTCTGTGGATTGGCTTCACTGTTCTAAAAATATCCATTGTGTCTAAACAGATAAAGTTTCCCAAAATTTGTGTAACAATTATAGGTATAGCTTGTACATTCGATATTCCCGGGAATATGAAACGGAGCTTGCTATATAATCATCGTGTAAGAATATTTAACGAAATTCATATTGTGTAATGTGGATTTTCCGACCCCAGTTATCTACCCCAGCTTTTGCTGCTGTTTTCTTGGTTATACGGGCACTGATCAGACATAAAAATAGCCATACTCTTTCATATTTTAATTAGCTATTCCCAGAGCCACCGCGTATTTACCAAGCGTGTGAATCATCTCGAATCACGATAGTCCAGAGTGAACTAAAATCTAGTTCAAATGATAATATACGTTGAGCACATCAAGCTGTATTCTTTCGAAAATGTGACGAAACGCAGCTCGATCTAAATTATCCGGACTGTGGATAGTCAGTATGGTTAAATTGTTTCGATTGAAAGTATAGATCTGCCCTTTCAATTTTTGCTGTTCTACCTTGGCGATAGCATGGCATAATACATTTAGCAAAGTTGATACACTCCTCTAGTAACCGTGGAGTGCAGTGTCCTGCTCACAGGGTGCTCTTTAGACGCTTCAGTAATGGACAGTGATCTGAAATGATAGCGTAGTAAAGACTGCTCAATATATGTGAAATTTCGACATAGCCTTCTTCTCTTTTCATAATCCACTGAGCCTTTAAAGGCACTTAATAACTTTTTCGTCTATCTTTGTTGCCAAGAATCGGCATCAGATAAAGAGCATTTGGTGTGAAAGCGTCTAGGACTTCTAGTTCTAGGATTTAGAAACGGAGCTCTCTAGATCCGCCGTGTAATATCTCCCTGGGTGTTCCTATTGATATTATTCGCAAACATCTTGGGTGGTCCCTCTCGCCAACTGTCACAAGTACTAGATTACTAGGCTTGGAAGAGTATTCAGTATTGCAGTATACTTCTTGGGCGTCAAGAAGGCTATAGAGGCATAAGTTCCTCCCTCGAGCCCAAGCGGCGAATCTGGGTCATATACAAGAATGGCTTCGCTTTTGCTAGCCCAGATATTTCAGATCCGCATCGCTATTATCGCGTTTGCTCAAGCCCATGATAATAGCAATCGTAAATCCAAGAATAGGCACGAGTAACTAAATATACGAAACATTGTTCTGCAGATTGATTACATGATATCGCTGATCCGACCCTGGTATACGGGTATTAGTTGCATTCCCCTACCTAGGGCCGGTTCATGTGACACCGACGTTATTGTCCTTGAAGGGTATAATGTTTGTTACTATTCGCAGCGTGCTCAGGTACGTAGATAGTATGCATTGCGTCCTACTAATATATTCGTACCTGTAATCTTATGGCTAGGCTTATAGTCTTGGGCTATTGTAGCGTATTACGACAGTGATTCACGATCTCGTTGTGCTGCCCGTGCTGCCGTGCTGTTATATGCGTGCGCCTGTGTGATTATCCTGCACTCTGCTTGAATAGCAGCAGAGGATTGACCGACATTCAACAAAAGCACTCATCTCCACTCATACTACTCGATAGAATTGGTTGCAATTACGGTACCAATCATGGCAGTCTATATTGCATTTCTTTTAAGAACAACCCCACACAAAGCTGACTCCCATATACGCCGCAGCCTTATGTACGGGATCTTGGCGATCGCGTCTAGATCTGGCGATGATTACTGTATCACATAGGACAGGTCAGTTATTCACCGCTCTAAATGTGACCTCACCAATTGGAAATTTCGAGTAGTGTGTTCTCATTCCTCTGCTTCTATTTAGCAAGTTATTCACTCTATCTTCTATTCGCAACAGCAAGTTTACACTATGATTAAGATCTTGATGAAATGGTGGCAACTTCAGCCCTTCTCGTTTGAGGGTTGCAATTTACGAACGATGCATTGGTTGATAGCGTGGGATTTGAGTTTTTTCGATAATGAGCACCCAAGATCATGACGGACATATTCAACGTAACAGTGTTCTCATTCTTGGCTTAAGGAATTCTCTCACCGCGTAGTAATGGTCTATTTGATTCACCACTTTATGAATACAAGTTATAGGCTATCATTCTCAACAGTTAACATAAAGCTTTTACGACTAATTTAGTGAGACTAATGGCTATAGCCATTGGTAGACGCCGGTAAATTTACTGACTGAGACTATACGTGAGTCAAGCCTATCATGCCTTCAGGGCATCATGAAGCTTAGGGGGCACAAGCGCCTTATTGTCTCATAGCCTTATCGGTCTCCTCAAACCCTCAGCCATGTCCATCATGTCTCACAAAGCTACTGCGCAGTATAGTCTATACAGAGCTATAGGAGCGCTGGGGGGACCGGTAGCAATAACCTCATGAGATGTTATCAGAAGGTTATAAGAGGTTTTTGCCTGATGAGATAGGCCGTGAACTCAGCATAAGCATTTGTCACTTAACGTTTAAAAGGGTTTTATCTGTCAACGGAATTATACATCTCAAGCCCAGCATATCACAACTAATATTGTAATTCTCTACCCTTGAACACTTACTGATACGAGATACGAAAAATAATACTATCTACGTTTCTTCCGTTACTTACTTTTACACTGCTCTTCTCTTCCCCTACGCTAGTTACCTGGTATCACCCAATGACCATATATGGTCATCTGACGCGGACTATATGTGGTGGAAGTGGCACTATAACCACCTTGTACAACTGGCTGACATGTCATTTCACCAGTCTGTGCTCACACGTCTGTGCCCTCAAGCTGCGATACTGCGGGTTGGGAACATAGAGTACCACGGTGACAGCGGGGGTAGCGTAGGTATGACGATAGAAAGTCAGCCAATACTCACCCAAATCCTGTAAGATAGACACCTGCATAGTAGCACAGCACATCACAGCACAGCACAACTCAACACAACACGGGGCCGGCCCGACGATGGGTGATGTCACCAGCACGAGCCCCTATCTACCAACAGATTTATCGCAAGTGAAGAGAAAGAAGAGCACGTAATACGAGAGACACAGAGGCGAAGGCCGTCACTCACGGTTTAATCCATCTGTACGGCTTTTCAGCACATGCAATGGATGAAATCTACTGCACAAAATGAGTATATCAGTGTCTAACTGCCCAGTGAGACATGGACATGGTCTATCGTAGTATTGCACTGTCTGTATAATCTGACACACTTTTGATGTTAGATAGGCTAAGTAATGGTAATCTACCTTGCGTATATGTGCATACGATTAGTAGAGAGCATTCAGCATACACACGCACGACCTTGGCCCCCTTGCTGCCTCATCGCAACGGATTTTCCCGGCTACTCTGCCTCCTTGGCAGACGATTCTTAATGTCAAGCCCCTACGTACGAATAGCAGAGCACGTGAATAATATGGAGAATCATGAAGAATCGATTACTTGTTTCGCATTTGAGCTTCAATCTAACCTGTAAATCGTGGCGGCTGCCTGCCTGCCTGTGCTTATACCCCTCTTGTGGTCTGCCACACTGGTGCTGCCATGCTGCAGAAATAGCCGTGTATACCAGTTTTTGGATACATGTGGTAGCAACATACAAACACGCCCGTTTGGGGGACTGGAAGTATAATCCCTCAAAATGTCTAGCATACTCCAACATCTCCAAGTGAGATGTGTGTGTTTATATTGCATGTCCGTGCGTAGAGTGTACCAAGGGAGGAGAAAGCCAACGAAAGATGCTGCATCCGTTACACATACTTCGATGTTGCGCACACCAGATTCCATTCGCGTTTGAGCATATGTCTAGTCGTAGTGCAGCTATCCGTGCCAAGGAATAAGATCTAGGACTTTCTAAGCGCCCAAAGAGTTATGCGGCCCAGACAAGGGCAATGTCACATCAATTTGCCAACCCAGTGCGCACGGTCGACCGCCCAGCAGCACGGGCATCACACATGTCATGTCATCATATCCGGTCTGCATGCAAGTCTATAGACGACGTGATCGCAGAGCAGATAATGGTGTAGTACACATCTGTATGCATGCAAGTACGCGAACAATCCGTCCTTGTCGCCGCGGCGGCCACCCGTTGCTGGCTTATCAGTCTGGAAGCCCGTCGGCACAGCCGGCTTGTATTGGTAATTCGCTATTAGCAATACTGTTGTTTAAGCGAGAAAAGAATCTCGAGGAGGGGGCGACTCAGCATGATAGATGTTGGAGAAGAGTTTGGAGTTCGCTAGGGGAATGAATGGGTAGGATATAACGGACCAAGGGAATAAATAATGTCATACATAATGAGGAGTGTTGGAATCAAGCACGTGACTGATCCCGTCAGTCGTGACATAAGGTACCTACAAATCATTATTATATCGACAATAGGAATCCACAATTTTCTCTTGTAATACCACCTCGAGTATCCATCGTGACGTTCATGTACCTGCGTATCGCAGGAAACGTGCGTGGGGTATATATATAAAGAGAAATGATGGGAAAATAACGGTTCAATTCTTCACGTATTCGGCCGAGTTCTAGCGGTGTTTGTCTAGTATTAACATGTCCTGGCCAATGTATACTCAGACCCAGGTTAGGTTGAGCTACGCTTTAATCTTGGTTGATGCATGAGCGCAATGCGGATGTCGGAATAAGGGTTCGAGGAAGATCACTTAATTCAACACCGAAAATATTCAGGTACCATGATCCCAGACCAAGACCCATAGATACCCGTGGCGCCGTTGGTCGGCGGTCGGCGGTTGCTGTAGATCATTTTTTTTCTATCTTATTTAAAGTACGGGGCTTGCTTGTTGTTTGACCTACTGGCTGGCGCGGAAAAGGCGGCCCGGAAGCGAGTGCAACAGTAAAAAACGTTTGTGTGGGCCAATGATCTTGAGCGCGCTTGTTGCGGGATTGTTGCTTTTCTCACTTCCTGATTTCGGTTTACCGACTTGTACAGTATAGGACAATCGGGCGATTCACGAGGAGTTGTCATCTAGTTTACTAATAGAGGCTGACTACTCTCGAATGAAACATCGAGACCAACATGGGCCGTCAACGCAGCATCGGCGTTGATCGCAAAAGAACACCGGGGAGGGTAGTAATCGGCAGAGAGATTTGGCAGATGCCGCGACGTTGAACGCTGTTAAATTTATGAGCCCACTGGTGGCTTGCTGCAGGTTGATCGGAGGCAACGGGAGGAAGAAAGAGGCAAGCCGTAATGGTTTGCTAGCAAATTAAATACATGCTGCTGTGTGATATCCATCAACCACAAGCGGCTTTAGGGAGGTCTGGTACCTCGCTCATCTTGAGCTACGTGACGAGTCGCAAATGCAGTATTTGATGCCGTCGGTTGAACCGATATTACGGTGTCTGGGCTGGGAGCCCGTGAACGCGACTTGTCTCAATCAGGTCGCCCGATTCTGGGGGTGCGACGATTGTTGTTCTCAGAGAATGCGGTCACTGCTGGCTAGTATTAGATCCGTGGCACTGCATCATAGTCTCCCTGCATGCCACCATTCTGTGGTCGACCTAATTTATAGAGAGCCTAGGATACGGGCGTTTGTCGACCGTGGTTCGTTGACCGTGCTGGATGTGTAGCATATTCTAAGAGGCATCTGAGTAAAGTGATACATCAAGGAGCTTGGCTTCCGGATGCTCAGTATGAGGCGCATACGTTGGTTAGCTTGTTAAGTATGCGGCTGGGGTTCGCTTTGAATCTGTAGTTGAGCTAAGACGTACAGCAGATGCCCCTCATCGCCTGGATAGTACTGGTCGATCGTACAGCCTTTGTCTCCGGAGATGTTCGTGCAAGAGAAAAGTCATGTTAGTAGCATAAAACACGCTGCAAGTAGTGGTACAATGTGATGATTAAGTGGCGGGCATCAAAATCGAGATAGTATGGGAAGTCACCGCGCATATATGGTATAGGAACGAAACTTGCGGAGTGCATTAGCTTCATAAAGAGTCTAAATCGCCTGGGCAGATATCATGTTTCATGCGAGCCTGCGGTTCACAACAATCTCGACCTCCCGGAACTGGTCTGGCCGCGAAGGATCTGCCCTGCAGTCGAGGGTTAGGGATCCCCGTCCTGTTGTACAACAAGGGTTCCCTGGTTAATGCGGGACTCGTAACCAAGCGTCTCGGTTGGTCACATCATTATGCTCAACATATTGATGGCGCGGTTTAGTTTTCATGTTGGTTTCGTCTCAGCTACGACTGAACAGCCGCTGAAGAACCTTAATAGATGGCTTGTTATTGAATAGTGGCGCACAGGTACCGGGTACGAGCTTACTAGGGCGTCGTGCTTTTCTTATTCGGATGGGGGCCTATAATTTGGGATTGCGTAAAATCCTGGATATCTAACCATGACCACAATCCTAATAGACTGGTTTCTGTGCCTTAGTGCTTCACGATTTGTTCAGTTGCTAGGCTAGACAGGGAACGTGGCTACATCCTGGTGCTTAAGCAAATCGCGGAGGAGAGGAAGTGGCTTTTCCCTAGACTAGTCTTCACCGTAACATATCTTGGCGAAGACGGACAAGCTCCAAGCCCGCATAGAGACTTTTCTTTGCATGAGATCAAAGATCCTATATAGTACACTTAGAGTAGATGGTAAAAGGCGGGGTTGAAGTTACTATAATAACAAAATTAGCTGTTGGCAGCAGTAGGGCTTGCTAGCAAGGTTCTTAACGGAGCACTTGTTGGCAGGGTCACTGCGGCCAATGTCGTCTTCCTCTCACGTCATTAGACTGCTGTGCTGTAAATATGCGGCGGTGATCGCGACATATGATATCTGGGCTTTGGCATGGCGTTTGTGGGATGACTCCACCATACTACGTAGTCCTGGTAGGCCGTCTGTATTTTGCTTTTGCGCTTAAATATATTCCTGGGTCCCTTTATTAGCTGGTGCTTGTTAATACTAGCGGGTCAACTGATCGGTTAACCATCGAATACAACCCGAGGCGCGGGGATGCCGTGCATTGTTGGTCGGCTAAGATTGTAATGAGATTGCGAATCGCAGATATCGTTTCAGCCGTAGACACCAGGACGTGATCGTCGGCCCTCACCGAGTCACATCTTTCATGGCCATGTTGTGACACTGTGGCTTACTTCTCCACAGAGGTCTCGGCTTCATGTCTGCCAAGCATTTGTTTATGGTATAGATAGTATGTGTATAGCTGAACTGGTTCGAACTTAAACGATATAATGTTGTTCTGTTCATCTTCTTTGCTTACCAATTATCGTGACCGCCTAGTCACGGTAACCTCCGAATTGGTTTTCCCTAGTGGACCCTTCAGAATTAGGTAAACAGCAAGACAAGATCGACGGGTAGGCTGCTCGATCGTACCAGGAAACGGCTCTTACCGGGCTATGACAATCTATAGACGTTCCGGGTCATCCATCAAACCGCAGTGGATTCCAAGTTTTCAGCGTAGATGGTTGGTGGAAGCTTGACAAGGTTGAAGCCTATGGAGATTGTCTACGCTAAGAGGCATTTCACGAACACAGGCGCGGTTTTGTAAGGAGGATGCGACATACGGAAAACGCGTTTAGCCAATCTCGCAGTACAGATTTCGGTCGCTTATTTTAATTCAAGTGTCTCTGTAGCAAGCGGCTGACACGAATACACCTAACCCATCACGTCTAGCAAGACTGGGGTAATCAGAATCAAGACAGGGGCCTTTTTGGGGGCGATGCTTCCTGTCAGTCATCTTGGCGGGTACAAGATGTATGCGAGCGAGTGTTGGTCGTATATCAGTTAGTGTAGCAAAGGTTCGGCTTCTGACGTCGTTGACATACGAGCAAGGGCGATGGAAGTTGCGCTTTTCATCGGCCCAGCATGAAAGTATCATGCTTAAGTCGGCAGCGCTGAAGAGAGGCAGTACCTTGCAGTGAGTGAGTGAACCGGTGGGACTCCCTCAGGTAAGTATGGCCGAGACATGCGATGATACCACAGACCACATGGCAATTGGTACCATCAGGAAGTGGCTTCTTCGGGTCTTCAGGTTAGTGCAGAGCCATTGGGATTCAGCCATCAACGCCACTACTGGCGTTGTTCGCTTGTCATATAGCTCCGTCTGTGATAAGGTCTTGCTCGAACAGCAGCACTGCTATTGGTGACGAGATAATACATAAGTTCAAATGGTATCTATTGAACCATGATACCACAGCAGGTTCGTTCCATGGTGCCGGGTGAATGACATATCTTCACCGGGCTATGTTGTCATGCTTGTGGTCGCGATCCTAAGACATCAATCAGGGTTGTTTGGTGTAGTGTTGCAAAGGCGTGGTTATTGTCTAGCCTCCGCTGTGGTTGCAGAACTTGAAGATCCATGTCGTGTTAGGCTAGGGTTACCTGACCTCTCTGCAAAGCACAGACCCCAAACCTGGACCAGGCCACCTGCACTGCTACCTGTAGTATCGGAGTACATTTAAGGTATATGACTAAAGTACAACGACAGGAGGCCACTAAAGTACAGCATAGAGGTAGGTAAGTACTCCTACTAGTTACTAATAGTAGATAGGTAACAACTTTTGCTGCAGGGATAAGGGGGATTTAGCAGCGGATACACTGGTGCTAGTGTCTGTGCCGTTGAAGGGTTCCTTTTACGCTACTTTGTGGTTTTTTGATAGGTAGGTATTTGGCGAACATGGTTGGCTACTTGGCTTTATTTTTAACCCTTGCTTAGTCCTCGAAAGTTCTTACACTAGAAGGGCATGTATGGACGCACCAGGAGGCCATATCACCTCCTCCTTGTTCCAGGGAAGCAGGAGTTGTAGGGTAATACGTGTTGGAATATATCAATAAATGTCAACCAATATGTGCGGGCCCACAATATGGCTCCGAGTGGTAGTAATATTCCAAGGATGGATTTGCTATGTATTTATAGTAGAGAGGTACTATAGCCTCGAGCCGATCGATGTCCAGGATATTATACGGCAGTACCTACATACAGGCCTTGGTAGCTGCATACAGCAACGCTGTACACGTAGGTGTATCTACATACAGACTACAGTGCACACCATGACAGACGCAGCCGTGTGAGAAAGGGTGGTGTAGCTGCTGCAACCCGCTTTGTGACTTGTGTCTACATCCCGCCGTCCTAACATCTTACGGCAATGAAAATGCCTATACCGTGAATGGAGATGTGCTTGCGTCGGCTCTCAGCTGCTTTAAGACAAATAGCCCGGCGCGTACCATATTCCTGGGTCTTCTTCTTCCCAAGCTTCTTCCAACTTCCTCCACCCCCCCTTTCGTTATCACTTGACGTTGTCTTCTTTCACCTTCCCCTTCTTAGACCTGCTTCATCCTTCTGCCTGTCGCTGGGCAGCATTCCTGGCCCGTCTACACCACAAGCCTGGAATCTGGAGCCAGGAACTATTGTTCATACGCCTAATTTTACCGAGGGGGAGGAAGGTAACGATCGAGCAGGCAAATGACCCTCGCACGGCACAACACTCTTACTATCTTCTGGCCTGGTCGACCGCGGAGCAAGGTGGTACACCGGATCACTCGGAGACACTAACACTAGAATTCTATGGTCGTGGGCTCCAAGCTGGCGCGACAGAAACAGCACTCGGGCTCGCGCTCTCCTTCACCAGACAGAGGCACGGACAGCAATAGCACAGATCTAGGCATAGGCATGTTCCAGCCTCAACCGACTCCGTACTTGCCGTTCTCTCTGTACCCAGATGGACTGCACGTAGCAAACGCGGGCCTCCCCCAATACACCTTCGCATCCACGCCATTGTTCGGTGGAGGACATATTGGGGGAAGCACGGCGGGTAACAACGATGCCGGCGTAGGCGGGCGAAGTGGGCCGTTGAGTGCTGGCACCTTCCCGGCCGCGACTAATCGTAATTTCCACGCCAGCGCCAGTGGTGGCCCGGCTGGCATGGGCGCTGGGGTGCAGCCTGTGCAGGGGCTCGGTCCACCCACTACAGTGGCCGCTAGTGACGGCTACAGCAGTGGTAGCGCTGGCAGCCTCCATCCTTGCCTTTTCGACATTCCGATGCCCGTATCCATACCCCGCCACCATCAGGTCAGCCAACACCAAAACCGACCACAGCAGCGGCATCAACATCAACAGCGACACCTGCCACAGCGTCCTCACTTCTCCGACCGTACTACCATTCACTACAAGATGGAGCTTGACCAGAATGAAATCGCTCAGCAAGAAGCTGCTGCTAGGGATTTCGAGCCTCAGCTTAAGGTAAGTAGTAGTCCCTCAATGAGATGATTTGCCATGCCGAGTATCTATCTACTCCTTTGGCCTATCCAAAGATTAGTCGTGGGCGTTCGTGTGTATGTGTTTTTTGTGTGTTTGTGCCTGCGCAAACCCAAACGAACAGTTGAGTGTACTCTCGTATACTCCATATGAATAATCGTCCCATCATTCTCGTCATCATCATCTAGTCTGCTATTTTATCCAGCACCGTTTCATCTAGATCTCACCGTTATCTCACAAATGATACCTGGATTGACGGCTCACACTTGCTACTTGCGTACAGGGTCCCCTAGTTGGCGAAAAGGAGTCTAGCCAGACTATTACCGAAGAGTACGCAAGAGCAGATCCTATCTATGTCGCCAAAACAATGGTTAGTCGCACATCTTTCAAGTACGCACTCATGTTGCGATCTAGTTTGTTGACACTCTATTCTTGTTCTCCTCAGGCATTACCACAGACGTATTCCCACTATCGGCCAATGCAAGGCGACGGTAATTGTGGTTGGCGAGGTGAGTCTTTTGTCAACTTCTACTACTCATCCCTCGTATTCCGTGTTCACTCTTGTGATTGCCATCGCCGCTCAAAGAACGATCTGGTACTTTCGCTGATTTAGATAACAGCTATCGCCTTTGCTTACTTCGAGACACTGGTTAAATGTGGTAACATTAATCTAGTGCAGAGTGAGCTGCACCGGATGACTGAGCTCAATAAATACGTCGAAGAGGTCACCGGCGGCGAGCCTTCTATCTTAGAACTCATGATGGAGGCAACATTAATGTTGTTCAACGACATCATCACGGATATGTCGGAACGTAGGGATCCTATGCCAAACTTGTTTGCCAAGTTCAACGATCCCCAGACATCCAACTGCTTTGTCTACCACCTCCGCCTACTAGCATCCGCTAGATTGAAGGGTAACTCTGCCCAATACCAGCCGTATCTCGATGACACTATCGAGAATTATATCGCCAAGACGGTCATGCCCGTCAATCGAGAGATTGATCATATTTGCGTGGTCGCGGTTCATGACATACTCCTGAGACCGACAAACATGATACTCGACATCGCGTACTTAGACCGCAGTGAAGGCACTGAAGTCAACGTGCACCGATTACCCGAGGAGGCCAATGGGCAAGATCCATCTACACTGGGCCCTATTATTTACCTCCTGTATCGCCCCGACCATTATGATATTCTCTACCGCGATACCCAGGTCCATATCCCACCAGTCGCAGCCGTGCCGGCACCAGTTGAGCTTCAGATCAATAGAGTGAGCTATAATCCGAATTTCGAGGAGCCTGTACCAGCAATGCAAGACACGTCGGCCTATACAATTGACATGAGCGCATTGGCCATGATTCCGGGACTCCCGTCCTCGACGTTATCCTCGATGACGGATCCGTTTGCACCCGCTCCGGCCTCACCCTGGGGTTCTCAGCACTTTACCCCTGAGGTTATACCGGCACCACCCCCTAGCCAACCAAGTCCGCCTCAACAGCAGGCTACAGTGCACCCACTCCGCTTCAGCAAATACAATTTTCCTAATCTCCATGAAATGGCGCCAGAGAGCAATAGCGCACATGATCCCCCATGCACGACCAACACATTCAAGAACAGCCATTTCAATATAGCACACTATAATAACATGAACTTTCAACCGGAAATGTACCAACCAGACGCCGAAGAGGAGGTGTCGAGTAATGGACACAGCAAGATTGGAGGTCGAAAACGGAGTACTGAGCATTGCCCAGGTATTAAAAAGGAGAAGTAGGAATAGAGGAGTCCGCGCATCTTGCTTCTTTGCTCAGTTGGGTTGCATTTTCGAATCGGTGTTGCGGCACGTAGTGATGTCTCTTATTATTATTATTTTTTGGTTTTTAAAGATCTATGTTTCCTCTGTTTGTTTTCAACACAATTGGCATTTTACAGGGTCGCCCACCCTAGCAAGGAGTTACGTCGGTACGAGCTAACTGATACGTTGTTATGGCATTTGGAGCACACACGGACTACTACTACGCTAATCCACCGGAACGAGAACACGAAACGATAATAAGTCATAAGACAGCGTTGTCTACTACCAAGGAACCGAGAGGACGGGCTATGGACGGTTATCTAATAATTAAGGGATGAAATACAGTTAGGGGAAGCCGTAGGCTACCGTCATACAGAGGTTAAATTGAGTCTGGAGATGAGTTGCTCTCGATGTCCAGAGCAATAATTTGTTCAGAATCCCAGGGCCCAAGAGTCAATGTGTGCAATTCTACTTCCCTGATACCAGCTTGAAACAGTCGAAATAACGATGATGCGTCGCTCACTGCGAACAGTGACTGATTACAACGCAGATATCTATTGACTGGAGGCATATCCTAGTAAGCACAAGCACCCAATTCGCGCCAGATGATACATGATGTTACGTCTATGCGAGTCGGGAACGCCTCTCCCGATGTCGGTAAATGTCTGGCTTGCTGCTTGCTTGCGGTGGATTTGCAAATCGCTCGCTTCCAGAGTGGAAGTTCCATGCCCCTTGGGGGTATGTCTTGTTTGAACCTACATTAGCGGCAACTCGAGCCGAAGCAAAAAATCGATAGGAAAAAGAACTTTGCCGTGGTCCACATCCCCCATGCTTGAAACCCGTAACTGGGTGGTTAAATCGCTAGCAGCCTCATAGGCTTACGTGATGTCCTTTTGGAAAGCATTTCAGCTCCTTCTCACCTGCCTCCTCCGCTTATCGAGCTCGCTTCATGTACCCCCCGGACTAAGAATAGTAAAGTACAAACGTATAGTCGTAGCAGGGTATCTGCCTTTAGTTGGGTCCTTGTCATAGGTAGATTAGGTTTCGAAGTGTCAATATAGAAGCCTAGATTTTAGCGGACGGGAGCACCTGCGGGCTATGCAGTCATTACGACATACACTAGTACGAATCAAGACCAGCACGAACAGAATACTACTTACCGTTAGGTGGTGGACGCTATGTGCCAGTATGTACAGCAGACAACTACTAGTACGTTTAGTCACGGCCGCGCCAATGCAGAGACGCGGGAACTTATGTTTGCAGGCCCGAACTAGACTCATTAAGGCTCTTGTTGCGGTCCGGGAGGTCCATATAATCCACAGACTTTTGGGTGCGTTGTTTTTCATTCGGGAATACCCGCTTGGTTATTGTTTTTTTTGCCTGTGATATCTATACTCCTACTACAGCCTGCAGGAGCGGGGAGCAGATCAAGCTATCACTAGACTAGGTGCCGTCAACACACGTGTGAACGTTACGGGCTGGCCGGGCTGTCGCATGTGGGGGGTATACGAAGCGAGTCTATTACATCGTCGATAATAGATGTCAATTGGCAGCCGAAGATAGCTTCACATTGAATTTTTTCTTTTCTTTTCTTCGGGTCCCACTCTGATAGAAGCGGTGTTGGTTGGGATTTCTCATAGCTGAGAGGCGCAAACACCGTCACGATGGGGAACGGGCTTATTTCCGGCTCTGTTCATTATTTGCCACCTCCGATTCCCGTCCGAGGTATCAATGGAGCAAATCCCGACAAGGCCCTCGGCTGCATACCTCGTTAGGGAGCAAAGTCTGGGAGGTTGAATTGCCTTGTGTAATAGTGGGAGAAGAGGAGATCATGGCCTAATGAAGCCCGAATGTGTCCTCGTCGCCGGTCGAATAGCCAATTGTAGAGAACAATATTCTAGGAAGAGGCAATTGTTCCTTCGTGTCTCGTAACCCCTGTGAAGCTGAAGTCAACACGGCGACGTGGAAACAAGGAACCGGGAGTTCTAGTGGTTCGATACAGTCGAACCGCGTAAGCCTTGGTCCATTCACGTCTCAAGATTACTGATAGGATGAGCGGTGACGCGCGAGTCGTCTCTTTCCCTGACCAGGGAGCTCAATTCCTTCATGCTCTGGTCTACGTCAAACTCGGCTCTATTGCCGACATCCTTGTGTATCTTCAAGCGACTTTGGAACTCAGACCGCCAAGTCTCAGCCAAGTTTTCTAATGCTTTCTCATCACCGCTCATTGGACCAGAACCATTACCAATGCCAAGTTCTGCGCATGCGCTCGTAACGCCGCGATCCCCAAGACCGCAAGCCACAATTCGGCCCCAGGGATTTGTCTCTGCGGGTCCGGTTACCGGCATACTGTAGTTGATAGCGACGCCGAGGCCTGTGACGTGACGTCGGAGGTGGACGCCGAGGGCGGCGATCTTGCGCTCATCTCCTCCATCTCCTCTGCTCCCGTCCTCTTTCTTTGAACCGGTAGACCGCACCCAGACACCCGGGTTCTCCGTAGTGAAGCCGGTGAGGCCCCACTCTCGCTCCAGGGCCGCGATGGTGGTCTTCTCGAGCAGGCAGGCGTAGTCACGTACGGATAGATGCGCATGCAGGGGGGAGTGCAGATCGATGACGGGCCAAATGACCAGCTGGCCGGGGCCGTGATAGGTGGTGAGGCCGCCACGAGGCGCGTGGGTTATAGTGGGAAGGAAGAAGGCGGCTTTCCGCGGCCCATGCAGATCACTCGACGACGACGTCGGCACAAAGAGGGGGGACCGCAGCCGGGCAGACTCGCTCTCGGACAGCGGCTCCGTCTGGCGTCGGCCGAGGGTGTAGGTCGGCGTGGGCGTAAAGGAGATGATGCTCGGCGGTGGCGGTGGACCACGAGACATCGGCGACTGGGCTTTCCAGGTCAGAAGCTCTTGCTGCAGCAGCGTCTGCATACTCGAGGCAAAGGCGTAGCTGGGGAACTGCGGGAGGGCGGCGCTGGGGTTGGACCGCAGGGTAAAGTGGCGGAAGGCTATCATGGTTGGTTGGTTGTGTGGTGAAGCATGGCCATTGGCAACAAGGCTCAAGCGAGAACAAGAAAAAGCCGGCAGAAGCTGGCGCGCTGGCGCTACGGCGCCACGGTGCTACAGTACTAGCTTTAGCTTACTTGTAGGTTAACTAGTGTTCGGTCAGACGAGGAAGTGACGAAAAATAGTGTGGCTACCGGAAACACCGGGGTTAGTGCCAGATTTCGGCGATTAGCTATTACCAGATTCGGTAAGTTATCTGGAGAACGGCAAACATACTTTAGGTAACCCCCATTCTGTCCAACCTCCGCTCCTCCGCTATAATGCTACTTTGTGCCAAACCACCTAACCTTGGGTGGTATTAGTGTCGAATTCCCGATCATGCAGAGCATCACGATCGGGCTAAGTTGTGCAAGTGTGCATTTACGAGATATTGAAGTGACAGAAGTTGCGAATACAACATTAAGAGCAGTCTGGACGCCAAATAATAGCAGAAATGTCACACCTCCTTCGTCGTCGGGCGAACATGGCTGGCTGGCTGGCGTTGGCAAAATTCGATGATTGGGTTATCATTTTCGTCTCACGCAGTTCAGTTCCACCGCGGCCGGCAATAAAACTCTGCCATCAGCCGCAATGCCGGGAATGGCTCTCCAACGGCCAGCGACGCTCGTGGCGGCGGGGCGGCGTGGGTGGATGAATCGTCATCGTCATCCGCGTCGTCGCGCCCTCTCACCACATAGAGAACCGGGCACATGACCAGCCCAAGCCGCAGGTATGCGCATGCGTGTGACTACAGGCCCGTTTCTCACCGCATTAGCTCTGAAGAGCACCCCACGCCGTAAGTTTCCTGGAACCTGGGCTCGGGGTGACTTGGTAGTACAACCGAGTAAGCTGCATGGGGTGCTGGATCAGAAGCAACCTCTGGGAGCTATTGTCTTTCTCTGTTTGGGGAAATGGTGGGAAGATGACAGGCCCCCAAATGCCGGATAACTAAGGTCTGGATTGTTCTGCCGGTCCCATGACTGCGGTACTCCCGCCGTGTCACCCTCCTATACTCTGTTTCTGACTGAGCTGGTTGACTTCACTCGTCCGGGAGTACCACGGCACCACAACTTCCGTCGCACAATTCCCGCTGCATCCTGCGTGGTGGATTATAGTAGCTGACAGAATCCCTTATTAGTGGATAGACCATGAAAAGTTCCAAAACCCACATATCTTCACTTGCGGATCGTAAGATTCATTCTTGATTTCTTTAGCGACCTAGTTCGCAGATAATTTCCTTCTTTTCGTCGCTAATCTCAGCTGGAGATCGTACATATTGCTCTCGAGCATCGTAGCGCAACGGCCAGCTTACATCTATCGGCGATCACTCCGTTCGATTCTCCAATCAGCTAGAAAACTATCGCCCTGCGGCATACCAAAACGAGTGGCTCCGAAGACATCTAATGAACGTTACCTGGAAACGAAGTCCATGTCGATATACCAGCAGTTACTTTCCGTGGAGGAATGTTCAGTACAGTACCTCTACTTATCTTGACTTTAGGGACGAAATAAGTGTCAACGAAACCGATCCTACTAAATCGGAGCAAATCAAAAGCACGTAGATAAGGCATAGCGTCAAGCTAATGCTTACTAGCAAGAGCGCCGGTTCTTGGAAACTCCACAAAACCCGCGATGCGAATCGGACAATTGGATGCTCTCCGCATCAAAATAAGAGCAATATACCCGGTATTTTGTGTTGCTTGCCCTCGTTGTTTGTTACGATCGCTTGGATTACTAGAGCAGGGAATTTCGTCGTTCGATGATGGTGATTAATTCGTTTTAGGTTAGATAGAATTCTTACTATAAGGTCTAACGGGAATATGTCTACGTTTGTGGATTCGACACCGATATGCGATGCGTATATACATATCGGTACCGAGCTAATTGGCGCTATATCTCGTAGGATTTAGAACCGTTTACTTGATCTTAGATGCCTAGACTAAAAGTACCCATATTATATCAAGCTTGATGTGAAGGCCGGAGCCGCCGGCTGCGCCTTCTCGCGTCAGATATTCGCAGATCCAAGACGAAAATTACTATCGAATCAAGAAATGAGACGGGACGAGATTATAAATCTGATTGGCGGTGTGTTTTCGTCACCCTCCGTCGACATTCCAGGTAATATGGGCCATCGCATAATCAGTACAGCTTGCACTAATGACGTTGTAAGGATAGGCTACAGATGAGGGAGAGAGGACGTGGTGTGAGTATATATCTGTTTCATTCCGATGATGCCTCCGAAATACTGTATTCGAACTCACAGTAACACTGTAAGGCTGTTGTCTAGGATGCAAACGAGGGCTCAGGCAGATCGGCATCTTAAGAAAACTCTTGTAGCTGTAATTGATAAGTCGTAACTATCGAGATACAACTCTGGAAGTGCTAAAGCTAAATTCTATATTGTGGTTTTATATAGAAATATCGGTCACAGGGATAAGAAGGTCACGAAGCGAATCCGATGTTATTATAGACACTTGATGGGCAGTGGGTACTCGTTGGTATAGAGCTCGATAATGTAGTAGAATGTCCCGAGATTATAATCCGATTTGAGAGGTTGCTGGTGACTTTACGGATCGGGTTCTCGTGCTAGCTTTTCAATATGAAATAAAATAGTCATATGACATAGTAGGGGAAAAACTAACTAAGTTAAGGTTGTCTTTTATGAGACAGAAGTATTAGAAATTGTCTACTAAAATAGCTAATGCTAGGATTTAATCATACTCGCTCCAAATAAAGACCGAGCAAGAAATGCAGTAGACTAGTTCTCAATGTTTCAAAACTTCCGAATATATGCAGCGAAATTTTCATACAGCGTAGCTTAACCGATTATACCCTTACCTTTTCACGATACCTTACAAGCATACACTATCTACCTCTCTCCACCGAATCTACTACCAGCGCTCTTTATGTACTAGGTCATGCTATAGCTAATAATGTCTATGGGCCTCGAGGACGATGCATTAAGTGAGACCCTATCGTGATTATAACGAGGGCGGTGCCTCTCACTAGGACAACCTTCAGAAACGATCGTTAATGTTTTTTCTTTCAGTCGCAAACCTTTAAATGATCGACACCAGCGTGAACCAAAAGTGAGGGTAATTTTTGGGTGGCTATTTATGAACAACTAAGTTCTTATCCAAGGTTCATGAACAAAGCGCTACAGTAAGACTATATATAACCCACGATAATCTATTGTATATTTTGTAGTGAGTGAGAGATGAATGATGATGGGTCCAGTGTTAGCAGAAAACTATTTCCTTCGTGGGAAATTGAACACTTTTTGAAATTAGTGTGAGTCGAGTAGCTCATGCGTGTACAGAGACAGTTTACATCTCGGTGTGTAATAACAGAGTGATAATTGTTAGTAATTGTTAGTCTCATTAGCGATATGCTTGCCTGCAGCAAAAATTCTTCGAATCCTACTAACTAATAATCTCTTCCAGCGCCTCAAGAAATTCTAGATATTTTGGTGAACAAAGCGGGGGGCGAGAGAAGGAAAGATAGAGAGAAATATTACTGACCTATTTTGCTTGCGAACCTCCCAGAAGAATCATTCTACTCACGGACTTTCCATTTTCATTACATCTTTGCTAGAATTAATAAGTCAAAAGAGAATAATAACATCAGCGAGTATATAAATGGAATACCAGACTCAAGTTTGCGAGGCCATATAGTAGCCAACACGTTGCCAATACTACTAGAAATAAACAACTATTAGTACACGCTTCATGAGTCCTAAAGGGCAGAGTTGGACTTAGCGACCCCAGTCCCTGTGCGGAACATTTAGAGCGTGTGTAGCCAATTTTAGAAACATACTACGCATTTATCTTATATGGGAGCTCTTGTGGCTGAGAACTAGTACGTCAAGCTTCTCGATGAATGATACCCGTGTACATCAACAAGAAAGATTGTTACATACGAGTAATGATATTGCTATATAGAACAATCTTCTTACTTATCTGCTGGCTTTTAAACCTTTCCCAGTAACAATATCGCTCTTGACTCCATGTAGTCTCTTGTAGCTTCCTTTATAAATTCTCTATTTGTGATCTTACTCCTGCACACTTAGTTATGCTTTCTTTTACACAATATTTGGCACTTGACTTGTTCTGTGCACGACGGCAGGGCCATAGATGATCGAAATGGCTAGAAGGGCAATCCACGTCATACTGAATGAATCGATATTCCAAGCATGTAATGCTTCGAGGATATTGTGATTGGTAACTTCAAAAATAAAGCGGTTAAATTGTTAGAGGGGTTTTGAGCTACGGTAGGTAACAGGAGCTTGAAATCAAGGGCTTAGAAAATAATTAGAATTATATTAATTTTTTAGGACATCATAGGGGCCATAAAGCCTTGCCCCCCTATTCCGTCAGATGGGAAGTCTGTAGTTTATATGTTTGAGCAGCCCCGCTCTTAGTTTCTGAGCTCGCGTTCTCCTGCCTTATCGTATCCGTATTGCCGTCTCGGATGATCAGGCAATAGACGTGTAAGCTGGGAGCTGAAACTCCATATATATAGGTATATGATATGTGACAACATTGGATCCGGATCTGAGATCGGAGATCTGCATATCATGTATGTAATAATTCCATTGCATGATTTTATGTGAGGCTTATAGACTGGAGCAAATGCCGGCAACTGGAAGTGAGATGTTGAAATTATACGCAAGCAATTTAGACAAATAGATCTTAGCCTGCCCAATGAGCTGCAGAAGAAAAATATCCTCACCCGTTGAAGCAATGGAAGATTGTTACAAGTTAAATACTCTTCTAAGCTCTTGAAAACGAGTGCTTCTTACGCGGTCCTAGTTTCTCGGCACTTGTGACGCGAACAATGCAATTTGAAAATTCAATTACGGCTTAAGGTAAGTATTATAGCTAATCTGGTTTAAGAAAGAGTACTTGAAATATGCTTGCTCTAGCAGCACACATATCGAGTATAATATAGGTAATAAAATGCTTAAAGTTAGAGTAATCAGACTAACACTGAAGTTTTAGTCTGCTCTGAATTAGGGTTCTATAGGTATGCTATTCGCTCATAATGGTATCAGAATCGAGTATTAATGAATTATGATCTAAGGCATAGATACTCGAGACATGGTCTTTTGATTAATTTTCGTTAGGCCGAATGACTTTGACGACATTAGTTGGGCTTAGGGACGTGAAATGGTGCTGGATGCATACTGTGAGGCAGTGAAAGTCACAGGAGATATTGTGATGTTCTAGCGTGGACTCTGTTTCAGAGGCGTCTAGATAATATCTCGTAGATAGTTAGCGTGATAGACATCCAGTATCAACCAATTGTCTGAGTAGTTCCTCTCGTACTAAGCAAATGTAGTAATGCGTTGGTGTAACAAAGACTTAAATTTAAGAGCTGAGAAAGGTTTCAAAATCACAATAATCATCTGAAGCCTCAAAGGGATAAGGTAGTGACCTAAGGTCTATATATACGAAATCCTCGCTTTCGCTCGCACTTGTATAGCCTATTTCGTTTAAAAGGGCATACACAGGTAGCTAGCTAAGGCCTCGTACAAGTCTTACTGCTCATATGATTATATACATGATACGATATACTAGGATGAATGGTAGTCTCAGTCCCTTGGGTTCGCGTAACAGTTGATGCCATTAGTATCATGAAATAGAAAAAGGCGAAGCAGACTGCGTTCGAAATGACAATATCTCTTCAATACCACCTAAGTCTTCGATACGGATAATGTGTACTTCGTATAGTACTCAAATACGGCCACTGCTAGTTCATCTAAATCTTAAATCCTGCGAATCTGCTAGATACCGCCATTGAAAGAATTGTATCACTGTATTGTCAAAGGAGCTTACTCCTTCTGTTCGTAAAAGCGATAGTTTGAACGTTAGGGACGGGGCATTGTGTTTATACGTGTTTATACCTGTGTTCTGATATGTGCCTCCTGGCTCGCTCACTAAATCTCTTCATAGTAGTATAGGCACACGGAAGGGCCGGGAGGTCCGTAGCTGGATCTTGTGGGTCAACAAGAACCAGAGCGTCCTGCATATTCATGAATGTTTGCATATGATGCCTTCTTTTGCTAGACTTGTATCACAATGTAGACGTGTTGACAGTAGTAAGCAGTAATAGGAGATTTATCTCTTCTAAAGGACTGTCACTGTATACATAAATCAGTTCGTAATATGGGCATACGGGGGACTATCGAATTGCCTACGACGTTCTTGGAAGATAGATGATAAATCCCTTTTTCTTATATAAACAGTACCGTACAGAAATCTCCTTTTCTAGTCCTAATCGATCAAAGAGCAAACAATCTGACTCGAAAAATTGGTTCTGTAAAAGTAGAGGAGTCTCATGTGACGGATGATGACCCCTAACTAGTAATGTTTGTTTGTTAGACCAATCGGCGTTTGTAGATGGTTAAAGTTGCTAACGACGCATGGAACTCACTCCACAACCCATTCTTGGTACTCTAGATGGCTTCTATTGGTTACGGCGACAGCTCTTTACTTAGCTGTACGAGCTAACCATGCCGTGGTGGGTATCCCATCCGACCCTAAGCTATCGTAGATTCGTACTAGCAAAGAAAGCATCGATATTTTGAGAATCGGATCAAGGGAGGCTACTATTTACTCGGAAATGTTTACAAGAGTATCATTGGAAACATTACTAAAGGATAACAAATCCAATCTAACGAGGCAATACTGTGCCTGCTATTCAACATTTAGACTGGCCTTTCGCGGCGGCTTGCGGGATAACACGGGTGAAATAATGCAAACTAGAAAAAGCTAAGAGGTAAAGTGCCTGAGCCATGACGAAGCTCATACAGTGATAACGATGGCGAAGTGAATGAACATATACTTTATATACGCACCACAACTTCAATCTTGGGTCACACGAATTCTTCTGTTATGAAGCGACTCACCCTTCATACCCAAAGCAAGAGGTAGAGAAAAACTCTTCTGGGAGCCTCTCGATTCTCTCTTAAAGCCGATATGTGTTGCCGCACTACTTACAAGCATATGCTACCGCCGTGGGTCGGAAAACTAGTTTAGCGAATTATCCGAAGCGGTGGTTCGCCCCACGTTATTTTCTAGATTGCCTGCATCAGAAAGGCCGATGATCGTTTGCACTTGTTAGCTGTAGTTTTAGTGTGAACTGGTTCGATCAATAGTTGCATTTTCTAAGTCTGTAGCAAACGCACTATTGTCTGCTCAGCCGTTTGGCTACAAAGGGTCTGGAGTACATCAACGCCGCGCGCTTCTTGTTGTTAGTCAGCTGGAAATCCCTTAGAACTTAAAATAGCCGTAGATCATACACTTATCACAATAGTCTGAAAGCCTGCTTGGTGAAGGCGCGGAACGAGCGGCTTAATACGCTATCCCAATTCGGGAGCTATCTGCGTAAAAACCTGTCAGGAGCTGAGTTAAATCTTCGATCCTCTATTATTCGCTGGTATGCAAACCTCCGAATCTTAGCTAAGTGATACTAAGTATGTAACTACAAGGGCTAAGATGTCTGGACTCTGTGCTAAATAGAGATTTAAATGGGTAAATAATTAGGTTACGTGATATAGCTAACGGTCTTTTTCTTTTCTTTTCAAGTCTGTCACTGCTGGGGTCTCTTGGTCGACCCTCGATCCTCGATGTGATGGTACCGGGGGAATGACCGGCATATTCAAGACCACAACCGGGTTGGTGGCTAATCTAGAACATCCACCCCGAGTCAGGCTAATGTACTATATATGTGGAGATCGGGGTATTATTACGAACAGGCCCTGCTAGCCTATCGGAGTTCTAAACAGCTTCCTTTGCATGCAAAGATACGACGTTGAATTTTTTCAACGTTTGCAATCCTGATAGCTCGTCCGGATGCATCGCATTGTGCTGTCTCGTCCAATTATTCTGGTACGACGGCGGCAGTAGCCGTTCTCGGATAGTCCTGTGGTGGCAAGGTGGCAAGGTCATATGGCAGCGTAAAGGGATACACCAAGGAATATGCTGTGCGAGTTACTTAATGTTCTGTATACCTCGACGAATGCTGGGAAGCGAACGACCTTAATAGCAAGTTTACCTAGAATAGAATAAGGACACACAGCAGATAATTTTATGCAAGTGGGCTGGGATAGGAAACAGACCTCATCGACAGTATAGGCTTTGTCTTCTAGGTGCAATCTACCTAAGCGATAGAACACTAATGCAAGATCATGCATGGAAGGGGCTTGAAAGCCTGCGTAGTGGGAAAACCACACAATCATCCACCCTGAGCGATTACACCGTGTATGAACACGTTGTAGATTACCTGCTATTAACGCTCGGACCTTCAGCTGTCGATAGTCGATCCTAAGACATGTTACACGTTTCGAATCGTGCGCCGAGGCCCATTAGTGTGCCCATCAGCCCGGATTCGCCAAGTGGACATCGTCCAGATATTGAAAATACTAATAAGAATGCCCCAACCCATGTGGTTTGGTCTCCCCGCTCCCCTATCTCCTCCCTCTGTTTCGAACATCGATGTTTACCTAATAGACATATTGAATACGGCAAGTTATTCAGAAGCGGACGGCGAGGGTCGAAGCAATGGCTGAGAGATATCAGGTCAGTATTCTAAAGTCTCCTATACACCTACAGAGTATGAATTGCCTCTAGGGGCCTTCTACTTCTGTTACCCGTGCAAGCCCACGGATTGCTGACTCTAGATTCTCAAATAGGCGGCGGCATTAAGCCATTGCCACAAGGCCACAGTCCTGGGCAACGTCATTGCCATTCACATGCTGGAATATATTACCGCCGCCACTGGTCATCATAATGGGCTTAACGAGTTGGCTCATGATTTCTTAGATGTCTGCCGGATCATGTGGTCGATAGAGGCAGGTCTAGTAGAGTACACCCGATCAGGCCAATCCTTACCAACGGAAATGACACAAGAATTAGACCGGAAATTCAACACAGCGCACGGCGATTTCCAGGCTCTGGATCATTGGCTAAATCGCTCTCTTAGTGAGGAGCGGGGAGGAGCAGGAAAGAAGTTAACAAGGGGTTGGAGGAAAATGTTTTCGGGAAACGAGATACCAAAGATGAGACAGGCTCTTGGGAAGACTCGAGAGTATTTAAGAATGAGCGCACTTATGTTTCAATGGTCTCTCGGAGAAGCAAAAATCGACGAGTCCTTAGGTATTGGATATACCGCCCTCTCAGCAGCTCTCGAGAGGCTGGAGAAAGGCACACCACACAGCAGGGTCGGCTCGAGCAGAAGCGATCCACATGCGGAGATTCCATTTGCAAAGCAGCATAACATGGAGCAAAGCCATATTGTTGAGATCCCATTGGAGGAGCGCGTCTCTTTAGCCGATACGCTTGGAGTTCCACGATCAAACACTACTCGATCATCGACACCTGGCTCGGGAGTACCATTTCCACCTCGGAATGATAGTATACCTCGACTTCCAGATTTACCTGCAGAGCCGAACTGGCAGGGGCTAGGACAACTCGATCTATCCAATGGAACACAGAGGCATACATCTTCACATCACACGGACACGGTCTCAACGCGCAGCGTCCACAGCCGAACTACACCACCGTCAGACCCGCCAGAGGATCTTAGATCGGGTGGTTTGGCTGAGCTCGAAAACTCAGGCTTATCAGACAATGACTATATTCACGAGCTAAAGCCAACTAAGGCTGTTCGTCTAGCTGTCAATCCTTCAAAAATGCCACGATGGGCTCCTCGGAACTCTGTGGGAGCAGATGCGCCGTCACTGAGATTGAATCTTTTAGCAGCAATCCGAGAACGAAACAGTAAGGCGGTTGAACAGTTACTGGATCGCGGCGTTCCTGCAAACCTTGGCCCTGACCACAACGCCTTGAATGAAGCTATCCGTCAGCATGACCTCGAGATTGTACGCTTGTTGCTACTCTTTGGTGCGGATCCTAATACAGCCTGCAGCGAAGCCGTGTTGCCTCTTGTTGCAACAATCGAAGAAGGCTTCTTAGACGCTGCGGCCATTCTGCTCAAATATGGAGCTGACTCTAATCTACCCCCAGCACCCGAGCATGACTCGCCATTTGCAGTGGCTATCATTAAGCAAGACACACATTCCATACGTCTCTTTTTGATGTACGGTGCGGATGTGAACCGGATAACAGCAAACGGAGAGACGATCTTGATCAAGATGATCACAAACAAGTGCAATAAAGCTCTCATTGAGACAGTCCTCAATTATGGCGCTGATGCCAACGGTAAGAGCAAGGAGGGTAAAACAGCACTCTTCGAGGGGATAACAGCTGGCCGTGTGGATATCGTCACAACGCTCCTCGACCATGGTGCAAATCCAAACCTTCCGGGGCCAAAACATATGCTCTGGCCGGCCACATATCAGCCAAGATGCCTTCAGGTTCTGCTTGCTCGCGGGGCAGACTACAAGAAGACACCCGGTGTCATGGAGCTTGCCACATCTATTAACAGTATCGACTCTGTAAGAGTTTTGCTGAAAGCAGGTGTAAACCCCAACGCTAAAAAGGATGGGGTCTATACACCTTTATGCTCCTCGATTCGTGACAACCGTCCGGATATTTTTCATCTCCTCCTCGCGAACGGTGCTGATCCTAATGTCCCCTCTGCTGAGTACCCCTGCTTCAAATGCATAACGCATAGCCGATTAGAGTTCTTGCCGCACCTTGTAGCAGCTGGCGGCAATCTCAATTCTCCTAAGGGCATTGCGGAAACTGCCGTGCAGTACGGCGACAGTAAGTCTAACAGACCCTACGACATGGAATAGATAACTGGACTGAACACTAACCATTTCGCAGTGGAAGCATTGACTTGGCTCTTGGATAATGGAGTATCACCAAACGATCAGGCACCTGACACAAAAGCAACACCTCTCACGACAGCGATCAGCCTCAACAAGCTAGAGTTTGTCGAGATTCTCTTGGCGCGGGGAGCGAACCCCAACGTCAGAGGCCAAGACTGGCCTGTATGCATGGCTGTTAACTATCCGGATATACTAAAAGTCCTGTTGCCTGCTCTGGCGCAACCCCGCGCGTTTAAGGGTGTGATGGAAATGGCGGTATCAGCCAACAAGCTGGAGTCTGTGAAGTTGTTGCTGGCTGCAGGTGTCAGTGTTGAGGATCGCAACGGCGGTGTCTTCAGCCCGCTAACAACAGCGATCCGCGAGCGCCACACGGACATTGTACGATACCTTTTAGATGAGGCAGGTGCAGACCCGAACTCGCCCGGTGAGCATCTGCCTATCATCAAAGCGCTGCGCCGCCACCAAGGCGAGGACACAGAGGTCATCGAGATGCTACTACGAAAGGGCGCGGACCCCAACAAGATCTATCGCGGCCACAGTGCTATAATTCAGGCTGTTGAGATGGGCGATGCCCCAGTCTTACGTCTACTGATCGAGAAATGGGGCGTAGATCTGGATGCTATTGACGACAGCGGACGGACGCCTATCGAGATCGCGGAGATGCGCGGATGGGACGAAGGATCAGATATTTTACGCCGAGGAAAGAAGGCTGTGTGACTATCCACGAAACATGCGTCTGCGACTCCCGTAAAGGAGATACTGGAAATTCAGGATGGGTTCTGGGTAGTCCAAAGATCCTAGCCATGCACAACTACAACATCTTGTACATAAAATATACAGAAGGTTGCTCTCTCTTTATATCATTACCGGGGGAATTGGGCGGCGTCAATTAGGCCGGGGAAACATAAGGTGTTCATGCGACCACGCAGGTCTTCTCTTATGTTACAACTCTCACGATTTACTCTTAGCGGGTACTTGACTCTCATGACTTACTAAAATTCTAATTCATATAGAGTACGACTACTCTTTCAAGAACCATTCTGATGAGATAGACTTGAAAGAAGGTCTCATGGCTCTTGCCAAGTTTGTAATGTGATGGACTTACCTCAGTCTTTGTTACCAACGGTCACAAAATCAACAATCACAAATGGCACACAGTACTCGATATTTAGAACAGACGTTGTAGCTGTAGGTTACCCAGTTAGGCAATTCGTACCGGATATAGACCACTGTACTGTATGCATCATACAAGTATATGCACCTCAATATCCTTGGCAGAATCTTTACCCGACGAAGGTTAGGGTTACGTGGAGTAGTGCTTGATAGTCATGAGGCTCTTGGCGTTGAACAGGACCCTTGGAACCCACTTCGAACATGGAACAGGGTCCTGCATCTGCATAATACTGATCAAGTTTATTCTGCAGACGCTTTGACGCACCCTTGACATTCCTTGAAATCGCGGCATCGGGGAGGTGAAACAACGCAGAAAGGTATCCGGAGCAGGGATTTGTTCTTAACGGGCCGCAGGGTCCACACATATATGCGTGTCCACGTAACTCTGGGGTTGAGGCATGCCTGGCACGGGCTATTCAACAATTGTGCATACATTTCTATACCTGAATTCAAGGCCAGTTGTGGCTTTCGGAAGTCCGGCCGCTTTTACGGGGATGTGTCTGCTAAGACGTGGGCTTATTCTATTGGACTTGTGTAATACTGATGGAGATGGTATGATGAAATTCAACATAGAGTTGGAGACAGTTGGAGTGCTTGAAGTACTTGATTTTTCAACATAGGACAGGATTTCTGATTGCTCGATGCTGGTTTAGTAGCCGTCTTGTCTCGTTTATTAGCGTGCATTGCAATATATGATAATAACAGTAATAAGAATCGGACCAATTTTTATGTCATAACTCTAAACACATTCGTTAGGTAAGCTGCACAGACCAAGTTTCAAGTCTATAATGCTATACGTGATGAGATTTTAATATTATGTAAGCACATTGTTTAATGTAGCGCTGAATGTCAATAATATGGAATGTAAAGGTGTGGTGTAAGAGGGAGCAGAATCATAAATCAAATGAACTTACTTGGCAATCTTGAAACTACAAAGGAATAAAATAAGGCAGAATATCGGCTCTGAACCTTAGTAAAATACTGTTCTCTCTATGCGTCTGTGGGACTTTGTTAGGTTGTATTCTACTAATTCATTAACTTTACGTTCAGACGTTATGATAATAATTAACGACCATTTAACAAAAAGGATCGTTTTTACCACATACTGTTGTGTCACCGGATGGGGCTAATTTCTGATTTCAGAGTGATATGAACGTCTATCTTAATGACTAAGTAATGGATAATAAGAAAACTACACGCTTTTTCAAGAACCTATTCCTTCATTGTTACTCTGGGTCTTCAATGTCTTTTAATTACCTCCATCACTGATGCGTCGACATAAATCACCAGCCGGCTATCTGGAGCCACCTCATCCATTTGGTAACCCCATCATATCATATCACTTTACATTGCCGTTGCGTGATCTCGTTATAAGTGCGTCTTTGCGTTGTGGTGTCCTTGTACATCTTAGTTGCATGCCGGCACTTCCAGTATGCTCGCCGAATCGTAACTGTAAGGCCGTTTGGTGATCTAAAGATATTTTTTGGAGTTGGTAATGGGTTGTACATTGTTGGGGAAAGCAAATGCGGTTCGCGATGGTAGGGGATCATTTTGATCTGGCGAACCTACTAGTTCTCCGAATCGAACCTTAGCACTAAGAATCTCTTCGTTTATTGGCCAGTATCCCAAAAGCTGTCGCTCTGAAAGCTTGTCCAAATCTGTACTTCTGGTAGTAACAACGAAAGTGCTGAATGTAGTATTCATGGAGCAACCGTTTTTCCGAAAGCAGTATATGCCTATAATAACTGCAATAACATTCAATCCTAGAGCTATGGAGTATGAAAGGACGAGCCAGAATGGTGCGTAATTCCAGACGAGAACATTCTCCGTAACAGAACACGAAACGGAGGAAGCGATTTGGGAATGAAGTTTTGTGGCGCTAAGCATAGAGATGAAGAGATCTCTGAAGCTGTGTTCAATAGTGGTTGCGAAGTCGTTGGACAAAGTAATCCCACTAGTAGCCTCAAACCAGTTTGTCTGTGCCGCATCGGTCGCATCAATGAAACCGTATGTAGTATCGGCAGTAAGGTTTCCGAACAAAAAGTTACGAAACAAGTAAGAAGCACCGTAGTAGCCACTATAAATCATCAGTAAGTTTAATGATTATGTATTATCATAAAGCATGGACGCCTCTTACGAAAATTGTTGGTAGTCGCTATCCAACGGTGATTTTGAGCTGCCTTCGGGTAGAAGCGGAGATATATAACTGATCGCAGTTTGAATTATAGATACATCATCTCCAGAGAATGTGACATCAAGCGATGTCGTAGCGTTGTACAGTATACATTCTGCAATGTGAGAATGATATCCATCTGAATGGGTGATCCAGCCAACCCATAATGATGGGACCTCAGTGAAAAGTCCGAGTTCTTGCGCTGTACTTGGCATATTGTCCCATGCTAAAGGTCTACCGGATTCGCCTTCGTCGATTGAGGAGTAAGCGGTGTATAGTAAACCGGTGGGTGATAGCTGTGACCTGTTGGCTGGAGGGTTGTTGCCTCCAAAATCCGAACGTTTCTGACAACTGAATGCAGGGGCGGCAAGTTCCATAGAATAATTGCATGATTTTACCGATGGACACGGGTTGGAAGGTTTGAGGGGGCCAGTATAAGAGAGACTTGACAATGAGAATATGCGCTCGAGGTCACTACTTGGTGCCGCGTAAGTAAGGGCTTGATCAGCTCGATTGAATTCCCAGTACGACAATCCAGCTCGTTCCTGATCCTCCGAATCGGCATCAAATCCATTCTCTCTGGTGAAATCCAACATAGAAACATTGTTGCACATCGCCGGGTGTGCCCGCGCAGCATCTCGAATCGAGAGAGCAGACGGGGACGCTATAGCGCTAAGCGGCAAGAGCCTATTCAGTCATCAGTGATGAAAACATGTGCACAGCTGCGAGAAGCACTAACCAGACAAATAGTGCGGTGAGAGCCATGAGATATGCCTCCCATAGGAATTGGACATTGGCGAAACTCCAGGGACTGGAACACGCCTGACGAAGTCAGAAATCATTACTGAACTATTGACCTACAGCCACCTTAAGTGGCAGATACACTAACTGAGAATACTGAATCGAGAGTGGAGATCCTGTAGTTACGCTTTTTTACCAAGAGCTGCGAAGACCGTAAGCAAATGGTAGAAGTCGATATTGCTATATTGGCACCCACCCATGCTTGTTGTCGATATGCAATTTCAATGGACGCAATGAAAGAGGCCTTGATGAAGAAGGCCAATGCGGTGCCAAGTCTGATAGGCCATTGAGATTCTTGCACCAACTGGTCGTGGAGGCTTTGATAGTAGAGATGATGCCCAAGTGCTGCGAAAAAGCCTAACACAGCTAGAGTGACCATCCAAAACGGCATGCCATATCGTAATTTGTAACATTTCCAAGAGTGCTTCCATGATCTTTTAGGTCTTTCAGATTTCGGTAGATGACTCTGGCTTGCTGAATTGGATTCGATGCATTTCCTATCGTCATGAGCCGGGTACGCATCGATGTTCTGCCTATTCAGCTTATTCGCTGGCGACGTCGAATGTCCGTCAAAGCTAGACTCTGGACGCTCTGAAGCCATTGAAACAAGGTCATTAATCGATATAAGTAATAGACGAGGACTCGATACTGGTTCCGAAACACGCAAGATCTATTGCAAGGTAGGTTAATGGATGATTATTTATAATTCTGCTATTTAGATGACCTACCAAGATATTTTAAATAGTCCATATGCGATACCGTGATAAGAAATGGAAAGCAAAGATAAGGACCAGCGAATCCCGCGTTGGAGGCCTTATAGATGATTAATTGTATTCTATTATTGACCTCTCGTCCTAACAGGCTTAAGAGCAGGCTCAACGCTTATGCCACTCTACTTAATTCCCCGACCAGCCCCCCAAAATTGATTTCATTATCCTCTATTACTTTTCTCATAGACAGAAGCTCCGCATAAGCACCAATGGTTGGCCTTGTCAATACGTTGTCGTCTTTTGGTGGTTGCATCAGCGGGAAGAGAGGGGTCGGCGAAACCGCTTGTCACGGTAGTATCAATATCATGCAGTACTTTTCTGCCCTGTCTTGTAGCTATGTAAAGAGGCATAACTGAATTTTTAGAAGGGTGACTCTCTTGGCAACAATGGATGGTTGCCACCCTCCGTCGCAGAACCGTTATCTAGTACCAATAAGCCTTGATCTCATTGACCTATTCGCCCTATATACCGCCCAAGCTACTTCATTATTTATAGACACGAGCTTGTCAAAGTAGCAGTCTCGTCGTTTCATGAAAAATCTGCCTTTTAATATTGTGCGAGGGGTGAGTCTACACAAAGTTTCACCGTAAGTTTGAAAGATGGTGACATGAATGATTTTGATGCAATGATACCCCTTATATGCATCCTACTACACTCTTGAACTAGCAGTAAGCCTAGATAGTGTTCCCCCTCTGTCTATAAACGCATGTATAGTTATAAATGCCGCATTGAAAGGCGATAATAGTTAACCTTGTATTAATGTCTTACCTTACATTAAGTCCTACCTAAACCCATAATCACATTCATTTCATTAACCGTAAAGGGATCTATGTATCTCAATGCATCTGCTCTGGAGCTTTGCGTAGGACTGCACCCTGAGTAATAGCCCCTTATTTTAGACGTAAAATTAGACAACGACGAGTTACTGCTACACGAGCAGTGGCATTAGGCAATGATCCTGCGAACAAAGCCAGCACCAGGTATCCAAAGCCTTGATAGCCAAAGTTTGTTGCTCTCCTATATCATAAATTCTAATGCCAATCCAACAGTATTTGAGTGCTAGTAAGCATCTTCAGAAGTTTCTCTTCTTCGCGAAAAATCACCACAACTCCAATCTACCCTCAAGCCTTCGATATCCTTTGGAGATGAGGCTCGGAATTTCATTCGTCACTTTGGTGATTGTTTCACTATCCTCGTCTTGTGTATTGCCACCTGAGCCTGACAAAGGTCAGAATTACCCTCAAAAGACGGTGCAAATGACCTTTTACGGGTACCCGGAAAACCTGGGCAATAGTGGTTGCTCACCCCCTCTCGTGGCTAGAAACTGCAGCAATCCTGACGGTACGGCGCGAAACTGGCTAGGCGGTGGCGATGGTACTTGGAACAACCCGCTAAGCGTGGCGGGCAACTTTGAGCCTTGTTCAATCATTTACGTACCTTACCTTCAAAAGTATGGTATTGCCGACGACACCTGTCCTACCTGCCCTCAGGATCTACTTGACGTTTGGGTTGAATCAGGATGTCATGATGACTTCGACAAAGTTATTCAATGCGAAAATGACATGACTCCGGAAGATAAGCAGTATGTATCGTCGAAAAGGCAAGAGATATTAATCTCTAATTCATACATGCAGGGTTGTATACTACAATATTGCCTTCGATCAGGGCTGGGAACTACCAGTGGTTAAGGGCCCATTGTATGACTCGAACAGCCAGACATGTTCCCATCAGACCTTTTGACCAAAGCGGAATAACTCAAGGGCGAAAATCTACCGCAGAGTTATGCTTTGCATGATAACTTCCTGAAGAAGAGGGGCAGCAGATCAACTAGCAAGGGTTGATAAGAAGGCAAGAGTGGCGGTGTCAGCTATAAGAAAAGAGATGAAAGCTATGGACTTCGAGTTTCTTCGTGCTGGTTCTTAATAGGGGTTTCTTAGCTCGTTATTGAGATACTATGCCGGTTTCTTTCTCTTATCTTTTCTTTTCTCTGATGGCTTTTAGAAAACGACTATATCATTCTGATAAAAATCATAGATAGTGGTCATTGTTTCTTTATAGCGATAATGCTCAAATAACTAGTTCATTTATTCCAGTCCTGAAAACCCTTAAGTCTTAGCTAAGCAATTCATATTTCTTTTTGATCATAGGAGTTTCAATTATTTAGCTGCCTCTAACAGTAGTTACCAAAAGTTTATATGCAGGGGAAACCCATTCTCTGACAAGAACTCTAAAGGGCGACATGGCATTTACAACACTGTAAGTATACATTTCGCCTAACACTTTCCGATTAGAACTTTATAATCTGAAAAGAATTGTTGATTATTGGTTTTTAAACTGTTTACTGTAAGGCATGGGAAGCTAAGACTTATTGCCGTAGGCTTCGTCATACGGACCAGCCCTGGGTAGGGTAATGCAACTACCCGTGTGCCAGGGGGTGGTCGGCGATATCGTGTACTCAATCTGCAAGGCGTATCTATTCTTGGATATCACGTTTGCTATTATCGTGGACTTGAGCAAACACGATAATTTCAATATGGGCCTGAATGATCTGGAGTGATTTGGGTTCGCAAGGACCGAACCCATTCGTGTATAACAACCCTAGATTCGCCGCGTTACTCGAGAGAGAGGATATTAGACTTCTATGGCCCATTGACGCCTAAGAAGATTATTGCAATATTGAATACCATTACAAGCCCTAGTACTCTAGCCCTTGTGACAGGCTTCAATGCATTGTTTTTGTATTGCATGGTTGATAGGATTGAATGCCTATAATCTTATTGGTGGGTAGCACATGCCAAGAAAGTAATCGAAGAGAATACGAGAGTTTACAGTGATAAGGAAATTTATTGGCGGAGTTGCATGCATGGAGGCAATGCAAATGCGAGCGTGTCAGGATTCATCATTGGCTCTTAGAATCGGCCCCTAAATACCGTACAATTCCCGCACCGGATTGATACGTACCGGATAGACTCTTCTCTTCCTGTATGGTATCTATCGTCAAGACTACTATTGTTGCACCCGACTTAGCCATTTCCAGTTTGTAACAAGCTTTTTCCTGATGACGGCCCCCAAAGCCGCAAGGCTCCAACACTCCTGCTTATCTAATACTACCACCAAGCCTGAAATACTACGGCTCATATTATTACTCCCATATTAGCATCCATACTCTATATCTGTGCTCCATGGTCTATCTATTTTTCGGTGTATCTTGCCAAGCTCTCATCTGCTCCAATTGATACATCTACTGACTGCCATTGGATACTACTGAGTAGGAAGCTTACCTTCTCCGGTGCAAGAACTCATACTTTCTTCACCTACAAATCCTTGAACCTCAAAGTCTACATCCATTGAGTACAGCTTTCGTCGTATCACGACCTAATTATGTTCTGTCATAGACTTTCTATCTTGCTGGCGTTTGCTAGACTTTGCCAGTCACTCGCCGTGTCGGACAGCGCAGCCTATTGTTTCCCATATGGATCAGCTATCCTCCCCAAAAACCTCTCAGCTCCAAATGTGCCGCTCAATAAGTGGAAATGTCCGCTTTCAATGGCATACGGATTCCAAGGATTTTCGTATCCTCTTGAGGAAGCAGATTGCTCTGCCTTTTCCAACAGCTTTGAGTCAATGAACACAGACTTCGCTCAAATGAAACGCGATTTTGGCGCAAAAATTGTGCGTTTGTATTATCCCCTCTGCCTGAATGCCTCAGTCTTCGAGAACGCCCTGGAAGCTGGTGTCGCCAATAATATGGCTGTGATCTTCCAAGTCTGGACTGATTTCGGTGAGAGTGTAGGTTATGTATTTCTTTATGATTGAGTTGCTCACATTAACGTACTCAAACATAGGATGATTGGAAAAATTCGCAGCAAGCTATATACGATGTTTTGGAGTCCCCCAAGTTCGGGCCCATTGCACCGTATGTGGTGCACTCGATAGATTTCGGGTCAGAACCGGTCACTGATGGCATGGATGGAATCAGAGAGGATGGCGGAAAGCAATTCATCAAGGATCTGGGACTTTTGAGGAAGAAGGCCAATAGTTACGGTATCCCGGCAGGCATCAGCGAGGAGTGGGACCGCCCAGGTGACATGGTACGCATCCAACTTTCCATTCGCCAGTTCAAACGACACGTTATATTTTCCTACAAATTTCTATTATACCTTCTTATTATCCCACAGAACGTTGGCCTGTGAAGACGTCATTTGCACTGTTCATCTGCTAGATGACTTTGAGATATTGAAAACCTCCATTTCGAATGCCATGCTGATGTGTTTCGAGCCAACAGAGCAGCCAGGATGGTACCCGCTTAGGAGAAATCGGCGCCGGTGTCAAGGCAAACAGTGATTACTGCCACGCTCATATTATGCCTTACTACCGATCTGGTATCGATCTCAGTGAATCTTGGTCGTATATACAAGAGCAGATAGAATGGATTAACAAAACTGTTCAGCTGCCAACAATGATTACTGAAACCCAGTGGGCATGGGCACGGAACGAGGGTCATCCAGTTGATAAGTCGGGGCTTACTGTGGAAGGATATACTCACTATTGGAACAAGTTTGACGAAGAATGCGAGTTGTTCAAAAAATATCAGGTTGGCTGGTTTATCCATACTTGGCGTGGAGAGTCAACGTTTGATATCTTGTATCCCAATAATGGGAGTTATGTAATCCCTAAGTGGCGGCCAAGGACCTGTTAAGGCATTCTATATGTGCACAATTGAGTGAAAGCGTTGGATACCGTCCCTTTCATGCATTTCCCTCCTCTTTATGATTCCTACTTCAATATTTGGTGCGGAGGAAAAAGAGATATAGTCCCCCTGATACTGTGAGAAATCCGTACTTCGGTAGGCAGTAGACAGTTGTTGTTGTTGCGCGAGGGGTCTCTAAACACCTTCGTAGGCGCTATCTGGCTATATACAGGAGATCCCTTTGTTCTATGCGTATGATTGCCTCATGACAGTCACTTAACTTCCAATATTCTGGAAAAATATCGAGGCTAAGGCCTTTCCAGAGCGATGACTATTCAAGTCTCCAGTTGACTATCGCCTGACCAAGGCAGCTGCCAGTAACACCCAGATGGCCGCAATAGACATTCTTTGAATGCATCAATATTCAAAATACCATTACCAAATGGTCTAAGTAAAAGCCAGGGGCCTAAATAAGAAGGTAGGCTGGCCGATACGCTCCCTAGTCGATTAGGAAACATTTAAACCGAGAATAGGGTTGGTTCTAGCTAGGCAGGCAAAGGTAACTTGGTGTAGTGGTAGTTTTCGCATTTTGACCCTGCCTAGTTATCTCAAACTTCGGGAATCCCTTATTAGCTCGCATCGCTGCATTGCTTCACTACCCCACTCCTTCATCTCAAGCTTTAGGTTTATGATGAGATTCTTAATTTGTTGCAGGTCAATCCTTCTTAAGTCGCTTACTCTGATCTGTAACGCTCTTGGCCGTGTTATGGGGGTGCCGCCGGCAACTCAATAGCCAGCCGGTCGCGGAACCGCCAAGAAGCCGAGAACGACAAGTCATGATTACGAGACTTCTACAGAGAGATTTGACCAATCGTATATAGGCGTAAATATGTCGCACTTCTACAGAAGATAATTATATAAACATCCTGAAGGCGTTACAACACTAGAAAGGAATGCGATCTGGTTGCTGTTGTATTGGTAACGGGCCGATCGAAGGCACCGGGTTCGCCGGACTGTGGGATCTAGAATAGCTAGAGAAATGAATTTTCATTACATAGCCTGCATGATCGCGCAACATACGAAGCCGCGAACCATAACATTATATCTTGATAATATAGCCGAGTTTACAGCCCCCAAGCTGTCTGAGCGTTAATACCAGGTTAGCCCACCTATATCACCCACACACTTCGCAATTCACACACCAGTTTTGCTACAAATTTTAGGCTCATTTCACATGTAGCCGACCTGCGGCATTAGATAAAACGTATTTGATTGCTCGATACTAGGTTTGTAGGAGACACCCTGGGCTAGACTTCGGCTCCTTGTGTATTATTACACATCTTTGTGTTCCGTGTGCTAGCATTGCGATAAGTGATAATAAAGGAGTATATTACGTGACGTAATATGAAGCTCGGTTAGACGCTTGTCAGCTATAGGCTCGCCTTAATGAGTACTCAATCTATCAGCGAGCCGACAACTCTAATTTCTAGCCAACGAGGAAATTTACATCAAGTTCAGTTGATCGAGTAAAAGACACCAGAACTAGATTATACAATGTCCGGTATAAGCCTGGCACTGTTCTATTCTCCCTCTAGACTAGCAGCAGGTGTTTTCTAGGGACATTAATGTCTGAGAGCTCAGTCGGCTGATCTCGAAGGCTGACAACAAGATGCAACATGATTACTATTCAACTGTCCCTAAAAAGGTGGAGGGAGAGAATTGATTTCCAGATTAAATTATATAAATAAATTCAGGCAATGTAAAGAAGGCGATGGAGACTTTGATACAGATGATGATGGCGGTGTAAATAGCGGTGAAGATGGAGAAGGACGGCTGATCCATTTCCATCAAATGGATTGTGTAGGACATTTGCTTGGCGCGCACGATTCTCAGATTGAGGTATCACGAAATGAACCATTGCAGCTTCCTTCAGGCCAGCCCTGAGCTTCCGAGATATCTAAGCTTAAAAGCTTTCTGTGAATGTCACTTTTACATCAAATTTGCTAGCTTTACGGCTCTTCGCTGGAAAGGGGCTATTTTCAGGAAATTGTATGGAGGATAATGATTCATTTAGGGCCTTGGGGGTGGAGTAACTACGACCGCTTACATTCTACATCGCTTTTCTTAGACGGAAGAGGGTTATCCCAAAAGTGGGAGGGAAAATTATCTGGCGATATACAGCGGTGGAAGGGTCTCTAAAACTATTAAGCTCCCATCTTGAAAGGTTCGGTGTTTGGCAAGGGGATTTTGCTAGTGACATAAAGCCGTCGATATAGGGATGGTATTCAGAAAATGTATGTGTGAAATTAGCTGAGAATTCAATATTCTTAATTTTTCAATATCTTGGAAATAGAGTAGCTCAGTGGAACTAGGAATTATAGATCCCAAAGCTGCCACCGAATATTCTTTTTTTCTATAGCTTCCCCTATTTCTGCAATCGCGTCGGAGTCGAAGAACTCATATTTTTACACTTCTGTTAGTCAGCGGCTTAACGAAGGGGATGATTTCAATCCATGTTGTCCCATAGTCATCTTAAAGGTTTAGTAGGCCGTGAATAGATTGGCACTCCTTCCGTCGCATAGCGGGTAAACCTTGCTGCATGCATTAATTCATGTAGAATCTGAAAATCTGGTTGGTATATCCAGAGATATAGGTTTGAAGCTTTAAGTCATAAGTACCATAACTGTAGTGTGAAATTGTAACATCAATCTTTCCGGATCTGTGACATTATTTTGGAAAAAAAAAAGTGTCTGAGAATATTCGAATCACCGTACCAAATTATCTCTCAGTCGTCGCGAAGGTGCGACCATAGATATAGAACTTGTACTCTCAGAGTCGGTTACCCTCATTTATGGGTGGGATTTGTGGAATGTCTTCTAAAACTTTCTGGAACAAGACAGTGATTCTAAGAGTTCCTTACTAAGCAGGATCATTCTGAGGTAAATTCACTTCTTCTACGGTAGCTTTGAGGTTAGAGTTGCTCTTCTAGAGGAAAAGAATTTCCTCTAGTAGGTTGAATGTTTGAAAGGAAACTCCATTCCCTAAGTGCCCTTCCCTTGAACATAACAAAAGTGAGGATAACCTTATCTCGGATATTACGTACGCTTCTGTATCTACTTAAGGAACTGAGTTAGTGAATATTGTCTATGGTAAAGAAAGAGACATTAGAGTCTGTGTTCAAGAAATTCTCCATTCTAAACTCTGTTAAGAGTAGGATAAACAATTCGGAAAAACTAACTAGTGAATCCGCTCTGTCAGGGCGATCTAAAATCTCTGACAGCAAGCTCCGACTCCATATTAGGGGATAGGAGGACAATAACATCTTCGAAGGGTCTATTGACTGCCCGCGGCGGAATGTTTTTCCAGCAAAGCAATCTTCCGAAAAGAAGAGTCTCGAGCCTGATATAGTTTTTAGCTGACCAGCTCCTCGGACTTAGATTTAAGCATGTGACAACTACTTACGCACTATGCCGGTCTAATATTAATGCAATTTGCTAGCCAAATTATCGGATCATCCACTGTCCATGGCCCACCTATAGCAACCGGCTGTGTTAGGTGACGAGGGTGATCGGTGAGGTTATACCAACGAGATTCTCGGAGGAAATGAAAGCACGTTGTCACATCTACTTCAATCCCCATCTACTTGTATTCTTCCCGAAACCAATCTGGAAAGTTGAACTCTAACCGAAACAAGACTATTGGAAACTATTCTTCGCTCTTAAATTGACTTCAAAGGGGTTAAAGTCATCATGACACCCTTGGCTCGTAACATGTTATTGACCAGCTGAGCGTAAAATCTTCCAATCTTCCAATTTCTTTTCATAGTATCCAATACAGATTGTGCCACATATTATTCCACCAGTAAGAGAAATCAAAGTATTGCTGGATGAGGTACTCATTGTGAAACAAGCATGACGGAGATCAAAAATGAACAAACATAAAACAGTTAGATTGCTCGAAGAAGGCGAGGGCTATTGTCTGATGTCATGAGCATGAACTACGCTTGGTGCTGTAGGGGAGATCCACTTATTCGAAAGGGGTGATGTGTACGTTTGGATCAATCGTATTTCTTCAGCGCTAAATCTGAAATCTGGCGCAGTTAATCAAGTATTAAAAAAATCCGCTTGATGAGAATACACTGATTCTAGGATAGAAGGTACTTGTAATTAACAGCGGATGTAGCTTCCAAATTGGATTGGAAGGTCGCTTATAACAATCGGCGGACAGGAATCGAGTTTGCAACGGCGCCGCGAAAACTTTTCATATTTCTAGGATATAGTCAGCCCGATAAATGATTCTGATACGTCTAGAAAGGAGATTGTGTGTCTATTTCGAGTTATGGGCTTGCGAAACTCTAGGCGCTTAAGTCAAAACGAAACTGGTAATCGCCTGGATCGATGTGAAAATGTCCAGAGTGCTTATTGATCTTTGAAGATGAACAGGCTGGGGTAGCGAAAGGGGTAATGGAGTTAGAATGACATGTCACAGATGCCAGGCTCCAAGTAACCGTCCAATAGTGACACAAATCACCAACATTGCACGGTTGCCAATGCATTTCTTTGTGCCATACAACACCTTACCCAATCGGGTTTATATTTCTCTAGCCTAGTTCGCCGCCCTCTTAGTCCAAAAGAGAGACACCCATAAGCTGACGATGGCATTCATGAAACTACGAGGGTTCTCAAGCCTAAGAAACATATAAACGAAGAGAAACAAACCAAGAAGCGGAGACGAATATAGAGAATAACGAACCTGGATACAGAGTGCGGTTTGTAATAGAACACGAAACTAGGGTTGTTCATCAACAATAAAACCGGACATGGTACCTAAGGTAGAATAGTGAGGAAATGTCCCAACCCAATGCTACCCCTGATGATGTGCGGCGCGTATTTTTGGAATGTCGATCTACTAAGAAGCCTCGGAGTAAACCCCGAAGGAAATAGCGGTGGTCATGGCCATATTAGAGTTGTGAACTAGCAATTCAGATTACACCACAGGCTTGATCACATCATTGGCCAGTCTTATTTCCTTTATTTCGGTGACACCTAATTCTCCGTCAGCTTTGTCAACAGTAAGAATGTCCCATCTTTCCTATTCACTCGGTGAACAAAGTACCCCCAATGTTGCTACTGAAATGGAGTGTTTGCTCAATTACAGAATTGGGGGCAGCTCACCACTGGAAATGCTATTGTACACCTACTCTTCAGGGTATAATTCCAGCGCCGGAGCATTTACTCCGTGAGTCATGAATAACCAGTCGCTAGACGACTTCACTACAACTGACTCGAACAATCAAGCACGAGAATAATCATACCTAATAGGCGAACGGTAGGCGCAGAGTCCCGAAGGAATCTATTAGATATTCCTGCTAATTACTAGATAATGGTTCGAGGACATTTGAAATCAACAACAATAGGGTGTGGTGCTTATTTCGTGGGATCCGGATGTCCCAATAGTGAGGCTAATACGTTGTATAGGCTACGTGGCACGAAACACTCTTCTGGCTATTCGCTAGTGAATCATCCTCGAAGATGTTAGATACACGACTAAGAGAGTTGGAGTGTTCTCCACGTCTACAAAAATCTTTGAGGTGACTCACGGCGAGTATCCATGCACGCCAATCCACATGCCAAACATGTTCGTAAGGTTGCGAGTGATTGTTGCCTAAGCAGGCCAGCCCTTGACGGTATCAGGCCCGTCGGGCTCAGAGTATTAGGTGGCGATATTTGGCCAAACATGTAAGGACTGTTACTGGAGTGTCGATAGTGAAATGTAGAGAGTGGCGTCCGCTGCTGGGTCTTTAAGACACGGTGAAGAGCTCGTATTCGTAATATGTGACGATCTCCAACAAGAAGCAAGGCAGCAGTGTCCAGTACGGCGCACAACTCGGCTCAACTAATCGTACATAGGGGGGTTTCTTTAAGGGTAACTGAGGTAATCGCCACCGTGTTGGATATCCAGCCTTACCGTCTTTTGCATGCGAGGGACAAAAAATGAGAAGCGATATCCGGGCTAGAATACTTTCCGTGGTGTGTAGTTTGATAACGCGCTGTCACATGATTGGGAACAGGAGAAGAACATGGTATAGCCAATGGAATCAGCTCGTCAGGATGCGCACTAATGAAGCTCAAGTGATCTAACTTGTATAGGTCTGAAGCACCAGGCACTTGTTCGCCATGGAGGTGCTAATAGTAGGGGGGTGGGGGAGAAAAAGAGAACTATGCTTTCTGGTTGGGGCTAACTCGGCATATACTAAAATAACGAAGACGCGGGAAGAATTCGTTTTAGAAGGCTTAGCATAGGCGAATTAAAAACCCGTGGTTGTGGGAATCCAGCCAGTCGGTAGAAAAGACTGGGGCCATGACGTTACATGGTCGGGTTCTGATTCCGGCAAGCAGCAGGGTTCGTCTTGCAGTCGTTTGGCATTGTCAATCCCCTAATCAGGGCCTCCAATGGCAGAAGTCGGTTCGTCCCGTTTATAATGGATCTGCAATCCATCATAGAGAGAGACGTATGTGAGTTGAGTTTAAATAAGATCTGGGCTTACTTCAATGTTGTGAGGTATGCTTCATGAACCGTAACCAATGACGTCAGTAGTGACCTATCGCCTGCAAGCACTACGGCGTTTGCATCTCGGTCGCATCGCCGTGTCTACCGTATTGATTATCTGTTTGTCGTGAGTTGTTGGCAGAGGAATGTCGTCGAAAAAGCAGCAGGGATGTACATTACCGATGTGAAGCAGATTCGGCAGACTTGGGCTCGGTAGCATACCTATTTACAGCCAATCACATGTTCACATGTGCATATTTTACGGCGACGGGGTAACTAATGCGCTAAGCACACCTTGGGGTCGTCGCATGCCCTTACTGTATTGAGTACGGGTTCTAAACCTTCATTTTTGCTAACTTCGGTATGAGCAGTATCCGAGGGTGTTTAAGCTGGAATTCGGAGGGAGGCATACAAATTCATTCGCTAAAGCTGCCCACCTTGAGTAGAGAGGAGCCGAAATGTAAACCTCTTGCCAGAAGCGATGGAGACGTTGGATGTTGTCAAGATGTCATGTGGTTGCAATTTGCACTAGACTAGGTACTTTGCAGAAACCCCTGACCCTGTCGAGGTCTAGAAGGGGCTATATGAACGCGTAACATTATCGTTAAACCTGATGAGGTGCTGCTGTACGCTGATCAACGCCACAAAAGTGGCGCAGTAGAGTCTTTGGCCACTGCCTTGATATGAAAATGTGGCTTGAAGTGGCTGTGGCTGTTTCAACTGGGTAACGTACGAACTGTCTTGTCGATCATTTACGACCTCGACTGCCGAGACACGATCCAAAAATATAAATCTTTACTCTGTATGACTTCACCGGTTGTCTCGGGTGGGAAAAAGAAAGGAATGGAAATTAAAGATGCCGAGGATGGTATTCTAGTTGAAGAGGTTGAATTGCCACTTTGTACGTTGTTGGGACGGACCACTGTCTCGACTGTGGCCCTGCTTGGCCAACAAATTGCTATACGAACATGGAATTTCTTGATAAGCAAGACCCGTCATATCCACTTGCTTCACAAGGCATGCGCACCAGATCAATAGCACCCATGGGTAGCGTTCACGGGAACCGATGCAGTACGTACTATGTAGAGGATCGATCGCGGATGCAGGAGGCCTTAAGTTAGATTGTGGCTTTTGAGGGTCTTGGGGTCTTTCTCTCTGATAAACAAACCACGAGTATGATTGGTTCGTGCCAAGGCACGTTGTACAGAGTATACCCTACGCTAACCCGCGTGCATTTTAATGCAAGTTTGTTGATTATCACTAACTAACTAGTACCGCATTTGCAGCCTTGCCGTCAGCTCTTCGCACTTTGGTGCCGAAGTGCCTGCCAAGACATTAATAGAAGACAGGTGGTTACAACGTGGGTAGATCAGCACACCAACTCAGGAACGTTGGAATAATAGTTGCTCGGTACCGATGACGCTCATATGTATGTACATCATGTTGTCCGATACGCCAAGCATATAAAAAGATCAGTAATAAGCTTATTTGGGAAATCAGTGAGGTATGGGTATCGTAGGGTTTACGTTTTCCGCATATTCTATCGGCAGGGTGGTGACACCTCGGGAAAGGAACTGCAGTAGATAGAGATTGTCGTCTTCTGAAGTGGCAATGCATGGGTGAGCACAGCCATAGTCCACGCAACTCTACACGCGCATGTACCGACCCGACCGTGCTGTGCCGAGCGAGGCGCGAGGCTGTCTCGATGGTCGCCACACTTTAGTCTCCGTAGTTGTAGTCATGCAAGCGATGGTTAGAGGCTAAACGGGGCCTCTTGGTTTTAATGTCCCCGTAACTGAATCCATTGACAAGGGGGGTTTGTTCCGGGCGGCCCGCATAGGACACCGGAGCAGGGGCAATGAGCTCCCTGCAGAGAGAAAACGTCTATTCAACTACTACTGAGTACCTGACTTTGCAAAAGCCCTGGGGAAATGTACGAGCGCCCTGTTTAGGATACATTGGACCGATTTGAAGGGTTCAATGCATAAGAGGGGATCGGCAAGGAAAGGTGATCCAGAAGCAGCGCAACAAAAAATCCCGGACAACCAAAGGGAAAAAAGGTAGCAGCTAAAATGGTAAGCGCCGGGAGCCGTTGCAGCCTATCAGACACTTGTAGGAGCTTTTGCTCCGGCCTCAATCCTCTTAATGATTACACACAAGATAGAAAAAAATGTAGTATTGTTGAAAGCAAGAGGTGAATATTGATTGCTTATTGCCTTGAAAATGAGGAAAGTCATTACTCCAGTTTGACCTGTACGCCCCGGCTGCAAGCTGTGAGTTACGAATCTCATCCCTGTTGTTTGCCACAACTGCTCAACATATAGACTCTTTAAACTTGATGTGCTTGCTTGCTGCCTGATAGTTGGTTTATGAAGCCATTTACCCAGTATATGTGCGACTGCACTTGTCTATGATATCCTCAAGATTCCCTCTATGCATCAAAGCACGCGGACTACCAGGTTCTAGCCACAGATTAACGGATGCACGCCGAATCATCAGTCGCCGGTACTCGCGTCATAATAAGGGCCCTTTACGAGACTCTACGCCCTTACTATTCGCTTGCACCGCTCGCTTCACGGCTTTAATGTGCACTGAGCACGTCTCAGAGTGCCCTGTTTGTGGGAAAGAATATCTCGTGTTTGTCGAGTTTTGCCGGCACTTTCACCCACCACTTTTGCGCTGCCCTGTTGGTACCTTTCAGGAAAATGAAGACATGGAAGAAGGACGTTGCCCGAGCCCCGTCTGTCCATATAGCCGCACGGGGGGTTGTAACGTCAGTTGACCTTGAAGAGGAGCGGGCTGGAGTCTTTCGCCTGGGTATCATTTCCCGCAAACCTGAGAGTGTCTACAGTTTTCGAGTACCCCCGACAGCAACCTCGGCGAACTGATCTACCCCTTGGTAATTCGGAACCTCGAAGTCATAATTCTTCGCGATGGCTGGAGACACAAAGCTGATGATTCATCAGTTTCGACCAGTCTATCCACTTGAGAGTAAGGACACGCACCGCCCTCCAACGAAATGCCGCCCCTTGAAATGCCGAACCAGTGGCTTGGGTGCCGTAAGACTGACTAGGTATGCAGGGTTGAACTTGCTTCCTAGACCAGACTGTGGTGGGCCGTTCTCAATATCCCAAGATGATGGTGCATCAACGGAGGTGACGGGGATTTTGGTTTCTTCGAGGGCTTTGATTACCGCGGGAAACGGCTCACGAACCTCGCCCGAAAAGCTGAAGCCTTTCCCACATAAGCATTACGATACCATGACCACACGAATATGGATATTTACCGAAGACGGCATCCACAATATGATCCGCTGATTTCATAGCCGAAGCGAAGTCGTCCACGAAATTGACTTCCAAATCTTCCAGTTGCTTGGCAAGTCGCTGTGCGAATGCTTAGTACTACTGTATATATTTCGACCATTACCAACGCGATATTTGTGTAACGATAGGAATGACGGAGAAGGGCGGTGGTGGTTATTATCGCTGGGCACGATCTGAGTAATAAGAAAAAAGAATCTAGAAAGGGTTCGTCCACACGGCGGATTAGACAACAGGCTAGAACTGCGATCAGAGTACATGATAATTATACACTTCCATATGGGTCTCATTGGCCTGAAGGAATCGCAAGCATCACACGGTTCTGGCAGGGACAGAACTTTCCACGTACCTGGTAAAGATCATTTTTACTGCGCTTCGGGTAGTAAACGGAGGGCTTGTATCCATAATGGCGGAGATGACGAGCGGCGACGAGGCCGTCACCACCTGAATTAGTTAATTACTGTTTAACTCGCAAGATACAATTCTGATCATGTGTCCCTACCGTTATTTCCGGGACCACAGGCTATTAGTATTCGGTTGCCTTTGTTGGGTGGGTGAACATGGTAGACTATGAAATCCATGTGAGCAACAACCTAGGTTCTATTTCATTTCACAAATGTATATGCCTTACCAACCTGTGACACCGATAAACCCGCGAGCTCCATAAGTTGGTCAATGGAAAAGGCACCGGTGCTCATAAGCTCCTTGTCGAGAGCCGCAGCTGCTTTACCTGAAAGCGTCTATGGACATGACGTAAGTCAAACAACCAAGTAACGACGTAGAGTGCTATTGTATCGGACTCACTTTAAGAGCCATTGCTAAGAATTATCACAGGACAAAAGGTAAAATCAGATATGAGCATCAACGATGATGAAAATGTGATGATGAGACGAATTATTTGGAGTTTTGCAAGACAATTAATTGACATCATAAAGCATCCTGCTCCCATGCCTGCCTAGAAAGTACAAATGCCGAAATAGTGGACCATAAGGCACTGATTGGTTGAAGCGGATCAATCGACCCGGGCTCCGCCAAAATTATTGATTGCGACCGACCAAAGCCTTCCGACGCTCGGGGAATCTTATCGGCAACAAGACGCACCTAACCTCGTTCAAGACTGTAATTAGCCAAGCTCGACCGAGGCGTTCATTATACCTGCCATGGTTGTTAAGATCAGACTGGCGCGCTTCGGCCGCAAAAACTCACCCTTCTACAATATCGTCGTGGCACACGCGAGGTGAGTTGGACCACGTTGGCATGCGCACGAGACGATCAGCCAAGTTGATGCCTTTCCCCTCGGTATGCAGGACAGCGCGGAATAGCAAGCCCCTCGAGGTCATCGGCACATACGATCCTGTCCCCAAGCCAGACCCATATGATAATTCAGGGCGACTGCACAAGGACATCAAGTTGGATGCGATTAGGGCACGATACTGGATTGGTGTAGGCGCACAGCCCACAGATACTGTCTGGCGAATGTTGTCCATGGTAGGAGATAAAATACCCCAGGAACCTCGATGGCCGCCGATCGTATTAATGCGTATTGCAGCTTGGAATCATGGAACCAAAGTATCGCAACACGGAACCACGTACATCCCCCACCCTACCACGCGAGGCTCTACCGCAACAAAACCCTTAGATGTCCACCATGCGAACGAGAGGCATCATCAATACGACTATCATTAGAATTATATGTATAAAGCATGAAAAAGGCGCTGGCGAACATATTTATTGGCGTGTACGATTAAGAGCCGAGAAGTTACTACGAGAACCGAGAACCATGTCTGAATCGAGCGGGAGGGCTTCGAAGTTAACCAATACCATGGAAAGATAGGCAATCCCAAAGAGGCCTCAATTGATGCGTCCGTGTATATCAGAAGGATAAGCACTGGTTTGCTTGCGTCTGTATAGGAGACAAATCATCATCAAGCGGTGCTAAAGGCAATTGCGCACCCTATGCAGGCTGCCGAAATCGATTATGCCAAGTGCCACGAAATCAAATGTACGGCCAATTGTACGCATGCTCTGGAGATCTGTTGAGCTTCATACGGAAACGAACTTGGCGTTTTATATATTTTGGAAAACGCTATTGTTGCCAGCCGTTGTTGCGAGAATAAGGATTGGAATAATTGGAACAAGAGAGATTCTTGCTGTAGATTATCCTATTTGAGACTCTTGGCGACAGCGAAGACTGAGTCTATGGATTCCCCTGTAGATGAAAGACCAAACATCCATGATCTGAAGAATTTTGGGTATATACATGAACCATGCACTCGGCCCGTCCGCACGTCGGCTACCCTGTCGGTCTGCTGTTAGACCAGATACTTTCCATTCTCATTCGGCATCAGTGTTTTCTTCGAAAACTACGAGAACTGTGCCAGCTTTGCATTTATCCTGAAATAAAAGTTAGTCGATTTTCCAGCCTTGATATGGATGTCTACTTACGCCTTCTTTGTGAGCTAACCGCTTGACTACGCCGTCCTGCGGAGATCGAATGACCGTCTCCATCTTCATCGACTCGATTCTAATTATCGTCAGCCATCTTTAGATATACTGTAGAGATGATAAACCTTACACCACAAGAGGGGCACCCTTAGCGACTTTGTCACCCTCCTTTACCTCGTTTTTCAAGATTTTACATGGCATTGGGGCTACCACAGATGCGGCAACTTCCTTTAGACCAAGGGCTTTCTCATACCATGTCGGTGACACCAGAGATAGCTCGGTCTTACCGCCGTGTTGGAAGATAGTGATCTTATTGTTGTTGTTTGGATCTTGGACCACGACTGTTTCGACTCTCGCTTCCGGGAAGAACGTTGTAAGTGTGGATTTCGAAGGATTCGAGACTGGCGAAGACACGATGTTCTCAATATTCTCGGGCTCTTCGCCTTTGCGAATGATACTGGCATCAAAAAGCTGGTTGTCCTTCTGCAATATCCGAACCTCGACCACTTCACCCTCTTTCTCGTTTAGTGCATCTAGGGACTTGAAGAAGAACACCCTCTCTCCACCATTCTGACCGAATCCTATGGATCCACCATGCGGTGCACCAACCGAGGTAGGCGTTGATGCTGAGATACCAAGGGCTGCTTGTACATATACCTCAGATTTGATTGTTATTGGGTCAAATAGTTCTGTTTTCCATTTCTCAATGAAACCGGTCTCTACATCACCTTCAATGAAGGCGGGAGATTTGCAGAGGCGTTTCAAGAACTCTATGTTGGTGCTCAAACCGACGACTTCATAATTCCGCAGAGCCAGTTCCATCTTCCGTATCGCCGTCTCCCGGTCATCGCCGCGGACGATTAGCTTTGCGATCATTCCGTCGTAAGCCTCTGTGACTGTGTCACCTTCTACAAAACCTGCATCTATCCTTATATCCTCGTCTGTCTTCGGCGTAGTAAGGTGGACAAGCTTTCCGGAGTCTGGTAGGAATCCTTTTTCGGGGCTTTCGGCATAAATCCGGGCCTCGATTGCAGCACCCCTCTCCTGTATCCTCTCCACGATCTCCTTTTGGGTCAATGGGAGCTTCTCGCCGGCAGCAACTCGGAACTGCCATTCTACCAAGTCGGTTCCCGTGACCATCTCGCTCACTGGGTGTTCGACCTGGAGACGAGTGTTCATCTCCATAAAGTAGAACTCGCCGGAATCCTTGTCAAGGATAAATTCCACAGTACCAGCTCCGACATATCCCACCGCCGAGGCCGCGGTTCGAGCCTTATCCCATAGGTCCAGTCTCGTTACGTCGTCTAAATCCGGGGCTGGTGACTCTTCCAAAATCTTCTGATGCCTCCTCTGAATACTGCAGTCTCGTTCACCGAGCGCCACGCAGTTGCCATGCTTGTCTGCGAAGACCTGTACCTCGACGTGTCTCGGCCGTACGATGTATTTCTCCACAAGCATAACCTCACCCCCTTCGCCGAAAGACGCTCTAGCCTCAGCTCGCGCGCTCTTCAACTGCTGTAAAAACTCGCTTTCTTCCATAACGATACGCATACCTTTGCCACCGCCACCCTTGACGCTCTTCAATAGAACAGGAAATTTGATGTCCTTGGCGTGGTTAAGTAGCTCTGTCTCTCCCTGCTCGGACCCATGATATCCAGGAACACATGGCACTCCGGCCTTAGTCATGATTTCCTTGCTCCGTGCCTTGTCTCCCATATCAGCCATGGCCTGGGCAGGCGGACCAACGAAAACGATCCCCTCTTCCTCGCACCTCCTTGCAAAAACGGAGTTCTCTGACAAAAAGCCATAGCCAGGATGCAATGCTTGGATGCCGTGTTGTTTTGCCAATTTGACTATCCGCTCACCGTCGAGATACCCATTGGCGGCTCCCAGACCTATGGAATGTGATGAGCATGCAGCATGCTGTGATGAGGCATCTGGATCTGTATATAACGTAGTGGTCTGAATGCCTAGGCGCTTTGCTGTCTTGTTGATCCTCAGAGCAATCTCTCCACGGTTTGCTATGAGAAGTGAGGTGATGGGGGTGATCTGGGGTTGAGCTGACACGCTGGTTGATACATAGCGGGGGAAGGCGCGCCGGCCGAGATATCTAGGTTTAATTGACCGCATGATGGATGGTGATGAGTTTGTTGAACGGAAGATCAGAATTGGTATCGTGAAACCAGTCAATGGCCCATCCCTTGGTTATAATAACTATAGAAGGAGAGGTAGAAAAGGCGAGGACAATTGAGAGAGTTGGTGCATTTCTCTCGGTGTAGACCCAAGACGCCGCGACTAAGCGGCGAGTGAAGCCGGTTAAAGCCGCAGCACAGCTCCACATTGGTTCGAGCTTTCCCCCAGATCCCAGGATGCCAAGACCTCCGTCATCGTGCAGTATAGTATTTTGTATCGTCTTGGAGATAAACAGACGCCAATATCGAAGAAAAGGTCATATTTACATGAATGGATGTGAATCAACAACGGTGAAGCAGATTAGTAGCCATAATATGTATTGAGGATATAAAAATTGTTGTCAACATAGGACAAGGTATTGGTGTTTACAGTACTTTAGTACTGGGGTCCCATGCTACCCCACAATATCCGCCAAGTCGAACAGCACTTTAACTTAGTAGGATTCCAATAACCCCGCCAAACAAAAACAACTTCGTACGACTTAGGACTTGCCAGAGCTTACGGTGGCGCGCACCATGGAACAGATATCGCTCAATCATGAGGCCTCGGCCGGCGATACGCACAAGCAGACCGTCAGCGAACTCCCGCCCGAGGTCGTGCAGTGTCTGGAGAATGCCCGATTTGTAAGACCGAACAACCCCGGTCTGCTTCGTGCCCCTCGCTGACGAGGTTCCGGTAATAGCTTCATCTCGCCACGTGCGTCGACAACCAGCCTCACGTGTCTTTGATGAACTACACCTATCTCCCGTCCTCTCCATACTCATCTGTACCTGTCATTGTCATGACTACAAATCCGTCCTCGAAGAAGACCAACAATCTGCTCGTCAATCCGAACGTCTCACTGCTAGTCCACGATTGTATATCACCCCAGCCCTTGGTTCAGTAGAATATTGTAAAGGGCGTATCTGATATGTGACATTAGGGGTTTCGCACCGCCCACCGACGCAGGGCCGCCGGGCCTCGGGAGGAGGATCGCCTGGTCCTGAGCATCGATCCAGTCTCGCATCAATGCTCATCAACCTCAACACGAGTGCCATGTCCAGCATCAGTGCGACGATCAACGGTACTGCCAAGCTAATTTCACCTGGGTCAGACGAGGAAAAGTATTACAGAGATCAGCATCTGGAGAACAACACCTTCGATTCCGAGGGCGTGATCTCGTTCAACAGGCAGCCGGCAGGCGACACAGAAGACGGTGGCCGAGAGTGTTTTGTTGCTGGTGAGGAGGTGCAGGTAATACTAGTTCATATCAAGGACATACGGACGAGTGACTGGAAAGGAGGCGTCCGTGACTGGGTCTTAACATCAGAGGCCAATGGACCTATTATCAACGGGGTTAGGTAACACACGTGGACGCACGCTATTCGCATCTGTGGGTTCAGGTGCAGATTGTACAACATGGCGCAGTCAGGCCGATAATCCTCATCCTAATTACACCCTTCTACGCATGCTAGGAATTAACCTGAAACATTAGCCAACCAACTGTTTGTGGTTCACTTGAAGTTTCGAAGGAAACGCAATAACATTTACCGTGAATGATATGGGCTGTAGCCAAGGTAGGTGTCTGTATCTCATTCATAGTGCTAATGCTAAAAATATTTGAGTGTCTCGTGCTTGGCCACGGGAGATTGTATGTGATACGTAACATTTCTATTGAGACCTGAACATCTTGCCCAGATATTTAGGCAAGATATTATACAGTATCATAAGGGATGTCGGTTTAGTAAAAATGATTCAATAAGAAGTAGTAATCACTAACAGTAGGACTTGAACTGCGAACCTCTAGATTGCAAAAAAGAATCGTAGGGCTTAAGCTATACTCAACATCCCTCGACCGGAAAACCCTTGAATGCCTATGGCCCTGCCTCTGACACAAGGATTTATCCTACCGACTACTTTACCACTATACCATTCGAGTGGTATTGGGGAACGTCTGTTGAACTGATGTGCACATATCGAGGCTTATATCCTTCTCTCGCGAACCCCGAGCTCCGGCTTAAGGTCTGACGACGGGCAATCCCACGATGTCCGCGCTGCACACCCTCGCTTCCTTTGAGGTGAACTAGCTACGCCGGCAGTACCCATCATACTGCTCAGAGCCCTGTTTATCTGTACCTAATATGTTATCAGGACGCCATTCACATTTGCTGCTACGTCTTCCCTTCCTTTGGGTTTTTGAGTTTTTGTATTTTACTATCGCGCTCGTGTTCGTACATGTTGTAATAACATAACAGCTCTCATAATCATAATGCACAACTCTTCTTCACTCCCATCCATGCCATATGCAATCCTTTCGGGGAACCCAACCCATTCCATCTGATTTCTCCGTCTATCCTTTCCATCTATTCCGACTTGCCATGAAGCAGAAACCGGCAATGCAACAGGAAATTGCCACCCTATGCTTATAACCTTTCGCCGCATTATTCGTACATTATCGCCAAATTGACGCAGGAACCTGAAAATCGAATATCGAAAACATGATACAGGGTATCAAAGTTGATGCAAAGAAAACAAAAATCCATGCCAAAGCCAAAGTGACGGGGGTGTCAGGCTGATTAGTCAAACAATAAACTTTCGCGTTGATGTGTGTGATTCGTTAACCTCACGAAGTCGTATTCCGCTTGGGTCCTTTGCTGGGACCGCCAGATCCCAGAGATGGCCAGTTTGCCTCATCCATGCTACTATCGGATTTGGGACTGCCCACAAATCTGGACCCTCCAAGTAATTGACTCCACGAACGCGGCTGAGGATTCTTGGGTGGCTCCGGTTCCGTGGAAGTTGTCGTAGATACTGTTAGAGCGCTTTCAGGTAGTTGAGGTAATATTGTAGATCCCATGGGTGAGGCAGGGGCGACAAGACTGGGCGAGGTAGATAATCCAATGCTTAAATCAGGTTGGAAAGTCTTTTCATATGATATTCCATCGATTCGCCTGTGCGTCGTGCTTTCTGCCACGTCCGCGAATTTTTCTGATGTAGCTCTATCCATGCTAGTCTCCTAGACTGCGGGGTTTGAGTGAGACAAGAGTGATTTGATTTGAGATGCCCAGTAAGAGTCGCTTGAAGATCGGTGTTCCCGGTCGGCGTTTAGCATATCTGGTGACGATGTTCGTTCAATGGGCTCCAAGGAGCAACTCTTTGGGACTTTTGTTGGAGGTGAAGTCGTTCCATCTTCGTGTGTTGTCTGGGCTGCTGCTACCAGCGAGCTCGCGGGTGTTGTGGGTTGAGGTGAACAGGGATCAGAATCTTTTGATGGAACATATCTTCCAGAAACAACGGCACTCCATGACCTATCACTTGGTGCCGTAACATTCGATGCGGATTGGTGAGTTAATGGAGTTCCGCTTCGAGACACATTGTTCTTCTGTACGTCGAGCTTAGGCGTGGTATCCTCCTGCTTGATAGGCTGACTCTCACACTCGGACGCACTTTTCGGTGTGTATACTCCATTTGGATGTAAAAATTGGGATTTGGGAGACGCTGATGACGTTTCGAGCTCGTCGTATCGGTCCTCGATATCAGCATCCCACGCGCTATCGTCAGAACGCACTGAATCAAGCGCCCTTTGACTAGCAGGGGCGGATGGAATATCATGAAGTTTAACCTCATCATCAGGCTCCATCTTCACCTTTGTTAGTGTAGATTCTGAATGGTCCCTGACCTTGCAGTCCTCATCGCTAGATTCTGTTTTGACTGATACTATCCCCAAATTGGTAGAATCACTATCAGCGGCTGATTCTGTGGCCTCGAGATCTTCGTGTGAATTGGCCTTATCAAGGGACGCGACTTCTTTACATCGGAACGATATCGCTCGTTCGCCTCTTACTGCGTGGTCATCTGTCTGGGTGCCGACATCAAGGTTTCCAACCCTCGCAATTGAATCCGTGGAAGTAATGGTCGTTGATATGTTACTCCATGACATAGCAGGATCCCGCATTATCTCTTTGCCTTTTCCCTTGTCATTCGATTCGTGATCTTGGTGGGATAGAGAAGAAACTTCGCTCATTGATACCGGCTGGGAACCGGGCTCAGACCAACTGCGTGACCTGGAGCATGAGTTCTGCTCGGCATTCGCAGCACTGTAACCGTCGTTCGCAGTCGACGATTCAGGGTTTTCAACCGAAGAATGGCTGCCCTCTACGTCCGTATTCCGATCGTCGCTGACAGCGGCGCCTTGATTACCGTCGTAGTTATCACGATTATAGTAGGCCGCTCTATTAGAGCGTTTAAGTTGCTCTAGGGTCTTGCGACATCTTGACTTGTACGCTTCGGTATCGAAGATGACAGCCTGCGGGTTCGACAGTGGATTCTGGTTCGCTTTTCTGTAGTGAAATGAGGCGGCCTGGGGGTTAAAGGACGATTTCAGGGTTGTACTGCAGCGCAACGGATTTGTTTCAGGAACGCTGATATTTCTGCCGTACATGTGCTCAGGGAACATCCCGCTATGACCGAAATGAGAGGTGGCGGAAGCAGCACTACCTTGGGACTGGGAGTACCGGTCGGGGCCTTCAACTTCCATATAGACGTGTCTAGGTAAATTGGTCTGTGGGTGATATTCAATAGCCGGCATCGGCGCTTGCTGATATGGATAATATTGCTTCAGGGGATCACCATGAGAGTGATATCTGTAGTCAAAGGGAGCCCCTGAATAAGAACTGTTTGTGCTGTATCCGTTGAAAGACGATTGCTGCTGGTTGTAAGGGAATATTGGGCTTTCGGTCTCAATGTTCTCGGCCTGGTGGTTCCAGGAATTTGTTGTCCGCTTGTGCGAGTGATTAGAGATTTGGGATGGGGTAGTCCTTTGGTTCGATGAAGAGCCGTTGACTACGAGTCGCCCCATCGCGGCCAGCTGTTGATCCGCCATCATAAGTTGTGTGGTTTCTTTCGGGACACTTGGAGAACTTGTATGTTTTCCTGTACATCCGCCAGTGCCATCCTCTTCCAAAGGAGGTACGGAAGCCGATGAACTGACTGAGAACTCAGCGTCCGTGCCATTGAATCCGAAGGGTGACGCAACAGTGTGATGAGGATACAAATGACATTCTTGCTCTTCCACGACGTGGAATTTGAACTCGGTGCCACGGGGACAATATACGAGGGGCGGATGCATATAAGGACAGCATTGAGTATACCGCGGGTAGCCGCAGTAACACTTCGAGCAGATGTAATAATAAAGAATGCACATTTTAGGCAGAACCTGATGCAGGTTGATTGTAGGGTAAAGCAACTTATACTGTGCGGCCGAGGCAATTAATTCAGAAACTAAATTTGCACTTTGCGTTAGCACTTGCGACTGATCTGGGATTGGAGCATCTGTTGATAGGGAGGCAAGAACAACCAAAGGAGCCGCACTAGTATTTGTTCCATGGTGATGAACAAACCTTAAGTCGCCGTTCGTGTAGCTCTGAGAAGAGAAAGGATAGAGAAGGAAAGTAGGCATCTGTGTATAGAGCGAAACTTTGCCTGTTGTGGTTTATAAACTGCACATAAACTTTCACGAAAATTTGAGAGAAATAACAAATGCTCACGTACGTTGGTGGATTGAAGCTTTGTACTCTTGCAGATCCGTAATCTTGCAATCAGTGTTGTGCAGGGTATCGTGCGTCTTGATTGTCGCTGAACAGGGGCAGGGAGATGACTATGACTTGCGATGTCCCTGGCATCTCAATATTAGCGCTCGTTCGTTGTTGCTATCGACGACAAGACAGCCTTAAAGACCAAGAGAACAGAAAATGATATCAGAAGTTGCAGAATAACTCCAAGACGAATGGAAAATAAGGCTACACTTACTGTTTTTGCGGAATTGATTCTTCAATTATGGTTTTATCGTCGTTGTGGTGTTTGGCGCGTACCAGTCAGCTAGTGAGCACCTCGCGGCGGGAGTTGTTCTTTATAGAGGCTGCTGGTGTGTGGTGCAACAATCTTGGACAGTCCCGTTGATGATTCCGTGAACGTACGTGAGTAGCTTGCGCTGTACGTTATGAAGGTATGGCTTTGGGTTGATATCGGCGACGGGAAACGAATTGATTGAAGGTGCTTCTGAGACGTGAGGGTTATCTCAATGCTTCAGGTTGTTTGTCGGCGCAGAGGCCGCAGAATAATATCAACAGAATTAAGTGAGTAATAGAATATGATGCTTGAGTTGGGATGCCTGTACTAGCACTTCTGTGAAGGCGGTGCGTTCTGTGTTCTGCGTTCTGCGTTCTGCTACTGGACAATCAGGGAAAGGTGAAAGAATGAAGAAACAGATGATTGTTGTCGAAGAGCGCCGAATAAACATTGTTCTTCCAATGCTTGCAAGAAGACAGTAAACACCAAAACTTACATCGGATGTAGTCACAGCAACGAGTGCTTTATGCTTCAAAGCTGCATTCAATCGCTGCACCTAAACACACATGTATTTACAAGTGAATGACGTGTCCTAAATAAATAATATCAGGATCTCTTGAATGGGGGACCTCTGTTGCTGCGCAAAGAGGTCTATCCACCTTCATGGGCTAGTCTCTGGCTATATACATACATGCCCTTTATTCCGATTTATCGTCATAGATTCACATATGTCTTCAAGTCGTAGGATCTTAGGGCTATTCCCAGGATATTTTGCATCTTACATTAGATCTCATATGGTGGTAGTTGAATCGAACACTCCTTACTGGTCTATATTTAGTTTGTGCAAGTTAGTGCATTCAATTATCACAATCAAGGCTGCCCATGTTCTGTAAATGCTAGGATAGCAACTGCGCAAGTATTAACTTAGAACTCATAATTTATCAATGTATTAAATACTAGATATTTTTTTGCCACCTGATTACGAACGACCAAGAAGGGTCATTCATACGATATGGGTGGATGTATTCAAACTATTGAGGTACCTCTTATAAACCGAGACTATTAACCTAGCAAAGTGTTGTGCACCTACTGAGCTGTTTTTATTAAACGGCGTTTATCTAGAAAACATAAGCCAAGTCTACTATTTCACCTACCATTCCTAATAGTCCGATAGTTACTATCGTTTATATACTATAATGCAACTCACTGAAAGATATATTGACTATGGGATGCCCGAACTTTCCATAGTAACCGAATATGACCTAAAAAACTATATAGGCCTGAAGTCAGAAGAGAGAGCCGCCCAGCGTAGTCAGAGCTGGCTAAAAGGTTGGGCAGTGATCTTCAATTTCTTCATAGCTGGCTCCTCAAGGAGATTCTGATAATACCATTACACGTGCTGAACTGTTTATCGTATAAGGAGCTAGTTTTTTCTTCGTTTTACAACACTCTTAGCCCTCTTTAGGAGCGATTTCAGTTGGCGATATGGGAAGCATAGTCAATCTGAGCACAGCATTTTCAACGCTCAAGTAGATACTGTTAGACGCATCTGTGCTATGCGAAACCTCGTCCCTGGTAAGAGCATCAGCATCAATAATCACTCCAGCTTGGAGTTCAAGATGTTGGATTTCTTCATTCGAAAGCCATTGAGCCGTCCACAAGAGCTGCTTTGGGGAGTTGTCGCCGTGTGTTGGTTGCCCGTGATCGCCCGCGTATTCGAACTGCAGCTGTAAAGGTCCAAGAGGATATACTGGAGAAGTGTCTCCAAGTGCAATCTTATAGGTCCTGGTATTTTCTTGCAGACCTTGAAAGGTATTACTAGACGATTTACGAGAATGGTTTGACGCGCCTGAAACAACTGACGATATAGACGGCTCGGAGAGAGGGCTGTCGGGGCTTATGTTATCCGTCATTTCACCTTTGGCTAATAGTTTCTCCAAGTTGGTTTCGTCTCGGTTTTCTGTCATGCTGCCTTCGGTTGATTTGGTGACGCTGCACACTGGGGCAGCGTTGAACTTGTTCACTTCCTCGTTTCTAGCAACATCTTCCAGAGGCTTCTGATCGTTGGGCTGTACTGATAGCCATGTCACAGTACTCAGTGTGCTTTCGATAGGACAGGGATACGCAGTCTTCGTTCTTCTGCGGTGCAAGGTTTTAAGGCTTTCGGTTATTTCGTTTTCAAGACGTTGATTAAACGTTGCTGCGATATCGTTAAACCAGCCGCCGTGAAAATTGGGCAGTCGCCAACCCGGGTACAGCCGCCCATGGGAGCGCGGCATATGTATTTTCCCATGATGGAGAATAAAGAAGTTACAAAGCCAGCAGGCGCTCTTACTTGAGCAGATAACTCGAGGTAGGCATAGTTGTCCATGTAGCAAGATCTGGTAGTAGTAAAGAAGCTGGATCTCTGCATGAATCTTAGAGTTCTTTAGAGTGTTTTTGACCTGCTTGTCGTATTCAGTATCCGCGGCTTTAACTGATAGTTTGAGCAGATCACAGGTTTTTTTGACGTCCTTTTCGGATTTGGTCAAATTCGGTGCTCGAGATATCGTTGTATGGATAGTTGGACAGTAGTCTTGGCTGATTGTAGGTCGATTGAAAGCATCAGTTGGTAACTCGACCATAACCACTTTCATTCGTCGCAATAAAGGGAAACCGCGCGCGGCCAGAAATAAAATTCTTGCAGATTCGCGATATCTTGAAACTTTGCGAATCATATTCAACACATGACATCGTACGCTGGGAGCGACCTGCTGATTCGGAATTGGCCCCGATAGAATTTCCTTGAATCTTTCGGTTTGTCGAAGTGAGTTCAGAGCTTCAACTACCTCTCCAAGCTTCTGAACTTCCTGATACTTCGTCCAGGACACCGCAAGCCTTATGACGTTTCGAGCTCTGTTCAAGAACGAAGTTATGTTCTCTGATGAGTTGTTGCTAAGGTAGTCCACAACCTTTTGTAGTCCGTCAATGATACTCGTTCTTGTTTGATCAGCGGAGTCTCTTGTTTTCTTCTTGAGGCGTAATCGGGAAACGATGCGATTTTGGCAAAGCTCCATGATCATGGCAAAAACGTCTCGTTCCGTATCTTGAGCGAGGTCTATCGGTTACCATTAGATATGCGAAGATGAATTGCGAAGATGAATTAAAGTGTCATATAGGCGCCTTACCATCGACACCATTGAGCTTAGCCGCGATTCGCTCGAAACCCCCTTTTATTTTAGACAGATACGGTTTGCCGTCCGCCGGACTGCCTTTATTCACAGCGAGTAGAATGCTAATAGTGTCTTGTTTAGGTATCTCATGAAGACACACTGCAGGAATATGATCTGGATCGTCGTTTATGTGCGCTAGGAAAGCGAAGACTCCAGCTAGTCGTCGTTCTTCCGTGAATGGAAGAGAGTGCCCTGTTTGTTTGAACTGGGCATCGGTTCTGATATTTGAGGATGGCAGGGCTGGGATGCGGTGAAGAAGGTACAATATTGCTATGTTCTCAGTATATCTAATGGTCATACGCTGCTGTTTCTTGGCTGCCATCTTGCCTGCTTCATGAAGCTTACTGAGTATGCTGACTGAAGGTCGACCCTAGGCATTAACTCATAAGTCAGCGATATATCCTTGCGGGGTTGACGCCACCAGTTGTGATGAATGGCGGCTCATGCATGTAGCCTTCTTGTACTCCCCAAACATCGATAAGATCACGTGTACAAATGCAACTCTATAGAATAGAGTGGTATAAATCACATGACTCAATAAGAAAATCGAACAGCTTGCTTTCACATTTTTGTTCGATGTAAATCAAGTAATTTAGACGCGGTGATACCCGGAAAGAGGTCATCTAGAATTCAAGCTTCTACGAATAATAGCTATATGTTTGAACTTGGACAAGTTATACGAACCTCACGGCCATCTAATATGTTAGGTACACTCCGTAAGAAGGAATATATGACAAAATAGCTGTTCGACTTGACAGGCGCATGGCCATGGTTCGCCTTCTTATCCATTCGGAGCTTGCGTACAGCCAGTAAGTATGCGTGCTCACTTCTTAGGGCAGTCTAAGAAAGTGGTTCGAAGGCCTTTACTGCACCTACAGCAAGTCGGAGATTTGAGAGTCTTTACCAGCAAAATAAAATGACGGCCATTATTAGTTAACTATACATTTTCGCCAATTTACAGCGTTACTCATTCTTTAGCTAAGCATAATCGCAAGCCTAATCACTTACGGAGAACCGACTTACTAATCAGGGTGCTGGAGATACAGTGATTTGTACTCAGTATGTGGTCTGACCTACCACCCCTGCCAAGAGATATTCCGGACGTCATACTTATGCGATTATATCATGAACAGCGAAGTGTAAAGACTACTGGCCAGGATGGAAGCACTCAGCTAGAGAATGTGCCAGAAACTAGAGCCCAAAAGCTAGGCAGATAGGGAGCCTTTTACGACTTGATAGACGGAGAAGTTACGGGCCATTGAAACCGAAGGTTCTTGTAAGGAATTGATCTACTCTAAGGCCTCGAACATCTCATATACTTCAAGGGTAATTGCAAGTGTGTTGTACTAGGCCCTAGCAAATAGTCTGTACTTTCATTGACAATCATGTTGAGCCCAGGTTTTTATAAAAGAGCATGGAGAACTACGGTGTTACTCGCAACGGTTTACCTTTAACATTGGGCACATGTAATGTCGGTTAAGAGGCCATCAATAGCATCTTTAATTTCGACCTAGCTAAGTAAAAACGGTAGTCACACCTCTCAGCAGGTTGAAGTATGAATTTGGTAAGGATTTCTTACTATCCTAAGGATTCGTCCTGGTATGCACGTATTTGTCAAGATAAAGTGCTAGAGGTTGATGTCCATAAGGCGATGGACTCGCAGATAAAGAAAATAACCTCGATCCACACAAGCTACATTTGTCGAATTAAATCCTTCAAATTGAGGCGATGATTAGCGAGGAGGGGCTTCTAAAAAAGTCTTGAAGAAAACTTTCTCAGCAAGCCTGGATATTGGGGGGAGTTTCCTCAAGTTAGCTTTACATGCAGCGATTGCTTACTTTTGGCTTCGCTGAGACAGTGCTGCCTGAAGTACTTGCTTATATGGGGTCTTGATGGTGAATATCAAAGGGATTTTAGGACACCCTTAGTAGCAAACAACAAGGGGTACTATGTATGCGGAAGAAGGATGTGGTTACACATGTTTGAATATCAAGATCTTCATCCTTGCCAGGATTTTAATTACTATATTCGAAGTTATACCAGCAGTTTACACACACCAAAAATTTAGATCCAGAGTCAAACGTCTATATACAAATGCTAGTCGAATATATCGTTCACCAAGGCGAGGCTTCTGATCAATGTGCTATAGTTCGAGAAGTAAGTGAATATTTATCTGTAACAAGGGCGAAGCTTTCGCTTCCTCGTATGTTTTAGTTTGTTCAATCAAGCATACATAGGGAGCTAAGGAGCTGCTTTTTGCGTGAGTCTTGCCGCTCATATAGTTCCACGCATGATATTGCAATCCTGGTCTCAGATACGATCCCGGTCCCTTGGGCCGGTATGACACTATCATAACCCTTGTATTTAATCACTGTGGTAACTCCCATATTGTTTACAGAAACCACGAGAAGCTTGAGGGGAATATGAGAAAGCAATTTACCTTGTTTCTAGGATGCACCGGAATCACGAGACAAAGCGCTTGATTAGCTTAGCACCCATCAGTGAAGATCTTTCTATGCTCGTGCTTCTGGTTAGTGAAATAGACTATTAAAACTCAAGGTGCTATCTGGGTTGTTGCCTGGGGTGTTGCGAAAAGGTTCAAATGGCCGCCCGGTTGCCGCCTTCTGCCACCCTATATCATACCCTGAAACAAGTCAGTGTATCTTTTCCACTTTGACTTCTTTCTTCACTCAGCCACATGCAGAAAACTGCTAGCTAGCGACTGTCTTTTGACAACCTCTACAGTGAAACAATATTCCCAACGCATTAACCCTTACCCTTGCCCTTTATTCCATCATGGGATACTATGCATCATCTGATCTAGACACTGATGCTGCATACACTTGCCATACCTCTGGAACTGGAAGCCCTACCATCACTAGATTCCTTCAAGACTCCCGTTCCGACCAATATCTCGAGCCTCCCACTGACGACTTAAGCGACACTGCAAGCAATAAAAATAACATGAACGGCGATCGAAGCAAGCCTACCAAAAAGGACCTCATCAATAACTTGAGAACCTATCAACAGAACACATCTAGACCTTTAACTCAAGCTTCCATGGTTCGACGGACGGGCCTGCCACAGTCGTCCCACCCCGCTGCACACGTTCACAATGCGACGGCGCAACCTCCCAACCCGTACATGCTCTGTCATTATACCCACACCCCCTACAGTATTCCTCTCTCTTGGGCCCCGGTTGAGGATGCTACACACAAGCAGATCAGGCAGCTTGTAACTGGTGTCTCGAATAATTACCAAGGAAATCCTCATCTGCAAACTAATCAGTCGGCCAATATTCCTGATGAGCTCAACACGTCGGTCTGGGTCACAAACTTGCCCCCCGGCCTCACTCATAAGATTCTACTAGACAATGTGCGCGATTGCGGAAAGGTGTGGGCTGCTGTCATCAACGAGGCGGGACTTCATCATTTTGCAGCGGCGGCTAAGATTGTCTTCTTCGATGTTGCTGGTGCTCAGAATCTACTCCGACAAGCCCGTGAGGGCAAGTTCGTCGTCGATGGCTACATCCCGCGCGTTATACACAACCGGATCAAGACCGAAGCAAAGCCTCTGGGCCCTAAGAGCCGCATCCTGCACATTGAGGGCCCGAGTTGCGTTGTCAATCAGTCGTACCTCACAACCTTGTTTTCATATGCTCGCATTACTTGGCAAGATGAAGAGGTTATCGTCCTATCGAACAACGGCACACTCACGCGACTAGAGTGGCGGTTTGGAAGCTATCGCTGTCAGGCTGAGACTGCTCGATATCTCATTGACCGAGTAAAGAGGTGCACCTTACTGCCGCCTGACCAAGCCGCGATATGGCAGGGCGTAGCTGTCCACTTTGGAGTTGACCCATGCGCACCCAACCCAGGCAAGTATTCTGCTTCTAGGTGAATTTTCATAAGAGTTTCGAGCGAGCTGATAATTTGTTAGTTGTGCCACATTTGCCAACGTTCGAGGAACCTGAGAGCTCTACTGCAGCCCACATGAACCGGCGCAGCTCGACCGATCGACCTCCATGGACCCCTGAACCTCGCACATTATATCATCCTCGACCAGCGACATATACTCCTTCTAATGCACTTCATGCATTCCAAGGGGAGATTTACGAGCTTCCTTCCGATAATTCGCCTTGATAGTATCCAGCTGTGATGACTAAGAGTGTCAGTGCTGGACTGTTGAAAATCTTGCGCTATGGCGACGTTGCTGCTATTCTACTGTGCGGAGATCAGATCGGCTAATTTCATTAATACCTGGGGGTTAGCGGTTATCAGCATTTACCATACGGATTCCAGGAGTGGCGGAGACGGCGTATTATGAGATGCTAGGTGGTATCTCAAGCTATGATGTATGATAGTATCATCCGTAAATACCATCGTGACCCCTTGGAGCTTGACGAAGAAATTTATTACTTGACAACTACTTTTCTTATTCTCGGTCGGTCTTATATAACGCTCTGTTACGCTCGGCCAGGTTGAGGCCTTGCAGAAGTCATCTTGGTACTTGGGTTGTCATGGCCTGCTAACGTTGCTAGACTCGTTCGCCAGCTCGTATTTGTTGTAACATTCATAGTACACAATAAAGGATGCGACTTTCACGTACGACCATAGCCTCTAGAGAACTCGGCATCCCGTCCGCTCTGCCCTAGATAAACTAGAGAGCGCCAGATTAGTAGTTGGGTCGGTGACGACCAGCGAATCCCTGGTGTTGTACGTTTGGTTTTCTTACCTTTTTATGTATTTCGACAGTTACAAAGTTTGAGATTGGGTTATGGAGATTCATGAGTACGAAAGCAAGTAGAATACTTTTTTTTTCTGGGTTGGATACTGAATCCGCAAGATTCAGGAGATCAAGGACATAGCTTATCAGCACGTGATGTACAGGCGGACGATCTAATGTACGGTAATCGCTGTGCGCTTGGGCCAGAAATCCCCCCCACTCTATTTAGCGCTGCGCTGGACTTGTAGGCAACCCGAGAGCTTCGTAGCCCTGCGCAGTACCCTAGCTCGCATCATCATCATCCTCCAAACCGGCGCCCACCTACCCGCCTACCTCGCGCAATACGACACATTCTCACTCTCCTACTACAACCTAACGCAGAGTCTCCGCCCTTCAAGTACCGTATTGCCGAACGCCGACTTCCCTGCTTCCACAGCTCCTACCACTCAACATCATGGCGGACGCAGGTCTGAAGCCCGAGAAGGACTTCAGCAAGGAGGCTGACAAGCAGATCCCCGAGGCAGAGAAGCTTGCTAAGGTGTGCACTTATTTTCCATAAAATATTCAGTCTTGTACTCGGGTGATTGCTAACGACCCATCTATCAGACTGATATACAGGCGGCTATCGAAAAGCTTACAGTCTTCGAAAAACAAACCCGGCAGGTCAGTGTCTCTTGCTCCATGCACACACCCTGCGACTGGTGCTAACCATGGGTTGATTGATAGGCATCTGATCTGGCATCAACATCACGGACTTTGATTGCGATATGCACAATCTGCAAAGATGCCGGAAACTGGAATCTGCTGAACGACCAGGTTCTGGTCTTATCCAAGAAGCATGGCCAGCTCAAACAGGCCATTACCAAGATGGTGCAAACTGTCATGAGGTTTCTCGACGACACTCCGAGCTTGGAAACGAAGCTTTCAGTAATCGAGACCCTGCGGACCGTCACAGAAGGCAAGATCTTCGTCGAGGTAGAGCGCGCTCGTGTGACCAAGATCCTATCAGACATCAAGAAGGAACAGGGAGACTTGAAATCCGCAACAGATACCCTGTGTGAGCTACAGGTCGAGACGTTCGGATCGATGGACAGGCGAGAAAAGACAGAATTCATCCTCGCCCAGGTTGCACTTTGCATAGAGAACAATGACTGGACACAAGCGGGCATTCTCAGTCGCAAGATTAGCACACGGTATCTCTCGCGGAAGCCCAAGAAGACGCCAGAGCAACTCGAAAAGGAGAAGAAAGCCCGTGAAGAAAAAGAGAAGCGCGGAGAAGAGGTGCCTCCAGAAATAGAGGATGATACCACTGACCTCAAACTGAGGTATTATGAGCAGCAGATCATACTGGCTAAGCATGACGACAAATATCTAGATGTGTGCAAACACTACAGACAAGTCCTTGACACCGAGGCTGTTGAAGAAGATCCTGCGAAACTTCAACCGGTAAGCCGTGCTTGTCTGATGTCCTTATCCCATTACTAATGTTACTCCAGGTTCTCCAGCGCATCATCTATTTCGTCATCCTCGCCCCTCATGACAATGAACAACACGATCTACTACAAAGGATCTACCGCGATACTCGGAATGCCCAGGTGTCCGAGGACGCCGAACTTCTCAAGCTATTTACAGTGCACGAGCTCATGAGATGGCCTGAGGTATCCAGCGAATTCGGTCCTCATCTATGTAGTACCGATATCTTCGACAGCAAACCTAATCAGTCTGGAGACGAGAAAGCGCACCAGCGGTGGCAAGATTTGCGCAAACGAGTCATCGAGCATAACGTGCGTGTCATAGCGAAATACTACACACGAATCGGCATGAAGCGGTTAACACAGCTTCTGGACTTGACGGAGGACGAAACTGAGAAGTATATCAGCGAATTGGTATGCTCCAAGACTGTTTATGCTCGCATCGACAGACCAGCCCGGATCGTCAACTTTGCTAAGCCGCGAGACGTTGATGATGTTCTCAACGAATGGAGCCATAACATGAAGAGTCTGCTTGGATTATTGGAGCGCGTAGACCACCTCATCACCAAGGAGGAGATGATGGCCCGTATCCAACCCGGAGCGAAAGGGGGCAAAGAAAAGAAGAGTAAGAAAAAGGCGTGAAGGCTCCACTGTTAAGTAGTAATTTCACTGGGGATTTGCCTGGTACTTTGATGGTGGGCTCGGCTTTATGAATTGAGGCACAGTCCAAGTACTCACCATACGGCATGTACACTACAGAATTAGACCAGGGGGCAATTGTGGCCTTGTAGAACCTTTAAATCGCCTTCTACGCCATCGTGATATATCTATATGCTTACTCTATACCGAGAACCCGGTTTCTACCTTGCGCCCATGCTTGCGAATCGCTTTTCAGCGTTGAATGTCTCTCATCGTCCTTTCAAAGCGTTTCCTTCACCGCCTCGTCCGAAGCCTCTACGCAACGCTGCCTTAACCATCCCGCAAGCGGCATGACCCAATCCCGAGCAACAGGGACGTAGTGTCCGCCAGGGTGTGTCAGCACCATGGGATCCCGACAGCGCTCGATCAGCGCCTGGCTCCGCTTCTCCTCGACGACCGTGTCGAGGCCGCCGAGGAAGTGGAGCGTCGGCGTGGTAACGGCGGGCTCGTACAGCCACTGGAGACCCTGCGGCGGCGCCCAGAAGCCAGAATATATCACGCAGAACTTAAGAGGCCGATCGGCGTTGGCCGTCCGCAGCGCAGAGAGCCAGGACCAGTCTGGCGTCTCGGACGAGGAATCGGGGGACGGCGTCGAGGATGATGGCGTGTGGTGTGGATGCTCTAGAGCTGCTGCCACCAACGCCGCCATGCACCCGCCTTGGCTGAATCCTATTACCCCGTCTACGCCGCCTGCGTCTTGGATTGTTGACGCGATGCGTCGCATTCCGTCGTCTATGCCGCGGTATTGACCGCTTGCTTCATCTTTGCGGAACCACTGCCCAATGAACGAAGGATAAGTAAATGTACTAGCTCAAGGAGAAGCGCATGAGGATACATAGATGGGATGGTGCTAGGGGTAAGTGGGATGTTGAACTTACCGACCAGTTGTCTAGATCATCTTCGTCGCCACGAGGGACTTCTGGCGGCACGTACCCTGGGATATCGGAGGGCCGTAGCCGGTGCGGCCCCGTCGGGAAGATCAGAGTCGGGTGCAGATTCAGAGGTGCTGGGGACAGCGCCTTTATCAGCAACTTGTTGAGAGCTTTCGTCTTAGCTGAGAAGAGAGGCCCTGATTGTGTGTAGCCTGTGCGCAACGTTAGTTTTTCCCGTTTCAAGAATTATCCTTGGGATTAGAAACGTTGTAGTCCAAAGGGGTGTTGGATGGATGGATGACATGTATGTCTAGAGATATGAAGAATAATGCTTTAAAGATTCAAGCTTGCTATGACATTGTGTCAAAATACATGATGTGTACTCACCATGAAGCATCAGTATCTTCAACTCCTTTTTGCCCTTGGGGATGTTCGATCCCGATTTCTTATCTTGTGTTGCCGGCGCTGCGGCGGCTGGCTGCTCCGCACCGGCCATGAGTGCGTAATTTCTTTGGAAACGACGTATGTGAAGCGACGTAAAGCGGTATAAAGGAAGTCTACTAAAATTCATCAACAGAGCCGTGATTTAAAGACTGATCTAATGTTCTATGTTCTATGGCCGTTAGTGAGAGTGAAGTTGTTGTGTTGCGATTGGTCAGCGTGGCGGTTTTGGAGCCGGGTTCGGGCCGGGCTATTTTCACGGGTCCCATTCTCCGAGAACTCAACGCATGATCGATAACTCCAGGAAGCAGAAACTTTAGAGTCGCAACATATAAATATTATGAAATCTAGCCGGGGATATGTTTCGATTTGTTTTGTCATGCACTATCCTTTCGACCGTCCAAATGCAAAGCAAGCATTTCCGCGAAATAGCTACTCTGCACACCTTTATGTAGCATGTTGGAAAGTATTTATACACACGCATAGAGTATTGGGTATACTTGCAAATGTTTGTCGTATGTGCACGTTACATTTGACCTTTCAGGGGATATGGTAGGCGTTTGTCTGGGATTTGATAATGACCTTATAGGTCCTCGTGGTAGTGTATTGACAAAAAGCATCAATCATTTTAGTATAATGACTGACCGCCGAAGAGAAAGACAGTACTACGGTAGGCGACCGAATCTGTACAATGGAGCCGATGAATAACAGCACTACCAAGGTTTACTGGTTCCTGTACTATAACCGGTATCAGATGCAGTTGCAGAGCATCACATCGCATCGTACCGTATCGCCGAAATAGCTCCTATAAACGACTCTTCACCAACACCATAAACTGTTGCACAAAGGGACTGTGGTATTTGTCGAACACGGCTGTTGAGTAGCCGCGCGCTCCAGATCTATGATACAATGGTATTCCTGCCTCGCTCGTGCTTCGGATCGCTTCGGCCGTCTATCATGCAAAACATCGGATGCTGAAATTGTCGGGTTCGCCCATATGTCCAATAACTTAGTGACCGCCAGACTTGGCGTTAGGGTTGCGGGGGTCGTTCTTCCACTCGTCGGCTGTGACATAACATCAATACTTTGCTCTCTTGCTCGGGATAATTGTAGTCTTGCGGAGGACATACATGCCATCATGGCGTTTTGTGCCGAATTAACGCCGTAGGCAATGATCAGACCTAAGTCTCCTGTTAGGTACCCAATAGTGGAAGGCAAGACCGGATTTCAGTAAATGCGTATCGTACCGGCAGCGAAGAAGGGGGCCATCGGCTTCACTACAAGAGGGATTAGCATCGCTGTCGCAAAGAAGGGGACTAATCGATCAATTGGCGTACTGATAGGAGCCGGGAACTTCTTCAGGGGGGTGATTCCGAACCAAGTCATTTTGCCGGTATTGGAAGGGCGGACGTGGGTGTTGTTGGTGAGGTTGACAGTGTGATTGATGGAGGAGAGACACGATTATAGTGGCGAGCGGTTTTCGAAGGTCAAGCTCTGCGAAGCAGCCGAAAAACGTGGCGGTGCGAAACGGCCTGCTGTGGCTGTTACAGATTGTGGCTAATGAGGGAATCTGTGGCTGCGGGGAATTTGGAATATCCGCTAGGCTTGGCTTGGCTAGTCCACTCATCCGAGGGAATTGATGTCATTCCCGGAAGCTATCCCGCTTCAGCAGCTACCTAGCTTGCTCGGTACTACTCCAACGTCTTCTCCACCTCCACCTCCCACCTACAGCAACGCCAGAAGCAACGCTGAAACCTGGGGAAGACTGTCCAGATTGCCAAATCGACGAACAAGCTTAATCCCGCACATGACTTCCAACCCAACCATCACAAGCTCTCGGGATTGACTGCGGGGAACTTCTACTCTAAACTCCAGCTCCATAGGGTATCCTCACTCAGCCACTCATTCACGTACAGCAACAGTCCCAAACCGTCGAACACACACGACCCTCTTCGCCCTCATCTTCATATACTTCTACCTCTCTAGTCTTCTTCTTCGTTGCAACAGATAGAGTCTTGCCGAGTCATTTGTTCTCCGGTTTCATTACACAATAGGCGTTTGTTCTATCAGTTTGGACGGACTTCTCGTTCCGTCGCTCATCCTCATCTCTTTCTTCTTACCTTAGCGGTCGACATATCATCTGTCAGCATGATCGCAAGAAGCATTGCACGCGCTGCGGCGCCAATTCCACGCTCTATACGAGCGTTCAGCTCGACAGTTGCTCAGCAGCGCACCCCATCTCTGGCAGACGTGTCACCCACGGGAGTCGATTCCTTCAACGCCAAGCAAAAGGAGTTCAGGGAGAATCTGGTGAAAGCTCAGCAGGAGAGAGAAGCCAGTATGTCTGGTGGTATTTTCTTACCCGTTCCTGGTTACGTACTAAACGTAAATAAGCTAATGGTATTTGCCTTAGGACAACGAGCGGAGGTGGCCTCAAAGACTGAATCAGACCGACCTGACGGATTACTCTCTCGCGTTATCTATGGCACGAAAGAAGGCCGCGAACTAGATGCACAGCTAGAAGCAAGCTTTTCGGCTGTCTTGGCTCGTGGTAAATACGTCCATTCGATCGTCTTCCACGAGGTCAAGCCCGATAAAGTGGACGAGTATGTCGAACTTGTGGGCAAGTGGTACCCCAAGATGGCTTCCGTAGATAAGAATAAGGTTCATTTGGTTGGAAGCTGGCGTACTGAAGTCGGAGATTGTGACACATTCGGTATGTTACCTTATGTCCTGGGCCCAGGGTAATTTGCTAACACGCAATAGTTCATATCTGGGAATACCAGCGCTACCAAGGATATCACGAGTCTTTGAACAGCATCTCTAAACAACCAGGCTATGATGAGTTCAACGCGAAACTCAAGACTCTCATTAAACACAAACAGACCTCACTGATGCAAGAGTTCTCTTTCTGGCCTACCACTGCACCTCGAAAACTTGGTGGCGTATTCGAGCTGCGATCATACACACTACATCCCGGCAATCTGCTAGAATGGGAAACCCACTGGCGACGTGGCCTGAAGGCTCGACGTGAAGTCATGGAAGGTGTAGGCGCTTGGTTTGTTCAGATAGGAGACCTGAACACCGTCCACCATCTCTGGCAGTTCGCGAACCTTGAGGAGCGAAAGGTTCGACGAGAGCAGAGTTGGAAGCAGGAGGGTTGGGCCGAAACGGTGCACAAGACTGTCCCCCTCATTCAGACCATGAAGTCAAGGATTCTAATTCCGATGCCGTGGTCACCAGTGGCTTGAATTGTCACTCTGTCTTCCTTGCCACCTATTTTTTACAATCTATGTGGACATTGACGCATCCACAATGAAAACAGGAGTTTGGGCTGGAAATGTCTTGATTTCTGAACACAAAGTGAATGATTACCTGGAATTCTGTTGAGTGTATAGTACCAAGGTCTAAGCCTTGCCATGGTTGTTTAGCCTTTTATTTCTTTTGCTATTTAGCCTGGCTCAGAATGCAGAAAATTATTCATTTGCATTCATGTACTAAGGTCCCCTGTCCACACGAACTGACATGTGATTTGCGAGAGCAGATTCTGAAAAGTCACAATCATATTTCGCGAACATAGTTGTACAACTATCTTTCGCTCTATGCCTAACGGTACTCATATTCCTCGCTCTTTTTTGGAGACGGATACACAAGCGGGTACTGTCTTGGAGTATGCGCGTTGCGCTTCCTTCCAATATACAGGCCAGGGATTTATTTATACGGTAGAGACAGTTGTGACTTAGCTTGGACTATTTGTCCTATGACAACGCTCAAGCTATCCAGCTGAGCTTAACGAGATGCGCAGCTAATGCACTTTCGTCACTGATGAGCTTAACAAATTAGCCTATCATGCGGCTGGGTAGCGGCGCACTTACCATTGGTTACTCAATTACATCAAGACCGGCTGCATTTGATGTTCTTGGGAGTGTGTGGTTTAACGCTAGACACTCCTAACACTAGGTACATACAATCTAGTTGAATATGGGTACTGATGTGATAATAGTCTAAACGGCATCATACAACACAGGTTAAATGAGTAAGAACAAATGTCTTATATTTATACGTTCTGGGTACTTTCCACGGCAACGTATGGAGTTTACCATTCACCCGATTATCGCTAACCTCTCGTTCTTGTCCGCTACTCAAGAAGGGCTCATTCTATTCTCCAAACTCTTCTCCCATGACAGCGGCCAGATTCCGCCGCGCTAGATTGAGTGAATTCGAGAGAGCGCTCAGTTTCGTAGACATGGACAGTAGACATGGATCAGCGCTCTCAACACGAACCTTCTCGCGCACGTAGACTTTTTCAACCTCGCCAACTCCACTGTGGTCAGGGGCCATACCCCCGTTCTTGCCCGCTAAGCCACGCGACCCTCTCGTGGGATATGACTGGCTCTGTCCGGGCCCTGTTAACGGGATGGAGGGATCCGACTCGTGATGCCGGTATGTGAATACCTTGTCGGCCTCGTCGTGCTCTAGACGCCTCGCAGTGCCAATCGCCAACGCGAACTTGATACCAAGATTCACGGGCGCGTCAACGGCTTCGAGGGCCCGGAGGTGCAACACCAGGCACGCGTCCTGAATAGTAACGTGGAAGGAGAGCACGTGAGTTAAGGGAGGTATGAAAGAGGTTGAAGCTGCTGAGTATTGTGTCCAATCGCTTTCAGTGATGCTGCTGCTAGTTGCAACTATACCTGAATCTGTGACGGCCGTATTCGGCCTACTCGTGTTCGCCGTGGAAGATGGATATGTAGGTTTAAACTCGGTGGTATTAGTGGGAGAGCCCCTCAGAATGGCGGATGCCTCATCGATACCCTGGGCTAGAAGACGTAACTGCGAGGATAGAAAGGCTGCTATAGCTGAAGAATCTCTTTGGCCTTTGCGTTCTATTTCCGTGCAACATAACGATGCTAAATCCACGGCCTGCGTGAGTAATGCGTTCAGCGTCACCAATGGCGCCAGGTGAATGGGATGCGCTGGATTGATTGAGATTGTCCAGGGTGCTGTCGTCCGCAGCTTCGTATGTATTGTCCCCTTCACTATTCGGGCGCCCACTCTAGTCACATGGCCCTTCACTAGCTCGGCGCGTGGTGTGCTGAGCACGAGTGTACTACCTGGGTCGATAGGAGCAAGGAGCGCATAACATTCTTCTAGCCCGTGTTTTAATGACAGCAAGGTTGTTTGTAATGAGTTGAGGAGCCATGTCAACTCGCGTGCCTGTACCGATCGTGAGTGAGAAAGAGCATCAGAAGAGAATAGGAGGAGTGGTTGTTCAGTTTGCTCAGGAGGATCGGGTGAAATGAGAGGAAGAAGAGTTCGCGGGTATGTTTCCACGAGGACATAATCGTCTTCTATGAACATGATGATATATTGTTATGATTCTCGATTAGAAAGATAGACTGCCGACTATTGGAAGTAGAGGAATGAGAGCCGAGCCGACATGTAAGAACCGTACCTGAGTAGCATCCTCCTCGATTTTAAGCTGTTCTGGCGCAATAGGAGGCCAGATCTCAACAGACATGATCGTTGTTGATGATAGAAACCACTACTAACTTTAAAGAATGTAGGCAACCATCATGATACCTGGTCGTGTAAGAACAGTGCGCTCACTTGATGTAGCTGTGTATGATGAGAAGTGATATTGAGAGAGTTGTACATGGAATAGTGGGGAGCTTCACCAATACGCCGATTTACAGGCATCAGGATTCTGGGATTATAGTGCCCCACTAGATGCTCGTCTGGCTACTACGCTACAGCGGCCTAGTGGCTGCTAAAGTAGCTGCACTGCAGCCCCACGTCAGTTGATTTTAGGGACAAGCTTCAACAAATTTAAACCAAGGCTGCCACATTCACAAACTCTTTTCTCTTAGCTATGATGCCATGCACCCGCGACACGCAGTTGATATGATAACAAGAAAAATACCGGCTGAGAAATCTAGACGTCTGCCTGGGGGATGAGCTAGGTAGCGGGTTAAGCAGGGATCCAATCACACACTTTGTCGCGCCTTGTCTGTTAAGATGATGGACAACGACGGCGACCAGCTTTCGCAGCTGCCTGGCGCCACTACGAAAAAGCTTCCGCCTATACCAAAGGGTAAGCTCGCATGCAAGAGGAAGTAATTGACACAGTTGCTCAGCTGAAATTGCTTCTAGGTGCCACAGTTCGTAGACGCCCGATCCCTTCGGGGCCGGTGGCCTCGACCACCTCCGCTCGCCGTATACACGTATCGGCTAAGACACCTTTTCGATCAGTGACTACGCGTGTACGAAAGCAGCTCGATAAATACTTGCGCCAGTCAGCTTCCTCGCGGGCTACCTTCACGAACAAGTTGTCTCAGAAAAAGAACGCCTCGCTAGGGGAGCGCGTTCGTCGTATCCAGGAGCAATCTCAGAACGCCACGACTGGCGGCCTCGGTCTTGGGTTAGAGAACTCAGGCGAGGTTTTGGTCCTAGGCACCGGGCGTGCGATTCAGAAAGTTGCCGAAGTTGCATTATTCTTCCAGAAGCAGCCGGACTGTATTGTGCAACTGCGCACGGGAAGTGTGGCCGCTGTGGACGATGTTGTCTCCAAAGAAGAAGATGGCCTCGAGGGAAACATGACTGAGAGGGCTAGAATGATGAGCTCACTTGAAGCCTCGATTAGACTTCGATGATGTGTCTTTTAGGGTGTATCACCACCGACACATTTATGACATCGATTAACAGTTACAACTCCGAGTCCCGCCCGAGTCCTACTCGAGCCTGGGCATCGTATGATCTGGGGCTAGGATTGTCATGTGACTCGCATTGTCAACGAGGAAGCCAACTTTTATGGTGGATCACGATGCCTGAACCGTTTCGTATACTGTTATGGGCCTTGCTTCTATTGGAGATGAGGCCACTATAAGATTTCGGATAACCAAAATCTTGACGAGACAGAATGGTCGCAACTGGAAATCTTCCATCTACCAGTCGGAAAATTGGGTCCAGCCAACAACGTCAACTATGATTGAGAGCTCCGATGAGGGGTCTACTCCAGTAAATGTGGTCAATGCGGTCAATGCGATCAATGCAATGCGACCTGGCCTTGGTATAACGAATAAATATACCTGAATTTGAGAACAACAACACTGATGACTTGGGCTAAACTATTTAAGCGCTTGGAATTTTGATCCTTCAATGTTGTAACCATCATCTCGAGATCACTGGCCTCTCAAAAAGAAATGTCGCAATCGCAGCCTCCATCATATCTTGTAGTTGGCGCCGGCGTTTTCGGTACCTCTACTGCTCTACATTTGAAATCCAAATATCCCGATGCTGTTGTAACATTAATCGATCGACATGATCCGGACGCGCCCACACGCCCAGCTGCTTCCTGGGATTGGAATAAAGTGGTCCGCGCTGACTATCGTGATATCACATATTGCCGAAGTGAGCAACTATGTTTAATCCCTACCTAGTTCCGCTCTTCCATTCAATCTCGTTTCCTTTGATAATGTGTGGTAATTTGGACCTTTTTAGTTGCCCTCGAAGCGCAAGACAAGTGGCGTACCAGCTCGCTATGGAGTCCATATTATCATGAGACTGGAATTTACTGGATAAGTCGCACGGGCTTTGCCCAACAGGTAGTTGATAACTTCAAAGCGCTTAGCCGTGATGCCGAGTTATATGCGTTGCCTGTACAAGAAGCTCGGAAGCTATACGGTGGCATCTTCGACAGTGCGGACTACGAGGGCGTTGATAAAGTGCTGATCAACAAAACTAGCGGTTGGGCGGCGGCGAAAGATGCTCTTCAAGCTGGAATCAAGAGAGCTATTAGCCTAGGCGTGAAGTTTGTCACTGCGGAAGTCGATCAGCTCGAGTTTGACTATGAACATTGTTGCGTTGGCGTTCGGGTTGATGATGGGAGTACCGTCACCGCCGATCGAACAATTCTATGTACTGGTGCCTTCACCCCCGTGATACTGGAGAGGAGCGCCGATAAAATCTCTCGCGATGCGCTCAGACCTAGGGGGCGAATGATTGCTGCGGGTGTAACTACTGGTTTGGTAACTCTCGACGAAAAGACTACCAAAACGTTCGAAGATATGCCTGTGTGTATCCAAGAGAACCCAACACATAGAGGTGCGCTCATCGTTCTTCTTTGAGTTTTGTCTCGTACGCTCACATAAGACAGGTCCAAGTAACGGGACTCTTCCGCCCAATAATGAAAACCAACTCAAATTCTGGGGACAATCCATCTTCCAGTTTCCTCAGGGAACGCCTAGTTTCTCTCAGCCTCCTACAGGCTCTGATTATCAACAATGGGAGGTACCAGAGACCCTTAAAGCGGACGTTGCCGTTGCGAGCGAGGCTACCTTCGGGAAACGCGGTGCCAACTGGAAGATACACACTCACCGTATCTGCTGGTGAGTCCTCCGTCTATTTACTTCAATCTTTGCATTTTGTGCATCCCAATATCAAGAGCGCCCCTATTTGCTCCTATTTTCCCGGCAGCAGCAAATTGAAACATTAGAGCTAAGAACATTACGAAGGGACTGCGTCACTCCAAACGATGACTTTATTATCTCGCCACATTCGGCTTCAACAGGACTGTATATTGCAACATGCGGCTCCTTCCACGGCTGGAAGTTCTTGCCTGTGATAGGCGACTATGTAGTACAGATGCTAGATGACACCCTTGAGCCAGATCTAAAGAGAAAATGGGCCTGGGACAGGCCGATCCCAAAGACCCCTGGAAGGGAGTGGCCCCGGTACGATCTAAGAGAGTTGATCAGTGCTGCCGAGTAACAGACTTGGTTCTGGTGATTAAGGGGATACAAAGCGATCGCGGTTACATTTTGTACGTATAAGCGCTAAACGCATGGCAACTAGACTCTACCTTTCGTCCGTATTACCAGCAGTGAGAAATATAGTGTTCGGAACCATGACAAAAGCCCAGCTCGGCAATTCAATTTCAGCTGCTCTTGTCATCGTGACCGAGGCCTTGGGCCAGCCGCTTATGTCGTACTGCATTACCCCAGATTTTGGGCTCTCGGCTAAGTATCATGGGTTCACTCGGGCGGAGCTCGATTTTAAACTGCCTAATCAACCGGAAGTTCACGTGCGGAACTCGACCACTCGGAGAGTTTCCTTGGCGATGACCTAGATTCCGCTTGCCCTTCCCGGTCGAGGTCATGGCAGCCTTTCTGTTACTGAAGGATTCACATCAGGCTAGGAGTATCAAGGAATCGTGCTCGTAGACGGTGCTTATCAGATCTTATAATGTGGGCACGATATCTCTTCTATCATGGCTTGGCCGCCTTGAATGCTCGGCAGGTACAACTGATTCTTTGCTCTCCAACAAAGCAATATGCATTATCGAAGACGCGGGCATGCTATCGCGGCAGCTACTGCATTTCTCTGTAAGTCTCATCCGGTAGTTTTACTCTTATCTTCGTTCATGGCATCTCTTCGACAAGAATGAAGGCGTACAGGCTAACACTATGCCACCCCTGGAGGTTTTCAATCATGTGCCGCGCGTGCCACCATCAAGCTGGCTGCTCCGGTCAGCGTTTGCTCTAATGTCACATCAGAGCAGACATATGACTACATTATTGTAGGTTCCGGCGCAGGCGGAATCCCGCTAGCGGACCGGCTCACGGCCGCTGGTCATACCGTCCTCCTCATCGAGAAGGGTCCGCCGTCGACCGGTCTCTGGGGAGGTAGTATGAAGCCAGCATGGCTCAACGGGACCTCGCTAACTCGCTTTGATGTACCTGGGCTCGCGAATGAGATCTGGCACAACCCGACAGGCGTGATATGCACGGACGTCGACCAGATGGCCGGGTGCGTGCTCGGTGGTGGCGTCGCTGTGAACTCAGGCTTGTGGTGGCGACCGCACCCTGCCGATTGGGATTACCTCTGGCCAGAAGGATGGAAGAGTCAGGATCTAGCTGCCGCTACAGACCGAGTTTTCGAGCGAATCCCTGGCACCACGGTCCCGAGTACGGATGGAAAGCTTTATCTTCAGCAGGGCTTTGAGACGCTTACCAGCGGACTGAATGCGAGTGGTTGGAAATCTATCGTCCCTAACGATCATCCGGATCAGAAGAACTGTACGTAATCTAACTATCTGATCTCTCAGGTGCCTTCATATCCACAGGAATAAGTTTAAGTACTGATGTAATTTCTAGTCACATATGGCCACGCCACACACATGTTCTCAAACGGCGAGCGAGGAGGTCCCCTGGCTACTTATCTGGTGTCGGCCAGCAAGCGCAAAGAATTCACACTTTGGATGAATACTACTGCGAAGCGAGTAGTAAGAACAGGCGGCCATGCCACGGGAGTTGAAATTGACTGTAGCACAAAAGCGGCCGGCCATGCGGGTGTGGTGTCAGTGACCCCTGGCACTGGTCGTGTAATTTTGTCCGCAGGTGCCTTTGGGTCGGCGAAACTGCTTTTCAGAAGTATGATTACCCTTATCTACAGTTATACAAGTGGATTGAGCTGATGTGACGAAGGTGGTATCGGGCCAACTGACCAATTAAATATCGTCAAGAACTCTACTGATGGTCCGACGATGATCTCGTCGGATTCTTGGATCAACCTCCCAGTCGGGTATAATCTAGACGATCATGTCGGCGTAAGTAGAGGTACTTCGAGGAAAAGCTACATATGCATATACTAACGTTCGGGCCAGACTGATATCGAAGTCGCTCATCCAAGCGTTATATTCTACGACTTTTATGGAGCTTGGAATAAGCCCATATTAACGGACACACAAGCATATATATGTAACTTTTTTAATTGCTAACGAGATTATACGGTACTGACTATTCACGTAGCGAACCGAACCGGCATCCTAACACAGGCTGCGCCTAACTTAGGCCCCATCGTACGTCACCTTTAAAACCCTTGAGGATATCGAGTCGCTAACGAGATGGGTAGTTCTGGGAGATCATCACAGGGGCCGATGGGGTCGAGAGACATTTGCATTGGCAAGCGCGCGTCGAGGGCTCAACAAATAGTCAGTTCTCGGATTTTCAAACGATACCATCTTTCTTTCTAACGTTAGAAATAGCCTCTATGACAATCACACAATACCTTGGCACTGGAGCAAAGTCGCGCGGTCGCATGACTATCACCGCCGCGCTGAACACCCGCGTAGCTACTTCTCCATACCTTAGTGATCCCGCCGATAAGGCGGCTGTCATCAAGGGCCTCGAAAACGTGCAGAAGTACTTCCAGCCCATAACGAATCTCACGTGGGTTAAGCCTGCCCCTGACCAGAATGCAACGGCATACGTGGACTCGGTGAGTGATGCAAATACATATCCCATTCTGCGTTATCTTGGTCCTCTCAACGTGAGAGAAGTACTAACATAAGCCCATCAGATCCCTGCAACCCCTTCCGCGCGTTGCTCGAACCACTGGGTCGGAACGGCGAAGATGGGGCTAGACGACGGGCGCAAGAATGGTACGGCGGTCGTCGACCTTGACACTAGGGTGCATGGTATGGATAACCTATTCGTGGTTGACGCTTCGATATTCCCCGGGATGATGACTGGTAATCCGTCGGCTATGATCGTGAGCGCTTCTGAGCATGCGGCAGATCACATTTTAGCTTTGAAAATCAATGCGTCTTAGTCTTAGCCTCTGGAAGAGGAGATGGGTTGAGTACATAGGGGTTTCTAAGTCTAGTCATCATGATCTAGTCAAATAAGAAGTCAAATTCAACATTATCAGTTAGTATTACTACTTAGTGTTATCAAAAAATTTGCATCAATATTATCTCCGTAGAACTAATAGAAACTTACAAGAGCTTTCATGTGCAGCTGAATGCAGCCAGCTTCTGCATAGAAGCTTAGCCCTTCTGACAAAGCTCGCTAGGATGCCAGCCGAAAATAGATTGGAATATGTCACAAAATCCGACTTGGCTTATCAGGACATCCCATGCCTTCTGATTTGTCTTGAGTTCCAGCAGCGTTTTGCGGATAGCGTAGTTTGAAATCAGAAAGTCACGCTCTCTAAATTCGAGCTGGTCCATGGCGACCTTCCTCAGCTGAAGGTTTTTCTCCGTATTAATGCGACGATTGAGATCATCGATCCAGGTATTGACCAGCTTTGCGTGGTGTGTATGATAACATATGTCCATAGAAATGGGGTGACCCAAGGAAGAAGTATCGTGGATCATGCCTGGCACTCCGTAGCACCCGCAAAAGAGACGAATTTCGTTTGTTTGGTCCATCTCGATCAGTGAATGAAGCAGTGCTGAAGTGTTTCTCGGTGCAGATTGATGTAGATTAAGCTCGTCGAGTAGTTGAAGTGCAGGCTCAATAGCCTCATTTATAATAGCACGATGTACTTGCGTGCAACAAACAATGGCACAGTAGTCGTGTCAGTAGCGGCCTGGCTCGTCTTAATTCTTTGTTGACCCTTCCTTCAAAGAAAGGCCTGGTTGAAAAACATCATGATTGTAAACTAGACATAACACTGTGCTTTGAACTGTCATAGTCGGAGAAATCATGTTTTAGTTATCTCCCATAAGGCCTAAGCGGTGGTAGTAAGTCCTCGCCCTGATATACGGATCAAGCTTCCAGTAGTTCTCACTGAGCTGCTGTACAAGTTCGGTACGCCGTAATGCCTTCTCCTTCCCGGTAGCACTGTCGGCAGCCAAACACGCCCATTCAGCTGTTTCCAGCTCGAACTCGCCTATTAATTCGTTTCGCTCTTGCTGAATCGGCGTTCTCTTTTCCGCCTCCTCCAATTTCGCGTTCTCGCCTTTCACGGGCTCTATATACTCGTATTCCCAGGTATCTTTGCCGCCGAAGCTAGTATGTAAGTTCTCCTCAGAGATGAACTGCAAAAGGTCTGCGGGCTTTCTTGTGAAGTTGATCTTTGAGGCGATGACGGGGTCGAGCCATCCTTTGATTATATTCCAAATTCCTATCTCATGCGTAAGTAAAATGAGCTGCAAGTGCGGGAAGAGGAGGCCAATACCCCAAAATACGAACGGCGCATTGTGAATGAGTACTACGCCAAGGGTCTCTGGGTATCTCGCCTCAAAAACGGAGATAAGAAGTTTGACAACATGGTAATCCATATTCTTCAGTCCGAAGCCTGTCATGTCGAAGATAAGACAGAACTTGTCGTTCGGAGGCTTAGCTAAAATCCTGAGACTCTCAATGTTGTGCAAGATGTAGGTATCCATAGTTTCAGTCGATTGTAATCGCGGATCGTGCAGCCGGACCTTAATCACGTAGATGGGCCGGTTCTCCTTATCCGTTCCACGGACATAACTCTTACCAGAGCGGTACTGCGTGATGAAATCCTTTTCACCTGCCGACGGATTCTCCTTCAATCCTACACTCTCGCCATCTCGGATTACGATCTCGGCCATATTTCTATCGACACGCCAGTTGACGGCCGACACGAGCATGATCATGGCCTGCTCGACGTCCCATTTCCGCGCCCGAAGAAACCGCAGCACCAGTGTGTCCGGATGCTCACACAATATGAAGCCCCAGAGGGCCCGGCGGAAATCCCTGGGCGACATGTCACCTATGTGCTGCTGTAATTCACTAGTGATATCTGGTGTTGGCTGCGCAGAGCCGGCCGTCTCGAGGTTCTCGACGCCGCAGAGGCGGAGTAGGTGGACCCATGCCTGTTGTAACATCCGCTCCTCGTCCGAGGTGAGGTTACCCAGGGTACCTGGGGAGAGAAGCTCTACAGTCATGGTGAATAGATACTCAGACAAGCTCTTTGTTAGTGCTTCTTATTTTGTTGTGAGAATAGAATAAGAAAGGAGATGAGCTTAGGTTACTGCCGTTCAGTCTATCTCCAACAATAATAAAGACAAAGACAGTAGATCAGCAGCCTCTCTTAAAGTCGACAAGCGCGATTCTTTTTATCGATATTTGAGGGATAGGCATTTTAGCGCGCAACTAAGGATGCTCTCCATCGTGGAGACAGAAACGAGGCAAGGCCATACCCAAATCAGAGAAAAGAAATGAAAATAGTGTCACATGTCACCCTCCTGAGTAAGACCGATTACGAGAGTGAGACTGGCCCCGACTTGTACCATCTGTCCCAGCGCATTTTCAGTTTTCAGCGATGCGCAAGCATAGAGCTGTCTTAGGTCGTAGAAACACAAGATAACTCGTCGGGAGCCCCACTTCGGCAAGGAACCGATCCAGGGATCAGACCGGCATATTAACTCAACATTGGACGAGCTTGCGAGCAGCCCTAGGACTATCTCCTGCCTATGGCACCAGACAGATCTCTGCGGGGTGATGAATCTAGCCGTGGCGCTAGACTAATACGGGAGAGAGTGAGATTCCGTTTTGGTCTGGCTTGGTGCCAGGGGTTTACTGCCTATAAGTATGTATCCAATCCTAGACATAGTGACATCACTCATGTGAGGGGTGAGGGGCAGTGCCATACAATTCACGTCTTAGGAACTATAGGTAGCGTCTACTACATGCCATATGTACATGTAAACGAGCTACGGGAAATGTTGTCGTTAGGAGGTATGTAGAATTGCAAGTTGCCTCGGAGCCCGCGGCTGACTTTCTGTTATGAATGTACCGGTAGATAACTGGAGACCTTGGGCTCTTCCAGCGGCACCGTTAACAAATCTAGTGTTGTTCTCATGAGCTCACTTCTCCCCGTGTTCCATATAAAAGGAAATACTCTACATGAATAATAAGTCTTGCGTTACATTTCCCCATCTAGCCCCCGCCATATCTGCAAAGTAGTTAGTCTTAGGATTCCATTGTCCAGTTCCGCCTCTGGGCAACACTCTGCCAGCCGTGGTGATATATGTCGACGACAAATTCAACATAGGCTTCTCTTCCATAGGTGCAGGTGACTTTGGCACAATAACGCTGGCTTTCTTCTGTTCCATTAAGCGAAGTAGCCGGAGGAAAAGATGAGCGCTAACATCTGCACCGAGCGTCCATGACGCATTCTCGTAGCCCGTCATGAAAAAGAGGTTTGGCACGTCTTCAATCATGGCTGCCTTCCATGCGAACTTGTCACCCACATTAAAGTGATTGCCATCTATTGAAAACTGGATACCTCCGCCAAATTTGAGCTTCAGGCCCGTAGCCGTCACAATGACATCCGGATGCAAGGCCGCCCCGGACTCTAGCTCAATGCTGTTTGCGGTTACTGTCCTGATTTTATCGGTGACAACATTGGCTTTGCCGGAGCGAAGAGCAGCGAAGAAGTCACCATTCCTGCAAGCACAGAACCGTTGCTCCCATGGGTTGTAGCGCGGCTTGAAGTGGGGGTCCCACTTGATGTCTGGAGGAAGTTGTTGTATTGTTGCCTTCCTGATGTACTTCTTGGCTACCTCGGGATAAGCTTTGCAGAATTTATTGGATAGATAACCTCGAAAGATCCACACGAATCTGTTTAGCCTGTGTGCTATAGTCACTGGAAGAATAGCAAACAACAGCCTCGTCAGGAAGTTGGTTGTGGGCAGAGAGAAGATATAACCAGGGCTCCTCTGCAACATAGTCGCACTTCTGGCCTTGTCAGTGATCGATGGGATGATGGTGATAGCGGTAGCCCCGCTTCCTATAACTACGACATCTTTGCCTGTGTAGTCATAGTCCTCGGGCCAGAATTGCGGGTGAATGACTTTGCCCTTGAAATTCTCAATACCAGGAATAACAGTTTGTAGAGGCGTTTCATAATCGTAGTATCCCGTGCCAAGAAGTGCAAAACGCGATTTATAGATGACCGGTTCGTCTTTGCCTGCTACATTGACTTGGAAGACCCAATTTTTCTCTGTCGAGTGCCAGTCTGCAGTCTTGACTTTGTGGCGATAGCAGATATGCTGGTCTATGCCAGCAGACTGGGCCGACCGGGTAAGATATTTCTTTATCTCATCTCCGGACGCCATCGTATCCGTAGCCTTCCACGGACTCCAAGGGAAGCCAAATGTGAATATGTCAGAGTCAGATCTGATACCTGGGTATCGGAACAGATCCCACTGCAACACCCGAAGTCAGTCAGTGCTATTTTGAGCGTGATATATGGATACTTGACAAGTGTACAAGAACGCCCAAGACGTAATCCCCAAAACAATCCAAAAATGACTGAAACAAGCCTGAGACCGACTTACAGTGCCTCCCAGGGAGTCTCGCCCTTCGAGGATGACATATTTCAGGCCAGGAGGCCCCTGATTCTGGATGCGATAGGCCGCATTGAGGCCAGAGATTCCCGCGCCGATAATGACGACGTCGAAGTCGAGGGAAGCAGGCATCACCGACGACTGGCTAAGGGAATGCTTGGTGTCCATAGGATGAGCTGGAGTTGCGAGGCTGGTTGAGGATAAGAAGTCTGTAGAGCACTCGATATTTGACTTATATAAAAATCAACATTTGCCTTAAAAGCGTTCAATTGATTTTGGGCAGACAATGTGAGCTATTCATAAGAGATAATATCACGACTTTACGTCGAAAAGGACTATGCGATATTGTTGAAGCGGAAGATTGGAATGCTCGGGCTCCGATTTAAGCTCCACATAGTGTATCAAGGCGGGACAATGCGAGTCCGTGATTTCGGCTCTTCAACACAACGACGCCATCATTGTGTGGAAATTGTGTGGAAATTGTCAGGGCCGCCCGTATCCTCAAATCGAACCATGAGTCGACAACTCATGCCGAGGATGCCGAGTCGTTTGCATGAATGGCTTCTGCCTGGATGTACTCAACTGTCCGAGTGGTGTCTCTGTCACGGCTGGTTGGTGTTTTACAATCGTCTGATTACATATCGCCGAGGATGTTGAAGTTCGCAATCTAGCCCTGAAAGGGGGAGCGGTCTTTTTAACTTTGCCCTAGCATGATTGATTGGCTGGCTTCACGAAACCGAGGGCACGATCCGTTAGCCCTAACCTAGTGCAGTGTGGTGGGTGGGGCTATACAAAGTGTTGGAATATTGTGGGGAGGTAAGTACCCCTACTCCACTAAATGCCCCTTGGCAAGCTACCTTAGGTAGGTACCTCACACCTCATCTCATGCTCGCACTTTATTACCCAGCAAGTTTGTAGTTGCAAGAGGTTCACGTGAATAATAAGACACCGTCGACAACACAAAGTGGGTCACGGTTCACGTAGCCCTGGAGTCTGGAGGCCTCTTCGAGCCAGGCAGCTGTTTAAAGATGATGATACTATTTCTTTCGGTGTCTATTCTATCCCATCAAGCCAAACGGGCCTTAGCGTCCTCAATCAAGAATCTCCGAGATACAGTGTCGTTGTACCGGAGAAGAATGCCTTCGCATCTTGCACGGCCGCTTCAGCGGCTTTGTGGAAGCCCATTCTCGGCCCAAGTAAGAGAATATCATGCGGGCAACCTTTGGAGATTATCAAATGTAGAGGCCAACCCTGGTCGATGAAAGCTTTAGAAAATGCCTTGATATCGTCACACAACACCTCGCGTTCTCCTCCATTAACGAACATGGGAATCTCGGTGCTCATCTTGAAGGGGTGATGTAGCGGTGATAGATAGGGGCTCGATACGTCAATTGCCCCGTTACCGGTGACTGTGCTTGCGCCCCAGTGAGAAAAGTTGGCGTTCAAGTAGTCTGACGCGTAGTTGGGCGATAATTTCATATTTACGGTTGCATCCAATGCTGCGCTTACGTCTGTCCATGGAGACCATAGAGCGACCGCAGCGGGTGCCGGGATACCAAGCTCCTGGCCGTATACGCTGATGTAGCGTAGCAATCCGAGAACGAGGTTCCCCCCAGCCGAGTCGCCAGATAATATGAGCTGGGAGGCCGGAATTCCCAGTTCCTTAATGAGGTGAAGGTACGCGGTTAACGCATCCTGTAGTGCTGCCGGAAACTGCCCGCCTTTGCTGCTAGATAGTCTATATTGCGGCGTACACACATGAGTACAACCCATATACCGGACAAGCGTGCGGGCTAGATATCCGGTATCATGATCACGTCCGTCGCCAATAACAAAAGCACCGCCGTGGAAGTGCAGAGCTACCGTAGTTCTCCGGCTCGTCAGCGCGGCTGGCGGTGGCTGTGCCGGTGTCCAAGTTGCGCCGATCAATTCCGATCGTATTACAACATCGTTCAACGGGCCTTTATATAACCTGGGTGAACTTGGCTGAATTATTTGAAACCGGTTTCGTTCTCGACCAGGCTCGAGCTTCAACCGGTCTCCAGCCTGGAACAGGGAAACGTAAAGCAATACCAATCTGACTGTGCGCACGCGAACCGCCTGGCTGAAAGTCCATCCTTTGACAGGACGTCCCCATGGTATTGGATAACGGGCAATATCATAGAAATAATGGAAAAGCAAGAAAGGTGTAGAAACGAGGATGAAAAGAATAGATGCCATCACTGCTGCTATTGGGAAGTAGAATAGTGTCCAAGACACAACTAATGCTTCAAACCCAACGAATATGGACTGAGTATGCAGACGTTCTTGGGCTTATAGTCTCAAGTAGCGGCAGGGAACTCACTAAATTCGCAAAACTTACCTGATTAATAAGAACCTGGTTGGACTATGAGATAATCAAGCACGTGTAAGTCGTTAGATGCGTCAGTAGTGTTACCATTATACAAAAGCTAAGCAATCCTTGTCTAGTCCCAATAGGAGATCTGCAGCATGCGTATGTATATGAATTACCTCGGCTCCCATTATCTATTCGATCCCGGTATCGCTTTCGTAAGTAGATATGTCATCGCGAGACTAGCTACAGGAGAATGGGATCACGAAGGATAGCTGAAAGCTGAAAACCCCGCTCATATGAGTTATACTGCGACAGCGATATTACGGGACGGTGGAGTTATCGTACAGTACCCTAACAAATCGGTAATGACCTAAGTACAGTAGGTTACCTCCAGGCTGCAGTATTTGACCTTACATTGACGACCTACGGGCTAAAAACGGTCGCATTAGGTGGGTCTATTCCTGTTGTGTAAGTACATTGAACAAGGAATAAATCACCATTTACGGTTTTATTGATTGCCACGGTGGACTTGGTCAAGGAATTGGGGTAGAAGATTTGGGTAAGCCTGAGAAGCGAGATTACTCAGTGTCTTGAGCTGCAAGAAATACATAACAACCGTTATTTTGCATATGGTAGCCTAATAAGACGGTTGATATCCCGCGTATTTGGAATCTATCTAGTTTGCGCTATCGACATACGGTATATCGATCAAACTCTACGACGACAGTGATGAGCGGCCAATAACGTCTCTCAGTAGCTCCTGTAACCAGGTCGGCCAACCTCTAATCCCAGAAACTACGCTCGCTGATTTGGGGATAATCAACTGGCCCCCACGCTGACTCTTAAGTTGCGCGACTATTGGCTCAGCAACATGTTCGCTTGTGAGCAAGCGGACACCGGCCTGCTCGAGATGGCCGACATAGTCTTCGATGAGCGGAGTGCGGACATAGTTGGGGTGAACGACAGTGGTGAGAACATTTGGCGCCTTGTACACGTGCTTGAGCTCGCATGTGAGCGCTTCGTGGAAAGATAGAGCTGCTGCTTTCGTAGCAGAATAGTCAGCCGCGGTGGGCAATGCAACGAACGAGGCAAGACTGGCAACTGTGACAACATGACCCTTATTCATCTGAATCATATGCGGGAGGAACTGTTGGGTCGTGAACCAATGCGATATGATATTGACGCCAAAAATCTTGCGAAGGAAAGATTCCGGCATTTTGAGAATCGAGGTCGGGCTGGTGATACCGGCATTGTTAATGAGTATCGACGGATGTCCGATTTCCCGGCGAACAGAGTCCGCGGCTTCCGCCACTGACTCGGAGGATGTCACATCACACTTGAAGAAGCGTATATGAGTGTTGTTTTCCATCGATTTGGGTAAATCTTGAATATCAAGAACCGCGACCCGCATGCCAGAGGCAGCAAGTTTCTCGACTACAAGCTTGCCAATGCCACTTGAGCCCCCTGTGACGACCGCGATTTCGTTGGGCCAGTCCCATCCCTTGCTTGCTGTCAAGCGCCACGAGTTAGAGGCCGCAGTATTCAGGGCCCGATTCAAACGGCGAGCAATGCTCAGCGCAAAGACCACACACAGTACTTTTGTAGCGGCAGATAGATTGATATTTGCTGGCGAGACGTGCAGACCGGGCAGCCGATTTACAAAATCTGAGACAACACGTCGTACAGCACTTGGAGCGTAAATGACCGCAAAGAGAAGTGGTCCAGATGAGAGCGGCGAGAACACGAGGCCGCGCAAGGACTCCCCAAGCCCATGAATGAAGGGCGAAAACAGTAGAGAAGCCATGCTGAATTGTCGATGATACACTCGTAGCAAGTCACCCAGGAACATGCAATTTGAGATATATCTGTAACAGCAGTGACAGCATTTCGTCGGGTTTATTAGAGATATTCTCCATCATTGTGTCGGAACTGGCGGTTGTGTTGTGTTCCTTGTTTCTAACGAAGTTAAGCCACTTAGACTTCACGCCTTTACTACATTAGTTAGACAACCTCGGCTTCTACTTCGTACAGTATGGATGTATTTGCCCGCCGCCAAGCGACGTGACGACACTCGGAAGCTAAGCCATTTGTAGTAAAGACGAGCTTTACCCCAGCTGCTGTCTGACATCTCGACTAAGCCGATTCTAGTATGAATTCGCACAGTTGCAAGGTTACTTTAGGTTCCACTTGGTACCCCAACTGCCGGAGACATTTATATCCATGGGGCCGTACAAGAGAGACTTGCCTTTTGGCGTATCATATCCCGGATTATCCTCTTTTTCATCCCCATATTTTGCCTCCTACAGATATGTTATCACTTCTCCCATCTCGGTATAATTAGCCAAAATGGTTTTCCCTGGTCGTTTTAGCACCGGATGCAAGCTCTGTCGTCAACGGAAAATCAAAGTAAGTTAGCTCTATGTCGGCGTTCGGGGCCGGGGAAACTCTTAACGATCCGTCATGCCGCCTTGTCAGCATTCCCGAGGGGAGGGGTTAGTGGCTTGCTTTTAGCTAACGCGTGCCGTTTTCCACGGGTTAGTGTGACGAAAATCGGCCATCGTGTCGCCGGTGCCATATCTACGGACAGCCCTGTCCAGGGTATGCTGATCAGTTCCATTTCCGCTTCGATAAGACAGCCTCGAAGCAAGAAAACCCCCCAGCACGGCAGCAATGTCGAGGAAAGTCTCAAGCACCACGTCAACCGCAATCGCTGCAACAGGCGGCGGCTAACAGCAATCAGAATGCTGTGCAGACTGTTTGCAATACGCGACCTCCCGCTATCATGCCACCGCTAGAGGTCTCATATGATGACATATCACTTTGCTATTTTGTTCGACGTTTCGTGACGCCGGATGAGAATGACAGACTACCGGGCCATTTGAGCTTCCTTCCAAGTCTATATAATCATGACGGCCATGGGCTCCTAGAATTGGCGACGTTGAGCGTTGCACAAATGGCAGCCTATAATCAGTTTGGTAGCAACCAGTTCCGCCTGCAATCCTACCAAAACTATGGCCGTGCAGTACGGGTACTACGGAGGACCATCGAGACTGAAGACGAAGCCACCGACGACAAGGTTCTTGCCGCGGTCCTGCTCTTATGCATGTTCAAGGTGTGTAGTCTTAACGCAACCCCAGATTTCGAAACCTGGTCGGCGCTAATAGCTGAGTAGGATATTAGCGAAGAAGGCTGGGGCGATTCCTGTGAACACACTTCTGGTTTATACTACCTTCTAGAGAAGAGGGGCGTCGAGCAATTCTGCACGAATTGGGGGTTCGAGCTGTTCCTCTTGGCACTTCTCAAATTAGTAAGTTGATCATCCTTACAATTTGCAACCTACCCTCTATAATCCGGTAGACGAAGTATAGATTCTGACAGTCTGCAACAGCAAGTGCACTCCTTCCTACACCAAGATAACAGGTACAGTGACCCAGGGGGCTTGGTTACGTTGCTCGGCCAATTGGATCCGATTATGCGCGCCATGTCCCTGATGACGAAAACTATGTGGCTACGGCAGAGTCTCTTGAAATGTAACAAAGACTCGAATGGAGATCACAAGCCAAGAGGAAATGTATCACAATCAGTTAACCAAAGGCGTCCAATCGAGGCGGACCAATCCATCTTGCAGAAGTGCTTTGAAGCCCTTGCAGAATTCGTTGACTGGGATGGAGAGGCCGAACAATATTGGAAAAGTACTTTCGAAGGCCGGAGCATGCCGGCTGCCTTGGGCCAACTCGCAGCGGGGTCCGCCTGCTATGATGCTAAAACAGCTTGCATTATCATATTAGTCCGTACTGCACGCATGATACTGTTGCTAAGTATACTGGAGTACCATGACTCGGTTCGGATCTCCTACAGGGAGACAGGTACATGGAGAGTCGGCGATCAAGCGGCCTGGGCAAATTGGATTCCTGTTTTAAAGCAAGAAATCCGACTTGCAATCGACGACATGCTCTATTGCGTGCCGTTCGCTATGGGAGATCTTGGACCCGATGGGAGTCCCGTGTCTGTACCTCAAGACGGAGCTGCAGCATTAGTCGTGTTCCAGCCGGTGAGGCTGGTTACATACTGCGCTTACGCAACATCCGAGCAACGGGAGCGATGTCGAGATTTGTTGAGTCGCATGAAATCCACCATCGGCGTCAGGTCGGCCGTCTCGTGGGAGGACCAAGCTACCTTAAACACCTCCTCGGCATCCTTACGACCTGGTACCCAGAGTCTGGTTCGAGCTATGGCGTTGCTGTCAAGTTCTGAGACAGCGACCCCGGTACAAGAAGACTCCCCCGACTAATGGGTCAAGATCTCAGTGCTCTTATTGTGCTTATATGGTCCGAGGCGTTAGGTTATGCTGAGTGGTTCCTTGACAAATTTTCTATCATAAATCTTAATATCCCGACACTAGGCTCGGCAGCTTAATGTCTACTAATACTTGTACTTAGTAAGATTATATCCATTCTTCCTCACGAGACTAATGTTGCGATAAGCATGGAAAGGGACTATCGTCAGTCGCATCAAGAAACGAGACAATTATACTACATGTCACCTCGTTTTAGTTTTAGTTTGCGAAGTTCTCCAAGTAAAAGCCATTAGTTTTCGGTTGGGCCCGCGGGAGAGTCTTATAACAAGCCACTATTGGCATCTCGCAGGCTAAACTAAAAGGGGCCGTACTTTGCGAGGTGCGGTAACCGCTAACATGGCTTAAATCTTAAGAGATTCGCCTATGGTATGCCCCCCACATCCCCGCAAAGCTTCAAGACATCCACTTCGCAACTAGTCCAGGCTAGCATCCGTCATTGTTGATCTTATGGAGTTCTGGTTCATGTGAATTTCTTATACTTCAGCAAATCGTGGAGCCCCAGTTAGTTACCTCGGGGGTTTAGCCATGCACCAATCCAGGCCTTACGTATTGCTGTTCATTTCCTGGCGGCCTGATTGAGAAGCCCTTGTAGCTTATACTTTAGAGCTTCACGTGAAGAATCAAACCTCGGTGGAAGGGTCTTCGCTGCTTCAGTGTGCTATGCTCCGGAACTCTTGCCTTTTATCGTCAGAATCGTTCCTTGAACCTTGCCACCTTATTGCTATTTTCTTATTAAAGGTGCGTATTACTAAAGGCAAACGCTTCTCGCAGAAATAAAAGCACTTACACGTAACCATCTTAGACTCTAGCACCAGATATTTAAAGGATATCCTCCATAATCCAGTGCTCGCTATTAGCTATACTATCCTCTTTCTATCTGCGCGATCGAATATCTTGCAGTTGCCTCCTCGTTCCCGATTATCATATTCATCTTTCTGCCAGCACCATAATGGGTGTAGCTGCTCAGATCTTCAGCTTCCCAAGCCTCACCCTGGCGGCGGCGACCGAGTCCCTGCTCGTTATCAAGTTTTACGCGGATGTGTTCCCCAGAATATTTAACTTAAACACACATCTCGACATAGCGGCCGTCATCTTCCTCACGAACTATGCATTCGCTGCTTTGTTTTGGGGACTAATCTATCCAAGGCTGCTCAGCCCGCTAAGGCACCTTGATGGCCCACGAGTAAGTAGCTATTTATGTGTAAATGTCACCAGGCGACATATTTCGTATACTTACCGGGACCACTAGAACTTGGTCAGCATCACTCATCGGTCTCTGGTCGTTAAGGGTCGGCCTGGAGGGGACCTCTTTCTTGATCTTGACAAGAAGTATCCAAATCAAGAGATTCTCAATCTCAGTGCCTTCGATTTCCAGGTATTGATCACTAAACCACGGATGTTGTCGGATTTACTCGTTCATAAAGCATATGACTTCATCAAGCCTCCAAAGCTTAGCGAGTTACTGCGACACATCCTTGGAGATGGACTTGTTATGGTTGAGGGAGACCAACATAAGTTCTTACGCAAGAACACCATGCCAGCCTTCAGCTTCCGTCACATCAAGGACTTATATCCCATGATGTGGGAAAAGTCCGTCCTTATGTCCAAAGCACTTCAAGAGGCTCTTGAGGATGGCGAGGGCAAAAACACTGGAATCATTGACCTCTCAAACTGGACCAGCAAGGTCACTCTTGATATCATTGGGGTAGCGGGTATGGGTCGAGAATTCAACACACTGAAGAAAGCAGAAGACCCGCTGCTCGGTATCTACGAGCAATTGCTTGAACCGGCACCGGCGAAGCTCATTTTTGCTATGTCCTCACTATTATTCGGATTGTCCTTCGTGAGGCTACTTCCGTGGAAAATGAACAATTTGTTCAAGTACTTAACGACTACTCTAAGTAATCTTTGTATGCCAATGTTACAAGAAAAGAAGGACGCAATCATCAATTCAAAAGACGACCACTTTGACGTCTTGTCACTCCTCATTAAGTCAGGCAACTTTACCGACCCGGAGCTTAGGGATCAGCTATTAACCTTCTTAGCTGCCGGGTATGTTATCTCCTATAGCAGCTCGGTCCGCTCTCAAGAAACTATATCAGAACCAAACCGGGCTAACACCAATCCTTCTTTGCCAGACACGAGACCACGTCGTCCGCCCTAAGCTGGGCGTGCTACTTGCTTGCCAAATACCCAGAATTCCAAAATACACTTCGAGAAGAGATTAACCATGCACTACCGAATGACTCGGAGATTGATCAAGCAACTGATCTGGCCGGTATACTCGAGCCATTGCCCTACCTAAACGGTATCATGAACGAGACACTGCGTCTATATCCTACGGTACCATTGACAATGCGCCAAGCTATCCGTGACTCAAACCTAGCAGGCCAGGTCATTCCAAAAGGCGTGATTGTAATTCTCTCCATGTGGCAAATGAACCGGTCCCCTGAACTCTGGGGCCCAGAGGCGGGCGAGTTCAGACCCGAGCGCTGGATCACGGCTGGTAAGCCGAACTCGAACGGCGGCGCTAACAGCAACTATGAGTTCTTGACTTTCCTTCATGGGCCACGAAGCTGCATCGGACAGGGGTTTGCGAAGGCAGAAATGCGTTGTCTTCTCGCCTCCATGATCCGCAACTTCTCTTGGGAGCTGGCCATGGATGATTCGGAAATATTGCCCAGGGGTGCCATAACCATCAAGCCATCGAATGGTTTACTCCTCAAACTTAAACCATTACGTGTCTAGTCATGTCATGCGTTTGTTGTGAGCACTTCTTGGTATAAACACTTTGCATAAATGGCTTTGAAGTATAAGACTGGAAAGTTAAAAACTGGTTCCTTTATCTACTTAGCTAAATTTCTGTATCAGTCAGCGAGAAAGAATACGTGAAATATAATGATGTGGATGGAACATTGATGATTGTTGAAAGATGCCCGACTGTATGGCAGAAATTGGAGGGATAAGGTCATGCTTTCTACTATGTACTTATTCGTCTTTTAAACCACCATGAAGACTAATCCCAAATCCTGTTTCACTAATGTAATGATCGTTCTTCTGAAGATTGTTACAGAGAATTGAAGCTTTATTGATAATGAATTGGCATCATAGATGTAGAAATCATTTGTAGATTCATCTGTTCAGATGTTAGGCATCCATAAGTCCCCATAGATCAGACATGACTTGATTATTCGGCACTCCGTTGTGAGAGGTTCAAGAAGCCGTGTGATTAGCTTACTAGATGCTCACAACAACAGATGTTAGCCTCGGAATTCAGGAGACTGCTTTAGAAAAAAGCAAAAAAGACACATCAGATATTTAAACACTGGCGTTGTTTCAGCCCATGTTGAAGTTCCGTACTTCTGAATTCTGGAAACTGGGTCGCCAAAAACCGTCGATGGATTAACGCATATGCTTCCTCATGCGTGTGAAATGGGATTCAACTGGCATAATAGCGGGGTTGAGTATCGCATTCTCTTGGTGGTTGACATTACCTTAGTCAGTCCCGCTATTCCTTTTTGTGCCAATTTCAGCGGTAGCCATACCTAAACAGTGATATATCGCGCATCTTTACTTTATATCGCATTTTTACAAAACGGGCGGGGTAAATCAGACTTGCTGACTCTAATGAATCAATCAACGAAGAAACCGCACTTTGTACTATGTACATGCCTATCATACAAGTAGGTAGGTATATTGGGGGCAGGTTGTCGACCTGCGATTCGACGTACATGTACGCTAATGTACCATCACCAACAGTAACCCGTGCATAAGGGTATCTCGTCCTTAATTCGTTGCATATAAAGTCCCCTGTGCAGCGCGGGTCCCTGACAAGGCAGATTCTTTTAAGATACAGATGATCTACATTAGTAAATATAAATTTAAATAAGAGGACTAGTTAGATGTGAGCTATCGGAACTGAGGCATTTTGGGGGCTAAAAGATAGAACCCCGGTTAAGATCTCACTATCTACTAACCTTGTGTAGAGTCAAACACCCATCACCAGTAATATGAGTTAACATGGTATGTAAAGCAACAACCATCAAAAAGTATTCGTGCTAGCTACTGACATCGAGCGTGTTTAGTGGAAACGCTTGAAAAGAACGAAGAACCGTCCATCAACCGCAGCAGACGGCGATGCTGAGCCCCTCAAAATACCCGCCGTTTCTATAAAGCATGAAACTGTCCGTTCTCGCTCGGACTCATCTGACTCAAATACAGCCAAAGACCTAGAAATCCGACGCAAAGATTCTGATTTCCACGGCCCATTATTTCAGACGCCGACCCATCAGCATAGACACTCCCAAGATAAGAGAGAAGATCCGCTTGGTCTACATGTATTGCATAATCCGGGCGTGAAGAAGAGGACTGTTGACATAGTGTTCATTCACGGGCTTGGTGGCACAAGCCTGCGTACTTGGTGTCACGGTCGTGATCTGAATAATCTATGGCCCCAATTGTGGCTACCACACGAGGATGGGTTTTCTACAGCCAGGACTTTAACGTATGGCTACAATGCGCATTTCTCCAAGAAAGAGCAAGCGTCTCTCGCTATTGGAGACTTTGCCAACGACCTCCTTTTTCGAATGAAGTATAGCGGGAATGGCCCGGAGAAACTTGGCCAGGTTCCGATTATTATAGTTGCCCACTCAATGGGCGGCCTTGTTTTCAAGAAGGCCTTCATTCACGGACTCTTAAATGACGAGTTTCGTGACATTATGTCCATGATCAAGTCAGTCTTGTTTCTTGCTACACCTCACCGTGGAACAGATCTGGCCGAGACACTCAATAAGATATTGACGAGCTCCATATTTGGACACAGTCCCAAAGACTATGTCATGGAGTTAGCGCGCAAAAGCCTAACCATCGATGAGCTCAACGAGTCTTTCAGGCACCATGCCTCTAAGCTCCGTATTTTCTCCTTCTACGAGACTTTATCAACCGCAATAGGACCTTTGTCCACTATGGTGCTGGAAAAAAACACAGCTGTGTTAGGATATCCCCGAGAGACACCGCAACCGCTATCGGCCAATCATCATGATGTTTGCAAGTTTCAGAGTCGAGAGGACGCGAATTATCTCTCTGTTCTGGGCGCCTTAAGAAGCGTAGTTGAACCGTATCTGCCAGATTCGGTGGACGGAGCGAATGGACATTTGGAAGACGATCTGGCACTGGTGAAGACTCTTCTCAGTATATCCGCACCTCCGGAAGAGGATCTTGCCGTGGGCCATGCTGTTCGGATGCCCGGAACCTGCGAACATTTCTTCAAGACTCGCGAGTTTAACGAATGGCGCAGTTCGGGCTCAAGCCAGATTTTATGGGTGCACGCGCCTCCTGGGAGCGGAAAATCAACCCTCTGTGCTCTTATCGTTGACCGTATTTTAGAAGCTGGCGATCCATGTGTCTACTTCTTCTTCAAATACGATAACTACCAGAAGAAATCCATTAGTCAAATGCTTCGATCCTTCGCTTACCAGATTTCAGTTCATGAGCCAAGAGTATGTCGTGAACTTGCGGACCTAGCGAAAGCAGGAGAGCGATTCCATAACGCTGACTCATTGAAATTATGGAAGAGAATCTTTCTCCCCATACTCTCGAAGATGCCAAAAAGGCGCGTCTTCTACTGGGTGATTGATGGCATCGACGAATCAGAATCTAGTAGACAGATCGTTGACTTCCTATCAAGTACCAATGAGTTTGAAAGCACGACAAAAGTTCTGATTCTGAGCCGACCCAATTTCACTATTAATCAGGCTTTGCAGAGAGCCTCAACAAAGATGCCAATCGTAGAGTTGCCTCTCGCTGATAACCAAGAAGACATTCGCCTCGCCGTATCGGAAGAAATTATATACCTTGCCTCTGACGAAAGATTTAAGCTCGAGATTGTCAACGAAATTACGAGACGTTCCCATGGCAATTTCCTCTGGGCTAGTCTGGTAGTCAGACTCGTGGCTTCCTGTCACCGCCAGGATCAAGTTGAAAGACTCCTTGAGACTACACCGGAAGGGATGGACAAGCTCTATGATAGAATGCTGTCAGTTGTGACCAGCCTGCATGTGCCGGAAGATGTGAATCTAGCTCGGATTTTGCTCTCATGGGCAATGTACTCGAGAACGCCACTCACTGTCGAAGAGTTGTCTGAACCATACGCTGCGGAGCTCGGGTCGGTCATGAACTTAAAGCACACTGTTAACCAGATCTGTGGCCAACTCGTTACCATCAATACATCTAACCAAGTTATACTGGTCCACCATTCGGCTCGCGAGTACCTTAGAAAATATTCACACCCAAGCTTTTCTCTAAAAGTGAATCAGTCACATGAAGAACTTTTTGGCAAGTGCCTGGTAGCTATATGTGATAAGGATTTGCGTGGTAAATTACAAATGCTCCGGGTGCCACAGTTCTTACGCTACGCTGCGACGTCGTGGGCATTTCATCTAGAGAATTGCACCGTGCAGTCTGACCGGGTCCTGAATGGCCTGACTCGATTCTTCAGAGGATCGTTTCCGCTATCATGGATTCAATATATGGCAATGAGCGGTCACCTTTCTGACCTGCCGGGAGTTTCTCGAAGGTTGGCTAATTACGTTAGGAAAAGAAGAGAGTTCGATGCTGAGAAGCCGCCCATGTCACATCGCATCACAGATTTGTCACTTATTGATTCATGGGCCATCGACATCATGAAAATACCGGCAAAATTCGGGCGAAATCTTCATAGCGATCCATCACTGATATACAAGTGCGTTCCTTCACTAAGCCCTAAAAATTCGACAATATTCCAAAAGTTTTCTTCTGGGCCAACATCAACACTTTTGGTCACTGGATTATCATATGAGGAGTGGGATGACTGCATCGCGCGCGTGTCGGGTAGCACTGGAAAGGCTGTCCGCCTTGCAGCGTCTACCGTCTATCTAGCGGTCGCATCAGATGTGCCACTGGGGTTAGTCACTGTATGGGACACGACTCTATATCAGATGCACAAGACGTTCAACATCAAAGACCGCGTCTTGCATTTGGGGTTCAACCAGACCGGCTCACTGCTTGCATGCCACGGTATTCGCCACACATATCTGTGGAAAGTGAACGATGGCTCACTAGTCTTAAAAGCTCAAACCCCCCGCCAAGAACGTGCCATCCAGCTGAGTTTCGATGAGCATGATCGCCTAGTGATAGTTACCGACTTGAAACGGGTTTACAGCTTGATAGCACAAGCCAGTTCCAAGCAACAATCTCAATGGCTGAGACTGGATCCTACTCTGCTTGCGGAGCCAAGCCTTCCAGAGGGCGTGTGGCTGGGCACGCCGAGCTCCGTTGCTTTCAATCATGACTGTAGTCAAATCGCAGTAGCATACAGAAATTTCCCATTAGCTATCTGGAGTGTTGAGTCCGCTTGTGTTGTCGCTCGAATGACAAGAAGACACATTGGTCAGGGGTCACTTAATTCCTTCACCGGAAACAACAAGGTCGTATGGCACCCGTCCGGTAGTCTTGTCTTGGGGATTTTTGGTGACATCTTTAAATGGAGTCCTTCAGAAGACACATATGAAACAGTTATCAACGAGACTGGCGTCATTCCCCACGACATTGAATGCACCCCTAATGGTCTTGCCTTCATCACTGGCGATGCAGAGGGGTCGATCAAGATATACGAAATATCATCTATGACAATGATCTATAAGCTCTCATCTGAGGATGGAATCAGTTGCATACGTCTCGATCCTGATAGCACCCGTTTCTATGACCTTCGTGGGTCGTATTGTAACGTCTGGGAGCCGAACTGTCTCCTGAGACTTGCAGATATATCCTCTAAACGATTGAGTGATGCTCCAACTGACAGCTTCTGGTCAGATACAGAGGACAGCTTGAGCACCTCAATTTCTTTTCCTGCATCCGAAAGTCGGGCAGACAATTCGCCGGGAATCTTGGCAGTTGCTACACATCATAGTAGTGAACAGCCCATTGCATATTCCACAAAAGATGGCTTCATCCATGTCTACCATCAGAATAGTAGATTTACCGTTGGAAGATCAGTCTCAGGAATAGGCATAGAACACCTTGAGTGGAACGACTTGCATGATCGACTAGCATTTTCCGACATCAACGGAACCATAATTATTAAATCCGTGGCAATAAGTTCAGGTTCGAAAGTCGGTATTCAAGTCAATGACATATACAATGAGATCAAGATACCTCAGGACCGTGGCAACACGCGGCAGCTATTATTCGGCAATAACGGAGCCACTTTATTCATCTACGGAGATAGATGCTCCCAGGTAATATCAATTCTAGACGGTAGTATCGTCGCAGAACTTACTACAGCAGAGAATGAAAACGCGACTTGGCTGCGACATCCAACCCAACTTGGCGAGCTAGTCAGTCTTTCTACTACCGAGATCAAGATCTTTGATTGGAATCTCGAATTAAAGCGCAGTGTTCGAATTCGAGCCTTTGAAGGTCATGAAATTGGGACCACGACTGCTGCTTCTATGTTGCCCAGCTATGATTCCCGATGGTTGCTTTTACGTATTTTCAACGTTCAAAATAACCGGCGACGAATGAGTTTTGCAATTATACCGACTACGGTTTTCGCTGAAGAAGAATCCCCTCCAGATATTCAACAATGTCTTCACCTGTCAAAAGAACTGCTTGAAATTGTCACACATCCTGTAGGCATCTTGTCTGGCGGACGCCTCGTCTTTCTGGACAAGAGTCTATGGGTTTGCACTGCCCAGCCCAATGACAGCGCTGCTAACATCACTCGACATTTCTTCATACCTTACGATTGGATAACAAGCGCAGGAGCCGAGCTGTGCCAAGTGTTACGTGACGGAACCTTCCTCTGCCCAACAAAGGGCAAAGTGGCCATTATGAAAAGTTCCGTGATGGGTGATTGGTAGAACTCAGTATCTGAGAAGGAATTAATTTGTGATGGCCGCTTTGGAGGATTCCAAGTCTCTAAAATCCATTTTCTACCCCTCGACAGATGCAGGCAGGACTGAATCTGGTATATATACTCCCGAAGGCCCGAATTCTGAGCATGAACACTGACTTAGGATATTATTAGCAAGGCAAGACCAACAGGCGTGTCTACCAAGAGAAAATTAATCAATAAATTCTTAGTAATTTAGATTTAAACGGTCCTGCGCTGGAGTTAGTTGAGGATAAAGCTATCAAAGACAGCCATATCACAAAAGCCCAAAGCCCAGGTAGAGGCATGTCCGACGATCTGTGCCAGGTAATAAACACTACAAGATCGGATTCTCAGAGGTGAGCTCAATGAGCAACATGGGGAGGAGAGCCCGAAAAAATTGAAGTCCTTTAACAAGGGGCAGATCATAACCCAAATCAGCCTCCAATTCATAGCAAGGGCGTAGGTCCGTCCAACAATTATGAGAGCGCCCTTGCCGCTTGTCATCGCCCTCAAGACTGAATTCAGGGGGGATGTCAATCACACGAATCCCGGTTTAATCATAGACTCTCTCTTCCCGAAATCCAATTGCAAATAGCCACAGTCGTGATGATGATAAAAACCAGGGAGTACGCCGACTTTAAGATTTTGAACACCATCGTAGAAGTTATCTAGGCGGTGCGTATTGAGATATCGGCTAAAATGCTGATGTCTTCTATCAAGCTTAACTCGTTAACGAATGTGTCTCACGCTGTAGAAAGGACTGGGAAAGTATCTGTTTGACAAATAACGAAAGGGTACGGGGTGGCATTTTGCTTGCGTCGAAGAACAGATATACGAATAATGTTATTAGGCCCAAATGCTACACGTTGGTTACCTGTAATAACACGATCTGGGCCAGAAGCGAACTACCAAGGGACTGACTAAGAAGGTAGTTAGTACGAACACCAATATGATCATCGGTCTGTGTGGTACTTAATAGACAGGCATGTACTGTCTCCGGACCACCTCAATAGGAGCTACCTCTAAAACTTCAAGCTGGATGTCACACGATAAACTGGTCTTCGCTAAGTTAAACACCAATGGATAATCGGCAATGATATGGTGGCCACGGTATCCATCAAAGTATAATTGCAATCCGGAGCGGGCTGGCCCACAGGTATTGTAATTGCATCTATCCCTATACCAGTGGGTTGTAGCCGGCGATATCTTATATAAATAAGTATCCTATTCGCGGTGAATCGCATATTCAGCTACCCTTACCCTTTTCGTATCCATCCCATCACGATAATAGCAATACGGACCTGAACAGACAAAAGGCTCTCGCCGCCAGGACTAGAATGAAGGACTGAACTCGTATGGTCTCCTTAGCGCCCTAGTAGATTGTTTTGACACCTCTCCAGGCCCCAGATCGCTAGCCCTTGTTACGGAACCCGATCAAAACCGCCATGACGTATGAGATGAGCGGCAACAACCAGTCCATGATCGACATCATCTGCATCAGGCTGTTGTTTAGAATGCACCTAAACGTAAAGAGCATTGTCAACCTCGTATGTGAGGTTCTGCTGAGATTAGCGTTTGGCAAAGTAGGTATATTAACGTAAGTCTCAAGCTAAGCATGATCATAAAGCATACCCTAGTATTCAACAACATCAACCCGCACAGACATAGATTGGGTTTCCTATCGTCGAGACGATTATAGTGACAACCTTTATTATAATGTGGCAAAATCGATTGCTAAATATCTAAAACAAGAAGAAAACGATGATTAAAATTATATCATGATTTCAACTTCGTTGTCGTCAGTTTCCATGGACCAGTGTACGTTGCAATTCTCTGCCAATAACTAAAAGAATTAACGTGAAGATAAATAAGGGATCACCGAAACAGTAATTCTTAAACCATTCACACAATGCCACAAGTCGGTAACTTCGCTTATAGTTTGACAGGCTCAAGGATACTTTCAGCTTAAATTAATTGCTGATGGTGTTGAACCTACATGGTGTTCTATCACATGCATTGATCGATTCATGCTAGCTATCTGCGTCTTGGATTATAGTCCTTCCCCTCTGAGGTGCTTTGTTCAAGCCGGTCCCTATTCAACTGCCGAAGTTGGCCTACCACCAAAAATGGGTCACCTTCCGCATTCCCGATTCAAAAAGTTACTTACTGCACTATTACGTGTCAGAACCAAGCTGAAACTGAGCGACCAACCATATGCTATCAAAGACATGGAGGCAGGGATAGGCTACTCAAAAATATCAAGGATCAAACATCGGCTCCATCTTTCAGCTCTCATCTACTCCTTGTCAATTCTCCAACATGCCCTATTCGAGATTAACGTCCCCAGCGTGATGCAAAATGTCCAATCAACGCGCCTATTTATAAGCGATAACTAAAATTTGCGTGGAACATGAATTCGACATAAAAAAATGGCAATACAATGATACGTGGCATTCCTGTGATACCATGAGAGATAATTACTATACACAGAGGTCACCATATCTACTAATATCCAGTAATATTAAACGAGTTGTACAACATAGCCGGACCTGACCGGCCTTTGACAGGCAAATTCTTGGCCTTTGCATCAGAGGAGTAGTTGGTATTCAGAAGTTTTAGAGATTGTTATAGTCAAATGAAAGTAAAGGGATTAAGGTCATTCATTGATTTAGTCAACTTGTCAGTGCAAAGGGACTTGGCTGATGAAGCTCCGGATAGGTCTGGGGTAACGCAATGGTAGTACTATATCTCTGTATCACGAGTGTCAAAACCGACTGGCGGCATGCAGTTTCCTTGGATTAAATGTGGGTGGCCGGCTCACAACGTTCTGTATCCGATAAAACCCGCTGGTCCATAATAAGGCAAGTTCTTGAGCAGGACATATAAATACTCGTCGAAGATAGACCAGTTATACCTTCGTTTCGTAAGCCATCTATCAACTTTACCCGTCAACATTATTCACTCTAAGAATTTTCGTATTGATTCTTTACGCCCCTAACTTATCCAATAGAAACGCTAAGGCCCCAGCATACAATAATCAAGATGTCCACTAACGGCTCTATCTACCTTCTTAACGATGGCTCTGCTGAATCGGAACAGGGGCGGCTAAACAGGCAACATCGCCTATTCGATGACATAATGCAGAATGATTTACTCCCTCCGCATGTTGTATCCTCACTTAATGCTTTATCAACGCCCCCTAAGATCGTCGAAATTGCAACGGGAAGCGCAATATGGCTGTTGGATATCGCTAAGACGTTCTCTCCCGACGCAGAGCTTGTGGGCATAGACTTCGACACATCCAAATTCCCAAGCGCGTCCGACTTGCCTCCAAACATTACTCTGCGACAAGCCAACATGTTCGAGCCATTCCCGAGCGATCTTGTCGGGAAATTTGACGTTGTGAACGTGCGGTTGATCGTCTTCGCCTTGAAAGAGGGATACGGAATTGAGCTTGTGAGGAATCTGATGACTCTCCTTAAGCCTGGAGGTTACATAGTATGGACTGAGACCGGCCCAGGTACGTACAAAATATTTACTATGCAGTCCATTGGATATTTTCTGTCCAATACTTTATTCTTATTCTCAGCTAACATTTTTTTAGTAAGCACCCCCAGTAGAACCGAGGGAAAGATCTAGCCCACGGTGTCCATAATTTCCAACACTCTAGCCTCAGATGACACGCTTACACGACACAGTGCTTAACATCTCTTGAGCCGCCTAGCCAAGCATGGCTTAAGTACCAAGATGTAGATTTCAGGTTTGCAAAGAAAGTCGGCAGAGACACGAAGTGCGTCACCCCAGCCCTTTCCCCTCTCTTTCGCTCTCACTTCCTCTCTCTCTCTCATTTGTATAAAGATTCCATTGCATAGTCTTTTGAAACGTCGTGAAACGAAGTAAAGCTTACAGACGAATAGCATACCTATCAGCATGCAGTACTATCTCATGCAGGCTGGATGCGTAGACTGCGATGACAAGGCCTACCCCTCGAGCAAGCAGCTGTTCACAGACAAGAAAAAGGATTGGACACCACGAATGAATCTGCAGATCAGGACGTTGACCGCACAAGCACTTACCGGGATTGTCAAGCTGGGTGGCGTCGAGGGTATGGCCACAGAAGAAGAGGCGGCTGCACTCATCGCGCTATGTCAGAAGGAGTTTGTGGATCGCAAGGTTCACATGGTTGTCACCAGGGCATGGGGAAGGAAGCCGGAGGTATCTTAAAAATATAGCAGCAGTTCTTAGATACCATGAGGACATGATTCAGGTCAAATTACTCAGTCAGGCACTCCACTTCCAGTAGTCTTGGGTCAACCGCACATCTGGATAAATGAAAATAGCCTCGTAATCCATCATGTATGCTTTATGTAACAGAAGTTAGGTTCAACGATGCTACCAATCCAGACTTTGTCGCAACACCTCAATAGCTAGCACCACTACGTGCCTTAATGATATAATTATCTGCAGAGAAACCCCAGGACTTGAGTTTTGGAAGCGGGTAGATCATAGCATCAATCAAGAGTTGACTGCGGAGTGCTTTGGCTACTCTTCGTATTAATTATCGATCAGAGGTTGATAACCTAAAAGATCATAAAGTTCTTATGTATCAAGACTCATCGTAGTTTGCCGAAAATTATGGAATTTGTTTCATGCGCTGAGATAAGTAGCCCTAATAATATGAGCTTTGGCGACTCGGTTGTCAAGGACTTTAATAGAAAAACAACAGGAGTTTTTGAGCAGTTCCCATATTAGAATAATTCAAAGATTACTCGCCTTCTAGTTAGACATTGGGGAACGAATGGTTCTATTTGTAAATTAAAACGAAATGCGTCAACATGTTAAGTATGATTATTTTTCTGGGAAATATCTGAGAACAACGATTTATCCTAATAATTCATTTGATTGCATTTATGACAATCCGCTCGCCATCTTCGCCACGATGGATAAATCGGAGAGATCTTTTAAATAGTCAAATAAAAGTCAGATTAGGTCCTGTTTCCTTTCAAAGTGTAGAGAGATTTCGCACTAATATTATAGACCGGCCAGATTTAAAAGAAAAACTCCGCACTTCGATCATATTGATAAGGAGACGAGGCTTAACCTGCACATAGATGAATTCGATTTCGAATATACAATCTCTGCCTCACTGACGCCAAAGCACACATATCTGGATAATAAAACTTATCAATCGATATTAAACCTTGATTTATGGTGGCGGTATAGCACGTAAGTACCTAAGTTGGTGCATACCTAGCGTCAATAGGAACGCATTTTGAAAAAGGAAGCCGTACACCTTCCCAAGGCGCCAAGTAGAATGCCAACATGCCAAATATCCTGGTGGCATGTAAGTGTCAATCTTAGCTTCCCTTTATGGCTCTATTCCTCCGCCGTCGGCAGCAAGAGCACTTTGTCAGCAATGATAGATTATTTATGCGTCACCCAAATCGCGAACAACTCTGAAGTAAGATACGGGTAGTGACATGACCCCCAAGCCATCATGTGAAATATGACCCTATAATCTATATGTACACAGTTCGTTATATCGGGCTTGCAGTTTCTAGCACGCTTAGGTTCTCCAGTATACTAAGGAGCAAATGCTGTGATATCACAACAGTTACTATCCTAGGACGCTTCGACACCATAAACAGATCGAACGTAGGTCCTTTTGAGTGCAAGTGAATGAGACTTGGAACTTGCAGCGCTACGCTCACTGAGACTATTAAGCGGGCACAATGGTTACTGTGTAGCATCATAGCCAAGCCACTCCGGGACTGACAAAACGTTTCCAACCGGTGACGGCGGATTAATATCACATGCCGTGCAAGGCCGGTGTTCAAGACAATAATAGTACGCCAGGTTTATACTATTGTACCATGTAACATAGCATCAACTCTGACCCCCACCGCTTCAATGGCAGGCATCTTCATTATAAGAAACATATAGGGCCCCATAGGGGTTGACATGTGCAAGTCGACATATATGGAAGGCGGCATTCAGAATCTGTTGTCACATTGTCGTAGTTACAGGGAGGATATTGCTATGTCAATCCTGACCCATGCAATATATTTGATCTTTTATTCAAGGGGCCGGGGTAACGCTAAGCACAGACCCTCGTATTATACTTCTACCAACAAACACTGCATGACATTTAGGATTTTGGTCATGATGTCACGCTTGGAGAGATCTAGTCCATTATTTACGGAGTGTTAATTGGCATGGTAGGGTCTGGGCGTTTCCATCTTTGGCGTATTGACCATCAGCTGAGCATACCAACGAACGATTCAGACATGTAACTCCTTTTCTTCTAAGCGAGACGGACCGATACGGCTCTGGTACCAGCCTTATTGAGATGAATCCAAGAATTGTCCTTGTTTCTTGACCCCCACGATAGGTTCGATCTACAATCTACCCACTTCCCCGCTTTGTAATATGTTGCATTGATATACGGTCCCCGCAATGTCACTACCGTCTACCATCGATGACGATGACCTCAAGTGCGCCAGCCTGCCGCAAAATCCTCGCAATATCTAAATGCAGTATAAATGGAACGGATAAGAATGTCGTCTTCTTGGGAAAACGACGTTAAAACCCTCAAGCTTGTGAGCACTTCCCTTACTGCCAATCGGTTGATGGAGAGAACGTGAATCGAGATGAAGTTTTCCTCATACTTTCTGATAGCTTCGGCTTCTGGGGCTTTCTCAGCTTCAGTGGATGATTGTCCTGGATACAATGCATCCAATGTTGTCGAAAGTGACGGCAAGCTTACCGCAGACTTGACTCTTGCGGGCACGGCATGCAACATCTATGGTACTGATCTGACAGATCTTAAACTACTTGTTGAGTATCAAACAGGTCCGTATCCAGTTCTCCAACATTTTACATGATTTCTAATTGATCTGCAGACTCTCGGCTCCACGTCAAGATTTATGATGCTGGCCTTCAAGTATATCAAATCCAGGAATCCGTTCTGCCAAGGTCATCTGGTCAGGGGGTCCTTGCATCAGATTCCACACTCCAGTTCAAATTCACGGAGGACCCCTTCTCATTCTCTGTCTCGCGTACCGATTCCGACGAGGTCTTATTTAATACCAATGGTAATAAATTGGTCTTCGAATCACAATATGTCTATCTCAAAACTCAGTTGCCCAAGGACCCGAATATATACGGACTGGGAGAGCATTCGGATTCCTTCCGATTGCCGACCGACAATTACAAGCGTACACTTTGGAATGCCGAATCTCCATTCATCCCGCGTAACAGCAACCTTTACGGAAGTCATCCCAACTACATAGAGCACCGTGGAGAGTCAGGAAGCCATGGTGTCGCTCTCATCAATGCTAATGGCATGGATATTAATATCAACAAGACAGATTCAGGCGACCAATTTCTTGAGTACAACATACTCGGTGGCGTGTTAGACATTTACTTTCTTTCCGGTCCAAGTCCTACAGATGTTAGCAAGCAGTATGCCGACGTCGTGGGCCTCCCGGCAATGGTATCGTACTGGACCTTTGGGTTCCAGCAGTGCAAATACGGATGGCCGGATATACAGACTGAAGCTGCAGTTGTCGCAAACTATTCCGCAGCTAATATTCCTCTAGAGGTGCTATGGGCTGACATCGACTACATGGATAAGCGCCGAATCTTCACCACTGATCCCGAGAAGTATCCTCTCGATAAGGTGCGAGCTCTTGTCGACGAGCTGCATCAAAAAGGACAAAAATACGTGATGATGTTGGATCCGGGTGTCCAGTACTCAGACAGCTATGCTCCATACTCAAGGGGTAAAGGGGTTGATGCATTCATCAAGGCTGCTGACGGGTCACTGTATCGCGGCGAACAGTGGGCTGGAGAAGTGGTCTGGCCCGACTGGTTTGCACCCAAAACGCAAGGCTGGTGGACGGACGAAATCAAACGGTTTTTCGACCCAGAGACGGGTCTCGATATCGATGGCGCCTGGAACGACATGAACGAAGTCTCTAATTTTTGCGCTGACGTCAATTGCGACCCATCTCAAGATGCTGCAAATAGGAAGCGCGCCCCTGATGTAGCTCGTAAGGGCCGGTATACTCGTCAAACTCCTGCAGGAGGCATGAAAGGGTTGCCAGATCGAGACCTATTCAACCCGAAGTATCGAATCAACAACCACCAGGGCGATATCAGCGTCAGGACTCTATACACAAACAACACAAACGCGGACGGCACTGTGCAGTACGACACCCACAACATCCACGGGTTGATGATGATCACTGCAACACGTAGCTCCCTGATAAACCGTCGTCCGAACTCGCGCCCCTTCGTGCTGACGCGCTCGACGTTCGCAGGGGCCGGTACCAAGGCCGCGCACTGGTTCGGTGACAACGCAAGCAACTGGGATGACTATCGCATAACGATCAGCCAGATGCTATCATTCGCGGCAGTACACGCGATGCCGATGGTGGGCTCGGACGTCTGCGGGTTCAACAGCGATGCTCAGGAAAAGATGTGCGCGCGCTGGGCTATGCTTGGCGCGTTCCAGCCGTTCTACCGCAACCACGCAGATATCTCGGCACCGAATCAAGAGTTCTACCTCTGGGAGCTAGTGACACAGGCGGCGCAGAAGGCGATCGATGCCCGGTATAGGTTGCTCGATTACATCTACACGGCCATGCACCGGGCAGCGTCCACGGGCTCGCCTATCGTGAACCCGCTTTTCTTCATCTATCCGAATGATGCGGAGACGTTCGGTATCGATTTACAATGGTTTTACGGAGATGCTTTGCTCGTATCCCCTGTCACGGATGACGATGCTACCTCTGTGACGTTTTACCTCCCCGATGATATCTTCTATGATTTCTGGACCCTAGAGCGCGTCGAGGGCAAGGGAGCCACCATCACGGTGGACAATGTCTCTTTCACAGATATTCCAGTCCATATCCGCGGTGGCACCGTGCTGCCTCTGCGTAGCGCCTCCGGGAATACCACGGCGCTTGTGCGTCAAAATGACTTCACCCTAGTCGTTGCGCCGGGGAAGGACGGTAAGGCTAGCGGGTCTCTGTATCTGGATGACGGAGATAGCTTAGACGTGGGCGACAAGTTCTCAGATATCACCTTTACGTGGGATGGCACGACCTTGAAGGCTGACGGGAAATTTGGTTACGAGACTGACGTCGTTGTTGAAAGTGTGAAGATCCTCGGTGAAGAAGAGCCGGTCACGAAAGAAGGAAATTGGAGCCTGAACGAAGCCTTTCAAGTTACCGTTAACTGATGTCCAGATGAGTATATAATAAGTAGCGTAGTAATACTGCTCTGACAGCTATCTAGTGAGATAGTTGAATCATGGACGTTCGTACTAAGAAGCTATTTGAGTTATGTGTTAAACGCATAGCAACTTTCCATAAGCCAGATACGAGTTAAGCAATCTAAAATCATGAGTAAATAACAACCGAAGAACGAAGAAAGCCTAGTTAGGTAGGTATTGGCAAGGATCTTTAAGAAGGAGATGAGAATATTCTTGGTCCTTCAGTAGTAATGTCAATTGGGTTATTACCAATCAACCCGTATTAGGAGATGAAGCAACTTTTAGGTCAGTTATCTGTCGTGCACAATGAAACATCATATTAACCTATTAGCTGTAGGCCCAATTATATCTCTCTGATCCTTCCAACGAGTACGATATGCAATCGCAATATGAGATTGGGGGGAAATTTTATGTACGAAGATGTCCCAGTAGTGTTTTAGCTTCCTATGCTTCAAACAGCAGAACAATACTATCATCGCCTGCTGTTGCGACGCGCTCGCCCGTGCTGCCTTGAACAAAGCCCAATACACCACCAAGTTCCCCGTTGCCACGATGTCCTTTCCACTCTTTTACCATGCTATCTGTTGAGGCGCCGGCTGCACCGCGAACATCCCATCGACGGACGACTCCATCCATACCACAACTCGTCAATAGCCAACCATCACCGAGGCCAGGGATAAATTCAACTTTGACAACGCTGAATTCCTCGTGTGCATCTTTTATCTGCTTTCTTACTGCGAACTGACGTGACGTGTCATAGATGACGATGCTACCATCGACACTGCCCGCAGCAAGCAGAGGGTTATTGGGCGAGAAACTGAGGGTCTCGATACCGTCGCCCTGGGTATGCAGATCTGCTAGAATTGTGCCGCCTTGACCCCCTCCCGCGTCAGCGCCTTTCGCCTTCTTCTTGCCTTGCTTGCTAGAGGTCGGGTGACTATCAACACCTAGGCGCGGCAGACTAATGATCTTGATAAAGCCGCCCGCACCACCAACTGCGACAAATGATGTCTTGGGGTCGATCGCGACAGAGTATAATCCGCCCTCGACCGCGAATCGTTGATCGGAGCTAGTAAGCGAGACAACCGTTTGCCCGTTATCGTTGGTAAGACCCTTTGCTGCAGCCTCACCCCAGACATCCCATACATACAGGGAACTATCCTCTGAGACTGTGGCTAGAAACTTTCCATCTGACGACCAGGCGCCGGCAGTGCACGACTCCTGGTGTAGGAAATAGCTTTGAACCATCTGGAGTGGATTTGATTCGTCGCTGGGATCGATTGTGTAGACCCACACTGAACCATCCGAAGCTCCCAGCGCTATTGTGTTCGCCACGACCGTTTGTGAGTTGGAGGGAACCGGACACGGCGCGATCCATTCGATCGAGGGTACTTCTGCAGCTTCGGCCACGAAGGCGAACGATGCCTTGTTGTGTGCATTGAATGATACTTTGTAAGCGCGCAATTTTCCGTCCAAGCCACCTGATACCAGGAACTCTCCGCGCGGCAAGGTGAACGCCAATGAGTTGATCGAATCAGTGTGACCCTCGATTGTGAATAGCGGCTGCAGCTCTGTGCTCTTCTGTCGCGACGCATTCGGGTCGGCGTTGAAGCTTGGGGGCAGGACAGGACGGCCAACAACAGGGCTCGTGTCGAAGACATAACCCTTCCCCGGCGCATTATCTTCGTCGCCCTCGCTTCCGCCAGTCGCGATCAAGGTTGGTTGTGTGGGATGCTGGGCAATAGCGAATACGGAGTCTTTGTGCCCATCGAAGTAGGCAATGCTGTCGTTTTGGATGCTGATCTCTACTGGCTCTTCGTCCGAATCCATGGCAACATCACCCTCCAAATCCTCGATCTCTTCTAGCGCGTCATCTACATCGAGCATCTCGGGCGCATCGTCTATGTCGTCTCCATGAGGGGCAGACATGGTGGGCTATTCGTTGCAGAAAGACTTAAAGAAAAAAATGGAGTAATATGAGTAGATCTCAGTCGGCGTTTTTCTTGTATGAGAATTTATAGATGCAAAGACCTTCAGTACTTATGTCCGACCATGGATGTTTGTCGAAGGTGAATTTGGGTGCTTGATAATCAATCACCAAACTTTTTTTAGAACAGTTGCCATCGCGTTCATGGTGGGGTAACATCCCGCCGACAGCTTGACTCTGTATTACCCCGCCATGATCATAAGAATTCAAGAGAACCTACCCGGGAATACTCGTCAGGGGTAAGTGGACCGGGAAGTTCGGGGTGTGGGTCCGCTTTTCGGGCTTTCCCGGAGACAGCTGGCAGATGTGTAAAGCGGTGCGATCCCGGCACGTTAACGTGAAGCTCGACGATAATTTTCTAGCATTCGAGAGCGTTGCGTTGTGTTTTGCGCCTTTTTTCCTCCAACATCACCCTACACCTTGTCTTCAGTAGCATCATTGAAGCTTCGTAAAGTACGCTCTACAGCTGCAAAATAATAGCTCTAAAACCACCAATTACTCCAATTGGTTGCGCCTTCTGCACTCTCCTACTAGTCTAGTACGATCGCATCTCCAGGGAAGCAACTGCCGCCATGCTTCGATCGGTACGAGCTACAGCCGGTGCTGGCCGAAACGTCCTGGGGCCGAGGACGGCTCCACGAGTGCTCACATGCAAATACTCCAGTACCACCACCTCCTCATATGTCTCCGCCCCCTCCATTTCGTCATATACATTCTCGAAACCTAGCGGCAGCCTCTCCTCTAAACCAACATATCCCCTGCAGTTTCAACGAAACCTTCACGCCACATCCGTAAGAATGGCTGCCAACACGAGAACCGAGAGCGATGCTTTTGGCGAGATCCAGGTCCCTGCCGACAAGTACTGGGGAGCTCAGACTGAGCGCTCACTCGAGAACTTCCGCATCAACCAGCCCCAAGACCGGATGCCACCCCCAATTGTGAGGGCATTTGGTATCTTGAAGGGCGCAGCCGCTACTGTGAACATGCGATATGGACTTGGTATGCAGATCAGCCCTCTCTTTCACTTTTGCCCTTGCGATGTCAACTGGAACCGGCTCGCGAAGACTGTACACTTACCGTTATGATTGCGCCTTTAGACGAGAAGATTGGCAAGGCTATTCAGCAGGCCGCTGCCGAAGTCGCCGACCTGAAGCTGATTGACCACTTCCCCCTGGTGGTCTGGCAGACCGGTTCCGGCACACAGTCCAACATGAACGCCAACGAGGTCATTTCTAACCGAGCCATCGAGATTCTTGGCGGCACCATGGGCACCAAGAAGCCCGTTCACCCCAACGACCACGTTAACCGATCCGCTTCGTCCAATGACACCTTCCCCACTGTCATGCACATTGCCGCTGTTCTTGAGATTGAAGAGTCACTGCTGCCCTCTCTAAAGAGTCTACGCGATGCCTTGCAGAAGAAGGTTGACGACTTTGAGGCCAAGAACATCATCAAGATCGGACGGACACATCTTCAGGACGCTACGCCCCTCACCCTAGCTCAGGAATTCTCTGGCTATGTCGCTCAATTGGATTTCGGCATCAAGCGTGTAGAGAGCTCCCTCCCTGATCTGAGGCTACTGGCACAGGGTGGTACCGCTGTGGGAACAGGTATTAACACCTTCGAGGGCTTTGCCGAGGGAATTGCTGAGGAGGTCAGCAAAATGACTGGTACCGAGTTCAAGACGGCGCCCAACAAGTTTGAGGCACTCGCCGCCCATGACGCCATCGTCCAGGCCTCAGGCTCCCTCAACACTCTAGCTACGTCGCTTACCAAGATTGCTCAGGATATCCGATACCTTGGTAGTGGACCCCGCTGCGGTCTTGGCGAGTTGGCCTTGCCAGAGAACGAGCCTGGCTCCAGTATCATGCCCGGCAAGGTCAACCCGACTCAGTGTGAGGCTTTGACTATGCTCTGCGCCCAGGTCATGGGTAACCACGTCGCGACAACGATTGGTGGCATGAACGGCCAGTTCGAGCTCAACGTTTACAAGCCCCTTGTCATCCGCAACCTGCTCCACAGCATCAGGCTATTGTCGGACGGTATGCGTTCGTTCGAGAAAAACCTGGTTGTAGGTCTCCAAGCCAACGAGGAGAAGATTGCCAGCATCATGAGAGAATCGTAAGTAGAACTTTGTTTCCCCTATTGGCTATTATCAGTATACGCTAACAATCACCCAACAGTCTCATGCTTGTCACTTGCCTCAACCCCAAGATTGGTTATGACATGGCTTCCAAGGTTGCCAAGAACGCGCACAAGAAGGGTCTCACTCTGAAGGACAGTGCTTTGGAGCTCGACGCTCTAACATCGGATGAATTCGATACACTCGTCAAGCCTGAGCTCATGATTGGACCCAAGGCTTATAAGGGCTAACAGCTGAATATCGACTCGGTAGAGCTGGCATCTTCGAAATGATTGGATAGTGGCCACCTTTAATGAGGCACTTACATTGCGACGCGGACAAACGTTATATCATGAGCTGCTTATAAACTCTATTGTGCATAGCTTTTTTCTTTAAGAAAAACTTGCAACAATGCAATTGTACACATAATTCACCTATAGGAAAGGCTTGTACATATACTCATAGCGTTAGAAGACAATCGAAAATAAATCCTTATACCCTAATTGACCAAACTACCTACTCAATCTCGTCCTCGTCATCAGCTGGATTCTGTCTAGATTTATGAATCTCAGATAGCCTACTAGCTGGCCCATGGCTCGTGGGCGACTTGATACATTGTGTGGTACGCACTTCGTCTGCTCAGACGGTGGGTATCATTATGTAGGCCTTTGAGAGCCAGACCAGAGAAGATCGATTGTTTGGTGGCAAGTTCAATCGGGTCTCCGGAAACCACTGTGCTGACTTATGTGTTCTCCCTTCTTTGTGATCGATGCTAGAGTTTAAGATCCACGAGACACTTGATTTCTACTTAGACTGTAGAAAGCTCTGTAGATAGACAAGACTAGTAACTAACAATTAATATAATAGCGTGCGTAATCTAAGTACAAGCATTGTTTTGTTCACTAGAAATGAAGCTAAAGTCTATATATATAGGGAGAGTGATCAAGGGTCTTATCATGATTCGTTAACTTTGATACAGAACAGCTGGATTGACGAGCCCCTTTATGAGAGGCAATGGGTTCAAATCCTGTTGGTGCTGGCCTTCAGAGGCACTCCCTTGCAAATCCCTTATGCTTATGACATATATATAAGTTCGTACCAAGGCAAAGCAAAGTTAAAAAGGGGTTCAGGGGTAGGATCAAGGAAAACATGGAAATAGAAGGATAAAAAAGTAAAATAGGAGGTAACAATAGAGGGAGAAAGGAGAAAGGAAAAAAGTAACTAGAGAGAAAGAAAAATGAAAAAAATTACTCGCCCTGCCTCAGGTGTCCCTAAGCCCCTAAGCTACAGCGCGCCCTCCTTTCGGATTGGGTACTTATGTGCCAGTCTCTTCCGCCTCTGCCCACGCAGATCCTTGCGGACCAGGACCTTCCCAAGGCTCGTGGCGCTTGTTAGGCTCGTTCCTGTTACGGCGGGACCGGTATCTGAACCCTAAGCCTCGGGGGTCGTAGATGTGGTGGTCTACCCGCTCGACTACTGGGTGCTTGTTGCTGAGGAGGACTGGTTTTTGGATTTATGTAGATGACTTGCAAGGCTGTTGGCCGGGGTGACCAATGAGAGGCCAGGGTTGTTATGCTTTCGAGGAGGAAGGTGCGCTGGTACCTAGGTACTTCTGTACCTGGATGCCTCCAGATGTCTGGCAAGGCCAGTACAGATGCCTTGCTTGTTCTCATCGATGCCTAGGTTCGATTCAGCGCGTGGTTCGTTTAAACCCGTCTTTTTTTGTTTCTTTCCCCTTTTTTGCGAGCATGCTCTTGACAGCTAAGGGGCAGAGATACTGGCAGGCCATGAGATAGCCATTAGTCAGATGATCTCCCAATGAAAAATATAGGTATGGAGTTCTTACTGCTTGCTTATTCCGTCTGCCTTCTGCTTGCGTTTAATTTAACCTTGGTGGGGTTATGTAGACTCGATCCGTTTGGTCGTCGGCCTCTTTGATCTGCTCTCCTACGCCCAAACACACGCCATGAGAGACATGGAAGACAAAACTAGAACGGGTCCACTGAACTAGAAGCGACACGTCCCACACATTTGTGAGGATATGTGGCAATGTTGGAGAAAGGCGAAATCGAACTATATATATATCGTTTTCCGTTGTTAAGCATTGAGCTCGCCAAGTTCCTTGTTGACGGAGCTGGGCATGTCCCATACGGTACACGACCACCACATGGCCTAGTTTGATGAGCATCGGAGTGACTCGAGTCAACGCGAGCTAGCAATCTTAATCCTGCCGAGTCATCATGAAATGGATGTTGGCCAGAGAATTTGATATGGACGTGGCACATGTCGTTCCGATGTTTGTGACACCCAGGTCTGAATAAAAGATAGCTATTAATTTGATAAGCCTAAGTTGAATCGGAGAAAAGGGTATACAAGATTATATATCCTGATATGTAATGGGTTATATACGGGAGAAGACATGACCAACAAAAACACGCCCAGTACGCCGAAAATGTGCAATAATGAGAGTAGTAGCTATACAATGCACCAACTCCTGGTATGCAGCCTTCGATCGTTAGCATCAAGTCTGAACCGAACAAATTCGATCCCGATGCCTGAATAAGCCCCACTTCATGATAACCTCAGACGCTTAATGGGCAGCTGTGCCCACAAGGTTCATAGTCAGGCATACTAGCATAACACACGCACCATAGAGGGCCAATGCTAATGACGCTCTTCGAAGATGAACAGGATTCAGGTGTTCCATGTCCCATCTCCACTTTGTCCGCCATTTCCATGGCAGTTTGGAGGTTTTGCTTTTTGCGTTAGGACCACTTGCACTACTGCGGATGCTCGAAACACTAGCGCCCAATAGTCCCTCCGCGCCTTCATCGTCGGTAGCGTCGCTGTTATCGTTTTCTGAAGCGGCCACGGACAGAACATCGTCATCTTCCTTAGTTAATCGCTGGTGATGAATGGAGTCGGGATCAGAGATTTTGTAGTAAAACAAACCAGGCAGAATAAAGCTGATGGCAGTGCTTCCCGTAGATCCTACATAAGCGAGGACTCTCTCTAACGAGGTGACTGTTAGAGCTACAGTGTAGGCTAAGACAAGTAGAATCGTTGTAAGAATCGCAAAGCGTAATTCTGACATGGGCGCTGATCCATGGTCCGAGCGAGTTGCTGCTGGGAGCAGCAATCTACTAGAGGGAGACCCTGTTCGTCCTTGTGTCCCAGGGATGGCGTTCGGACGCCATTTCAATACAGCATCTACGGATGCCCGGCAAGGATGTATCTGCAAGGGTACAGAAAAGGTAACAAGAACAACGATGGCGGCTTTTGCAATTGTAGAAGCAATCGACGGTGCATCTGAAACGATTTGTTAGTTGCGTAGAGGATAATGCTGGCAGAAAGAGAACGTACACATCGATACAATGTTGCCAGTAATATCATTGCCAAATGATAAGTAACCGGTAATTGAGACTAGAACGTAGACACCAGCAGCAGACCCGATACTGGAAGAGATCACACCGAGTATACTGCGCAACGAATTAGCAACCGGGAGAGAAAGCTGGAGACTCAAACACCCTTGTAGCATTACCTTTTCGGAGAATTATCCTTGATCTCATTAAGAATCGAGAACATATTCTGATGACATGTGTAGGCAAAGATAACCACAGGTAAGCTGGCGAGGGCCTCGACGGGCCCGGCCCACTGAATGACGCGAATCTTGTCTCTTGGCGCTAGAGCATCGGAAGCGAAGTGGTATACTACAAGAATAATTAAATAACCAATGGCGACAAGAGCGACGATACTGGTGTATTTGAGGGAGTCGAGACGGCGAAGAAAACTCAAAGGAATGATCACCAGCATAAATACGGTAATCCAAAAATTTCGGTCCATCAGGTAGGCGATGGATGCTGCTCTACTATCGAAGCCTTCAACAACGCCTGGCATCAGATCCCCTATTATGATCATGTATGACACGCCCACCCCGAAACACTTTATCGCTATGGCGGCATCAAAAATAACGGCAGCATTTGGATACGTCAACTGAGACAATGCAAAGAAAGACGACGAGCCACGGTCCAAATATCGAGCGCATCGTGATTGGAGATAAAGCCCAAAGGCAGAGGTGAACCCCGACCAGAGAATGACGATGACTCCAAGAACCATGCCAAAATGCGAGAGTGCGGACGGCATGGCGAGAGTACCTGCACCCAGGACTAGAAACAGTGTATTAGAAGGAGGAGGATCCACGAAGCGATTATCGGCGAAGACGGTAAGCTATAGAACGCGACGTACTGGTGTTGAGCAGGTTCGTCACGCTGCTGAACATTGTGGCAGACCCGCTGCCGCCATCTTTCTGGTGAGGCTTCCCTCGCCGGGTTCTGGAATCAGAAATAAGACGTCAGTACTCAACAATAGGCTCACACGCACCAAAGAATGAGGTTACCTTGTCATGTCGCCGGATGCACTGGTCCCCGCGGCCGAGGTGGTGCCCCCATGTGTGATTGCCGAATAATTCGGCATAGCCTAGCGAGAACTAGCCCCAGACCAGACGAACGACGAGAGTCCGGCTGGCCAGAGTCTTGTCTCAAGCACGACGACAAGATACGTCAGCCCGGCTTGCCGTCAATTCCTCGCTTATCACGACGATGCCAGCACCTCTGTTGACCGACTATTTGGTAAATGCGCTAGTACAAACAGCTAGGTTGTCGCATGCGGAGGGTTGTGAAACTACGAACACACGGAGACACTGAGATGGAGAAGCGAGAATAGGCGCGTGGGTGTTGTGGTGTGGTCAGACGCCGTTTGAAAGCCGATTTGGAGGTGGAACGAGTGTGGTGGCATTGAATTTGGACCGATGATGGATGATGGCAATCTACGTATATACGTGCCCGAGGCACCCTCAATGACAGCTGTCGTCGGAACCACTTAAACTTTGCACTAACCTGGTTTTCCCGGCAAGGTGCCTTGAAATAACATTAAAGCCGGCAAAAAATAGCTTGACATGAAGCCAATTGGATCGCGCTATCTCTATTCTGGGTCCACTTCGTCCACACCCCTGACTAAGTACTGGAGCTTCCCAAATCTGGGGAAATTTCGTGCCGCGTTTGCAGATTGTCTTTCCACCGCTGGAATGCCCCAAACTCTCTCTTGAACGTCACTCTATACGCTAATGTATGAATCTCGGTAAACAATACAATCAATTCCAACTGGATAAATAACACGTGATGGAGTCCACGATTGACGACACTACGCTGTCGACTATCTCACTTCTAGAGGGGCGACTCCTACGGATCGAGCATCTCTTGTACGGGAACTCAGTTCCCCAGTCGGCGCCATCGGCAATACGGAGCTTGCAAGACCTCGAACACCGATTTTCCAAACTTCTGCAGCATATACGTGTATACGGCGAGCTCCTTAAACTCTGTAGGTCAACCATTTCCCGTCGCTTTGCCGACTTCATAGAGACCGACCATATGCCGTGCAATCGAATATAAACCCTATCAACTTCGCGCATGTTTTCGTCTCTTCACGGCTGAATTGCAGCTAATAGTTCACAGATAAATCCAATCCGACTCTATTCCAACCCCCCCCGGCCTCTCAACCTCCACCCGAATTGTCTCCAGAAGCCCTGCGCGCCATAGTTCTCTCCGCTGCCTCTTCATATCCCGCTACGGCTTCGGCGATGACAGCAATATCTGATACACCCATTCCCGACCCAGCTTTAAGTGCTGACTTGGCGGCCTTGCTACCGCGTATGAAGGGCATTGAAGCAACACAGATGGCGCAAGCCGCCGAGATCGCGGATCTCCGAGCGCGCAGTGAAGCAGTTGTTCGCAGATGGTATAAGCACGACGTCATGGGATACTCAGACTTTGTGGCCGGCGTCGAAGGTCGCATGGAGAGAGTAGAGCGGACCGTGAGAAGAGTTGAGAAAGCTAGAGATGAGATCTGAAGTGACTTTGGGGATGGATTCAAAATCTAGGTGGCCCATTGCTTACCCCTTGCGCCCTATTAAGCCCAGACCTTTCATCGCACAGTCAAAAAGAAAATGGTTGGGATACATCAGGCTACCCTATGACGCTGCCAGCAAGGCAGAAAGTCAATAAATGCTTGGGGAAAGCCTTCTCAATTATACACTTGAGCAGCTTGTGTATTGGTCGTCAAGTCTCAGGATATCGATCATATGACAGACACATCGCGCTCACCAGCCCTCTCGCGGTATGGGTGCCGTTGCGTCCTGGCCGGGAACTAGCAAAATGCGCTCTAAGAAGTGCGCAAGTTCCTATCCGACTATAGCCACCTAACGGATGCCGTCGAAATCGAGCGCATGTTATATGTCAGAAAGGCTACTATACAATCTTCAATTTCTGGCTCGTCAGAATGATCGCACGCGACCCATGATTGCTTGGTTATATATCGGTATCTACGGCTTCGGATTTAAGGACACCATGGCCCAATACCGATGAATATATAGGCCGCTCACTTGAATCGGTGATACGACGAGAGCTAGCATGGCGAATTATTTAACTATCACGGCCATTCGGGAAACACGGCTTACCAGATGTTACATCTTTTCGCCAATTTTGTAGCCTCTTGTAATTACCATGGAAGTGTAGGAGTGGGGCAGGGGATCAGTGACTAACGCCTACGGGCCGGCCGCGCGTTTCAGATCGATGAACTCCTCAAATCTGCACTAACAAAATAGAAGGGCAGAAAAGGGACTAACTTCCTCGTATTATTCGCATTATTTCAATTGGAAAAATTCGTAAAACTGGTAGCTATCAGAAACTATTATGGCGCAAACTTTTGACAATAATGTGAACGTCAGTTGGGAATCCGGATGTCTTTCCTACTAGTTGGGGCGTGCATGCATGACGATTTACCGGGTCGAGCGTACGGATTGGCGTTTGATGAACTTGTACGATTGGTCTGCCCGTGGCCGTGTAACTCGATGTATTCAGGAAAACAACGCTTATTATCTCACTCCCTTTTGTTATTGTCCCAATGTTGATAATAGCAATGTCTCACCCGGTATTCTTCACGTGGCATGTTGGTACAACCTGACTTAGTCGTGGTTGGTGTTGGGTTGGGAATGGAACCGCCACTTTATCCAGATCGAGTCTAAAATTCGGAAGCCAGAATTGTCGGCCAATCAAGTTCCGCGTTCTTTGAATAAAATTCCGAGGCCCAGTACCAGCGCTGCCTTCTCCTCCCTTCGTTTTCTCTTGGCACACTCCGTTCGAATGCTAGCCCGTTAGAAGTTGTAGATCTGTCTCAACCGCCACAATAGCCATTCAACTAGTTACACTTTGTTGTGTACTAAATTGCCGCCGACCGACCTGTACTCGTGCCTTAGCGGCAACTTCGGCGGGAACAATAACGCATCACTAGATGCCGTGTTTGAAAGAGAACACTTGCTCGCCTGTCGACAATTATCGTATTAAGATGCTGTTGGTTGTACCAGCTGGAATGGCTCGCTGAATCTACTTACTCCTCAGATTACAGCACCACCAATCACTTATAAGCTGTACGCTACGCTAGCTGAACTGTACATCAACCCATCAAATAGACGATGCAATATTGCCGATTCAGCTATTCAATAGGTAGTGATCAGACCAGCGTCCCTCATTTCTTCCCTGAGCTGGGCGATTCTATTTTCTGAATAGGTGTACTAAGATTGATTGGGGTGGCCGGGCGAATGCCGTATTCATTTGATGGTACTCTAAAATTACTTATATCAAACAAGGGTCAAATCGCAAAAGCAGCAACACCACAACTCAAGCACACGGTACGTAAGACAGGGAGATGCTGATAGTATTATATATCCCGACTTACCTGAATAACCTTGATGGGGAGTGACGACACGCGCGGTAGCTAACATGAGAGGAATTGCTCTTTGTATACGTAGTCAAGGCGTGTTGGCGGCACAAGCTATGTACCAGTTAGGCTAGAAATAACTTATTGCACCTCCTAAACATGGCCGCCGACCCGCAGACTCAGGTACATAGCACAAGGCACGCCTGCACAGCACAGGCACGGGCAGGATTGACCAGTAAGGCAGGAGATGATGCCCTCCCCCATCTCCACCCATCCTTCATCCAAGCCAATAGCAGCGCGTCTTGCCATAACTTTAAGCCCCCTTGGTATCGTCGGTCCTTGAGCCTGAACATACCACTGGTCGCCGGAGGAGGTGCCTGGGTGTATCACTGCAGCATACTGTACCCGTTCCCACTTAATCTTGGTCTCTCTCACATCGCTCCGCACCCTCCTCCTCCCTCGCTGCCTGTCTTTTTCATTTAATTACTACTCGACCATCCCCGTCACCCGCCTGTCTTTCTGCGAGAGACCAACACCGCCGATCCCTCTGCTTGTCCTCGCCCATCACCCACAGCTGCTTCCAGACACCTTTCCTTCGAATGTAATTGCATCGCTTTGCGGCGTGCCGGCTACGACATCATTGGCTGTTATTGTCTGAGATTGCGCTCATTGAATATCCGCGACGGTAAGACGAAGGCAATCGAACGAGCGGACGAACATTGCGAGGAGAGATCAACAAGAGGGGAACAGGAACCCGTTGGCCGAAGTGAAGGAGCCGAAGACCACGAGAATCCATATCCGGTTTCCGACCATATTTGCTGGCTAGATTGATTTGAATTATCCGAAATCCGTCAGCGCGCAGTCCCTTTTCAGCACCGAGTGCATTCTTCCGCGTAAGCCCAGCCGGCCTGCCTCCTCACTCAGCCCAACCCAACTCGCCTACAACGATCAAATCTCGACAACGCGTAAACCCCCAAGTCACTCGGAGAGCACTTTGTAGCTTCTAGAATCCAAGTACGCGTCGTATTATCAAATCGCGACCAGCAACCACTCAACCTACCAACCCGATTATCTCTTATACCGTGCCCTACTATATCGACGCCGACCGGCTAGCCAGAGACGTCACAAAGGAATCGCGAATCGAGTCGCTCTTTTTATAATACCCAGTCGCTTTGATCTAACAAACGGGATTTGATATCTTTGCGACATCCTAATCGTCTACCACCAACCCCCCAACTGTTGATCGCCATCACTACTCTCTGATTGTCGACCGAGATTATTACTCCCAGACTCAGATCGCTTGGTCGATCGAACACGCGCTTCATTCTTCTACCGAACTTGGACTTGTTAGCGAACTGGACGGAATTCATACAGACTAATTCTTCCCGTTCGATTGCGATCGAGTCGACGGTTCTCATTCCTTATGAACTCATACGGTTCTCTTCGCTCTCCATCGCTACGAAAAATGGAACAATCCAGGGCTGGCTATGGCCGGAAACGAATGAGCATGGGCAACGTCATTGGCGACCCATTTGCTCTTGCTACCATATCCATCGCCGCAGTAAGCAGCCTAATTCCGGTCCTATATCTCAGGTGTTAGAACTAATGCATCTCCCCTACAGCTCTCATGGCTTATTTCTCTAGTTGGCTCCATCATTGGCCAAATCAATTCAGATCCCAATGACAAGGTCAACATGTTTCCCAAATTCGTGTGGTGGTCCATTGTATTTATGTTTCTCTTAATTCCCGCCGTATTCGTCGTTGTGGCTTCAGATTCAATCCAGACCTATCATGTGGCCCTGGTTGGGTACATGGGTGCTGGTCTCGTGCTTACCTCTTCCTCTGTCAACTCATTGATATACTTCAGCGAGGGTTCTCGCCAAGCTGCTGGTGCCGGGTTTATTTTGCTCTCGATGGTTAATGTAAGTTCTACTATACTCCCAACTGATTCCTTAAATCATTCCAATTGGATGTGTGGTTGTACTCTGTACTAAATATTAAGTAGATCATCTGGATTTTCTATTTCGGCTCAGCACCCTCAGGGGTTGCTCGTGCATATATTGACTCTTTCGCCCTACAAAAGGAATCAACCATGAGCCGGCAAACTATGAATGCATATGGTGGTCGTCCTGAAACTTCTACTTCTGTTCAGCCTCCTCAGATGTACACATCCGCTCAACTCAATGGCTTCGAAAATCCATCGCCCGTTGGTGGCCTGAACGGGAATGGGCCCCGAAACTCATCTCCTGCGTTTGCTGCCCCTGGTATCAAGTCGGTCCAACCACCACAACAGGCTGAACCTGAGATTGCTGCTCCGTCAGAGTATCCATACCGTGCAAAGGCCATCTACAGCTATGAGGCCAACCCTGAAGATGCAAATGAAATTTCCTTCTCGAAGCACGAGATTTTGGAGGTCAGTGATGTCAGTGGTAGGTGGTGGCAAGCAAGAAAAGAGAGCGGCGAGACGGGTATTGCTCCGAGCAACTACCTCATCCTATTATGAGCAGGTTTTGGTTCCTTTTGGCGTCTACTACGGATGATTTTACACCTCGGGCATACCTTGACTACCATTCTGGATTCACCTCTTCGGAACAGAACCTGCAGGGGGTTTGTGATCTCCCCTTATGTCTGAATGGGCATAGAGAAACTCCACAATTGCAGAGCTTGCGTGAGCGCAATATCTTAAGCACGACTGGGGTCAAAAGTGCAATACGGTCGGTTTTGTTATTCGCCTTGTCACCATTTTACGTTTATTTATTTCTTCTCCCATGACGGACCAATTTCATCTGTCAATTTTCTTTTTTCTCTCGGGGCATCCTCATACCTTTTGCTTCTCCCCGCAAACCTGTTCTCTTATTTGTATTATTTGTGACACACGAGGGACAAACCAGTCTTGGCACAGCATGGTGGAATGTTGTCTCACAGGACGTGAGGCGGTCGTATATAATGAAGGACTAGGAATGGTCGAGAACACATACCACCCCGGTAAGGAGTGCCTGAGTCGGCGGCGGTGAGGAAACGGCAACGCAAGGGCCAAGCCACTACAGGCAGATAGAGCCTGTCATTCTGTGCCGTAAAATAACACGGAAGTTTACGAAGGTTACGTACGTATTCATTGGTTTAAACGAGGTTTTCGGTTACGACAACCCCCATGTACACCCTGTCGTCTATCAATGAACAAATGAACAAAAAGATCTTCTGAAATCTTCCATGTTGCAGTGTGTGTTGCCAAGACCGACAGGCTAGCGCTTTTTACGAAGGAAGGTAAACGATCGTCCCGTTTTTGCTCACGACACGAACAGATTAATACGCATTCATAACCTATACTACGCCAATCTTACGTTGTTGCGAAGCTAGTTCCTTCATAACTTGGCACCCTCTGGTCTCTTCGTCAGCGTTAATCTGCATACCAAAGCACCATATAGGTCTTTTTGATATTGGTCAGACGTAGCCTAGGTTCGCTTGTTGGTTTCCTTGCAGATACAACTCTCCATATGGGGGAACTAGACTACTGTAGCCATCTTGAGACTTGCTTCCCTTGTTGTAGTGGCACGGGATCGTAGCGCCAGTACAATATGATGTACATGAGACTGCGGACGCACAGGTCTTATGGCATGGCGTGTCGGGTTTATATGATCGTATAGCCCACACATTGCATCATAGCAAAAGCGCCGCATAACACAGCGAAGGGAGGCTCCGTTGCTCGGCAAATAGTATCGCTCGTGAGACCGCGCACGGATAGAACGTAGAACGTATCGATTTCAAGATATAGTGGTTCACTTTTTTCTCACGTAGTATCCAGCCTCTTCCTCAGCTCGCGCTCCTTCTGCAGGACCTCGAGCTCGAGCCTCTCGACACTGTACTGCAACGCCTCGCGGCGCTGTTTCAGGACGCGGGCGCGTAATTTTGCGTTACCGTCTAGCTGGTTACTACTGCTTCCCTTGTTCTTGGCGTTGTGTCGAGAGGGGCGCGAGTTGTTGTTGTCGTTGTCTAGACGGCCTTGCTGGAGCTCGGCGCGCGCCTTCAGGGACTCGATGCGTCGGTCTACGCGGTCGATGTGTGCGTCTGCTCGGTCCAGCAGCGTCGATATTGCGGGTGATAGCTCCGAGCGCAGAGAGGCTTCCGCCGTTTGGAGTGTGCTTTGGGGGATTAGTTCGTAGTGCTATTATTCACACGTGAGGTTAGTTTTTGGTTCGGATGGTTGGCTTGGGTTGATTATTTATGAAATCCGCGTACCCTGGCTGTTTTCAATACGCTCACGAGACGTGGGAAGTCGGAGACGCCGTTCTCGAGCGTGGTTACGGACGATTCGAGGAATGATAGTGAGGTGCGTAGGGCGGCGACGCAGTCACTGTAGGTTGCTGTATTTGCGCCTGTAAGGCCTGTTGCGGTGGCCATTTTCGCGTGGGGTCATGAGAGGAAGTCCTCGTCGTGGTATATTCTCGCTCGCTCGGTCTAACAAAAAAGGGATCGTCGTGGTTTCGTGCTGTTGGAGGTATATGTCTGCGTATCGGGTATCTACTTAAGATGTGGTGGTTGGTTTGGCGTTGTTTAGTTGGAAGTTCCACAGCTATCGGCCGATGCGGGGTCTACTGCATAAACACTGGAGCCGTAGGGCAGTCTAGTGGAGCCTCTTTAGTCCCCCTACCTTATTGTGACATTGTGACAGACTGACTCGACTGATACATTCATTGATCATGAAACTAAGATTTCTAGCTTTTTGTTTGACGGAAACTACTGCTGTTTCGTATGCTCGACTCCCTCTAAGTCACGTATAATTATTTCTCAGAAGTAAAACGCTTCAAATCCCCAGGACTCTTCTTCTCGGTCTGAAACCCCGTACGATGGTACGCGTATGTCTTGATATTCGTTCTAGAAGCCAATCATTATGTGACCAAGCAGGACAGCTTAACTTAAACTACGTGGAAATACTCTAGTCGTTTAGTTGCATCCTCGAGGGCCTCCCCATTCATTATTCCCTTGATGATACTCGGTCCGACAATCCTGAAACTTTTACTATTTCCGGGGAGGGATCGAACTACACATGGTGTGGCCGATCCCAGGAAAATGACAATCTTGTCCCCGACTTTGGTATTCTTGTGAAGCCATCCTAGCTGCCCTCCACTAAGGCTACCGAGTCTCATACCAGCTTCCAAGTTCCATTGAATCGTCCGGCAGATTCTTGGAAATGCACGTGGAGGAGATGATCCTTTCTCGTTTTGTTTGGAAAAATACGAAACGAATGGTTCGCCCTTGATCTTGAAGTCTTGCTTTTCGCAGAAGTTCATCCACTGAATCAAATCAGATGCGTGCTCACGGATCAGACTTTCGCGTCTATGCAGCAGCTTCCAGAGCAGCTTAAAGCTTTTTCGTTCGCTGGGGGCGTCTTTCCCATGGTTGCCGGTGACATCGACGAGCAGCCATCGTAACGCTTCTGTCACTTTGGGGTCCTTGGCACATGGATGCACCTCGTCAGACGGTTTCTCTGTCCACATTCTGGATATCGTGATGTGTGAACCGTCTAGCTTGCTAGCTTTTGCTTCTTTGAGAGTCGGCGAAAATGCAGTCACCTGACCGATACAAAGCCCTTTCAAGCTTATACTCAGATCAGAGGCAGAAGGTTTAAAGTCGGCTCTAGACTTCCCGGAAGCACGATAATATCGGTCAATGGGGTCTAGTTTTATCAGACTAGGCAGCCCTTCTGGTCCTTTGGCAGATGAAGTAGTCCAACTCTGTGGGGCAAACCAGTCCGGATACCAGCTTTCGACTTCGTGGCTCTTGGTAACGATTAGGTCTAGCCGTTTCGTAGCCTGTATCATTCGAACCGTCATGTCACGGCACAGCTTGTCCATTGGCGCCTGGTAACTTGGAAGAGGTACCAAACTAAGTCCATCATGAGTAAGACCGAGCAAAGCGAACACTCTATCCTGATACATGGTCGCCTTCGCCTGGTGGCACATCTTGAGTGCGTCAATCAGAGCGAGAGGCTGCAGTGCCAGTTGGGATTGCCGAATGCTAGACAGCTGCTCGATGTGACGCCGTCTCTGTGAAGCTCCGATCCCCTCGACGTGGGTTAGCCGTCGCAACGTCATCGCGAGTTCATTAAGGTCGAACACGTTCCCGGCCCAGATAATTTCTAGGCGCGGGTTTACAGATATCTCTTGTACAATCCAAACCCTCATCCAGTATTCGTGCTCGAGAAATTTCAAAAGCGCTTTACGCTGCGGTTCGGGAACCTCAGCCTTTGAGGGTTTGGTGGTTTCCTGTTGCTGTGTTTTGGTTGCAGTGGACTTTTTGTTGAAGAACAGATTTATTCCGTGGCTTCCCCCTTTCTTTATATCCTTTCCTTTGCTCTCTGGACTTTTTTTGACTTCAGCGGGTTTTTGGCGGGTATCGTGATTCAACAATAACACCATAGCACTTCGCGCCTGATCCAATGGGTCGTGGGAATCAAGATAAGATACAACCATAGAAGCCGATCGGTATATCGCTGCCATCATCATAACTTGCTGACAGCGTTCTTCTAAGTCAGTTTGGTTGATGCAAAGTCCATCTACCCAGACGAGATGGTGCCCTCTGGAACGTAATTCCAGCAAAGCGCGATACAGGTTAGACGTAACTGAGACGTAGTTCCCGGCAAGAATGACATGCTTGCCCCCAGTACCATGTCCCCAATTGTATGAAAGAGCAACATAGCTAGCACGACTATCGTCTGGATGATCTAGTAGCGTGTGCTCAAGATGGCACACGATATCATCTTCTTTGGCTGCTGCGGGGTAAATTCTCAACAGTCGTATCTCATTATGCTGACTGCTTAGTTGGTGATATTCGATGCCATCATAATATGCAGAATACTTTTGCCCAAAGAGCGCAGCCGTTTCAGCCTGGCTAAAGGTAGCGTATATTGAAGGCGCTGGACGGTAGCTTATATTATTGTTGGCGTACTGAACGTTAGGGAACATTGTGATAAGACACGGAATGAAATACTTTGTTGTACCACTACAGTCGGCAGCTGACAGCCGTGAGGCGCAAGAGAATCCTCATCTTGACCAAGAGAAAATGAGAGGAGATAGAACCTTTCTGAAATTGTCGGTAATAACTCTGGACAATACTCCGTACAAGTCTACAAATTGGAGATGGTGGCGCAGGTAGGTAAGTGAGATCTGAACCAATCACACCTGCAGCCATAGTGGACAATAAGCATAGAAGAACTAGCCAGTATTGATAAAATCATTCGCATATTCCGCAGAGTAGTTCATCCGAAGCTGTATCACCAGACCCCTGCTCTCCCGTGCCTAGACGAATGGATCATTCGATTGTTCGTCAGCTAGCAAGATGGCTCTCTTAGCTGCCTGGCAGATGAAAATCACGGTTTTGCATTACACGCGCTTTCACCGCTAGTCGTCCAGATTGATATGGGAAGGCTCTTCGACGAAAGCATACCATCTACAACCGCATAAAATAATAGTAAGATAGCTGGCCTGTAAAGAAAGGCGAGATGGTCCACGTCGAAAATCAACATCATTAATCGATTGCATATGCATATAAGGATTGCAACCCATCGCAACAAACACGACAATAGTTGTCTTATTTACCGAAACAAGTAATTACTTGTTAACTACTAATAAAAGAATTATCCTTGGAGTACTCACATGAACTTTCTAAATTGTTTAATTGAAATTAAGGTAAAGCCGAGATCAAGAGAAGTACAACCCAGACCTAGTTCTTCGGGCGTGACAATGAGGCTTGTTCACTGCATTTTTAGCTTCCTTAGGGATAATGAGAATAATATATAACATATAACCAATAGAGTACGCCGCAGGGCTGCACTTCACCTGCTAAATGCGGAAGCTTTCACTGCATTTTTAACGTCCTCGGAGGCGGGATCGGCTTAGGTCAATAATCACGAAGGGGCTATATAACTTTGCAGGAGACCGACATGTTGGCTGAGATAGATTCCAAAAAGTTCATCGGGTAAAATAGCTCCGCAGATCGCAACAAGGCATAGCAGAATTAGTGACATTAAAATACCATATTAAATCCCCATTTAAAGTGTTGAGCTGATATAATCCTTTCTACCAAGACCCTGTCTTGTAAACTGAAAGCGAACGATCATCTCCGACCAGTAACGCTTAACCAAAGTTGCTCGAGTACCGATCACAATAACGACTCGATCGTTCGCGACCTATATTTCCCTTGCCTTTCTTAGAGATCGGTCCGATATTTCGCAATATGGCGTCGAAATCCGAGCTCGGCTCCTTGGGCGTCGTGGCATTCTCGTCCACAGGTATGAGACCAGCGGCGTATGCAGGCGGACTTGGTTTTGCCCACTGATGAGGCGCAACAGCGTCTGGCACGGAGGATTGAGCCGGCATATGAGTGCTCTCCTCGACAGGTATGAGGCCCAAATCCGAATGTTGAGGCGACATGGAAGTATGAGGCCCTGCCATACTTACAGACGAATGCTCGCGGCGATTTGAATATCTAACACTTCTGCGTGAAATCGAAACGCGGCTGCGGTCGAGTCCGTAGGGGCTGCTGGGCTCAGGTATTTGATGGTTATCGTGTACGGCTTTAACAAACTGATTAGCTGGCAGCTCAGGACGAGGCGTAACTGTAGGCGTACACCCTTCAAGCTCGCAAGGGTCACTGCCTGCAGAAACCTTAGACTCAAAGACGTCATGCTCAGGATTGGTATCTGAATATTGGTAAACATAAGGGTCAGTGAACATCCAGCTAGCTCGGGAGGAGGCCATTGTCACTGAGTTAAAAGTTTACGCAACAGAAGACAAGAAGCGAATACAGAAAAATGGTGCATGAAAAGAGATTGAACGAATGAATTAGTCGAAGGAGCCTCGTGAGGATGGCGGATCGAATTATATAACACTTTCTTAGCGTTCTATGCCTGATCTATTAGCTTTGTGTTAAACATTCAAAGGAATGTGGAATACTGGACCAAGCCGAAGCACCTATCAATACGAATACAATGGACATTGCACCTTTACAAAAAGCGCGGCCTTTTCTTATTCTTTATAGTCTAGACTCCGTTTCGTCCTATAAAAATAATTAGATAATTTTATTCGACAGTTAAAAGAGCAACAAAAAGAGGAGCAATACCCTTTCGTAAATACATAATAGTGATAATATTTTCAACTTTCATAAGAGGCAAGCGAAAGAGGCCTATGAATTCACATATGAAGGTACACCAACCGCCACTGTTTTAGAATTCTCACAATAAATCGTCAATAGCAATGATGACTTTGAGACCAACCCTCGTGGAGTACTCTCCCTTGTTATTGCTCCCGCCCAGCAGCCGCGTCGACTGGGTAGTGACGTCTTCTGCCAAAAGTAGTATTCTGGTTCTAGTGTCTCCTGAGTGAATGAATACCTTAAGATAGATACTTTAAACTAGCTAATCTCAAAGCAATGAATATTTACTCTATAAATGTGGTATATCAGCTACGCTTAGCCCATAACGACGATGACCAAGAAGGCTATGGGTGGTTTCCGTAGTCCAATTTAAGGTTACAGGAACATCTCTAGACACTCTCTATTCACTTGGGAACCGACTCACTTCTCCATTTTTTTTATGTTCGTGATGTTGTTAGGAGAAATTTGACTTCTGAGCCACTAAATTGAATTATAAATGTAGCCAGCCCTCAGCCACATTTCCCAGCCATAGTACCAAGTACGTACAGAATTGAGAACATTTTAGGTATTGTAATGTGGCGGCCGGCAGTAGGTTTGGTGCGAGAGTTTGCTGACGTGTTGGATGGGGTCAGATTTCCTATAAAGACTTTGGGAGGTCTGCCATAAGCTGCCTCTAAGGTCAAGCTTAGTTCGTGACAAGGTGTTGTCGATTCATCACTGTATAATAATACTCAGAATGATTGGTTGTCTTCACAGCCACCTACCTTCGACGGGCGTTCCTGGGTGATTCCAGTATTCGTTAGCAAGGCTGGGCTATGGATTTGCGCGAATAGCAAACGAAGGCTGCCTCCGGGGAGGATATGACACCAAGATATGATGATTTATTGGGGATGTTTTAGGCCTGATGTTGCACTAGGCTTCGTGCTGGTCGACTGTGGCTATCCTTGTCTGATCTTGAATAATTCTCTGGAAACAGAACATAGGAAGCGGGTAGGGAAATGAAAGGAAGATGGGAAAACACCAGGTATTAATACACAGACCTCGACGCTGGCTATCTGATCGTGGAAAGTAGGCTGAACTATAAGCAGAGTTTTGGATGGAAAGAAATATTGACCGGAGGAAGCCGTGCCGAATAAAGGGGCAGCAGCTCAGTAAAATATGAGTGGAAGTAAGACTACACGCTTTACTAATGTGGGCACGACTCTAAATTGTATCACAAAATAGTGTTCAGTTTATAGTAAGTACTTGGCATACTCCGAGTCTTGTTCAATATAATGGGATTTCATACTTTTCACAACAGCATATTTAAAACGGATATGGCTTCTACATCCAATTATTATAGCCATCAGATGAGCAGTTGGGTCGGTGACGGCCAGGTGCTGTATGTTTTGTTTTTGCCTCCTTTTGTTGCTTTTCAAGACTTGTATATCAAACAAGTGTGTTAAAAAAATGTGCACATCTGTGTGCACTACTATATTGGCCTCACTCGAGCCGTACAGCTCCGGCGCTCAGTCAGCCTGTACTAATGGATCGTACATCCGAATGCCTAAGTCAGCGGTGGTCTTGATGAGCTTTTCTAGATTTTCAACGGCCCACAGTTATATCTTAGCATGATAGCATATTGATCATGATGTACGGCTTATGATCAATATGAATAATACCCTAAGGCGGTGTTCGCTGTTTGAGGTGCAGCGCGTGTGCATAAGCTCATAGTCCGCAAGCAAGAACAGAAGCTCTATGCGAGACCACGTTAGCAATCATAAAGCTTAGCAGTCTTCAAACCACAAATAACATTCAACAGTACTTATCCTTGAACAAAGCTGAAGTGATGTTGTCGAAGTACTGCTTGAATGGCTCTTTGGCCCTACTAGTACAAGAGAGCAGTAAAAGAAGAAGTAGACAAATAATATAAATAATAAAAAGAAAATGAGGGGGAGAAGGAGACGAGAGGAACCCTCAGTGCTTAACGGTGCAGAGTAAAGATATTGAGTAAGTATAATAACGCTGATAACGCTGGGGATTAACACCGCTAGGCCGTTCCAACTTGGCCAAAGGCTCTGTATGTTGAAATTTTATATATAGTACTCTTTAGATGGATGCAAAGTTTATGTTCAGTGAGGCTGAGCTTGGATGACTTCGGTCTTGAATAGGGTTTAGGACGCGTCTTTACGGACAGTGGGATGGGGAAACTCCGAGACTGGATACGAGGCCCTCCCTCGCCTCCTACTGGTGACAAGTACCCGAGGCTAGGAGCATGTCACTTGTTCCTAAGAATGCTGTTAACCGTGACTGTAAGATTTTCTGCTCAACAACATTCTACCGGACAGCGCCTTTTGTCGAGGCCATGTCAACAATGCCTCTAGGAGGTGATGAGAGATAGTGTCTATACTGCTGTCCCAGGCGCTCCTTCATTGACTCGGGATCTATACGGATCAAGCGCAGAATCCAACAACAAGAAATAACCAGATGTTGTCTGCTTGGTTTCTGAAACAGAGAACCAAGATCTTACATTTATGGCAGTGCCAATTCCTGATGTCGGGACGCCAGCCGAAGTCGTAGTACGCACCGTAAATATATAATCTGGCAATCCCGAGCAGCAACTTAGACATAAAAACCCTTACTCTCACGAAATCATGAATCCATCACTCTCATTCTTTTTGTTTCTTTGGCCGTTGGATCAACGTCTGCTGATACAGCGCCGTCATCAGAAGACATCCGACCTTCAGTGTCTCTAAGACCATGTCTTCTTTCCTATGTCTATCCGTTAGCCTTGCAAGATTTGAGGTAATAGTAGTTTGCAGAATGATCAATTAGTTAAACATAGCATACAGGTATTGTTCCATAATTGTTCAAGCGGGTAGAAATCTTGTAGGAGCGCTTTGTTCGACGGGCTCCTCCGCGGATTGTCTACGGGTTGCTCTACGGAGTATCGGTTCTAAGGATTGTTGAACAGATCGCTCGAATCTATCGATAGACTGTTCGATAGACTGCTGGCGTTCGTCGAACATCTTATCAGTAAACTGCCGGCGTTCGTCGAACATCTTATCAATAAACTGCTGGCGTTCATCAAACATCTTATCAATAATCTGCCGGCGTTCATTGAATACCTTCTCGACAGATTGTTTGATATATTGTTTGAATTCATCAATGGATTGCTTGTCTTCATCAGAGGACTGTTCGACGGATTGTTCGTCTTCATCAGAGGATTGTTCGACGGATTGTTCGTCTTCGTCAGAGGACTGCTCCAAGGATTGTTCGTCTTCGTCACAGACTTGTTTCTTGCGTCTTTTGACGTTATTCAACAAGTCACCAGAGTGAGAACTCATGCGTTTCAAGGCATTGGGAGGACCGTCAAATGGCACAATGATTCCGGCGTCCTTCTTAAGGTCGTTGACTTCTGATGCAACACCGCCGGCTTTGGTAGTTGCCCCCGCTGTCTTGTTGACGCCATTTGCGTTTGCGGAGGATAATCCTGCCCCAGGAGTTGGCGCTGCGTCGATGCCCAGAAGAATATTCCACTTATTCAGAAGGGTCTGAGACCGGGGTTTGAAATGGAACTCCTCCTCCTTTGAAATCGTCTCTAACTTCAAAATCGCCTTCAAAACCTTGTTGATTTTCGTTGCCTTGATAATGCTGACTTCAAGATCGGGGAACGTCTCGAGTTTACCGAGGAAGTCTGACACTTGTTTCATCTCGTCGGGTACGGGCGACCCTTCACGGGGTAGAAGTCCTCTCTGAAGACGATGTCTCAAAAATAAAATCTCTTTCTGTGCAAATATTAGTAATTAGTTACTAAGAGAATATACGCTGAACTGACCTCCTTTCGAGCGCGCCTCTCTTCAGGTGTCCATTCGGGCTCGGTAGAGTACTTTGTAGCCATTGTTTGGACTCTGTTCGCTATCTTAGGAGTCGAATTGTCGTCAGATTTGTTCAAGATGTGTTGAGCATCAGAATCTGGCTGAGGTAGAGTTGGAAAATCCATGTCTGAAGCTCAGTGTTGATGCTTGGAAAAGAGTATGATGGGGACGCAGTATTTGTAAATTAGACAAATGGGAGATCGGATATGTACGCCGCGTTTGGGACGTTGAAGAAATAAAGAACAATCCTACGTAAATAAGACTCCGGTTGAAACAATCAAAACGACAAAAGCAAGTACGCATGGTTGCCGGGGTAGGTTGCCACAGGTATTGTATGCCTCATGTTGCCCTTGGTTACTAGAGCCTACCTAGGTAAGCCACCTGTACTGAGTAACGGAAATTCCATAGTCTCCTTGATGCCCCGGAATATCTATTCGCTATTCGAATACCCTTACCAATCCTTACTACAACTGGCCGGCCTCGAGGAGACAGTCATAATGCTGGAGAAAGTATACATAGAACTCGAGGCCGAAGATGAGGGAAAATCGAGCAATGTAGTTGACAACGAGTACGCTAAGATCTAAAAGTGTGTTGCAATACTATTGGCGACGAACGGTTCTGCATCGAGTTTTTGCAGTAGTAGCTTAGCAACTATGTTTTATATGCAGCCGTCCAACGAAGTGCAAGGCCGGAACTCAGGTAACTAACCCTTGCTTGTTCGAAAGCTTTGAGAAAATTTATAGACAGTCTCATCCCTCAACCTACTGGTGAACTATATTGATAGGCTGATCACCAAATTTGCAACACTGGTCTCCTGCCCATCTGCTACCCTTGATATCATATTATCGTTGGCCCCTCAAAAAGGACAATCAATCTTCCCAGTAACAAGGAACCCTTTATGATTTTGCTTGTATACACCTATGTTCTCGAATCCTTAGTGCAGGAATCTGGCGCTGTCCTGCCATGATGCTTGGCATTTTAACTTTACCACTTTTCCCCGGCAGCTGACCTCGGGATCGCATAAGCCCTCAGTGAAAATAATGACTATTGTCAGGTTCTTGTTGCATTTCCAACTTACATGCCACTATTAGCACTTCTTTTATATGTACCTTTACCACATCTTCACTTCTTGATGGTCAACATTAAGGCAAAGAGCTTCCAAGCTGAAGGATATAGTACTTGTATATAGCTCTGAATGGCGCGGTGCAACAAATGCTTGGAAGGATACTCGGTTTACAATAATGGACTAAGGTGTCGGACCGGGTAGTATTCACTACTTGCTCAACAATTATTCGCAAATATCATAGGTACTGACGTCGATTAGAACTACTGTTAAATAAATCTTCCCATAGAGACAAAGCACGCAAATGCCAACTGATAACCATACAATGGAGCACACTACTTAGCCGCCGGACAGCAATACGTCAAGCGCTATCATTAGAAAAACCATCTGAATAAGAATTACTGGCGGCCCTTGAGATCCTCCTCTTCTTCCCGGAGACATACTTCGGCTTCTCGAGTTGCCTCGATACTTCAACGTAAGACCCATGTTGTGCGAACAGCTCTAAAAGAAACGGAATTCTTCCTTCGCTGACAGGTATCGTTTTTCCAGCGAAATGACGCACGCCACGTCGGCCAACACCAGACCGTATTAGCGTTTTCTTATCTCACAAATAAGAGGACATTATAGAAGAAGAGGATGTAAGAGATGGCTTGAAGATCCATCGAGCTGATTAAAGGTACAACGAACTAATGATGGGAGTAGGTTGAAGGCTCTGAGCTAGACGAGGTCGACCTAGAAACAGGTCGTAGTCAGTGGAAGAACTTAAAGAATGAAGAGAAACAGGACACCTTTATCTGGGGTAAAGATTGCAGTAAGTGTCTAAAGAAGTAGTCATAATATAGGGCTTGTATAGAAACCACCGATATCCCTTTGTTTTATGAAGGGACTTAATGAATCAATGATGACTACCCGCTACCTACTAGTGATTTATCATATATCCCGAGCCAAAGTCTCGGACACTCCACCGTATCCCATCGGTCTGAAGGTTAGAGCGGGGGTGAAGGAAAGGAGGCACGGAAGGGAAGAAGAGAAAGGGAGAACCAGCGTTTCAGTGAGCGGCTCGCTACGAAAGATATAGGTTAGATGGAGTTTATTGAAGCCGAGCATTAGGATCTCTAATATGGGGTTATATATGAACTCCCTCGTTGAGCACCCACAAGCTACAAATATATATCCTCTTTGCTCTTAGTGCTCGTGACACAGCTAGCAGCGAAGATGATAAGTCGAAGGGAGAACAGGTAAGGTGATTGAGTAAGATTGGTAGTTAAGTTCCGCAAAGAGGGGCTGGTCTTTACGTTTCGTCTATGGATGACATGTATACGCAGCTTGCGGCAGGCTGAGATATAATTAATTGGCACGGACAAGATGCACGAGGGCATTCCCTAACCCGATCAAGTATGACTCAGACCGGTATGCCGAAGACGTGATATGCCCCATGCAATGAAGTGGTTGCATGAACCCAAAATCTTCTCGGAATGAATGGCTGTGTGCATCATCTTGTCCCATTGTCGCTGATACATCAAGGGGAGGCTTCCCGCCACCACCGGTATGGAAATCTTCTCATAGCGACATCCCTACCATTCATTCCCTGTTCTAATCCCCGTTCCCAAGATTTCGGCATTTTTCCATATACCCAGATACTCCGCAGGCTGGTTATGCTGTCAAGCGCTTGGAGGAATCTACGTTCGTCGTTCTCGATCGTTTCCCACGAATCAGGCTCGTAAAGACAGTTGGACCCAACAAGACAATCCATCGTCAGGTGTTCGAGTATGCACGATCGACGGGCGATAGATTCGAAAAAAATGGACCATCGAGACCCGTAAAGGTATCTCATCTCAATACGTATCGATAGGTGACGTAGTCGTTCGAAGTGCAGTGTACCATACATCGCAAAGGAAACAAAAGGCCGGACGTCTACCATGGGATGATCGATCCGAAACACAGCAGTGGAGCGCACATCGCATCGCAACTCGGCGTATGCGCGCTTGCAAGTGAGCATCAGGCTAGGAAGGGCAATCCCGGAGAGCGGCTCATCAAAGTAAGTCTTCCACTGCCGTATGAATATCGGGTTAAGCAAGTCACCACACGACACCAGCTCGCTGTCACTGGCGGTTTTCCAAGTTTTATAATCCTGAAAGTCCCAGTCCGTAAAGCTCAAATAGTACTCATAAATGAGCTGGCGAACCTCTAACGGGATGTTGAAAAGCGGTGAATCTTCCATTATAGATGCGGTGGGCGTTGCAATGTATCTCGGGTTGTTGGCGGTTGCGTGCTCAAGAAACGCGGAGCGGAATCGATATGGGTATTGGCAACTGTCTGTTTTGTTTTACAATCAACTCCCTTAAAAACAAGAAAGGCCGCGCCTAGGTAGCCAATGCAGGAGATTGGTTACACTGCTTTACTTCTTGAAACTCCACTCTTCCAGATACAAACAACTAACTACATTAACTCCTTGTTTCTTTGGACTGTTACGGTGATATTTGACGCCAGCATTGTTAAACATGAAAGGCACCAAGAAGTCTAAGGTGTTTTTTTTTATAATTTCTCAACAAAACAAGACCCCAACCAACCTGCATAACAGTGCAGTCCATAGACATCAGCACACGTCAACGTACATGTATTATGAGATAGATAATCAGAGCCCTAGTATCTCTTCCGATTTGCGGCAGTCCTATATTAGCTCAATAGTTAGATAAGCCCTAACTCATCCAACTTTGCGTAGTCATCAGCGTATAATAGTATGCAACTTGACTGTGACCTTATAATGTAAATCGGCCATAGTTAACTAGCCGTGGTGTGGTGACGTCCAGGCCATTACTAATACAAAGGAATGTGATTTTAGAACTTGTAAGCAAGTAACATCACCAATATGAGTTAAAAGCCACCCCCTTTTGATAATCTGCGAGGCAAGCTATGTGTAGGTAGATCTGATCTTATTGAATAGCCAACCCCATGAATATATCAGGCAGGTAACCTTTGTAATTGTATTCATCCACGCGTTACCCCACGCGTTGTACCTATTCGTTATCCATGATTATTCCACTCTGTTTATTCGGGAAAGATACCCAGGTACAACCACCCCCAGTTACCGCGTCTGCCTAAGTTACCACTACATAAATCAAAACAACAGCTGGTTCTATCACAGTACCTGCAGTTCCAAGTGGTTAGAGGCCTGATCAACCTCAATTACACCACACCCGAAGGGCTCAGGTTCAGATACGGTCCTTGGCGCACACGTGTGAGCAAAAACACAGCCAAGACGAGAACCGCGAAGAAATACCCATACAAGCTGAAAAGTGGGCGCGCTGTAGCTTAGACACTGTAACAAGAGCTAAGACGGGGCGTGGAGGACGGAAAGTTCTCTTTTTTCCTTTTTTTTTTTCTTTGTTCCCTTGTGTGTTTTCATCCTCCTTCTCCTTTTCTTCATCTTTCTAGATCTCTTCCCCCTCATTCTACTTTACTTGCAAAAAAGAACTTAGACCAAAATGCATACATATCGTCGTTACCCTGTCTAAAATATCTTAGAGGTCCAACATCAAATTAATAGTCTTAGGGCATTTAAATGGCTCTTGTCTCATGAGTTGTGGTTTTGAGGTCATAGATCCTAAGAACACGAGTAGATCAGCTAGAGTCCTGTAGTGGAGCTAATACGTTTTATATGAGATGACTACTTGTGCAGAGAGCTTTCTGTGTAGGAGATGCTCTGCTTTCAATATCAATCAATCAGACACCAGATTGCTATTTATACCACAAGAGTTGAGTCACCTGTCAGGCCTTTTTATCACAGAAATCCAATCCGAAGCCTCTCTCCATTCACTCATTAATTGAGGAAAAAGATTTCAACAGAATAAAAGCGAGCATGCTTAGATTTCAATCTGATATTCATTGACCTAAATTGTGGAAGTTGTGACTAAGGTGGGTAGGCTAGGAAACTCTTGTACGTAATTCTCAAATTGGCAAAAACACAGTGAGTCTTGTACTCAAAAGACATCGATTAAAAGCATTTCTTAGTGAGATTGGGGAACCTTCACCTAACAGTTAGCATCATCTCTACATGAATGCTCTTAAAGAGTTTCAGAACCTCTAGCCTATATCAATAGCTGTCAACTTGCGAACATCGTAGCTCAGCTAAAGTACACATTGAGATGCATCGTAATTTGCCGAAAAGGATGAGTAAATCTGATCTTTGGAGAAAGACAAAAAGGTAGGCAACTACATCCTACGAAGTTATCCGCTCGAACTTAATAGCGAGCAGATAGTTACAATGGAAGTAGCACCTAGTTTCACGCGCGCAATGCAGTACAATAAGGCTAGTTTAAAAACCTAGTTCTGCTAGTTACACCATTGATTTTATTATCTACTTCATGTTTCTAATACTTCACACAAGCTGACATGGGAAACAAGGTTCTAATGACGAGGAACGTATAATAGTCATTACATTCGTCTACAACATCTAGCTTTGAGAAAGAGCAACGCTACATACCCCAAACCTACAATAGCAGTCTCTGCAAAGAAGTGGAAAAAGAAGGTGTTACACATAAACATACAATACAGAGACGACGCTCTCTCTGACGTTATCACTACAACAACAGAAGCTTTTCTCCCAGCTGACCAGGACGAGACCAACCAAGGCTCTAAGAAGGGGTAAAATGCCATACCATGCCCGGATGACGAAAAACTCACAGTGTTAAAAAAGAACGTGCGAAACGAACGATTATTATGGGTATAGAGCAATAAAAAAGATACAAGAAACAAGTTGGACAATGATCCGCCCGCTGCAGATCGATTGTGTGTGAGTGAGAGAGAACTGAAGACCACTACAAATGGATCATCGAGAAATAGACGCTTCAGTTTAAGCCTTGGATCGGTCGTACAGACTGCATCTCCACATCCTGGCTAACTGCGGGCATCCTATCTCCTTGCAGGATTCGCCGCTCCCCGAAACGTTGATCGCCTTCTTCGTAGCGGTCTTTGAAGCGATAATATGTTGGCGGTCGAGGACGGCACAGTACGACTATCCAGTTTCTCCACATACTCCCTTGCGTGAAAGCGCGGTACCTATCCTGCTTGAGGAGCTTATGCGAGTTGAGAAATTCCCGTGTCGTTTCGCCCCTCGCCATGAGGTATAGGTGATATCCGGACAGGGCAACGGGGTAGAGGATGCCAATGACTGCGTATATGACGAGTGCCAATGCGATACGGAAGTGGTCTACTGCTTGACCAAACGATACGCCCTCACGATGCGAATAGATGATGAGCTGAGCAAGGCATGCACCAATGAGGTATAGACCCATGACCGTAGTGGAAGTGACAAAAGTAAAGAAGTACCGATAGTTTCGACGCCCCACGCAGTTATTAACCCAGACGCAGTGATGATCCTGAGTTTCAACACAATTGTCACAGAGACGACAGTGATGAGCGCGAGGTGGGCGCCAGATATTACAGCTCTTACAGAATTTAGTTGGAACCTCCATCGCTGCTATATTCGACTCTGCCGATTTAATCAGAGTCCAATCATTAGTTGGCGGCGCCAAACGTAGTGGGTCCTCATTTTCATCAGGAGGGGGGAACTGATTAAGGTTGCGAGGTAAGATCTGAGTGAGCCGATTGTCAGTCTATTGTTACTACAGATACAGCTGAGTGTCAGAGTTAGACTTACCCCTGGGTCTGACGTTGACGCGCGGAGGAACGAAGATATGGAGATGAGGAAGATGTAGGCGAAGAGTATTGGCACCGCAGGAGACAGATGGAGCCATAAGTATGGAGCACACGCCCCAAAGAACAAGGCAGCCGGCAGAACAATAAGAAAACCTGTACCAATGTTGATGGGCCGATGACGGGTGTTCTGTAAGCGCCCACCAAGGCAGAATACTGTGTTGCCTTCAAAGTACTCGTGGTTGCGGCCAAGTTGAGGGTTGGAATGCTTTTCTTCAGTATGTATTCTAGCTGTATTGGGTGGCCGTGGTGTCATCCGTGGAGTCGAGGCTCCAGACGATAGTTTTTCTGCGCCATGCATGTCATGATTAGGCCGGCTGGCGCCTGAATCGCCCATGCCCGACATGAATAAGCTGGATCTGAAGGAGTGTGGTGTCTTCGCGGGACTTGGGGGGTTGCCGGCACTGCGATAGCTGCTGCTCTTGTCGAGGTTCAACGATAGCCCCTTCTCTTTAGCCTGCTGCCGGTGAAGCGGGCTGACGCTATCGGTAACACTGGTGGTGGGGTAGTGGCCATGCGTAGGACTTGTAGTAGCCGTAATACGGTCGTAAGGTTCCGTTATTTCTGTGCCCCTTGATGGTGGCGGCTGCATATCGTCTAAATCGCTGGCATGCTGGTTAGTATGACTGATGGACGGCTGTGCGAGAATATGGTCTGGCGCAATGTGAGACTGGTCGTCCTCGTCGGGCAGGTCGTCGATACTCGGCCGGTGCTGGCCAATAGATGGAGGACGCGGTGCTCCTCGCTGGGCCTGAAGCTTTTGGGAGCTCATGGGCCGGAAAAATGCATGGGACGCCAAAGGAGCGTGACTCCTGCTTGTCTTGCTGGCGGAACTTAAAGGCCTTCCACTCCCTATGCTGCCGCTAAGGCTTCCCCTCTGTAGGCCTTTGCGCAGTGGCATTGATTGCGACCAGCCACCACCTCGTGATGATGAAATGCCCGTTATGGCGGTTCCAGGTCGTGATTCAGTGGCCTGTATGCTCTTCCTAACGCTTGGCCCCGCTGCATCACCATCTTCAGACGCTATATCTGTCATCCGAGATGATATGATGCTGGGAGGCCCCGGGGGAAATTTGGGACTTGGCAGGTTTCCCTCGTTCGACTCGTTCGAGCCAGGCGAGATAGGGCTCGTAGGCTGGGAGTTGGAAGTCATGGCGATAAGTTTTCAGCAAAAAATTTCGTTTCCAATGCAGTATAGTTGAAAGGAATTGAATTGTCCGGTTTTACGATCCTTGCGACATGCTCTCATTGATGGAATCGTAGTAGCGCAGAGTACAGTATCGCGGAAATTGGGAATATTCGGTTGTTTATGACGGTAAGGAAGGGCACACGAGACGGCGGTATTGTGGGAAACTAGACGTATATGGATGTTGGGGTTCGATTATCAGACGTCTGTCGAACAGCAGATGTTGAAGGAGCGTGGTGTCCGTACGCACGGCGGAGATACGGAAAACTTGAGGGCCGGAAGATTGGCCGACGAGCAGGAGGACAATGGGAAATGGTGTCGGTTTAGAAGAAAGGAAATGTCGTATGATCCGAAGGGAGTGGCATATCGCAGCGACGCGAATTGGAGATCGAGTCGGGGAATTCGACGTCGTGTCGCGATCGTTGGTTGACTTGGAATTGCGATTACAAAAGGAACAAGAAGCCAGGGGGCCGGGCTGCGATGACTGGTTCTGGCCGCATGCGCCAAGACCCAAAGACTAAGGTACTGTAGGTAAGGCACATATGTCATCTAAGTCCGTAATACTTTCCATTTTAAGATTTTAAGCCCAGCACGGCCACAAGTGCAGCCAGCCACAGTTGAGGTTACAGTTAATTAGGTACTGTACGCTAACTAAAGGGAGCTTGTCATTGGTCAATCAGCTCCATCAGGCATGTGGTATGGCCTGACTTCACTTTGTGAGAGCGTCAAAAACGAGCATCATCAAATTCAAGACTCGCCTCGAACTACCACCACACCCCGCGTCCCTGTCAATCCACGAACAACAGATCAACCACCGCCAAACCGCAGCCATGTCCTCCGCCATCGCCCGCCGGGCCCTCCTGGCCGCCTCCAAGAGGAACTTCTCTACCACCACCCGCCGCCTCGCCCATGATGACCCAGCTCTCAAGGCCGAGGAGAAGCGCAACCCCGAGGTTATGGTGCGTCATAATCATCCCGCACACTTTCGCATCTCGACAACGACAACCAAACAAGACTAATCATGCTATCTTTGCGCTTCTAGATCCTAGGTGGTGTCATGGTTCTCGCTCTGGGTGGTGCGGGTCTCTACTTTGGTATATCTCCCCTCGTCCGGTGATATCACGCACCCAACGCCTCGCGCCTCTGGTCTGCCAGCCCGTATCGTCTCGTGCTTGTCGACTGACGCCTTTCTCTGCAGGCCGATCTCCTACTACCTCGACATCCGAAGCCACCGTCGGCATGGCCAAGGAGGGCATGCCCTGGGAGACTGGTGCGGCCGAGGGCAAGTACCGCTACCACCCCGGCGGTGACGGCAGCATGGAGCCCAAAGACGCCCCCAGCGCCATTAACGTCGTCGTCATCCCCAACGTCGACCTGCCAAAGGTACGCGCGACCCCTTGTTATCATCATATAGCACCCCTGAAGCTAGCTCTTTTTCAGTGGAGGGCCTATTATATAAACCCTCTCCAACATCAACATGATTTTTGCTAACCAACGCACTTCACAGCGTCTCCACGACAAGTACAACAAATGGGGCAAGGATGGTTACTAGATATGACATGTGCGTGCTGAAGACGCGAGTATGAGCTACCGAACGTATTCCCGTTTCCTTTGTCTGCGAACCTAGACGGCTCGGCGGTCATTCGTCCGCCATGTACATAACTACGCATCATCAGAATGGTAATCGTTGTGCCTCTTGAATTACGACGAAGCTTTCATTTTTGCCCAGAAATGTTCTCCCCTTGTTGGTCACATCAGGCATACAAACCAAGGTATAGTAACGGTCCTGAATAACGGCAACGGATATTCATAGTACCTATATGTCAACTTGTTTGATGAAATTGACTGCTGAAGATGCTCCCTTTCTCTGTGAGAAGACACTTGACATGGTCCAAGTCGAAGAGAGCAGTATAAGCAACCTTTCACTCACTCATGATCTCTTTCGGTCAAGCTATTAAAGTCTATCCGCTTTTGGTCTGGCTCAACCTCGCGCTATAATATTTACATTACATGCAAATTTAGTCGTCAAATAGTGCTTTGCGCCCTGCCGCGCGATTGTTTGACTTGGTTTTTATTTTTTATTTTCGTATGAACCTAATTTTCCAAGTCCATTTAGTTCTTCAACATAGAATCCCAGTTTTGTTGAAGTCCCATTCATAACCGTCATGCACAAGCGTCTCAAACGCCTCAGCGCCTGTATTTGAATCTGCTATTCTAATCGATGTCGACACCCTACGAGGTCCAGCTCTTTCTTTTCAACATAGCTCATCAGTATCAACGTCCTCGTGCTACGCACCTGCCTGGAACCATAGATCATACAATAAGCATGTCAATTTCCTCGCGCGTAAATCCGAGCAAGTAAAGCAGGTCGAGCAGCGAATCGCCGTTCAGCCGCGCCCTGGCCTCCATCTGGACGAGTGGTTTCGCGTTCCACGCCACGCCGAGACCTGCCGTATCCAGCATCAGCAGATCGTTGGCACCGTCACCCACGGCGATGACCTGCTCCAACGCCACACCCTCTTTCTTAGTGATCTCCAAAAGCAACTCCTGTTTCCGCTCTTTTCCGACGATTCTCCCAAGGACTTCGCCGGTTAGCAGGCCCGCGTCGCTGATGGCGACCTCGTTTGCATGGGCGTAGTCAATGCCTAGTTCTCCCGCTAGCCAACTGGTGAGTGGTAGGAATCCGCCTGACAGCACAGCCGTCTTGATGCCTAATTTCTTAAAAGCTCTGAGGAGCTGCGGGACCCCGTTGGTTACATCAAGTACGGGCCTGAGTTGCTCAAAAATAGTAGCCGGAAGGCCCTTGAGAAGTGCCACCCTTTCTCGGAAGGCGGCTTCGAATTCCAGCTCGCCCAGCATGGCACGATGGGTGATATCAGCGACCTTGGCGGCAAGGTCGGGAGGATCAGTGATGGTAGCAGCAACCAGATCAACCACTTCCTGTGTGATCAAGGTGCTGTCCATATCAAAGACAACTAGCCGCGGATGCCGGCGCCAAAGAGTATCGCGTTGTAGAACAACATCGACATTCCATTCCCGCTCAAAACGGTAAATCAGCTCATGTTTTCGGAGGTCATCCAGCGAGAGGTAGTCAGGGGCCGGGATCGGAGAAAGAGTCAGTTCAACGACCAGAGGGTGGTCCTGGTCATCGAGACAGCGGTGCGAGGACGTGGTTTCAGTCACGCCTTGTGGTAGTGGAAAGGAGGACATGAGATGAAGGAAGGAGGTGATGCACATAGGCGATATGTAAGACCCGTAGATATTGTCAAGCGGCTCGGGCTCCACGGCGGGAGGTGGCTCCAGAGGAAAGTTATCCGGATTGGTAGTTGGCGCAAAGTTAGCGGGGATGTCGGTGGCCGTGGAAGAATTGGACCGTAGAGGAGAGGGTACAAGGGACTTCTTCTTGTACATTAGGGTAGCAATGATGCGCTGCGATGCAGCTCCCCGCGGCGGCGCGCAGTTGGGGTGGCTAAAGTCATGGCTTAGGCCTTCGACGATGCGTGGAGGGGGGTCGTTTTGGCCGGGCACTCCTCCATTAAAGGGGCTGAAGGGCTTTGGAGGCGAGATGCTAGCAGCGCGCAGGTCTTCGACGACGGTGTCTATGCCGAAGTGGCTATGGCTGTCAGGCTGAATAACAGGAGAGCGGTATTGCTGGTGGTCGCTGAGGAACGAGCTGGTTCGCATCGACGAAAGCTGAGGACGCTCAGCACGGGCCTGTTTTGCGGGGTTGTCTTCGTTGTCCATGGTGTTGGTTGTTTCAACTTGACGACCAAGTGATGTCAGGCGACGTTAAAGACAAGGAAGGGAACGGAATGGGTAGGCCGGGATAGGCTAATGCTCCTCGGGAAGACGCAAAACTTCCAAGGTTGTAGAGTGTTCGACTGCTCCTAGCACGCGCAATTGCTAGATTTGAAAAGTGCACTAACGAGACGGCCGAGCTTCGCTGTTCACAATTTGGTGTTGCGTATTTAGACAACTCGTGGACCCCTGGGCTAGTTATCCCTAGCGCGCGCAAAGGGGGGTCGGTCAGCTGGGGACGATCACAAGTGATTGTCGCCAAGTTCGAAAATGGTCCTAGCAATATGCAGAGTGACGTATGATCCTTAGGTAAGTGTCTACAGTAATAGGGTACAGATAATAGGTTAGTAACGCAACGTCGAAAATACTCTACTTGCAGCGCGATATAAAACCTCTCTCTGTCTTACGACTCCAATCACTCCAATCTTCAATTGTGCAAGGCCTTTAGTAACCCCACCTTTTAAGCCTTAGGCCTCCATGCAGTTGCTTTGAAGTATTGGAATTGCCTAATGCAGGACCTACTGTCGGGTTCGATCGTTGGGTAGTATTCGGGTGAACTACCTATCGAACCAAGCTAACTGATGTCACCGTCTCTTCACCAACTGTCTTTATCTATTAATGTTTTTAATATCTATTCAGTATTATAAGCAGACTTACGCACCCGTCTTTGTACGACGGCTGAGTTTATTTATTGTTCATAATTCTTGCCTAGAATTTGGTCAATCATGTTCAGTGACGATCTCCTCATTATATCGAATCCTCTTTATAGTTACAGCTTACTCGGAAGAACCAATATCACCTATTAAACGGTTCACCGCAAGACGCATACCTATTAAAATTGTATGCCTATCTTACGGGATATCTACGTCTTTCACTTCGTGATCTTACACCTGGCTCCTTTTTTAAGCCACCCTTTCCGATTAGTTTCTTAGTGATACTTTAAGTTAGTCTAGTTTCAAAAACTTCTGGGCACGATTCCGGCCCAATGAGGGAATCTCGTGCTGTGAAACCCGTCATTAAGTGAAAAAAATGGCCGGAGAAATACTATAGGCTCCTTACTAACACTAACTCACTCCTCCTAGCACCCCTTATTCTCGCCCTCTTGCACCTTTATACATTCCGCGTGTCGCCCTACGTTAAAGTCTACCATGTATGTCGTGTTTAACTTCTCGAAATCAATTCAGAGCTTTCGACCGCCGGTCTCGGCACCTGGTAGCATTGATCTAGCCCAGACCAACAGGTACCAGTAGCATGGTAATACCCTGCACCCCACGGAAGTCCAGCCCCACGGGCATCGTGCATCATGCAGTATGCAACTACCGTAATGACAACGTCACATAATAAACACAGCTAACTACCTAACCCCTCGACGTCTTATAGCAACACACAGCTAAAGGGGTTAATTGATAAGGTTGCAGGGTGTAGTTACATACCTACATATACCGACCTACTCTTATATGTACATATTTAACTACTTAGGTAGGTAGTATGCTTATTACCTACTTAGTAGGTAGGAAGTATAATACGCATACAGACTATCTTCGCAGAGTAACTATCAAAGTCTTGGCTTGCAAGAGGCTAGCTCGGCTAGGTCAAGGTGGTCAGTGCGATATTGGGTGCTTTAAGCTGAAAATGCAAGCTGGAAGTCTGCAGCTTAACTCCGACATGCCCATGCCTGGTCCAGAACTTGCAACGGGCGTTCCGAAAACGGCAATCGGGCGGCTCTTCTCGTACCGAGATCCGACGATTGCGTGCAACGTCGCCATACTCCATAGCCTAGGCTATCAGAGGCTCTACCTTATGTAATTCGTCTGCCATTCCGACAACCGTCAGAAATTTCATAGGCTTAAATTTGACGACGGCGCGCCATCGACCACGCCGATTGCGACATCGATAGCCGTGGTACTCGAGGTACTTACTTGTCCCCATCGCCGCGAGGGCTGGCATATCTATCGCGCGATCATGGAGAAGAAATGTCCTGCTTATTTGCAAATTAGTATAATCTATATGCTGTAATCGACATAACCGTGATATCGACAATCTACACAGATCATAGCTTATGCCTCTTCTTATAGCGAAGAAGAAATACAAGACAACAAACTCAGGCATGAAACCGTGACCCTCACGACCCTAGTGTTGTCGATATGAGAGAGCAGTTTGTCCCGCCCAATCAGTGACCGCAGGGTTTCTGAGACAGTTGACGGATGAATATCGCCGTGGTATGAATTAGGATATCACAACATTTGATATGATAAGAGCGGCAGGCTCGCCTTTTATGTCGCATTATAAGGAACATGAGATAATAGGCACGCCCGATAGTGTATTGTCCACGAATAAAGGCAAGCAAAAGATCATGCAGAATACAACCTTATCGGGCCGGGCTCCTTTTCCCTGTGGCTGGGTGGAAAGTTCGCTGGTGATGCCAATGTTTTGCAAAGAGAACCAAGATATCACGCAATTACGCCGCTCTATTGAGCCATGGCATGGCACTGAGTCATTCCAGTAAAAACAAAGTTATATCGGAAAAGCGGGAGTTATATAAAGACAAGAAGTGATATGCAATTCATTGGACCCAGATATGAGACCACTTAGGAGCAGGTATCCCGTAACACGCAATGTGAGCTTACATAAAACGAGGGCGGGAAATACACATTCCAACCATGAAAGGTGCTCTTAAACGGCGTGGCGTGGGAAAGAGGAAAAAAGTGGACTAGGCATGGAACATTCCATGACGAAATGTCCCGTCACATTCCTGTGCTCTCTCTCTCTCTCTCTCTGCTAAGGGTATCGGTGATGCGGGATGCGGCTCAAGAGATGTCGCCATAGCCGGTAGCTGGACGCGGATCAAGTCTCGACCCAACCTCAGGCGTGTCCGCCCAATCAGGGGCCCGGCCTTGCCGGCTAGCGCAGATGTCGTGATCGTCTTCTAAAATTTCTCGACCAACACCACAAAGGGCGGTTAGTCCATTGGTTATTGATTGGTTGTTCTCGGCATATTCCTGCCTGCTTGCCCGTATCATCAAGCAAGAACAGAACATGATGGGGCCTGGAGAAGAAGAACCGGGGATACGGAGAACCACTAACTTACCCATTCATTTCATGATGTGCTCGAAAGCTAATTAGTCAGTCGGAAGATTAACAGCGGTGTCTGTGAAGCGGTGTCCTTGTGTTATCGGTAGGTATTACAAACCTGGAATCAAGGAGAACGACTAGGCACTACCATCGGGAGAAATCAAAGGGCTAATAATATAGCTGCCCCGACTGCTCTTGAGTTTTTGTATCGCTATACTCTCTTACACCAAATAGTTTCGCTGTACATAACATCATATACATATACACACTCTAGATTCCTCAGTACCTCACTTCTATATACCCACCTAGTCACTACTGAAGCAATTTCATACGCACTCACCCGTATAAACATAGGACCGCCAAAACATTAGGCTTGTCCTCTCGACTGCCGATTACCTACACACATCAACATATACCCAACCTAGCCATAATAATACCCTTTCACACACACACAAACACAATGGGTGTAACATCGTACTCATCCAAAGCCTCCTCACCTCGTCTCCAACCCCTAGACAAAATGAAGCCCACAGAATCCGAGGACATAGAATCCGGCTACGCATCAGCGAGCTCAGCATCGTCAACAACAAGCTCCACACCCGCCCTACCACAAATCATGCTGACAGAACCACACCTGCGCTACCTGAACGAGCAGATGGAGAAGATGACACCGCTAGAGCGTCTGCGGTTCTCCATGCGTCTGTTCCCCAGCTTATACCAGACGACAGCCTTCGGCCTAACAGGTCTCGTGACCATCGACATGCTATCCAAGCTCGCGGCCTCAGACCCAACACTCCCCTCTGTCGAGGCCATCTTCTTGGACACGCTGTACCACTTCCCCGAGACATACGACCTCGTCTCGCGCGTGCAGGCGCGGTACCCGGCCATCAAGCTGCACATATACAAGCCCGACGGGGTCTCAACAGCATCGGAGTTCGAGGCGCAGTACGGCGAGGGTCTATACGACACAGCGTCAGAGCTATACGACTACATCGCGAAGGTCGAGCCGCAGCAGCGCGCATACTCGGAGCTGCGGGTAGCAGCCGTCTTCACAGGGCGACGACGCAGCCAGGGCGGAGAGCGCGATAAGATCCCAATCCTAGAGATCGACGAAGAAAGGGGCATCGTGAAAATCAACCCGCTTCTCGACTGGTCCTTCGCCCAGGTCAAGGGGTACATCACTGAGCACGACGTGCCCTACAACGACCTCCTAGACCGCGGATATAAGTCTGTCGGCGACTGGCACTCTACGTCACCTGTCGCTGCAGGCGAGGACGAGCGCGCGGGTCGCTGGAAAGGTCAACAAAAGACCGAGTGCGGCATCCATAACAAGAAGTCCCGTTATGCCCAGTTCCTGCTTCAGCAGCAACTGAAGGACTCGACTACTGCTACCGCCGAGGAAGTCGAGCAGCAGCAGCTTACTTCGGCGCTCGAGAAGATCGAGAGAGAGCAATTAGAGGCCGAGGAGAGAGAACGCGAAGAGAAGCAGCAACAGCAACAGCAGGAGCTGAGACAAGACTTTGCTACCGGCCGCTGGGTGCCCGTGCTATGCTAGTTGACATGTCGTTCGAGTCCTTTCTCTGATTTGGGGGAGGAATCCTCGATCTTTCTCTCTCCTGTTCGGCTGGGAGCTTCAGCTTCATTCATTATGATTAAACGACTTGCATTTCGGGTGGTGGCATCTTGTTAGCATTTTCGACACGATGATAGATGGATGGCACGAAAAAAAGATGGGAGTGTGGGAGAGGCGCATGTATGTTGTTTATTCTGGTCCGCTATGGCAGGCAATCGTTTTTTTTCTATTACGGCGAGGTGTTTGGAGTTCTTGAGGCGTCGTAGCATGGATCTTTGCGCATCGTCGGTGTATCCGATTAGAGAGAGCATGTACCGGCTTATCTTAAATAATTAGATAGTAAAATCATCTGATCATATCCAAATCGATTTGCCAACATTTGTATGGTGAGATGTGAGTTGTGAGATGGTTCCCTTGTTGTGACATTGTTCGCTATTGTCGATTGCCCGGACCAGGTATCATCTCGAGCGATTCCCTCAGAAGGTAATCAATATCTCTTCTCAATCAGATACCCGGTATCAGCCGGGCTGGCATTCGGTCGGCACCCGTTCAATCGACAGGTTGTATGTGATGTTGGGAAGTTTAAAAAGCGGGTTGGAAGCGGACCTACAGCCGGGGTTATCCGTGATCGCCCCTCCGAAGCATGGACTTACGTATGCTACTCAAAACGCAGGCCTCGACGTATAAATCCAAAGGCAAGAAAAATTGGTTATACATGGTTTGAATTTCGGTAATCAATAAATTGTACACTGATTGGAAAGTCCACGGACCAACCTCAGGGTGCCCGCTGATATCTATGTACGCCGCTCATGAATAATAAATACACGCACCCCAACAAGTCTCGGTGCTCACAGTCGTAGATAAGACATCCTCATTAAGTACAATGATAATCTGATCCCACACAGGCCCGGACCTGAATTTCGCTTAGTCGGATTGAAACGCGTCAGGCTGAGATGCCGCGGCCTCGGGTTTCTCTGGGATCGGTTCACTGCTGCTACTGTGACCATGTTGGTTGAGCGCTGCCTCCAGACCGCTGAACAAATCCGGGCTATTAGCCGCGCTTTCCTCTTGCGTCTGTGGTACAGTTGGCTCATCTTGCGATTCAGTGGCGGGAACAAGTTGCCCGTCGGTAGAAGAGACGTCCGTAACTTGAACTATGGAAGTTTCAATGAGCAGATCCGTTGTGTCCCGAGCTGGTGAATCCGCTGGAGCATTCGCCTCCGCGGCGTTCTCCGAGGTTTGTACCTCGGAGTTTACACTGGCTTCTCCGATTTCTGTATTCTCTGGTAATGGTTCTGTATCAGTCGCTTGATTCCGAGTCTCGTTGTCCATAAGCGATATAGGGGTTGGGTTGCCAGATTCGATTAGCTGTACCATTGACGAATCTTGTACGTCTGTTGTTACTGTTGAGTTTTCGGCATTAGCTGAAAGCATGTTCTCGGTAGATACGTCCGTGAACGAAGGAGCGGCATCCGGCATTTCTGTGTTAAGATCCTCAGTAGTATCCTCACCAGCCGTCGGCACAGTATTGGCGCCTGAAGTCTCGGAAAGAGTATTTACATCCACGATCGGGAGAGTGTCCGGTGCCGATTCGGCTGTATGGGGTGTTTGCTCAACGCTATCTAGAACAGTCAAGGGCTTCGCTGTATTCTCTTGGACAACAGAATCCGGATCGACGGCCCCAGGAGATAGGGCTGAGACGACCTGTTTGAGAGGGCTTCCTTCAATATGTGAAGGGGGTGGCAGAGGAACGGACAAGTTAGTGTTTGTCGGGGGTAGTTCCTGACTAGGTTGTAGGTGTGCAATTCCAGCTGTTTCTCCAACCTCATCCTGGGAGGGTGTAATTTCCATCGGGTCAGACTTAATTTCGCTATCGGCTCGCGAAACAAAACCAGTTTCTCCGTCCGCGCCATCGCCCTCTTCATCGTCTTCATCTCCTTCATCGCCGTCATCTTCACCGTCTTCGCCATCATCACCCTCGTCGTCATCAACCATTTCAATATCATTTTGTTTTGATTCGTTGTCTTCTGGTTTCAAGCCCTAAGCGATCATTAGAAAGGGACAAAACGTATCATACAAGTACAGCATAGACACCTACCTGAGTCCCGTTGGCTTGCGCACCTGACGCAAGCCCTGTAGCAGCAAGGTTGGCCGCATTGTTATGCGTACCAACTGGAAGAGGCAGCTTCTTCCTTCGGCCTCTGCCCGGGCCCTTAGGCTTCCTCTTGGGAGGCGGCGGACGCCTTCGGACCGGTGTGACAGACACATCTGCATTTAGGCTGGGAACCGGCGCCGCCACGACAGTGGTAGATATAATCTCGCCATCAACCGGCTGCCCTTCGCTGAGCGTAACCTCTTGAGTATACGGGTTCCCGGCGGCATCCATACGACGAACGGTGGCTTTGGTGATCGTGGGGCCAGGAGCAGCACCAGCTGGGAGACTGGATGACAGGGTGACAGTGTTTTTCCTTCGTTTGGCTAGGTGAGACACCGTATGACCCACCGCATCGCGGGAAGCCTGCTTCCAGATCTTGATCTGAAAGCCCTTGGTGCTGGGGTCTTCTTCTTTCTTCTCTGCCTTGTCGGCGACGGCGGGATCGGCTTCGGCCTCTTCTTCCTCGGCAGGCGCAGGGCGCTTGCATATCAATCCAACCCGAGTGGCTCGTAGAAGGTCTTGGGTATGACTCGCCAGTAAATGTGAGTCCTTGGGCATGCCGTGGGGTAGTTCGACCGCCCAGATGTCGTTCCTACGGGCAGGGTCGGGGGGCGGTGGTGGCGTGACGACTACCCAATCCTGGCGCCATTCGCGGACGGGCAAGCCTGGAAGTGATAGCTTAGCAACGAGCACATTTGCGCAATCATCGCATTGGGGGACTGAGTAAACATACCCTCAAGGTCGTCGTGTTCAACATATCCACTACGATTACCGCGGCGCGTTTGGGTGTTCTGGCGGAACTATGACAAGGACGCTCATCAGCGTGCGAATTCGCGTTAGATAGGGCGCATATCTCACATTGGGAGCCATGGATGTTGCGTAGGGCTTGGTATGCTATGTGCGATGCGACTAGATATAATCGGCACGAACGTCGGCAGCAATAACAGCAACAATTACGGCTTGGCACTTGGCCATGGACGTGTTTTCGATCGGCGGCAAAATGTAAAATAGCAATGGATTGTGGTATGATCTAATGAGGAAAATAGAAGCGACAATGATATTGAAAGGACTTGGGCGATATTATGTGATGCCAGCGTTAGCGCTATCGCTATTGTCGCAAACGTATTGATGATGGTGTTCTGGTCAGCTTTTACGAGGCGCGCGCCACCTAGCGTAGAGTACTGCTTGTAGGGGGGCAGACACTGTGTGATTTAGCATCATTGCGATTTCTTTGCCCAGGTTTCAGGGGCCGCGCACTGTGCTCAGACATAAATCAAGAGACCGCAACAGACAAATTCAATTGAATTCAATATGCACGGGCAAGTGCACGATCTCGAGTACTTTTAATACATGTCTGAAGGAAGTAATCCAGAACCGTGCTGACTTAGCCATCTCTTGTATTGTACGCTCTTTTCAGGTTATCGTACATGTATTACGTAGCAGTCAACGTCCGTGGGGTCAGTGATCATGTCATTCCTTTTCGTACAGTAGGCGTTCGTGAAAAGTGATTTGTCTTGAGTCTATACTTCCTCGCTCTCGCTCTCGCCCGAGCTAAAGCAAGCGCGTCCGATGATTTTCGTGATGTACAGTTGTGTATATGGTCGTGATAGTACAAGGAGCGCATCCAGATCTCTACAATGCTAGCTCTGTCAGACCAGTGGCCCAACCAGTTTCACCCATGCTGGAGGCAAAACAAAGGAACTCAATCCCATCTAGTCCATGAGTTAGCAAATGAACTATGAGCTTCATAGTAGGGTCTATGTCCTCACCCTGTATCCTTCTGCCGCGAACGATCCCCAGAATTGCCCTTCTGCTTGCCCTGTAGATAGAACAACGTATTAGCCCCTGCCGTAGACGTCCCAAGAGCAGGTTCAAAACGTACCGACATGCCTCCCTCGACAACGAGCCGATCGATCTGGTAAAATTGACTGACAACGGTTTGCCGCTGCAATGAGCCTGTCAGCAACACTAACTCCTCCTGGCGATATGAAAATCCTAGCAACAAAGGCTACCCCGCGGAGAACAGTCGCACCTTCATGATCTGTAGTTCCTTGAGCCCCTTTTGAATGAGATCCTGTATTTTCCTAGGGTCTTCGACATCCTTGCTTTCCCGGAATGCGGCTCTTGTCCGGCGTTTTGCGTATTCGCGGAAGTTGTAGGCTTGAAAGTGGTCGCTTGTGCGGAGCAGTTGTCGGTACTGTATTTGCACGAGCGCGCAGATTAAGTCAGCCTCGATTCCTTGTCTTTCTCCGCTGCGCCGACATGCTGCAAGTTCAACAACGGGGAGGATAAGTGCATCGCACATGGGCGACGGGACAGTCAAAGAGGATTGATTGTTGGCTTACCAGTGACCGGGCCTGCTGTGGCAGGTCACCCTTGAGGGCGGACACGATGGACATGCCGATATTTCAATATCTTTCTTTTCAGTCTTCTCCCGGTTGGGGGCAACGAGGTAGAGCGGCGTATGTGTGGCTGGTCGGTAGTATGTTTGGTTGTGTTCGTAGGACGCAGAATGATGCAACTGATGGCAAAGCCCCAAGCTATCTACTCTTTTTCTGGAGCTCCCACCATAGCTCGGTCCTAACGGTGACCGGCGCCGAGCCCGCACCCGTCGGACTTGATGTCGATATCCACCTTCCACCACAATGAAGGAAATCACTCACTCTACTACTATACTACATGTATATCCATGATCATGGTCTAGAAGTTCGTTGTATATATACTCTTTTTATGAGTGCTCTTATATATGCACTGAGCTGCGGCATCCGATGAACATGCTGCTAAATATGCAGCTGAGCCCCGAAGCCTATCTTAGCTTGGATGCGATGTTTTGAGAACAATAACCATAAAGAAAAGGAAACAATAAAGCCATCAAATCCAGCAGAACCTCTCAGCGGGCTAGAATACATAGTAGCGTTACACTTTGCAGAAAATACAGCTAGCATCAACCTTTCAAAAGGAGGACCTGGATGTGCTAGGATATACTCGCCCCCGTTCTCTGCTGCCAGTCAGTCATGGCATCACGCAGACTAATAATGTGCTCCTCTATCTTCCTAGCCGAATATCTCCTCTCGTCCTCTGCGTGGAATTCTAAATAGCCCTTGTCGTCTATTGCATGGTTTCTTCTTTCTCGCTCTGGGATATGCACCCTATCCCGGTGTCGTTGGAAATTCACGTCGTAACAATGTAACGAGCAGAAGATGGATGCCTGTCCTAAATCGTTCACGCATTCTTGACAAAACACCACTAATGGCTCGTCAACTTCCATTTTCGAATCTGAGTCATCCAGATTTAGGCAGTTTGCACCTGACGAGCACTCGTGCGATGCCTTGACGTGCGAGTCCTGTAGAGTACATCGTTAGCGTGGAGCGACATATTTTGGAACAGAGAAACCCACGTAGCCTTCGTCGTGACATTTTTCTGAGCAGAACAATGTTGGTTCATCCAACACTTTGAAATGATCGGCAAGTAATTGACATAGCGGACAAGCTAGGAATTTCCGCGCGTTGACAGCCTGGTTGCACACAGAACACGGAGGCAGCGTGTCTTCGGCATCCTTCATGGCTGCACGGGCCTTTTCTTGCCGTATCTGATCCCTCTTATTCTTGTCAAGCTCGTGGGCTGCCCTAGCTCGTCGAAGTTCTTCCAACTTTTTCTGTAATTTTTGTTTTTGATCCAAGTCTACTTTGGCTGACTGACGGTCACGGGCCATTGTACTGGTTACCTCTGCAACCGGTTTTCCATCCGCAATCATGTCGATATATTTCTGCGATTTGGCAGCCCCAGCCGGGTCGCGCTCGGGCTGAAATAATGCATCTATGTACGCATGAGCCCGTGCTGTGGGCGGCTGGCCAGTTTTCACATGTTTTGAAAATATGTTGAATACCTCGTCATAAAGCGCGGCATCCCCGCTCAGGCATTCTCTCAGCTCAGAAACAAGTTGGTCAGCAGGAATATCCCGGTCGTTGATTTTCTGTTGCAGCGCTCGTGCTTCGGGTAGGGATCTGGAAGCTAGGTTGCGGACTTTGTCCCGGAACCATTCCTTTTTCTCATCGACTATTCTCTGCTCAATAGTCTTGAAATCCACCTCATGTTGTCGAGCCTTGGCAAATAAATCGTCCAGCTCCTGAAGAAAAGGCCGTCGCCCTGAGAACCATTCTTTAATAGCGGAATTTAGATAGCGATCCCTCAGCCGGTTGATCAGACGCGTCCAGCATTCGGGACACTCGACCACATGACGCTTGTTATGCTCTCGGACGCAAGAATCTCGAATAGCCTCTAAATCTCGGGCACATGCCAATGAATCCCGTCGCCCTTTTTGGAGAGTCTCGAGTTCATCCCAAGGGTCTAACATCTTTGGCGGATAGGCCCACCCAAGCGCCTGAGAGATAAGGCTGTTTGGAAGCCTGCCGGTGCGCCTCTTGATCTTTATCGGCCGACCTGAACCTTTTCCAGGTATGAAAAAAATAGATGCGACCAAATTTAAAAGTTTAGTCTTCAACGGCTTGCGTCTTAGGGGTTTCCATGGCAAATCAACGCGGAAGTTCGCCGGTACTGCAAGGTACAAAACTTAAAGTGAGAATCTAGAGCTGAGGTTATTTGACGATATTTTCTCATATAACACTGACCTGGAACGAAACCTCCCAAACAGTCGTCGCAATTGCTGCTTAGGAATTTCTAACGCGCCGTGAACGTTTGGCTTGAGATGACGGGAACTTGAGGTATGCAGATACCTTCCAATTAGGGATACTCTAATAACGGGAAGTTGCGCTAATGGAGGGACGGGACGCGATGGGTCTTTGTATTAGGACCTGCAGACCTGCATGGAATTGCTCTCGTAACCCAGCTCTTTAGCCTTCGCTAATCTGCATCTTTACTTAGAGCTTCAAGTTGCTTTACACTACTCACAGTCAAATTCTCTCGCACACATACATACACGCACAAATAAATCATGGTAAGCCTCAAATTAATTCGAATTTCAGGCTCTATCCCAAGTATGGCAATACTGATGACCTTAGGCCGACAAACTACGCACGCAGCAAGAGCTCGAGCGGCTGCAGGCCAAGTACATCGGAACAGGACACCCGGATACGACATCGTGGGAGTGGCGGACAAACATCGCGCGCGATACATACTCGAGTCTGGTCGGCCACCCACCGCAGCTGGCCTATATATCCCTCGCACAGAACGAGCCTGCGGCCAAAGTACGCGCCCAGCTGATCCGCAAAATGATCCAACCATGTGGTCCTCCGCCCCCGCGTGAAGGGGAGGAGCACATGGTGCAGAATGGACGAAACGACAATTCCTGATCTCGTCCAGATCGCCTACTAGTTGCGGCGACCTATGGTGTTATATACAGTGAAGCTATAGTACCAAACAACGGAACGCTATCCGGGAATATTAATCGATCCGAGCAGTTTTCTTCGCAGCAGCAAAGTCCAATTCAAGGATGAATGATTGCTCCTTTGTAGAGGATGCGGCATCCCGGAAAGGACGGTGATCATCACTTTCCGTTCACGAGACACGTCACATCAGAGCCTTACGCCAACTACTCTTCTTCTTCTTCCGCCTCGGCCTGATTGTCAGCCTGATTAGCGACCCGAGCCTGTGCCGTCCTCTGTACACCCAGACTCTTCTCTAACTTTTCATCAAAGTCGTCGGGCAGATCGCCCCATACTTCACTCACAACCTGAGCAATGCTGTGAGGCGACACCTCAACCTTACCTCGCGGCCCAACACACCACGTAATCGCGTCTTCGTCTCCTTCGACTCTCTCCACTATTTTGTCGAGATACCCTTGTCGGATCAGCTTCTGCAAAACATGATCGGTCTTATCCATGGGAAGATTCTGGCTTGCATTGAGGCGCGTCAGATAGCGTCTTAACTTCATATCGCTCAGTTCGCCGTTGGACAGTGTGATAATGGAAATGATGATGGTGTAAAAGGCAACATATGCAGCTTCTTCGGCAGTGCTAGGTATACGCGAGGGACCGATGACGGGCCGTGTTCTATATTCCTGGGGTAGGAATGAAATGAGAATGTATTGGCGGGAGGATGCAGACGCCTGTGATGCACCTCTCTTCACGGCTTCTAAAGCAACGGTGATGCATTGGTCAGTCGGTTTATCTTATCTAGATGGGTGGTACGGGCAGTATGAGATCATAAATACTACTTGTACGAGGAGTGCATATACTTACTTTGCTTATCTTTCAATGTGCGCTTCTCCCTGACGGGCAACTCGGCCATCTCCATACCGAAGACCTTCTGCAGCTGTTCCTGTGCAGCGTCGAAGACTCGTCTGAAGGACCGCGCCTGTGTACCGAGAACTACGATAGTAGAGCATCAGCGAACTATTGCGCCAAAATGAGGCACATGATCTGGCTACCTTTATCCCGTATCCCATCGCGTTTGATAGGTATCCTAGCGTATTCGCAGGCCAAGGCATAACGCACGAGCTTTTTAACGAGTTGATCGTCCGAGGTACCGTCAACGCCGGCGGACTCGCCCATATCGACGTCTTGCTCTTCATCATTGTCAGAGGGGTCGGGTTCGTCATCGGATTCCGGAGCACGCTTTGTCTGTCGGCGATGGCGTGTGTTGTCTTCGTCTCTTTCTTCCCCATGGTGGCCTGTCCGCCTACGCTTCTGCGTCTGCGGAGGCATGGTAATAGGATGTATGGGCGCTAAGAGGACGGGAGGTAGTGATTTACTTGGGCGAATTTATCTCAAAACAATGGAGTCGTCGAGGTGTTGTTCGTGTGAGGTATAGGTACTACTTCGTACAATAGTAGGCCTTGATCCGGAGCTGTTACACCTGAAAGTGGGCTGTATGTAGCAAAGTCCAGGGTAACCTGGGTATATTCGGCGCGTTTTCTTAGTCGCGTCGTGTTGAGTTAGCTTTAATTATTACCGGGCCCAGGTGTCTGGGTACGGCGATAAGATAAGATAACAAAAAAATATCCATGGACCTAGGGCAGCCAGTTTACGCTAGGTATACTTCCAGCTGATGGTGGCATTTATATGTGATGCTATTGTCTTTCTTTTTTTGAGGGAAAGTGTTATTGTATCGCATGCGCCTTGATGATCGCTAGAGGTGTGCCCGTCGGCACCGTGTGCCTTGGATGTCGATTGCGACTCCTACGTCAACTGACGCCCATCCGTTACGTCACAAGCCATGCTGCCAACACCCATCGTCCCGATGATTTTACCGGCGATCGAGCCGATGGTGACGATGCTGCCCGGGATGTTGACCAGGAAAAGAAATCCAAGCCAAAGAGCAGGCTGCGCTCTGGTATTAGGAGGCTCAATCTCCGCAAACGACATGTATCCGGCAATAGAGTCTTGGACGAAACAGCAGTGAGCCTGGGCTCCGATATGCTAGGCAAGCCGGCGTACGCCATTATCATGAGAGATGGCGGTAAAGTGCGGAGGAGGGAAATACCCTTGGTGACCGGCGAAGACGAGGTCGAACCTGAATCTACACCAAACCTCGCCGCCACCATCGAGGCCCTTCTTGACAGCCGGCGTGAACCCCTGACACTACAGGAGATGCGGTCCAGCATCCACGACCTACGGCCCAAGACAGACAAGGTCTTGTCGGAAAAGGACTTTAAAAAACTCGTACAGCTCTTGACCGACGGCTTTTTGACGGCTCAGCTACAAGACTATGTGGAATGGCTCAGGTCCGACGCCGGCCGCGAGTCGCGAGACGCGGTCAACAGTAGTTCCTCAACCCCTGATTTTCCTTGGATTTTGGAGAGGAGCCCCTGGGCGCCCTTGCAGACACAGACCGATGCTGTTGTTGTTACGGATCCCGCGCTGCAGGGCTACATATCACCTACGACTACCCCCAAGGAGACACTTGCTCTCCACTTAATGCGCGAGAGCTGGGGGTTGTCTATCGCCGAGCTGGAGACTCAGCTGGGCGAGATCCGGGTCAAGTTCCACAGCGCTGAGTTCGTGCTGTTAATGCGTAAGTCTCGTTTACCTACTGGAATTCAACCGAAATCATGTCTATGTACTAACGTCAGGACTTAATGAATCAGGTGCGACACAGCGTTTCATGAATACTTTGGGCAAAATTTGGCTCGAACCTGGTGAGAAGATTGAAGCATTCCGCAATCAAAAGACACTCCGGCTTGTCGCTACGAAACCCAAAGCCGAGTTGCTCCTCAGGGATCTAGATGAGACGCTGAAAAGCGTCAGGATCAAGAAGTTGCCAGTTCGTCTCCTTGCTTCTGAGGCTCCGGACGATGCTATACTTGAGGAACTCGGCCGAATTACGAATTCTCACATTCGAAAAATATTCAAATCAAAAATAGTCAGTCATATATTCGGTTTCCAGCCTGTCTGATCTATACTAATCACTTTAAAAACAGTTGGAAATAACTTGGATTGACGTCAAGTCGCGAGCTACTTCTGGCCCTATCGCTGTCGAAAATATGGCTCATATCGTCTTCCGTCTTCTTCTTACCGCTTCGCCGCCTCAACAAGCCACTACTACTACTTTGCTTTCGCCTATAGTACCGCAAGAGCATTCCGGTCGACTCATCGTAGATGTCACGAATAAAGATAAGCTTGCGTGGAAAGACCGATTAGCACAATGGGCACGTTTTGTGCATCCTCTGACACCAGAAGAGGAGAGCCTTGCAAACCCAACATTACCTATCAAGAAATTCGAATTGCCTTTTGAACCTATGGAAAGAATAGAAACCCCCGAGGAGACAGAATCTCTCGAAGAGACAAAGCCCCTCGAGGGAACAGAACCTCTCGATAAGACAGAACTTTTCGAGGAAACAGAATCTGGCGAAGACACAAAACCGCTTGAGAAGACAGAATCTCTCGAGGAGACAGAACCACCCAAGAAAAGCCTTAAGCTCTCCCCCAAGACCAAGCCTCCCTCCAGTCCAGTCAGGTGGTCCAACGTGTCTCAGACTTCAACAGTCGCCAGCTTCGGCCAAGTCCTGCACCCATACCAATCCTCAAACCCGACTCCTCTCCTCTCCGACCTCCTAGCAAGCACCGATAGACGTATATTCGCCCCCACAGCGCCTCATCCTCTCCACCTCTCGAAGATCGGCGCGAGCGATCCAGACAGTACTTCTTCTCCCCAAGCCACCACGAAAGTCACTCTTGTCCTGCGCTTCTGGCCATCAGCCACGCAGTCGTCCAAAAAGTTGGAGAGCGATGCCAAAGGGGCCCCAATCCTCGAACTCCGGCTCGCGGCCTCCGACCGCGAGATCCAGGGGGTCGAGAGCCTGCACGCCATAACTCGCACCCACCACACAGACGTGATGCTCCCGTCATCGCCCGTCGACGTGCGCTTCACGCAGACGCAGTACGAGACTCTCCAGGGGCGCGACCCCGAGGCCCTCGCGAAATGGCGACCCCTCCTCGACTTCCTCAAGCACTCGCATCTCGACCTCGAGAACGGGAAGATCGAGGTGCTGCCGCATCAACGCTTTTCCCTTCCTCGACGCATGCTCGCAGACTCTACTACCCCCCATCATCCCACCCAGGAAGGGGAGGAGGAGAGTACCGCCGAGCTCGCAGAGGCAGAGGCAGGGCAGCAGCAACGAGACGAGACACCATCTGATGACTCTGTCGATAATGTCAGAGTACACTACGAATTCGTCGGACTGGAATTCCACCGCTCCGTCACGCTGCCGTACGAGGGTCACCAACTGACGTACACGTCGATCGAGGCGGGACAGGGTGGCGGCCGTCGCGCTGAAGTCACCCTCGAGCCCGTACAACCTCTTCGCTCCAAAACGCCTGCGACCGAAACGGTGGACAAGGGTATGTTGCAAGAAGACTTCCTGGAATGTTGCTCCAGATTTGTCGCGGATCGCTCTTTATGGTCTGGCATTGGTGACCTGACACATTAAATCCAATGTTGAATTATTATACTGTAACATATCAAAACTTGTATATTTTGTAGAATACGTGATTCACTTGGAGAAATTAGTCAACCCCCAGGGATAGTACGATGTCTCACTAATGGTGAAATATGTGTGAACTTACAAGGACAGCGTCGGCAGTTGAAGAATAGAATAATTCATGCATACAAGTCACGATGTCATATCACACACAAGATAGGATGGCACGATGTGAACACGGTCTACGACTCTATTTTGCTAGAAGCACATGGACGAGAAAAAATGACACAGATGTTTCCCTTAACCCATTCGCAATCATTCCCGACCGATATCAACAGAAAGTGCGAACGTAATACCGTTATCATAGCGCCAATCCGTCATGACATTCCTCATAAAGTAGATCACCCCAAGTTTTTTTTTTATATTAAAGAACCTGAGCTGTTTACTTCTTCTTGGCAGCAGACTTGGTCTCCTTGCCCTTGACCTTGGTGTCCTTCTCGACGGACTTGATGACACCGACGGCGACGGTCTGACGCATGTCACGGACGGCGAAACGTCCAAGAGGAGGGTAGTCAGTGAAAGCCTCCACGCACATGGGCTTGGAAGGAATCATCTTAACAATGGCAGCGTCACCGGACTTGACGAACTTGGGGTTCGCTTCGACGCTCTTACCAGTACGGCGATCAATCTTCTCGAGGAGCTCAGAGAACTTGCAGGCGATATGGGCGGTGTGGCAGTCCAGAACTGGAGCGTAACCAGCACCGACCTGGCCGGGGTGGTTGAGAACGATGACCTGAGCGTTGAAGGACTCAGCACCGAAAGGAGGGTCGTTCTTGCTGTCACCAGCAACGTTACCACGACGGATATCCTTGACGGAGACGTTCTTCACGTTGAAACCAACGTTGTCACCAGGGTTACCCTTCTCGAGCTGCTGGTGGTGCATTTCGACGGACTTGACTTCAGTGGTGACCATGGCAGGAGCGAAAGTGACGACCATACCGGGCTTGAGCTCACCGGTCTCGATACGGCCGACGGGAACCGTGCCAATACCACCGATCTTGTAAACATCCTGGAGGGGAAGACGGAGGGGCTTGTCGTTGGCACGCTTGGGCTCCTCAATGGCGTCGATGGCATCGAGGAGAGTCTTGCCACTGACCTTGGCGCCCTTGGGGGTCTCCTTCTCCCAGCCCTTGTACCAGGAAGCGTTCTTGGTGACCTCAAGCATGTTGTCGCCGTGGAAACCAGAGATGGGGACGAAAGCGACGTGCTTGGGGTTGAAACCGACCTTCTTGATGAAGGAAGAGGTCTCCTTGACAATCTCGTTGAAACGAGCCTCAGACCATTGGGCAGTGTCCATCTTGTTGATAGCGACGATGAGCTGCTTGACACCCAGGGTGAAAGCGAGCAGAGCGTGCTCACGGGTCTGGCCATCCTTGGAGATACCAGCCTCGAACTCACCAGTACCGGCAGCAATGATGAGAATGGCGCAGTCGGCTTGCGAGGTACCAGTAATCATGTTCTTGATGAAATCACGATGACCGGGGGCGTCTGGCAATGAAAGTTAGTATGTGCAAGACGAAAAAATCAGACTATGCGCGGAGAACTACATACCAATGACTGTGACATAGTACTTGGGAGTCTCGAACTTCCAGAGAGCGATATCGATGGTGATACCACGCTCACGCTCGGCCTTTAGCTTGTCCAAAACCCAGGCATACTTGAAGGAACCCTTGCCGAGTTCAGCGGCTTCCTGTTTGTAAATGTCAGCAACTAATACCCGGCCGATAGCATGTAAATCCCAAGTGTGCACGCAAAAAATATACGTCGACGAATAATATAAGAGACGGATACACATATGAGTTGGTTCAGATACATCGTGAGGGTAACTGCGTGCGGATGGCCCATCCCGGGATCCAAAAATGAAGGCGGGGTAGATAAATTTTATGCCCCTCGGTGGGGGCTTTTCAAATTAAGTGCGATCGAGAGGGGCACACATATGGAGAAATTTGAGGTCATATGAAAAAAAAAAAAAGTGCGATGGAAATTGATGACAGAAAAATACTAACCTTCTCGAACTTCTCGATGGTTCGCTTGTCGATACCACCGCACTGGTAGATCAGATGGCCGGTGGTAGTGGACTTGCCACTGTCGACGTCTATGGCGTCGCGGGTTAGATACCAGTCGGATGCGACGACGCGGAATATGCAACTTACGGCCAATGACGACGACGTTAAGGTGAGCCTTAGTCGACATGTTTCTGGGTGTGTGAGGATTCTCGGTCTAGAGATTGGGGTGAAACTACACGAGCGGGTAAAGTCAGTTGGTGATCACTTCGATCTGGTGAAAAGACGGCACCGCCCACAGCCCGCAGACAGGGAGAAGAGAGAGATGAACGGGATCGCCGAACGACTTGTACGCAAGGCAGAGATGAATCTGCAGAAGCAGAAGAAGATGCGATGGTTTTCGCGATAATGAGGATAGAGGAGTACTCACATTTCCAGATGTTAATGCTTGATTAACGGTATAGTGACGAAGAATCAAAAGGAAAATCAAAAAAGAGGGAGCGGAGGGGTAGAGGTGGGTTTTATTGAGAGAGCGAAGAGAGTGGCGCGGCGCGCTTGGTTTCTGCCAGCGAACTGTGTTGCGGGGGCATCTGCCCCTCTACGTAGTAACCCCTCCTTCCCATTCAATGCACAAGTTCCGAAAGGAAAAAAAAACTTTTTTTATTTTCCCCCACATTCACCGCCTACCGAGTCTAGATTCCAACCTCCATTTGCCATTGAAACAGTTCCACCCTTCGCCTTTGTATTGGCCAGATGCGAGGATGACCTCCATAGGTAGCCGAGTAGCTCACTTTGTGAGGCAAATGCCGCCGTGCTTTGCTTGGTCGCATCCACTCAGACTATCAGAACTCTATTATAGTCCACGCAGGTAATGAACACAAATACCATGATTAGGCTTTTCTGTTCCCCAAGGTTTTCAGAGACAGGAAGATTCCATGATTGTATAAACAATGCCGATATGACTATTCACGCCGGCTCTGGTTCGTGGCCGGTCTGAGTCACCTCCGCCAGCAAAGAAAATTCCTTATCAGTTCACATTCACGATTGCCACAATTTCCCCCCTCTTCTTTGCTGCCCAATGCTGGTTTATGCCAGCCAGAGTTTTGCATCCGCCCGTGTCTGACAAGCTAACTACGGTAATTGGTTTAATAAGAGCCTCCAAGCTGGCACACTCCACAACCCTACTGGGGCCTCATGTACGTCACGCCGGGGCCAATTCGTCGAATGGACCAGGGCAGACCAGGGGAGCCACCGAACAGATCAGGCAAATCTACTGATCTGGCAAGTCGACGGCCTAGGTCCGCTAAAATCCGAGCGCCTGTTAGTCTCCGTTATGACACTAAGCCTAGTGCACAAAATATGATGCTAGCTTTGCAGCTGAACGAGAACCATATACATATGTCGCAAGTATTTAGACGTATCAGATCACTGTCGCCGCTTTACAGTGCAGTCAGTGGCACTGCCTGTTGTTCGAGCCCCTTGGCCGATACCCCGCGCTCACTGAAAGAATTTTCATCAAAGCGTGATCACCACAGCCCAACTCAAAACAGTCGTTTCCAACACTCCCCATAGTCTCACGGCCCAGAATTGATGATTTTTCTGTAAGTCTTGTCTAATGTTCGGCGGCCCCGATCCGTCCCGGATAGGCCTATGTAATTAGTCTCGTAGCTAGGTTTTATTCTACCCATAGAAAGTTCATCATTAGTTCCCAGATAGATAGTAGCCAACAATATCGGTAACATGCCTGCCAAGCATTCCGGTGGCAAGAGAACGATTTCGACTGGACCCTGAGAAACCAGGGGCTCAGGCGGCAACTTTTTTTTAGGAAAATTCTATCACTGTACAACCCCGTACTTTCTACTCCCAGTCAAACATCGACCCGATGCGCTTCGATGGCCAGGCTCATTTTTCTCGCTAAACATGCCACAGGTTGTGGTCGGCCGTTACTCACATACATATCATTATGTATTTCGTTAGCGATCGAATTTGGAAACGGCTCACGCGATACATCTCTATCTTTGAATATAGTTCTGGAGAAGTTTATCTTTATAGACCTGGAACGATATGGTATCATAGAAGGTTCGAAAGCCCATATGTGCACAATATAAGGTTATGAAGATACTGAGACTTGTTTCCCTGATGGTCGACAAGAGCAGCAGCCAAAAGATCAAGGTCAAACCACGATTTCAGGGTCAATACAGGTTTCTAAAAATAGCAAACTCTAAAATGGGTGGTCGTATCCATAAAACCCAACTAGACAGGATCGGATGGTTGATAGACAAACTGAAATGATATTTTTTATGTACATTGATCTCTATGAAAAGTAGCGAAGGAACTCAGACTAACAGCCCTAAATGTTTACTTGCTGGTGTCCTAACCGCAAGCATATATTTCAGGTCATAGCCTGACAGAACCGCACTCCTGTTAATGGTATATCATAATACTGCCGGTCTCCCCTGTGACGCTGTCAAACCAGTGTAGAATTTATACAGCGGGATCGTTGATGTTACATGTTTATAGATCATCGGGTTGTTAATTTATTTGATATTTCCTTATATCTTGCTGTATTCACATTAGGGAGTCATTCATGTTATTCTATGTCCAACTAGTATCCCGCGTCCGTATAAATGGCAGAATTCTTAAGACACGGGAGATCCACGAACTAGTCAATTACTTTACTAACTTATATGATATTGCTCGGCTATCACAAGCCTGGACTAGATTTAAGACTGCCCTGGTCACAGTTTAATATTTCAATTTTTCTCTAACAAGTGGAGTGCGTATTAAAAAAAATTATTTTAAATCTCTATATCGAGACAAAATCTTTGGCCAATAATTTTGAACAGTCCGGAAATTTTCGAGCACTGCTTTATTGATTATGTAAGGGATGGACATAATAAATGTTTCACGACGATATGTACGTAGTGACGAAACCCGGGAGATCAACAGAATTCAATCGGGAGAGGCATCGCAGTGTAGAGCTTGAGATTGTGCTTATGAGATTGAGCAAGGCTGGCCTTATTTAGTGCACATTTAGGACATATGGAAGAGCGAGTACTACCCAAAATCTTGGAAGTTGGCACGAACCATACCTTCACTGCATTTTTAGCACCCGCGGGCAGGTTATAGAATAGGCACATATCTACCCATCGGGTAATAGATCACCAGATAACTGCAGAGACCCTTGTCTGCTACTAGAACTAGGAATTTCATCGGATCTATGCATCCGTTCACTGCATTTTTAGCACCGTCTGGGGCGATGAAAAGGAAGATGGGATAACCCAGAATGGGTGTGATTATTTAACTTGGCAGTCGAAATAGATGCATCTCATATAAACGGACGATATATCTTTCTGAGACTTTGCCGTATCGAAAACCCGTTCTCACTAATTTTCCTGCTGCATCACTAATCAGGAGTTGAAAGATTGCGGAAACGCCCGTGAAACAGTTGTAAGACTATGAGACGCTGGCGGAAATGTCTTAGACAAGCAGATGTTGTATAACCTTGTTATCAGCCTCATGACTCTCTCGTCTTATCATTATCCATCATATTGCTATCTTAATGACTGTTACAGTGAGGGTCTACGGGATCTACAACGTTCATATTGGAACGAGACAAGGGGGAGATCTGAACTAAACTTTCCCCTATGCTGCCCGGGCTACTATCATATGTGTTTAACCTGGGCTACTATGTCTGATGGTTTGGTTAAGATATGAGCGTGAAGCGGCAAACGAGGAGGTTATCAACCTAGATTTCTCCAACCCTGCTTCAGTTTAAGAGGACACTAAAGCACTCATTAATAGGTATTATGAGTAAACCGAGATTACCTAGGTATTATGTAGAGTGGCTATTATACGGTAGTTCGCAGTATGTTGGTTTTGGTTTCAATTTCGGAAGAAAATAAGACAAGATCGGCTCGGTTCAAGTAATCAAGTGTCTAAGTATCGCCTACAATAGTAATTGTTGTTGCCCGATTGCGAAGAAATCATTCGTCGTACGAACTGAGATATTTTGCTGGCCTTCAAGTTCGAGTGGCGCACGACCGGCGTCGACGTCACGCTCATTCATTTATCAACAGCTTAGCTAGCTACCGGTGACACCAGGTGAACCGGAGTTGGAATATTGAATCCTTCTTCAAAGCCACAACTCATGCCCGGCGATCAAATTTGACTTTCCAAATCTTGGCGGCGTACCGATAGATTTCTTGATGATGAAGAGGGGCCGTTGTGTCGGCCAGCAGGGTTGGTCTCGGGGAGGCTTCGCCGGTGGCACGTACTTAGGGTGCGCAAAAGAGCATAAAAGCAAGATAAGATGAACCTAGGTACACGCAAGAGAGCTTCAGCGCGGCATTGGGGCTTGGGAGTCTATGTATATATAAATTACCTTACCTGCTGTTGCGTACCTTCCTTCGTATTGAGCCTAAAGCTCTGTAAGGAAGTTGTTAGTGGGGCAATGATGCCAGCAACCCAGGTCCTCCCCTGCACAACCCAGCTTTTCGTAAGGAACGGCCCCAAGTCCAGGATACCCGACCAAGAAGAACCCCGAACCTAGCTGGACGAATGAACGCCGACTTATTATGACCTACCTACGCTGCTTGTTCATTTGCTTACGATCGTAACTTCGAGCGGCCACTCCTTTTGTATTTTGGGTGCACCAAGACCAATTGACCTCGCACACCTCAAAAGGAGTTGGTCGAGGGCGGAGGAAATCGGGTATAGATAAGGCCGCACCGCGTCGCCGCAACGCCCCTTGCGCCGGCCGGCCGCCTGCCTCGTCTACCCGATGGACAAACCACGACCGCCGTCGTCGTCAGCGAGACCGACTCCCAACGGCGCCGCCCACGGTCACGGCCACAACAACTACAATCCCACCCCCAACCATGACCACGCCCACGCCCATCATCATCCTCCTCCCGACAACAACAAGCTCGAGAGACCCGTCGCCGTATCCCTGCTCCAGCCCCGCGTCGCCGTCCTCCTCGGCCTCCCCAAACGCTGGTATCGCACGCTTTCTATCTGTCGTCTGCTATGTCTCGTGCCTTGCTTCTGGTGGGGGGTGCGCATTGCGCTACGCTTCCTTGTCGCGCAGGTCCTGCGGCGTCTGCACCAAGTTGAGACCAACGAGGAGGCTTCGTTGATGCTTACTGAGACTCTGCTCGCTGCGCTATGGGTATGACGTCTCTTCCCCCTTCCTTTTCCCCTGTCATGTCACTCTGTATGCAAGAAGATGGCACACACAAAACGAAATAAACAGATAGTTCAGGACCACACAGAAGAAGACTGACCCAATTGCGCACCTAGTGTCTCGCGTCCGCAACGCTCGCCTTCTACTTCACAGACTGTCTGATGTCTCGATGGCTGATAAACTACACGCCGCAAGCGACCGTGGTGCGGCTATTGACCATTAGCTGCGTATTCGCGTATCTGACGTCGTGGATCGTGTACATAACGGGTGGCACCAAGGACCCCCGCCTGCTTCTACCTGCCTGGATCTGCATCGCCACCATCCTGACGGCCTGCTATCACTACACGCAGCGCAAGGTCCCCATCCGCAAGGAGACCTTTGCTAGCATCAGCGTTTTCTCCATCACCAGCTTCATCAGCATGGTTGCTCTGCTGGTGGACATTAACACAAACCGCCCTTTTCCCGAGGCGCACGTGCCCCTCGTCTCCATCGCCAAGACGGCTACCCACATCACGGGGCGGATTGTTGTCAAGATCTTGGGTGTCAATAAGGATGGCACTGGGAGATGGCTGAATTAAGTTATCGTTTTATCAATTCTTCGTTTATTTAAACTATACTAGCCTTTTTCTTCTTTTTTATCGACATCGAGCCGTTGGTACAACTACGGATATCCTGGCGTGCTTCATATATATATCAAGACCATAGCGAGGGGCGTTGGGCGTCGTAGTAGGTTCTGTGGGGTTCATAGACACGCTCGCTTTGGTTTGGGTTTGGGCGGAGCTGTTGTGTTATTTGGGATATATCTATCTATCTACAGTTCTGTAAGGGTGAGAAGGATGGACACTATAACAACCGAGCGCTATTTGAGCTTTATAGCGATGCAATATTATCTCATGCCTCTTGAGAAGCTGTAGTGTCTCCGCTTGTGTCTTGATACCGGTATCTCACAACACTTACTTTGGGGTAACAGATCATACTCCGGAACAGGAGTGAAGTGGTACTGAAGCTTCACGGCGACGTGCAAAGGGGAACCTTCTCTAGCTTACGGGATAACCGATATCCCCTTATACAAACGCCATACTTCTACTCTCAGGTTAATAGTTGCCGTGAAAGCACTGGACTAAACTTACCTATCGTGGCCTTCTTTAACACGAGATATTGAGTCATAGCTCGTTGAATCTTCTACTAACGAGTAAATCATTCACATGAGGAATTACTCTCACAGCATAACTAAAATGCAGCACCATCACCTCAACCCACCAAACAATCCCCCAAACACACCCTTCCCACCACCACCTCCCCGACCACCATGCCTCCTCGCCTCATTCCGGATCCACTCCTCCAAGAACGCACGATCGGTGAGCTTTTTACCATCAGTGACCTTAGTATCAGTCATAGCCTCTCCAGCATCGAAGCTGAGCAAAGTCGGGATACTCGTAATCATATATGTCATGCCCAATCCTCCTCCGGAACCGCTCATGATGTCAGGGGCATCGTACTCGACGGTGCAGAACGCCACGCCGCCCTCCTGCTCGCCGACGCCGGACTCCACGAGAGATTTTATAAGCGGACTGACGACGCGACAGGTACCGCACCAGGATGTTGTCCAGAGCGTTATCAGTGGCGTCCGTGCTGATGAGGAGAGGAGCTGGTAGGTGTGGAAGTCGTCGGGACGGCGGACGCTGTATCGGGTTCTTGTTAGTGTTTGCTTGGTTGTGTCGTTGTATAGACGAAAAGGGTGTCTCTTTTCTTGTAGCGAGCGCTGAACGGGGCGGGACGTTCACAAGACAGACTCACGAAGCGTAGATCTGATTCTTCGCGCGCGAAGCTCGAGACGTCGTGAAATTCCTCGTAACGCGTAGACCGAAACCGCGGTAGGTTTGCGCCAACGAGATGCGGGCGATTGGTGACATTGTGAGGGCACCGGGTGATAGCAATTACGGATCAATTAGCCAGGTGGAGCGATGCTTCATTCACTCTCAGTAAAATTGATCTTGATGTAAATCTCGACCATAATTCTCGAATTGATACTTTGGTCGTTTGGCACGTGCGAATACCCAAGCTAATCCATAATGTCGTCATAGGCCAGGAATAGGTACACTTGCACTGCAATTTTAGCCCCTCTCGGTCCGTCTACTACGGACCGTCAAGAATACCGTATAACAATGCGGCCGGCTCCTAGAAATATTGGCGCGTAAGTACTCAACAAGACGGGCCTATCACATTGAAAAGTAGTGCCATAAATGTCCACTGACGCCGTGAATAATGAATGCTATCATAAGTGCTGTCGTAAAATATCCCTAAAATGCTAATTTCCAACACAGCCAGTGTGTAGTAGACTCCAGCCCAGCCTTTGCAACCCATGCACAAACCGACAGTTAGTTACCTCTAAGTCATCATTCTAACCGCTATGCATGAAAAACGCAATCAGAACTTCTCCATAAGATTCATTCTCACCGTCCACATGCGCGCCCTCTTGCCATATATATACATGGGGATGGTAGACAGCAGGACGATGAGCTGGATGACTCCGATCCAGGTGAAGACGGTCTTGGACCCGTCCGTCTTCAGCCACCCCGTCACGAAGAAGCTGAAGACGAGGCCGTGCAGCACATTCTTGCTAAAATTGAGCGTCACGAGCGCCTCGCCGGCGTACTGGCGGTAGCTGTCCACGCAAAACGTGATGGCCGTCGTGGATCCGAGCGAGCAGCCGAAGGACACGACGCCGAAGAATACCGTGGGTACTATCCAGGGGTCATCCACGTTGGCGGACCAGCCGAATCCGATCAGGCCGAGCAAGGTCGTGATCAGGATGGGGATGGCCATAACTAGTCTGAATTCAGGCTCGTAGAGGCCGCCGTTTCTCCGGGCCATTGCCTTGACAATCACGTCGCTGACCCTACCAGCAACGGCCGTGCCTAAGACGCCCCCGATGAATGGTGAAATGTAGACGAGACCGGTAGACAGGGCATCGAATTGGTAGTATCCTTCTCGGTAGATGACGGCGACGCATTCGGAGATAACGATCAGCCAGCCCACGGAGCAGGCGTAGACAGCCGACGACCACAGAACCGCCGGATATGAATACAGGATGAAGGGCCGGACGGCGGCCTTCCACCATAGGTCCTGGTTAATTCGGCCATTGTGTATTTTGAGCTGCGACTTGAAAGTTTGCCGCGGCGCCTCCCGGAGTTTGTGCGTGTACACCTGTCCCATGGTTGCAGCCGCGAGATTTGAGAAAGACATCCTTTCGCTATCCCCGTCCGAGCTAAGTTCATGATGCGCTTGGCGTTGTGCTTCTGTATCTAGGAAGTAATCAGGCAAGGTCGAGTTGTGCTCTGGTGCAAGGTTGTGACCGCCAAATCGATCTACACTGATGGGTGTTGTGATACTTTGACTTGACAGTGTGCGCTCGTTTTGAGGTCGTGGAGGCAATTCGTGCGTTGTTGATGAAGCAGCAGCAGCTGGCTTCTCGTCATGCTGGGAGGGTATAGTCTCAGATGCTGCCTCGACGGGGACTGAGGGCAAATTATTATCTCCATGGCTCTTTTCTAAATTTGAGTGATCTTCCATGCCGGAAGCGAAGCCGACGTGGCGCTGTTGCTTCGGCCGTGCCACCTCCGATTTCTCCTCAGTAGGCTTGATCTCAGCACCTTCGTGGGTAGGTTGTTCGGTAGTGGCGTCGGCCACATCTGATACTTTGGGGACAACATGCCTGGATGACCTTCGGCTGAAAAAGCTCGGCCGTTTAGTGACTCGGCGTGCTGACTTTGGAATAGGCGTACGATCCCAGAAAGTTTCGGGTACGAAGAGGAATAGAAGGACTCCGCAGAAACCTACTACGATAGCAACAATCCTAGATACAATCAGTTTGATATGACTACAATGGTGTCCCAGCGACTGGATTTAGCTTACCAAAAGACCCAACGCCAATCGAGAGCATTAATGATAGCAGCACTAACGAGTGGTACAAGGTTCTTTCCGCCGAGCAATAGCAACGTGTAGATACCAATCCGGAAGGCCCGCTCATGGAGGAAGAAGATCTCGGCGATAGTAGCTGAAGGGAGGCATTCTACCGGGCTGACTGCAATTCCCTGGAAGATACGGGCTAGGATAAGCGAGGTGAAGCTAGGTGACAATGCGCACCATACAGCCGAACTGATAAACAGAATGACGCTGAATAGGTAGACAGGGCGTTTCCCCCATAAGATAGCGGTGGGTGAAAAAATCACACAACCGATACCAAGGCCCAGCATATACTGTAAAATCAACGTCAGCTTATGCCTTCTGAGCGAGATCTGTAGCTGTTCGCTAGAGCGTAAAGGTGATGTGAAGATGACTCCGAAAGATTACTTACCAGTCCTGTGGTTAATGAGACTCGGGACACATCGACATTGTAGTCTGGAGACTTATGTTAGCTGACTGAGTAGCAGGAACATAACAAATAATTAAACTCACCGTGAGCAACGTTAGTAAACCCAGCAGCTAAGATTGGAGTGATGCCTCCGCCAACCATCGAGTACAGACCGAGGGAGAGAAGAGCACAATCACGGCGCCAGGAAGGCCAGTTCAACGGGTCATTATGAGAATCGTCAGGCTGAGGGTCGAGGATAATTTGGCCATCCTTGGTGAGCTTTTTCTCCTCTTCCTGTCCTCTGGCCGGTATTGGTGGCTCCGGCAGCATGCCGGTAGGAAGAGAAGAGTGGGAAGTCCTAGCGGGAGCATTCCGGAGACCAAGGGGCTCGTTTCTCTCATTTGACAGCAACAGAACAGAACCTAGATACGATGTTAGTCACACTATGTCTCACCCGGGTCACGAAACCCGACGAACTTACCTGGAACTTCAATAGTCTCTCTGTCATTGAGTATACCCATATTCCATGTTGGCTTCGGCTGCTTCCCGCCTATTTGGCCCTGGTCGAGAGAGTCATCACTTCTCCTTGTGAAGAGAGCCCTCCAGGAACGCCCAGGTCCCGAAGCCTTCGGCTCGCCCGCCATCGCAATTTACGAATTCTCTAACCAGGTACTCTATTCGATGTCCAAATCCAATTTGCTAGTCTTTGGCGGATTAGATATAATAATCATAAGAGTACCGAGTAAGCAAAATGATTTCTAAACAAACATTCTAGCTAGGAAAAAGAAGTTATAGGAAAGATAGGTTATGAGTGCCCACAGCAGACAGTAGAAAGTTTTGATATTCCCGACCCGACCCTTGTAAGATAGAGCGTATCCTGCCTGCTGCTGCTCTTATGCGCACGCAGATCAGGCAGGTAGGGTGGGAATCACGCACGAGGGCCAACTTGCCCAATCCGGGACCGACTTACAGTAAATCGCCGTTGCACCCTCCACATGAACCTTCCTCCGAACCTGACTCTTCATACGTATGGTGACTTAGAAGGACGAGAGCAAGTGACAGAGTGTGGAGAGAGCTAAGTTCGCAAATAGTATAGGCTGCTGACGCTAATGCGGTGGTAAAACCGTCGACCTAGTCCGATAACCCGGACGGCCAACTTCAACGATGCGGGGAGAGCCCCGAATTAGTGATCAACGAGTAAGTTCATAATCGATTTGATTTAGACCAGACAGAAAAGAGATTGTCATAGGGCTGTCAAGACCAGTAAAAGATGAGAAGATAGAGGAGAAAATAATACAGAGAGCGAGCTGCTAGTTTAGTATGATTGAATCAGCTGTATTTATTCAGGTTTGCGAGTCAAGATTTAAGGTTGGTTGCAACACACCATCAAACAAGGACAGGAACACGAGAGAAATGAGCCGGCACAACGGTAACTACTCGAAAGAATACACCAACGTTCAAAATTACCAACAAGTAGATACATCTGTTACAATAGCCGCACACTTACGTAGCGCAGCATCCCAAGGGTTTAGGAATCGGGAAAGAGGCTCGTCTGGTACGATGATCTACACTGGCATCTATCACCCTGGTCTGTTCAATAGATAAAGGGAAATGCGGTGACCAGCATGGGCGGCGCGGCTGAAGGATTGATTGACAAGAAAATTACCCCAGTCAGAACTTTAGAAACACTAAATACGAAAGCCAACCTTCCCGGCGCAAGTCCCGGGAAACTTGCATCGAATGGAATTAGTTAAACGGGTTACATCTCGATAAATATCATACTGTACAACTATATGTTGTACATGTTTCTTGGATGCAGGCCGTAACTTACATGGTGTAGCGTGATACCGGGATTGGCAAAGGTCCACTATGACGGCACCGGGCATGGCCCTAAAAATCATCACATGCACATATCGCAGGACCCTGAGGATGCCAAATCTACCGTACCCGCGCGACGATTACAATACCTACACCCCATAATCAACTCCAAGTGTATTTGTTGATTACTTTTGATGGTCCGGTTAGGCATGTGAATCCGGCACATTATTATCTATTCGTCTATCACCTGACCCCCCCTCGCGCCAAGTCAGCTTCTGGGGTCACCCAACCCCCCCTCCTTACTGTGTGTTGCGAACCACCATTATTATCCATGGCGTTTAGAACACCGCCCCTCCTCGAGCCTTACCTCCGCCTCCCACACGAGTCCTCGCTCGTCCTCCTGAGTGGAGTTCTGGGGTCCAGCACTAACTGGCTCGTTCACCGCTACCTTTACTCTCTACTCGCGTCACAGTCTTCTTCTTCAATTAGCCGCCACGATCTACTGGCCGAGGGTACAGATGCACCGGTGCAACCGCATACCAGCGTCATCTTCGTGAGCTTCTTGCGCGACTACGCCTTCTGGAAAGATGGCGCGAAGAGACTGGGCTTGGACCTGGACGTGGCTAGTAAAAAGGGGTCTTTCGTCTTTGTTGATGGACTGACGAGCCTGTTTATGCCATCTCCTGAACATGGGCGCAGGCAGGCCGTGACAGATGCCTCGGGTAGAAGAATACTGACGGCGGCTACGACGGATCATCTTAGTCGGACGCTGGAGGATGTCGTGGCTCATGTTCAGTTTCTAACACCAGGGACACAGACTGTATTGGTTATTGACCAGCCAGACGTCTTGTTGGCCGCGGCAGGGGATACCATGTCCAGTCAGAGCCTTCGAGATACCATCCTAGGTCTACGTGAAGTAAGTGATTCATGGGTGGCGAGGAATCTTTTCTACGGTAGATGGTCAGAGTATATTAATGAAAGCCTTGTAATAGAAAGTGCATGCATCCATCATCACCATTTCTGCAGATGAACCCTTGATAGCTGCACAAGGCACCCCGCTAGAAAAGGAGCATGCCTCTCTGGCTCTATCGTTGGCTCACGATGCGCAGCTTATCATGAGTTTAAGACTGCTGGAGACAGGTACGGCAAAAGACGTAAGTGGCGTGCTACGAGTCACTCCTGGGGGAGACGAGGGAACTGCTGGCACACCTGTAGAGGATCGCGAACTACTGTACTTCATTGGGGGCGATGGTAGCGTTCGTGTATTTGAGCGAGGCCAATAGTAAGAACCCTATCGTGAACCGATTCGTCCCCATGACCCAATTATAGGCACTGGCTATCCGTCCCTAAAGTCCTGGATAGATGCCTTGCGCCGACCCGAAGCCTCAGCTCGGGAGCGCCCGCAGTTCTCTTGCTGGGCGGACATGCACATTCATCGTAGGTAACCGCCGTTTCTTTGCCAGATCGTGATGCAATTTTTAGAGGGGTATTGCTAGCATAACATTTCCCTCGGGACTCAGATGTTGTTGAGTTCCCATGCAAGTACCAGTCCGAATGTCAAGTAACACCGTTCCATTTCCATGCCCCGCCGAAATTTCGTCACCATTCACCCATCGTTGCTGTTATATTGCGAGTTTAATACAGGGCGCGGGACTCCTTTGGCACACCGGTCTGGAAGCCGTTCTTGAAGCGGCGGGAAACGTCCTTGAGGTATCTCATGCGACCAGTGCCGGTGGTCTTTCTGCGCTTGGCCTTCTCGCTCCAGTTGTCTGTAATCACCAAATTAGTTCCTGGCACGCGAGCAAAACTCAACATCGCGGAGTCGGACTCCAGTGACCATTAATTCGAGAGTGGTATAGACGTACACTTGCGGGTCTTAGCAGAGGGGTATCCGCACGATGAGCAGGTGTGCTTCTGAATGTGTAGAGAGCGGCGACCTGGAGATGCAAAAATCGTCAGCACGTCGCTCTGAACGGTCGAAATCCCAATTATCGATCGGCGTGTATCCCGCGACTGCTTCCACCACCGTCGCCTCTGTCCACGACATTCGTTCGGGATTGCTGATTGATAATTGGCGAGACTAACCGCATCGACGGCACAGAGTGTGCGTCTTGTTGTGGCGCTTTCCGAAACTGGAGGTTCCCTTGGCTGTGTTCGCGGGTCAGTAATCGACGAAGATGAGATTCGGCATTGGCACAGGGCTACACACTCATTTTGACGGCGAGACTGCGGCAGGAGGAGTTTCGTCAGTAAGAATTGCCGGATATTGGACGTTTCGTGGGGGTTCGCACCTCTAAAGTGTCTGTCTGACGAAGAGTTGTCGTGAGCTGCTGGTTAGTAACGGTCTTAGAGTGAGGGTGTTGAGCAGCGTGTGGGCATTTCTCGCTTGACTTTTTTCGTGGGTACCAAGGGCGTAATCCGAAGAGCAGCCGAGATAAAGTGGGGTGGGCAGCCGCTGTGGCTTAGCCGCTCCCCGTAAATTGCTAATTCCCGTTATTCTTGCCTATCTGACTTGTTGCATAATCTGACGTAACATAACCAACGGAGATAAGATAACACACCTGGGCAATGAGTACCCCTCAGGCATCCTCCTTCCCCGCCATCCTGTAAGGGAGCTGTAGGTACTTGGATACAGTACAGCTACTGTAGCTATTCCAGACACCTTATCGTGTCATTCCCTCTGCCCCGAACGCCATGTGACAGAAGCCCAGCCTTGTGCCTGACCAACGTGAATCAGATCTACCTAGCAGCAGCTTTATCATACTCAACCGAGACAACGCAGGCAGCCATCCTTTTCTCCACATAGTGCCCTGACGCAAAGTGAATGCCCTTCTTGATATATACGCTTTGTTTCCCACACTTATCCGGCAGCACCCAACAAGACATACATACATAACATACGCAACCCCCCATTTTATAGCCTGTAGCATAAAAGACGCATATCAACTTCATCGCTCCATCATGAACTACCTCTATTCCACAGTCAACACGCTACGTGACAAGCACTTCCCCGTCACCCACAAGTCGACCTTCCGCAAGACCGGCCAGATCACCCCCGAGGAGTTCTTAGCCGCCGGCGACTACCTCGTCTTCAAATTTCCCACCTGGTCCTGGGCCGAGGCCGACTCCGACGCTCAGCGCGTAAACTACCTCCCTCCAGACAAGCAGTTCCTTGTTACGCGCGGCGTCCCCTGTAACCGTCGTCTCGATGATGATTTCGCCGGAGATGCCGGACACGAAGAGGCTGTAGTTGGCGATGGCGACGACTTCAAGTCCAAGGGACATGCAGATGACGACGACGGGTGGCTTCGAACCGGTGGTCTCAGCAGCTCACAACCCCTTAAAGCGCGGGATGTCCGGACGGTCGACGATGCAGGTAACGTAGGAGATCGCCTGGATGACGAAGACGAGATCCCGGATATGGAGGATGACGATGATGACGAAGCTATCATTCGGGACCCTGAGGCTCAAAAGAAGACAGGGTTAGTATATCAGCTCTCTGCAGTGCCCGCTCATTCAAGTCGTTGACATCTTCTTTTTACATAGGGCCCGTCGGACATATACACTCTACATCATGTACTCACCGTATTATCGCACACCACGTCTTTATTTGTCAGGTTACGCCGAGGGCCAACCGCTTGCTCCGCATCAGATGATGGAGGACATCGTTGGTGATTATAAGGACAAGACAGTCACATTAGAAGACTTCCCTTTTTTCGCGAACAATGTCAAAATGGCCAGCGTACACCCCTGCAAACACGCCCCTGTCATGAAGACTCTACTCGACCGCGCCGATGCCGCCTTAAAGCTTCGACGCGAAAAGTTAAAGTCTGGCAAGAGTGTCGGAGGCGACCCTGGAATGGAAGGACTGGTCGACGAGATCAACAAGCTTGACATTAAGGGTGCCGAGGCTGCCGCCGAGTCCAGCAGTGATGACTGGGAAGAAGTTGAGGCAGAAGACCAAGATGTGGCGATACGAGTTGACCAATATCTCGTGGTTTTCCTTAAAGTGCGTTACTGCTCATCCTACAAAGCCTCCTTGCCGAAGCTAACTTTATGTAGTTCATAGCCAGCGTAACCCCTGGTATCGAACACGATTTCACAATGAGCGTGTAATCGAATTCGGGGTTTCTCTTGATATATAACAGGACTCCTTGACGACAGATCAAGCTTTATTCACTTGGTGCTCGGGAGACATCATTGGGGCGTTACGGGGTTCTTTCTGGATGTGGAACACCACTGATACAGGACAGGAATGGCTTTTTGGTTTGGGCAATGAAGAAACACTCATCTTTGGTTGCTGCTGGGCATGGAGTTTCCGGGTCGCGAACAGACAGATTGGACCATTGTGTTTAAAGTGTTATTTCGTGCGGCATGTTGATTCCTGAGGCCAGCACTTCAACCGCGGCCTACCGTGAGACATAGAGTAGTACAAGAGGGAGTGAGCAATCTAAGACTGCGTAACGGGCGTAAGGGCTGGTGCTGTGTCTGAATTAATACACATCATTTATACTTTAAAATTTCAAGCCGCTGCCATTTGCTATCATGTCGAAATGCACATCACGAAGCCGAATTGGAGTATCATTAAATGGTTATTAGATGCCGTCTACGGAATTTAGCTATCTAGTATATACAAAGCGCATTATCCAAAAGGGCAATTTCCAAACCATATTCTTTTTCTTTCGCCAAAATCTTCGATATCTTCGAGATTTCCAAGACGAGGCATGCTTAGGCATGCTTTTCATTTGATGCGCTTATATCCGTCGGTTCTCCGCGAATAGAAGGCGATGAACTGCGCTTATCGTCCACCGCGACGCCCTCGGAAGACCTGGATTCAGAGACATTATACGAGTCGTCGTGCCAGAAGTCTTTCTTGCCGCGCATGGCGCGCCCCATCCACGGGGGCAGGGCACCGCCCGGGATGCGCCAGGTCCAGGGGTCCTTCTCGGACTTGTTGGCGGGGACGAGGCGGCCGCCGGAGGCGATCTCGATGAGCCAGACGAGGGTGTTGATGATGATGTAGAGAATGATACCGGCGATGAGGCCGTAGGCGATGCTGTAGGTGAAGGGCATGACGACGATGGTGATGAAGGCCGGGATGGCGTCGCCCAGGTACCGCCAGTTGATCTCGGTCGCGGCGGGCATCATCATGGAGCCGACGAGGATCAGCACGCAGCCTGTTGCCCAGGGCGGGATGGACGCGAAGATGGGCGCGAAGAAGACTGAGATGAAGAAGCAGATGCCTGTCGTCATGGCCGTTAGACCGGTCCTTCCGCCGTCCGATATGCCCGCGCCCGACTCGATGAAGGCCGTCACGGGGGAGCAGCCGAATAGAGATCCGATCGAGATGCTGAGGGCGTCCACCATGTACGCGGCTGTGCTGCCTTCGAAGTCGCCGGTTTCGGGGTCGATGACGTTCGCTAGTCGAGCCATGGCATACTGTAAATCCAGAAGTTAGGATGGGAACGGGCATAGTATCGCGGGATTTAAGTCGTGGAGAGAAGCGAGCATCGTCTAACTGAGAAAAGGGGAGGAGATAGGGGTGATGAACATACCAGAGTACCCGTGGTATCAAGAACATCGACGTAAAGGAAGGTAATCAATGCCAAACCGAACTGGCCCCCGTGCTGGGAGATGTCCCACTGCTGGACGTTGAGAGTCCTAGAAATTTGGTGGAAATCAACGACCTTCCTGAAGAAATCGAAGGCATCATTGCCAGTTTCCGTATAAGGGAAATACGTAAGGGCCGTCGTCCGGGGCCACGAGATGATGCTGACAAGTAGGATACCAGTGACGATAGCGGCCTTAAAGCGATACATCAATAGCATCACAGTCAAGACACCACCAGCAAAAATACCAACCCACATGGCCGGGTTGCGCATCTTTGTAGCCTCAGTACACAGTCCGTCGTCGCCGAACCCGGTCTGCGGGCAACCGGCCAAAACCAGAGGCGTAGATGTGGCGCCCTGCAGTATACCGAGACCTTCGCTGTAGGTAAATCCGATGATGGTCAGGAAAAGACCGATACCCACGCTCGTCGCGAGCTTGATGGATCGAGGAATGGCACGCGCAAGCCATTGGCGCAATCCGAAGAAAGCCAAGCCGAAAAAGACGAAGCCCTCGACGAACGTAGCTGTCAAGGCGATCCTGTAAGGCGTGGTCCCCGAACCATGGAAACCAACGACGTTATATGCGAAGTAGGCGTTCAAGCCCAATCCAGGGGCTAATGAGACGGGTCTTTGCCCAGCAAGTCAGCATCCTGAGAGGGACGTAAAAGGTAACGAGGATATAAAAGCCTACAGATTGGAGAACAGCCCCATGCAGAAGGACGCGATAGCTGAAATGGCCGCCGTGGCCGTGACAAGGTCGCGCTTGACCTCGGCCACACACAGAAGGTAATCATTATTCATGTTACAAAAAGGGTCATCGGCTGTGTGCGCGCATTCGCATGTTCCTTTACCCTTTGTTAGGTATTCGTTGAGACACCCGAAAATCCGGTCAAATACGAACCTCCTGAGTCAGAAAGAATACTCGCATTTACAGCGAGGATATAAGCCATGGCGAAGAAAGCAACTACGCCGGCGCGGATCTCAGTAAGGAAAAGGGACCCCTTCCGAGCCTTCGGCTATAGCATTGGGATTCAGTCAGCGAATGCGCAAATCGCAAAAAGCCCGGCCTACACTTACGTGACCGCAACCATCCAGCTTGAACCATCGCCCAACCGCACTCCGCGCCACCTTCTCGTTGATCGTCTTTGCGGTAATCATGGTGGATTGTGAGTCGCCAGCGCACCGACGTGAACCTGTCAAGTGGTTTGGCGCTCGAGAGCGAAAACGAGGGTGTCGCAGGCGACTTGTAAAGACTTATTTAAAGTAATTAAGAAAAAAAAAATCTAAATACGGGCGGAGCTAAGTTGTCACGCGAGTCGAGATCAACGCGAGCGAACGAACATTTAGATCGGGCAACTTATATCTCTAGCAAGTCACAAAAGCGCGATCTAGACTCGATAAGTCTAAAACAATGGAGAAAGAGGGCAGGGAGAGATAGTTCCCTCTTATTTCCCTCATCATGGCTCATCAAAGGGGCAATGATAACCCATTTACTAGGCAGGGCAATAAAGAGACGACAAACAGGCTTTACAGGCTCGACAGGGTCCTGGGAGCCGAGGACGTTAAACCAAATTGCCCGAGACCCCCGGCCCTTGAGCGGGTTGTCACCCCTCTCAAGTCATCGCAGATTGCTTGAGCTGACGAACCGTCGACGAGTAAGGAGGGTGGAAAGGCTGTTACTGGAAACAAATCAGATGGGATAATGCCAGTGTTCGGCCCGCCCTTATCAGCGACCCATGGAGCTATGTGGCGTGTGTGGAGTCTTGGAATATATTCCCGGCTTAGCCTTATCGTCCTTCGAGGACGAACCGCGGGAGAAAGAGCTGATCTGGCTGAGAAACAAGGGACTGAGCTGAAATGAATGGACTTCCAATTGCCACTTTCGTCGAAGACGCCGCGAAGAACAAGACGGAGAGAGGTCGAGTTCCTCGAGGTCTAGCCCCATAGTTGATGAAGCAGACACGTGAAGAGGTTCCCCGACGGCTTTCGGCGATGTCGTATCCTGATAGGTAGGTTGCCGCTGACCTTCGATTCCAGCTTCAACTCCTGGGGCCACAAAACACCACAATTCGACATTACAGTGCGTGTCTTGGCGATCGCGTGGCAAGTTACCGCAAACTCAGTTCCCAGGTTCCTGGGAACTGAATACTAAGTTATCAGCGGAGTGAAACCAGGACGTGGGATGTGGGGATAAATGGCTGTAAAACCGTTAAGCATGTGGGTCAGAGTTAAGGCAATTTGCGGAAGGTTACGGAGTGTTTAGTAGCAATTACGGAGTATTTAGTATCAACATTCCCAGATGGGGGTAGAATAGAAGTACTTGACCAATCATGATAAAGCGCGATCAAGCTTAAGATAACTGTTCGCGCTACATACTTACTTACAAGGAACTCTCTTACATTGAATTCTGGTTCAAATGTCCAGTTAGTTCGCAGTTGTGGTCTCTCGATTGATTGTATACATACCTAAAAATAAAAAAAGTAATATGAATAGAAAATGAGACACTATCAACGTCCCTTCCTTTGCTACAGAAGAGGTTTCCCTTCGTTTCAAGAAGAGGACAAACCAAATAATACCATAAGCGCGTTCGTGGCTGAGCAACAGCGCTTGAAGTACGAAGTTAAGGGAACCATCATTTGAGACATACGTCTGGTCGACAGTCAATTGACTAACATCAATGCCTGGTGTTTGATGTTGATTTCCTCATAACATTCATCTGTGTAAGCGGGGAACCATGACATAGCCGTGCGCATAGTTCAGCTAAACCAGCGTGAGACATAACCACCTGTAGCCCGAGAAACCTAAGGTAAAATGTTGTCATTAACAAGCTTTAGGTATCAGCTTGTGCTTGCTGAGTCCTGGTTAGTCTACGAGCCAACCAATCGCTAGTTGCCACTGCTGGCTGCTCTAGCTTGTCGGTCCTCAAGGACATGATTATAGGATAGTTCAGATCAATCAAAATGAATGGGCCAGGCTACCGTCCAATACTCAGGATGTCTGTAAAAGGATTGTGGAGATGAGGCGGTCTCTGTATGCATAAGGAAGTTCAACCGTAGTCAATTACACATTAGCTGTGACGCTACGAACCTCTGGGAAATGTTGCCGCAAAAATAAAGATCCCGGCCTCGCGACCTGCCGCGCTACTACTTGCTCCAGCACCCTGCCGGCGGCATTGCGATAAGAGAAGGGAAGGGCAAGGTGGACGGGCCCGCCCTATCGTCTCGAGGCTGATACCGACGAAGTGTATCCTACTAGATTACTGGAAGCTAAGGAACGTATCGCAAATGCGTAATGAGTTTTACGAACTCGTTATCACAAATACAGCTATGACCACAATTATAAGTACTGAAGGCAGTCAAGTCACCCGGCATGACAGCGTTCTACTTTCAATACTGTTATTCAGTGACATTCAGGCGAGGTATTAAGATAAGAAGGATACAAGACACCTCACGTAGCTAAAGGGTAGAGTTCCTAACTCATCATAACTAAGTCATCTAGATAGTAACGCATGTCATACATTAATTACTCCTGACATTAGAAAAAAATAATGAAGAGGACCATTGGCAGAATCGATCTACCTGGCCCCGTAGATGAAACTTGAGACTGCGCTTATGTTGACTCTCATGACCTTTAGTTTCGGAATGCTCTTGAAAGAATGAGATCATGGCGTATAAAATACTTCTTCAACTTCCTGCCACCAGGCCGGGTCACCAGACTCACTGTTCTTCGCGCCGGGGACGAGACTCTATGTTTATCATGCCATTAGCGTAGTAACAGAATAAGTACTCTAGTAATTGACATAACCACACGCCGAAGCGCTATCAGTAGACAAAGGATAGAATCATAATAGGAAAAAAAAAATGAAATGTGCACATGTGATAGGACTGGTAGAAAGTGTTCAATTTACCTCTTGAAATCCATCCGTCATCGCCCACCACTCGCGAACTTTAGGGTTCTCGCGCATCCGCTCCATGTCGCCCGCGTAGTCAAAGCCGACATACTTAAAGGATGCAAATAAGATGCCGGTATTGGGATCGTGGAAAATGCTGTCTGTTTCGCTGGGTTTAGTATGTGTGTGTGCATGCATATTAGAAACATGGAGAAGAACATCAGTCACTTATTCCGAATAGAGATAATCCCCTTAATTGAGTGCGTTGACAATCGGCCAACCATGTTGAACAGAACAGGAATGAGATCGCGTGCCCCGTCTCGCAACTCCCGGGTAACACTGCTCCCCTGGCTCATCCTTAAACCCCATCCACGGCTCTTTGCAATTCGCGAAACAAACAAGAAGGAATAAGTGGTACTTACAATCCCGAATATTGCAAACCTTGATCTGCCGAAGTACCTCAGGCCAGACCGCAGCATGCACCTCCTTGCTATAACAGTTTAAATGTTAGAAAGTGCCGCTTACAGGGTGGTTGCTAAACCGGAATAAAAGCCGTTCTGAGATACGTACTACTTGGCGACGAACTCGGGCTTGAGCTTCACGATCTGCGCGACGCGGCGACCAGCGACGGGCTGGCGGAACGACTCCTGTCTCGGTCGTCCCGGGGTCGGTTCCGATTGTTGCTGCTGCTGCTGGTCCGATGGCGGGGGCGGGGATGAGCCTGGTTTCCACATTGTCTACCTAGGTATCTGTCTTTCTCCGCACCAAGTTTTCGATTTTGGTCTATGGGCTGGCTTGAATTTGGATTTGAGACGACGATTTGTTTGATTTTAACCTATAATAGTCTTTGTTTAGTTGTACAGAACCAAAGTATTGTGTTTCACAAGCTATACCTAGCTTCTCTTGGAGTGACGTGATCCCGTCGTTCCGCGCCGTTCAGTCGGCGCTTGACGCTAAACTTGAGCGACAAGAGCAAGAGTATGACGGGTAAGCGTGTAACGATAGTTAGGCTGATATATCCCACGACTCGTTTATTTGTAGACAGCAAATGGGGAGGAACAGACTCCTACTTGATACTACTACTCTGTAAAGTTGGAATTTATCGAGATTCGTCACGATGCTCGGATCTAAAATACTCCAGGAAGCGGACCGTCGGAAGCTTGAAGGGACAACGACGTAAACTCCTCCCCTTAGTAACCCGAACTACCTGCCATCTATATCTAGCCGCGATCTTGTGCGGGGTTGACGCATGCAGCTTATTCCAGCTTCTCCATCCGTCGGCGTGGATATCCTACCGAGAGAGGCGCCGTCTCTTGGGTGAGTGACTTTCTTCTACCTACATGTGCATACCTGGGTAGGGGAGGTTCTACACGTACCGCACCTTAGGGCCCTTGTTAGTTTTTAAGGTTCTTTTCGAATCTGTACCTATAATTGACCAGCCTAGAGTTGGCCTTGGGGTAAAGGTGGAGGGTGAGGTGTTCTGTGGAACCTTGCTGCTGGCCCAACTTGACTAACGCTACGACAACTGGCTGGTGGTTCTTCTAATGCGCTCTTTCTAAGTTCCCGGTTGTTTTTTTGGCATCGTCTTCTCATATGCGGTCTAACAGGCTTTGAATTGCCGCCTCTAGGAGGTCTACCGGAAAAGAGAAAACTTCCCAGCAAATTGGTTTCACTTCTATTGATCCTCATCCGTGCTTTCCCGTAAATCGTGTAATGAATAAGTACAGCGCTTAAATGATCTTCCTGGTTCTATCCCCTTTCCCTTGATTACTAGAACCGAGATGGTGGCATTAGGCCCCTCATTGGACAAATACACCGACGTTTCGTCGTAAACTCCGACCATTGTACATGAAATGACCCGATTTAGTGAGTTTTGCCTGACCGTTGCCCCTGGGCTTTTGACATACATGTATATGTTGTACATTAAAACCATCAGCTGTAAGCGACACAGATGCATTGTCAGCTGCTGGCTCTCCCTCTGATCAACGCCCGCTTAAAAATAGCTGCAGCTGCGCGAGGACTGTGAATTAGTATAATGCCAACTTGACATAAGTTAGCTTGGCGAGCCCAAAGCTTCAATAGCATCTTATGGTTTTAGGCATAAAGGGCCTCAACCAGATAGATGAACCCAAAGACGAGGAAAGCTACCGCGCCACCGACGGTGACTAGCCAACAGTTAGTGAACTATTCACTCAGAGTAAAATGGGTATTCAACGGAAGGCTACTCACCAACTTTGAGGCTGACTTTGCCAGCAATAGCCCTGCCGCCGATTACTGCTACACCGGTGCAGCAGGCATGGCCTAGCACAGCACCCAGAGTCACCCACCAATAGTCCTGACCCGCAGCCATAGCAATAGTGGCAATCTGACTTCGGTCTCCCCATTCGCCCAAGAAGGTCATCACGAAAGTCTGCACCCAGGCTGGACTCAATAGCAAGGAGAGGAGGTTCGAGAGACCCACAGTTACCTCACTCACAATCCCTCCTCGAGGTGAAGGACTCCGGGCAGGCGACATCGACGGGCTCCGCGGTGGTGTTGGGAACCGGGACGCGGGCCGCGGTTTGCGATCACGAGCAAGGCCCATCTCCAGGGCATATGGAGACACAGATGATCGTCTACCTTTCTTCGATGCCTGATGCTCTTTCTCTTCCAGCTCCATCTCAACCTCTTGCATTTCAGCCGTAACACCCTCGTTGGGATCCATGGCCATGCCCTCGCGAAGCAACTTAGCACCAAACACAAAGAACAAGCCGGCAGCAAGAAAAGAGGTCAGCCGCTTAGGTATCAGCGCCGGCAGGGTGTGCCCCAACACGGCCGACAAAACCGTCATCACAAGTAAGGCACCGAACGCAGCTGTAAAGACGACAATTCGATCGTGTTTCATGGCCATAAGAGCTGCTACCAGGAACGTTTTGTCTCCGACTTCGGAGAACAATATCATGGTAAGCGAGAGAATAAAAGAGTGGAAAGGCTGGATGATGCCTTCGTTTGCCTCGTCTTCTGCTGAGAGTTTGGTGGTCGATTTAGATGGCTTGCTGACATCTAGATGGTCCTTGTTCGCCGAGTCTGGGAGCGGGTTTGGATGATCATATACTTTTCCCGGTAAATCGGCAGGTTTCTGTGTAGATGATTAATACGCTAAACCATTGGGTAAAAAAGTCGAGGGAAATGTACCTCAAGCCCAGCAATGTCATCGGTGTCCTTTTCTGATTTGCTCTTGTCCTTCTCGACTTTTGTCTCCTTGTCACCCAGCATCTTCTCTTGCTCGCTATGTGGCAGGGGGGGCTTCTCCTTAGGAGTCTCAGGGACCATTTCGACCTTCTCGCCGGTCCTCCCTTCTTTGGCTTTTCTGGCCTTGTCCTTCTCGCTCACACCACCCTCGGTGCCTGTGGTGCCTCGCCTGGGGGGTTTTCGGTGTGGATCATCCATTACGCCATCGTTGGATTCTGGGATCTTCTTCCCATCGACAATGGTTGGATCGAAGGGGCGGTTTTTTCGGGACGGGGGATCTCTAGAGTCGGAACCTAGGTCCTCATCAACGTCGGCATCGGCGCCCTTTCTGCGTCCTTTGTCCGAAAGGGTAACGAAGGGCCCCTCGTGGGGCATCCCATCTTTGCCATCCACTGGGGCGATCTTGGAACCCACGTCGACTCGGGGCTTTGAACTAGTAACGATATCTGAATCTATAGATTCATCAAGTAACGAATCGGTCGAATCGACACGCGCGATTCGGTCATCTTGGGACAATTTTTTGCCGGCGACGGAAGCGGAGAGAGCGAGAGGCGGTAAGAAGAAGAGGAGTAGAGGCGCATGTCCTTGGCGGAACTTCATAGTGATGATGAAGCGAGTGATCAAGAAGTATAGGTGGAAGACGAATTGGCTAGAATGACGGGTCGGTTGTCGTAGAGAGGGGACGGTATTACCTGGAATTGAATAGAGGGATATGGAGAATATGGATGTAATGAGCGTGGTTTAGAAAGGAGATATAGATAGAGGCATGCAGAGTAAGAAGAAGAAGGCTGATGCTACGATTGGATTGAAAATGCTTGAAAAAGTATCTATGCTGCCAAGTGGTTACATTCAGGGGGCCAGACGCGCAGCACTTACGCCATAGTGTCGGCGCTCTAAGCTGCTGTGGCCGACCTGCAGGCCACCAAGGTAAGGGAAGGTAGATACCTAGCACCTACCGTAAATTCCTCAATTCTATAAGTATTGCACCCCGACTTGCATAAAGACGTAAATTTAACTGCTTTTTACAACAGCCTTAGATCCATCTATTATAAACCTCCTAGGTATTCGTTCCTGCATCAATATCTAGCCCGTAGGTACTACACATTGATCTCCAAAGTGCCATTATTGTAACATAGTAGGTAACATAGTACTTAATTAAGTAATGATCCAGATTCCGCTCGGACCAGCCGCACCAGCCACCTCCACAAATCGATCAAGCCACAGAAACAGAAGCACATGCTCGAGTGGGGACCTCTTTCAATGTTTACTTTTCGTCAACTCTAGACCGTCATTCCCTGGTTAGCGTGTCTAACACTTTGTTAGGTAATTCTGTATTCTACTAATGGGACAAGTGCTTATCGATTGAGCCCGTCGCATGCTGGTGCGGACATGAAATCATGAATACCCGGCGAACGCGCGCAACTTCTCGGCGCGAAGAGTCACTCGAGCCTCAGGAAAGCCCTGTCGCTGTCGGTGCCGTTACCAGGCGAACGAGGAGCGGTCCTAAGCACGCCGAGGTCGAGGATGCATCACCCCAATCAAAATCATCCAAATCCACATACCTAGAGTCTGGAATCCCTCAACGCGGCACCCGTCGACGGCGTCGCAGGAGTCTGGAGAGCGTCGCAACAAATGACTTTCCTAAGAGTTCGGGTGAGCACGCTAGTCCAGAGCACCGTACGTGTATCTCACCAATCAATCAATTCATCACATTCGTGTACTCACATTCTTCTTAGCCTTGACGGGGATTGTCGAGCCCGTTGTCGTTGAAGCCGGGATAGCTGCTTCTAATGTGGATAGCCAAAGTGACTCATATGAAGATAGGGTTGCTAGGCTGCAAGATATCCTTGACTTTGACTTACCGAAGCTTTGTCGCTGGTGCGACAAGACATACGAGGCTTTGAAGTCCTTGACGCGTCCTGAGCCAACTGCAGAAGAACGGAAGAATCTCAACACGGCGAGAAAATCTTTCAAACTAGCACGTCGCCTGCTTGCTGAGGACGATGTGGCCTACATCGATCTCTCATCCTCTGACTTACCTTATCGGGATGATCAAGATGCCGAGACAGTAATTCAAAAAGCTACACGCTTAGCGAACTTAGTATCACTACTACTCTCACTCACCGATTTGAAGCGCTCCAACGGGATCATTTTACCTTTCCTACGTGAATTGGAAACTATATTTCCCACTTTCTTGGACTCACCCTCGAAACCACCAGAAAGCCAAGGACTGGCGTTTCACGTCCGATGCCGCCGGCTAGCTGAATGTCTAAGTGAGGAACCAGAGAGGGAACCACTCACTCTAGCGGCAGCGATATTTTGTGAAGGCCCTGCCGACACATTAGAAGAGGCTACCCAAAGTCTGCGTAAAGGACCATTCAGACCATTTGGTGGTATGGAGCAGGGTGAAGATTTTACATCCTCCAGAAGTTTCAAGACACAATTGAACGGAATCGTCGACAAACTTGCCTCACAAGAAAGAGCCAAGACAGAACAGTATCTAAATACAGCTTTCCCACGGGACAAACTGCTTGAACAACTAAGGGAATGGGCTCTGGACATGTATGTGCATGTGAACAAGAAAGCAGATGATAGTAATCTTCCACCAGGTGGTCACGATAAAGGAGCCCATAATGATGACGCGGGCCACGAGGACTCCGAAGGATTGTTCGTTAGTGGGAACGACGAGTCAGAGGAAGACTTAGACTCGGAATCAGGTAGCAAACCCGAGCAGTACCATCAACTTAAGACACTCGTTAAGGAGTAAGGATGGGCTCTCCTGTACTCTATTCTTTGCTTGGGTACTTGCTAACACCTCTCTAGACCAAGTTTTATTCAAGACCAGTCCACGCTGGCCGCCGTAAGGCGGAGAGAAAGGGACGGTTCAAAGCGCCCTGAAACGGAACAACCGACGGACCAGCGGGCAACAAAGAGAAGTCTAACTGAATCGCAAATGAGAGAGGCCATTCGTCAGTTAGATCCAGCTGACATCTTGGGATCATCTAATACAGATGATGGAACTGGTAGTGGCGCCGCACCTTTGGACACAAGAGCCTCATACCCCCGCTCTCGTTTTGCCTCTCAAGAGCTAGGCGCAACTAGAAAACACACACATTCTCGAGATGAGGATGGAGACTACGTGGATGATAATGATGATTTTGAAGTCAACGAACAGTTGATAGATGAATCTAGGAGGATTCGGCACGACGACTCTAACGTGCCTAGGCGCCCTCCTAACCGTCCTCGATTTGCAGGGAATACGACGGCTACTCAAATTCGAGAGAGAGACCTGACCGCGCTCAGCCAGGTGGCGCGTGCTAATAAACTTGCGAATAGAGCCAGGGGCCACCAACTTCGAGAAAGATGGAGTGATGTCGACACGGACCATTTGCTTGACCTCATCGCCAACCGAGATCTCAACTGCTCCTGGTCAGCGATGGAGAAGGAGGGAGGCTTCCAGACACCTCGAAACCAACAGGCCATTCGTGACAAGGCGCGTAACTTGAAGAAGGGTTATTTATGTGCAGATGCCATCCTGCCAAGCGGGTTCGACTATGTTTACCTCAGTAAGAAGGAACGGGACGATGTAATCGCATCTGGGCACAATCCTGACAGGGCGGAGAACGATATTGACGAACACGGCCGTGTAACTCATAACCTGTGGAGGGACGTTGAAGACTAATATCTACTGGTGATGGACTTGGAAAAAAAAGGAAAAGTTTGGAGTTAATGACCACGGTGTTTTGGCGTTTACTATACCAAGCCATGGTCAGTACACTTATGCCAAGTGGGCGGAGATGGTCGACTTCATGATATCCAATGCAAGACTTGTTTCCTTAGCATTAAAAACAATGCTATAAGCTTACCAGGCGATTTATTTTTAATATTGTCCATATACTGATGCTCTACTGAAGTTGTTGCGTAGCTCATAATGGCTACCCACATGTCCCATCGGAGCAAGACACTCTTAGCTGCCTACAGTTTTGGGAATTACAATCTACGTAGTATGCAATTATAATCGCTATGTTATCGGATAAAACATCTCATAGAATGAGTTGGAACTGGCCTAATACCTATGGTCGTATGTTGGGGTGGAGCTTATGATGCCCCACTTAATTTTTTATCACATATCGGGGTTTAGAAAGCTTCAATTAGATAGTTATCGTGAGTTTCTTCGTCCATCCCGCGACCGCCTATGGAGCTCTTCAAAACCTGGTACCGTACCCGACAAGCACAATAATACGACCGACGTGCGGTCACATCTGACAAGCTCAAGCTCGGGGCTAGGGGGGGCATGAGCCTCCATTGAGCCACGGAATCACGCCGCCTTTCCCTTAGCTCTACAAAAAAGCCCATCATGGCCGATTTCGCACGCATAGCACGGCCATGGCTGCTCTTGACGAGATCACCCATTCGAGTGCCCACGATGGCCTCGCCATATATAGGTCTCGGCTATAGCCGCGGCATCAGCGTCACTACGGCCCGCCACGCTGGCGGCGCTGGAGCCGGAGCCGGATCATACAAGTTTAGAAGGAGGAAGGCGGAGAGGGAGGATCGGGAGAAGGAGAAGAAAATGAACAACGAAATAATGAGTTCTCTCCTACTTGCCTGTAAGTTGGTGTTGATGCTGGTGCTATTCTCTCTCTCTCTTCCCCCCTTCCCTCGCCCCCAAATACTGCTGAGCAAAGATAACTAATCGCCTATTTTGTCGTACATAGATACAATCGTCCCCCCGCCCGTATGGAGATACCCCCGCTCGCCGATAAAATTCGCACAAATGGTCTGGTTAATCGCCAAGAACCGTGCCACGTGCCTGGGGTCTCGGATGGCCGTATACTTGATGTCGATGCGGACCAAGGGCTTCGGATGGCCCAAGTTCAAGTCGGGGAAGAAGTCGTGCATACCGGCGGCCAAGGCGCTGCACGCCCAGATGTCCGAGGCCGTGGCGGCGGGCGACAAGGAGACGCTGCGGCGCATCTGCTCGCCAGGGCTCTTCCAGACGCTCGCGGGCGCCATCGACTCCAGGCCTCCCGGCACCCGCACCGAGTGGGAGCTCGTCCGCTACGATAACAAGCTGCGGTACCCGCGCATCGCCGACTTTCGCGTCATGTACCAGAAAATAGGCGTGGGCAAGCAGATGCGCATCCTCAAGCAGGCCGTCGTCAGCATCTCGAGCGTCCAGCGCCTCACGCGCTATGACAATAGCGGCGCCCTGATCCCTGGCTCCGAGCGCGAGCGCTACATGATGGAGCACCTTGTCCTGCAGGCCGTCGTGAACGATAACACGTTTGAAACTGGCCCGTGGCAGATCTGGGGCACGCTACCTGAGATGTCCTTCGAGACGATGCGCTATGATATCGCCTTGTTCTCGGAGGCTTATAATAACCGTACTAGGTAGTGGAAAGTTAGAAGCGATGCTTGCTCGACCTCCTCGACGGCTAGTTCATTGATGTGCACGTAAGCTGGGAGTGGGTTGTATCATGTACTTGTGCTTTGTACATCGGCTATCATCCCCATTTGGTAGAAAGAAAGAAAGAACCAACATGTATATATACGTTGTACTCTACACCACGAAAAGATGAATAATATTCTAAGACCACTCATCCCCTTCGGTCATTAGCATATCATGCTCGGCGATTTGTTTGTCTCGATATTTAGGACATTGCAGCATGCTTGCCGGTTTAAAATCATTTTGAAAATAGACCACTGCGGACGTGCTGAGCCTAACAGGGCTATTAAGTGCTTAATATGTGAAAGCTGATTGATAAATAGCTGGGTAGTCGAGCACAGCGTATTTTCAAAATTTGAAAAAACACATTCGAGATACAACGTTTGCATATTGTAGCTTGAGTATGTCAATAGTTCTTCAGCTTATGTGTATTCTTATGAGATATATGGAGCTCACTCGGGCTATGGACAGCATGATTTAGTGGACTTTGTGCGTCTACTAAATCGGAGGGCCTCCTACTATTACAGCGAGATGTGCGATAGCCATCAACGAACTGAAATGGTATTATATAGCTATTCAGCAGTAGAATTTGCCTCATATCAATAGGGAAACAAATCATTTGAAGCCATGACAATCATAAACTACTTCACGTATATGGAGTTGAAGAACAATAGCGTTGATATCGTATCACTAAGCATATAATAAAACCCTGGGGAAATGTCTTCTGGTTATAACAATGATAGAGCTCATAAAACTCGCAATGTCATTCTAAGATTCGCTTTGCAGCAAGGAGAAGTTGACTATTCGTCTCAATCTTCAAATGAAAAAAAAAAAAATTCTTCTGCTCTATCAACTCGCCACCGGATTTCCTCATACCTCGAAACCCCAAACTACCCCTTCTCATACACAATATCTTCGGTCTATAGATAAGCTACGCTCTCTGGAACGACTAAAGCAATTGTGCTAAGCACGCTCAAAAGAACTTGCCCGTGGACTTGGCAGATGCGACTTCGTCCTGAGGGTTGATAGCATCACGTTCCTCTGATACTACCCCCGCAAAATACGGACGATCCAAGGCATCGAATCGAGTGTGATGGATCTTGGATTGCGCATACTGGTAACCCAGCCGGGCCGCTAGCGCAATAAAACCCCAGATCACACCACCAACTGGCGCCGCTACAAAGGCGCCAAAGGCGCCCCAGTCGCCTGTGTAGAGTCCCTCTTCGAGGATGATGAGCTCGCCACCCTTTTGGGCGCTACCATAGTAGATAGTACCGAAGATGAAGACGGTGAGAATGCCGCCGAGTCCACCTACGACGACCTCGAAGCCGCGCCACCAGTAGAAACGGTCAGACAGCCCGATTACGAGCACAGGGATCGTAGCAGCAGACAACAAGTCCGTGATCAGGTAGATCTGCAGGATACCTGGAGCCTTGAGAGCTAGCACGACAACGGGGAAAATGATGAGAACGACCGCGCCACGGACAAACCAAATGTTGAGCCGGTTGCGGAAAAGGTCGTTGGATGCTGTAGAAACTGTGGCTGATTGCAAACTGTCAAACGCTGCAGTACTGAGGGCTACTGCCATGACGAGCACGATGCCTACAACCCAGTTGGGGAGTTGTTCGAGAAGCAGGAAGAAGGCGATCGAGCCATCCTCTTGAGGTGGATCGCCCGGCCAAGCACCAGACCATGCAGCAACTAGCCCCGCCACGCCGACGAGCGTGAGAACGATGGTAATGAAGACCGTGGCGACCGAGATGCCGATCCATAGATCTTTATCCGTCTTGGACGCGAATGCACGCAGCCAGAAATTGGCAAGGAAGAAGTAGTTGGTGAGGATAGCTATCGGGAGAATATAAATGAGCTGCCAACCGACCAGACTTGGCTTGAGCAACCCAGAACTCTCAATGAGCTCTGGCTTGATCTCCGTTTTGACACCTACAGTGATCGTGGCAATGATAATGAGACCTACGATCATGGTACCCTGAACATTATCGGTAAGAAAAGATATCTTGAAGCCTCCAAGTGCTGTAATGCATGTCAGTTACGATCTGATGAGTTTGCCTTGGAAGAATTTTGAACACACTTACACGTATAGATTGTAGTAACAACAGCTTCCACAATAACGACAGGGAGGGCATCAAGCCCTGTCAACGCGGTCACTACCTGGCCAATCGCAGACAATTCTGCGACCATGTACAGGAAGAGCGTAAGAAGTGTTAAAGCACTCAGATACAGAGCCGTGATGATTCCATACCGTTGGCGCGTCCACTCAGTGAGGACAAATCCTTCTGGGCACTTCCGACGGATGATAGGCGTGAGAATAGCGAAAACCAGAATCGGAGCAGCTGACGATATGGCGTATACGATGACACCTTGAAGGCCGGCGAGAGTAGCTAACTGAGGATATGAGAACAGAATGCCAGATCCCATGGCTGGAACGTAAGTTTGAGGGTCAGTAACAATGCATAAGGGAGAGGATAGGGGGAGATCGAAGCGGCAGCACATTTCCCACGCAAGCATTAACTTGATCGAGTAATTACGGTACAATCTCAGCTTCATATCCGCAGAGCCCTCGCAAATCTCCTTTCGAGCCCCCGCGGAAAACGGGATCGGAAGGTTGGATTCAGAGGGAGCTGTTTCAACTCGGCGCCCGTAGTGAGCCGCGGTCCACCTCTCCCTGAAGCGGCAGTGGCCCCGAAGACCTAACTACCGACCTTAGGGATAGATGACCTGTCGAACTTGGGTGTAACCTACAGTCTTGCATGTGCAACTCATTACTCTAATCTCATACCGTTGTGGCCAAGCCTGGCGGACAGGTTGACATCGTATGCACCATTCGCGTTACCCAGGGTGGCCGCTGCTGGTCATTGGTGTGCCACCGCTCTGGATTGATCTCGTGGGAAAATGCAAAGACGCATTTGCCGGAGCAGCACGTCGCTCTTCACTCACCGGCGGCGATGAAATTGAGTGCCAGAGGCAACGCTACTCAAGTAGTTAGTACATGCCTGATTTCAGGGGATGGTGATCCAGAGCACATAGCGCTCTAAACTCTGACCCTTTTGTGATCTGTTTCCAGCTAGGAAGTCAGTTTTGGACTGATTCCTCATTCGCCAGGCGAGGCCTGTTCCAAGTAGTCTACCGAAGATGTTAGATTGACTTGGCGCATCTTAGTGATGTAAGATAAAATAAGAATGAATGAAATGGATTGATCTGATGCTGGTGATGTGCTCGCTCTTGGACGTACAGAAAAGCGCCATATGTGACATATATAATGGCATTCGAAGCCGCAAACGAGGGTTGACCCATGACAACTGAAGCTTTCTCGACGACTGTAACAACCAGAAATCAACCCAGGAACTGAACGATCTCAGTCAAATCACTCAAAGCAGAAATGCACAAATAAAACTCTGCAACCCAGGATTGTGAAGTCATGAGAAACTTGGTATTTAGTAGCGACGATAACTGGCCTAGATGGAACTAGTTCGGAAATAGGTTGTTAAATCTAGATATATCCCCTTCTGTCTTAGTAGCACACATTAGCGGCGTGGGGGTTGGTGACTGGTGAACGGCCGATAAGAACTGATAGCTGTACCTCTTTACAGTACTGAGAATGAGGTGAATGAACGCTATATACAACATCACCGGCCGTGGTAATTACCAGAAGACTGCACAGGATTCTCCAAGTTTTCTTTTATTTCGGTAAAGTATTGAGTGTTGAATGTTTCTATTTAGACCACGCTTGCCTGAATATTTCTGCCTCCTTCCATCTTTGGGACGACCAACAACATCCGACCTGTCTATCCTTCCTTATTCCTATGCTGAATTCAGTCCTGGAAAGTTCCTTTCAGCTTCGACTACATACGCATTGGATAGGGTTGGTTACTATGATGCCAAAATGCGATCACGTTCTAGCTACGATTCATCCCCCAACCATTACTCTTTACAAGGTACGTAGTAACATTTTACTTCCATCTTTCCAAAATAGTTCGTTGTTCCAACTTCAGGTGCTACTCAATTGTGGCCTCGGTAGCCCTCCATGAAAAGCAGACACCGCCAACTCCAGGCCTTCATTCATCATTCAAAATCATCTTTCTTGTGCGCTACCTGGGTCGTTTTGTCCTAGGAGCTACCCGTCTCTCAGGTTGTCACAGCGTAATGCTTGATCATGTAAATTCTCCATCAATTTCAATAATTGCCCCATGAGCATTTCTACAACATATTTGATATCATGAACTCCCTTTCCTACTTCTGTCATACTTTGGGTCTGCCCCATGACACAACTCTTTTTGAATCATACTCCTCTACTTCACTAAACTGAAAATATCGCACTTACTTTGATTACTTCAGCACTGATAAGATAATAGGTACTAGCATAAGGCACTGACTGCGTCTTGATCCATGTACACCAATCGCACAGCTCCAGCCTCCATAGGAATTTGGCTTAATCGCGACAATAGAAGAGCCTCGTCCTATGCCACTAATATACTTGAGCATCGAGTTATTTTCCTATGTTGGAAGGGCAAATACTCAGCCATATCGAACAATTCCTTGGTCTCCTCCCTCTTTTCGGGAGAAATATAACATTCAGGCCTGCAATAGCAACTATCCGGCTAGCTTACCATAGTCGTCACTAACATAGGGTTTTATTTCGGATTTGACATCAGCTCAAGTTCTTTATTTGGATCTGCCTTCAAGCTATAGACTGAAATCTGGACGATCGGGGTACAATACGGCGAAGGAGTATGGTTAACTAGCACTCAAGCCAGATCCACCGCGACTATCCTATGCGTTTGCCCTCGGACCGTCCAAAATCGATATGAACTGGGTTACACATAACATAGAAGGCATACCAGCCTCTGTGTTCAAATTGTATACACAATCTCTCAGCTCGACGAAATGTCACCGTGACACCGATTTTTGGATAAGAGAATACTTCACGGACCACCTTGTCTCGCAAGCAGAGGGAAGGCAAGGGAGCAAAGTCATACCGCACAAGGTACACCACTGTGTGAGACTATCAAACATTCAACAGCTACTTCTTCTCGCCAGTATTTTCTCCAGATTCCTTGTCAACTTGCTCACCACTTTCTAGATTGTGCTGCTGTGCAGCTAAGTCAACATTCCGGGTGGGTGTCTGGCCAGGATTGATTCCACTGACCGATCTCACGGGTGCTCCCATCGGTGTACGGTATTGCTGACCGTAGCCCGCATAGTATTGGTATCCATTATTCTGGTCCTGAAGATATGGCGTTTGCCAGAATGGGCCAGGAGATTGACTCTGATAGTAGCTACCCCCGCTGCCTCCATGATATGGAGTATGGGCTCCTTCAGGAACCTGAGGTGTGGCAGGCTGATAGTTGCCCTGACTATATTGGTTGCGGTGCTGGTCGCCAGGTGAGAGAGCATAGTTTGGGCTCACATACTGACTCGGCTGGTACGCATGGCTAGGACTGACATATTGGGCCTGACCATATCCGTCCGGGCTGATGAATGTGCTGGGCTGGTAACTATGAGTGGGACTGGTAAACACGCGAGTCTGGTGGTAGGCTGTCGGCGTGCCGAAAGCTCGTCGCTGCGTAAAACCTACGGGGCGGTAATCTGGATCTGGAGACGTAGCTACTTGGTCGCTATCAATAGCATCAGAACTGACTGCAATGGAACGAGCCGGGGTAGCTGGAACAGTTTCGTCACTTTCGCTCTTGGTAATGGCAAATGTGGTATCGCTGCGGTTCGTAGGAAATTGCTCAGCACCACGGAATTGACCCCCTTGGTCTGCACATTTCTTCTTCTCTACCCTAATGCGATTATTGATCAAGATCGTTCCTCGCTGAATAAGTGTTATTTCGGCTCCTTTGCTGAAGGGGGGCCTGCGGGCGGACTTACTAGGTTGTCAACCGCAACAAGCGCCTCATCAGGGCGCGCATACTCGACAAATGCGAACACAGTAGGGCGTCCACCTTCTATTCGCAGATCGACTTAGCTGTTGTTCCCACCTCAATAGTGATATAATCAACCTACCATTTCGAGGTTCCTTGCGAATGACCTGAACTTTCTCGACTGTGCCTGCTTTGCTAGCGGCATGGTGCAGTATTTCCTCAATATTTTCGACATTGTGGGGCAAGTTTCCGACGTAAATTGACCGACGATCAACTTCGTACCGTGCGAGATAATTCGCATAATGGTTGCTTTGAGACGTGTTGGCCTTCTTGAGGTCATATGCCACGACACCGTACTCCTCATGGTATCGGTAGGCCTACTGTTATGTCAGATGTGTCTTGATTATAGGTTTTCAGATCTCGTGACATACCGAGATTATATCGCGAGCTGGGTCAAAATGCTTGTATTCAACAAATACTGCACCGGGAAGATTCATAGCGCTGACAGCTTCTTCGTGAAGCGGCTCTAGTCGCGCAATATCACCAAACTGCATAAGGTGATTGCGAGCTTCGACGATGTTGACCTGATGACTTTCGCGATTGAACATCACATAACAACCTAGCCAGAATTTAACAAAATTCGCCTAGCTAAGACATTTAGGGCCGCAAAGATCGAGACTCACGGTTCGCCTTCACCATCTCAGTCCGGCAAGGTCGTCCCTCAATGAGCAATCCCTTGCCCTCCTTCTGCGCTTTTTGGGCATGCTTAGAATCCTAAATTATAGTTAGTCATTAGCGGAACGTTGAAGGACTTGTGAAGCGCTACAGACCGTGTATTGGCAGAATGCAAAAGGCATGTTCTTAGGATCGCGGCGTATTTTTACAAAAACTGGGCCGAAGGCGGAAAACACTTTTGTGACAGCGACTTCCAACACTGTATCTGACTTTGATTCGGGCAAACTATTCATTTATTAATAATAACATCCCATAACACCGAAGATAGAAGACTCACTTGGCAACAAAGATACAAGCTTCAGCAGGGTAATAAGTCTGAGCATCAACACCCTGAACTAAATGCCGTCGCTCTGCAGGTGATGGCTGAGCGTGAATCGGAATAACCGACTGAGTTTCAGGGGCTCTCCGTTGATTGATCACGGGAGCTGGTCCAGCGAGTAGATGCTGAGTCATTGATGCGCTAGTACTGAAGACCTCTTCGTCGCCGTGAGGTGGCTTTCCAATTTGGAAATTGTGTTGCTGTCGAGTTCCATCGCGAATCTTCTCGACAAAATCTCGTGAACTACAGACCGGATGGGCTGGCTCAGTAGTACGTGAAGTGCCCATCTCGCTACTTTTTCAAGTCAGCTAAGTAATAATAATCAAGAAGAGTCTTTAGAACCTACACAGATCGTTGATGAGTATTGTCATTGATGGATAGGTCGCTCAAGTTGGCGTTAAGTGGCGCGCCACCTAAGCCAGTAAATCAGTACGCATTACAACCTGGAAGCGTCATTACCCACCACCTGAAGATTCGGATGACAAAGAGGCCGAGCGAGCGCGACGGCCTGAATTGCCACGGTCGTTCTGGCTACCTTTAGGGTCAAGGCTTGCCATTTCGGGAGCTAAACTTGAAGGTCTGCAGGAACAGTCAGTATCACCTTAAATAGACCTAATTATCGAACTTCAGTAATGCTGGTGCAATAACTCGGCAACCCCTTTCGGAGTTACGTAAAATAAGTGTGCTGTAAGACGGTCAAGACACCGCCAGCCATCGAGGCGTGTCCAGCCGTATCCGTCTTCATACCAGTTGTAGACATAGAAGCTAAGGATAACACTTACTCTACTCGGCTCTGTTTCTCAACTCTGTGCAAGATATGCGTGGCCTAATCAGAAATGGTCAATTTGTGCAACGAAAGTTGGATGAAGGGAGCAGGTACAAAAGAGACAAAGTTGACAGCATTGGTAACTATCCAAGTAAGCAGATAGGGACGAGAGAGCGTGGCTCGACAGAGAATAACAAGGATGGAAGGTTTCTCATTAAATGCGACAAGACGAATTCACGAGGTAGTCCGAAGGAAGAGAAATGATGGGCTAACAAAACGGCTGAGGTGCAAAGATGAATTGAGGCATAGTAGACAAGGTAGGAAGCGCTAATTGATGCGGCATAGGCCGCCGTGCTGGGCAATCGAGGTGGTCAAATACATACTGGCGGCGATGCACGCCAGAAAGATGCCGGGCGCGTATATCGAAATGCCACCTGCAAAGAGCCGGATAGAAAGCAGACTGAACAAAGAAACGAGAAATGAGTAGAAGCGCCATGGATAGCAGAGAAGAAGTTTAACGACAAATGAACCATGATGATAAGAAGCAGGTTTGAAGCAATGTCGACCCGGCAAATAGAATGGGGGGCAGGATAGCGATGCCAGCATGAGATGCAGCTTACCGAGGTGTGAATGAATATGCGCTCGGTTTACCTAATTATTCTCGTGAAGCAGTGATAGACGCTAACAGTCGGTTGCGGCTATTGCGCGCAACGGCGCACGATAGGGAAACGAATGGAGGCGACTTGAGATATGTGATCAGTGACTTTGATGGCCAAATGAAAGATGCTGTATTTTGGACAAGGCTGAGAACTTGAAGGTTTGGCCAGGCTCGGAGTGCTGTGCCGGCTACAGGCGTGATCGCGAACTCGGCTAAGACGTCTAGACCGGGTCAAGGGGCAACGAATGGACTGGAGTACGAAAGAACAGCGCAAAAACGAAGGAAGTCTCACTGAAGGTTGCGATTCGGCGAAGGGCTGCACTGCAGTCGCAAGTGTAGGAGGTGAGTTGTTGATATTAAGCACGTCAGTGGAAAGTGGGAGTGGAGATGAGTAGAGAGAGAGCGGGTAAGAAAGGGGAGAGTTCCGCAGGTGTTGACAAGGTTGTACAGTTGTATGGACAATCGTGTTAGAGGTTCGAGTGAGTTAGTGGTTGCGCTCTGTTCAAATGGGAGGGTGCATGTTGCGTTGGTAACTGCTGCCTGAGCTGTTTGTGGAACAGAAGAAGGTACAACGCGTTGGAACCAAAAGAGTAAGGTACGAAGTTGCAACAGCCTCGGTCTTGCCTGTTTCTGCGCATGTACTGCAATTAGACCTTTGAGAGCTCAGACCTCGCAGAATCCCAAGTGTCGTGTATAGCGCAGAAATAAAGAAAAGGGGATCGAGACACAATCGAGGTAGAGTTTCGAAGCTCCCGCTAGTCAACCACCCAGGCAATCTCAAGGTAGCTGGTATGTCTTGACTTTAGAGACTGATGAAATACCAAAGGAAAAAGACTGGGATATAAATTTAAACTGGCACTTTAAAGGATAGAGAACTTAAAATACCTCGTCTCCTTAAGCAATCGTGTGTACCTAATATTGTCTTAACTATTAAGTAATATTACCCAATATTTCATTAAGCAAAACGTCGTACGTAGTGTCCTGAAACATGCGCGACTTGGGCGTTTACTTGTAATATGAAGGGTTCAACAAATGGCTTAGAAAGCAACAGGATATACTTTAACACGTCTGAATTCATATCTCACAGCGATGACAGGAGAATGGAACATTCTCATACGCATATGAGAGTGTAACTTTCTAGATAGCTACGCCGAGATTAGTATTGCTAAAGTGATTGATTTAAATAGTTACTGTAAACTCTATTCGAAGCATTTATGACATGAGAAATAGAGTCCTAGTTATTCTGTGGGGTCGATGGAAAGTTTTATTTGTATGCCCTAACATTAACTGAAATTGATTATACTGTGCAGGTACTTGATATAAATCTAGAACGGCACGAATAAACACATCCAGGAACTACTGCTCAATTGGACAATGCTTATTCGAATAGACAATAGAAGTTGTGCTGATAAGCAGAGCTTTTAGGGGCTAGCTCTGGTTTTTTTGTTAACAAGGGTTTCAATGAATGGCCTAAAGGGGTGTGTTCCTAACTTGCATATCAAATATCTTGACGAGGGAAAGGCAGACAATGACGAGAAGGTTGCCAAATTGGAGCTAGAACTGCGAATTCTTTAATGGATTTCAAATATAATCTTCTATGGCTTCAAGCGGGCCGTGCAGGTCGAGAGTCTGGCTGGATCTACGCGCTCAAGGCATTGAACAAGAAAAATATCATGCGTGATGGAGATGAAAGGCATGTTAGGCGCGAGATACACGGATAGCGAGGCGACAAATTAAGCCTCTCATATTATTATTTACATGGTATTAAAGTCCTAGCCCGACGTATCTCGGATGCAGTGTAGTCACAGTCCCTTAGGTCCGTGTGACAGTTTACCTAAGTAAGCAACGCATGCAAGACTATTTGCGGTTTGAGTTGTCGGCTAGTAACAGCATGCCGTGGCAGTAATCAAAGCAATTATGCAAAACAGAAGGGTGAGGAATAAAATAAAGGAGTTGAAGGGTGATGAGGTACGGGGGTTTCTGTCTAGATAATGTCTCCATAATTAGCGAACGAGATCTCTCTTCTTCAAGTTTCGTGTTTTCAACGATTTGAAATTCAGGCTCTTTTAAATAGGATTCAGCAAGCAGAAAAGAGTTCGCATATATACTCTAACAGTTGGTGAAGCAGAACGTAACCTCAGTAATATTGCACAGGAAGCAAGCTCATCTGCATCCGATAATAGTTGTAGAGATGCCGTCATTTCATTGAGAAGGACACATCACAGGGAGTTCCTAGCATAACGGCTATAAACATGTTAAAGTCACATGCATTTATATATGTTGCGATTCATTACTAGATGTAAGGGTTTAGTGTATTACCCTGATAAAAATAATGACGAATTACTCACCATGAGTATAGTTCTCATTGAAGCAACAGAGCATAATCGGTAGTCGATGCGTAGAATCTATATTTCAGCATCATAGCTGTAAGCCCTGCAAGTTTTCCTTCTTATTCATACAGGGGCGTGGTAGCTATCACGAAGCTGAACACTTCCTTGGAGTGCCCTCCTCTGTCTAATCCCTTCAAAATGTATACCGACCGCCAGTCCCTAGCGGTATTCATTCCGCCCAAGGAAACCAGTTGGACTCGAGCGACCAAAACGATCACCGAAGCCCGCGCAACTTGAAGACATATTTGTGTAAGACCTGGATCTTGGAATCCAACATTACACTCTCAGGCACAAACCCTATACATATTGACCCGGATGTTTTTGATCAAATAATCAGCGGGACCAAGCCGTCAGCCATAACCACATATGGCTACACCCTCGGCGTCAGCCGTTCGACCAGCGTGGAAGGAACGGTGAGTCATCTATCTAGATTATCATACATGTCAGCCTGTAAGGGCCGCGCACCACTCCGCTTCGCCTTAGACAGAATGAGCAGCAACATGCATTCTTGGTTTTTGCCCTTCATCATCTCATCTCTTCGGTACTAACGTCATGTCCCAGCTTCGAGCGACATAAAACGTCATCTAAATCCCCAATAAAACATCAAGCAGAGGGTTGATGTAACAAGAAGCTTATGCTTTAAAGGGCTTATAGCAAGGGTTATATTCAGCTAATAGTTATCTCTGTGTCTGAAGGGCTCTTGGCTTCCTCTTTCTGTCTTCAATGCGACCTCGCCCTCCGCCATCCGCCCTCTACTTATGTCCAACTGTCTCATTCATGCTACCCTTCCGCACCTAAACATACCATCTAAAATCAAGGCATCGTCGCACAAAATAAGGGGTCTGCTATTTATGCACATGCTCTCCGGACCAGTAATCTGACCCCTCGGTCTGTTAAGCCCCAATCTGGAATTTCTATAACGCGTATTGGCGGCCAGACATTTCGGCACGATCCTGAAGCACTCAAAGGTCCAACTATAACAATTCAGATCAATATGTCGAATTCGAATTACCCGGTTCGACCGGCCGAAGGCGATGTCTGGATTACAAATGCTACGCTCATTAAACAGCTCTATATTTCCGAGAGAAAGACTCTAAAGCAGGTTAAAGAGTTGTTGGAAGGCCATCATGGGTTTCCAACTTTCCCGTACGTTGACCCCGAATTATTTGTATTTTTTTTTTTTTTTTTTTTTTTTTTTAAATTTCCTCCAGTCCTCGATTGACTCGCAGGTAGGCTGTCAACGTACGAGACGAAGCTCCGAGACAAACTCGGACTAAGAAAAAAGCTCAAGAAGGGTGACTGGACGGCTGTATACCAGCATATTCGTAACCGCGGTGGTAAAGAAACTGGAATTTATCTCAATGGCACCAGAATCCCTTGGGAAAAAGCCTGGAAAGAGATTCGGCGGTCGGGTGCTCGAGTGACTAGTGATGGTATGTTAACACTCTCATATTAAGGTTGTGTCCCCCGACCTTCAGCTGTGTTGTTAATTGTTTTGAAAGGTCGGCCGCTTGAGCTCCCAGCAGGTGTAGTTGTGCGATCACCCTCTCGTACAATGCATGCTACGCCTTTGTTATCCCCACCTATATCATCACCAGTGTCTTCACTAGCTGTTCCAATTGAGACTCAGCCAGCAAGCGCCAGCACACTCTTACAAGGCTCGCTTTCAGCACTATGTACGTCTTGTTGCATATATTTATCATTTGATTATGCCGACTAGGTCTGAGAATTCTATTTAGCTACAATAGCAAGTCACGACAATATCCTCCACTTCTCTACCATACTGTACAGAGGTGCCACAGACATCGTGAGGGAAGTCTCAGCAGTATCAGACAACTTCAACCTACTATATCACCGGGTATACCTCGAAAACATTCCAGTTAATACGTTCAGAAAGAATTTGCACTGTAAGAACCATCCTACTTCCACAGTTATTGCCTAACGTACCAACAACAAAATAGCCATTATCAGCAACGACCTGCAGCGGCCGAGAAACTCCAACGTGACCAATGATCCACCTTTCAACGTCGCTATTCTTGAAGACATTGTAGACTTCTTCTTTGGATTGAATTTCAGGATATCCTCTTTTCAACAACTTGAATATAACTGTGCAACGCCTGCGTCGAATTTCGATAGCTATCATTTCTTGACTAAAGCTATTTACCTCCTCTCAAACAAAATCATTGCTTGGAACAGTGGCCATAACTATAATCGGGGAAAGCTCTTCGATATCCTTTTCACTCGCCTACATGAGAGAGTACTGTTGCGTTTCCTTCAAAGTGATCTTCCTACTGCGAGGGCCGCTTTGGAGGCTTTGGTGCCGTTTGCCTACGAAAATGGTTACAGGGATGCCTTTATTTTCTTGTTGAAGGTGGGTCTTAAACGCCCGAGCTGGATACTTGCAAGCGGACATACGTACCTCTCCATGGCCGCGTCATTAGGTTCTCTTGATACCATCCATTGCCTCTTGAGAATAGGAGCGCGAGCAGACGATAAACTCAATAACTATAAACTACCGATCTTCTCAACCGCGATTCTGGAGTCCGTTGGAGCAGAAAGCATGGCTTGTGTAGAGGCATTGATTCATAATTGCGATGTCAATCGCACCATAGAGCGGTACAGAAGGTCCTCTGACAACACCTTTCGAAATCGATCTAATTTCAGTTTATTTTTTTCCGCAATGGGGGCGAAGGGGGTGTGGCTTGCCAAATTTAACAGAATGTTACCAGATTGGCATTTACACGATCGAGTTTGGGTCAATTTGAGTATAAACAACGATATGCACAGTCGGGTTCTAGGCATGTTCCTTGACCATGGGGCGGATGTCGATTCGCTGTGGGATGGGCACCATGACAATACACGCATTTTCAGGTTACATGCTCAAAATGGTGTTTCCTCAGAATCAAAGCTCACTGTCTTGGACCAGAGCTATTACTGGGATACTAAGTTCTACACGAAACTAAGTCCCTATAGTTCCAAAGAAGCCACAAGGATCACTCGTCCAGGTATATGTCTTTCAGCGAAACAAGGAAAAGAGTTTCTTCAAGCTTATCTGGACTCGCGACTAGCGCAACATCCGGCTGACAGGACTAAACTTCTAGAACTCGTCCTTGCAGAACAGTTCTTCATGGAGGATTTCAGTATCGACACCCAAGTCGTCCAAGGCCTTGTTAACTTTGGTGTGGATATTAAGCTTCCGACGATGATCACGGACTTCTCAGTCCTCCTTCATAAGCTCGTTTCAAACGCTGTGCGATTTGGTTTCACTGATGCTGTATCTTCCCTATTCAACATACTTCTCTGCGAAGGAGCTACTATAGACCATGTTGTTGTGGATGCCGCTGTAGCAAAGAATGGCTTAGGGCTTCTGCCCAAGCTTCTTCACTACGGTGCTGACATACGGAATTATGGGGCCAACGCTTTGTGCAGCGCTGCTCGCCTCAACAATTTCGAAGCGGTGTCGTGGCTATTGCAAGCTGGTGTAGATATCAATGCCAGCATATCTACGCCCGTTGGCACAATGACGATCATCGCCTATTTGAACATAAGAGAGGACCTATTTGACAGGTATTCATCTCGGTTGGAAAGGATCACCGCGCGAACAAGCATTGAGATGCTTGTTTATTTGATAAGTCGTGGCGCAAGGTTGAGGTTAAGCCCTGATGATTTGTGCAGTTACGAATTTTTAAAAGTAAACATGGTGTCACCTAGAGGCCAGGATCGAGAATATCTAACGTTAGATAGGATGAGACTTTTCCTAGACTCGGCGAATTGCCCCGAGGACCTAGCGACGGACCAAGAGTCTTTGCTAGCATCGTGGAATCCAAAATGCATCCCAGGTAGAAGCCAGTATTCCAGCTCAGATATATACGAACTACTTGTCGAGCGCGGATGCCCTATTCGAGGTGATTGCCAACTCGCGTTTTTTATTCGATATGGTGGTCGACATGAGGTTATCTTTAAACTTCTGGACGCAGGAGTGGATGTGAACGCATACTCGAAAAGGGTTCTACGACATCTTTCCAGAATTAGGAATTATAAGCAGTATCCAATTCAAGCAGCAGCTAGAAGAGGAGACAGAGAGCTTATAAGCCAGTTGGTGATAAGAGGAGCAAACATCAATCAACCCGCAATTGGTTGGAGAGGACGAACGGCACTCCAAAGTGCCTGTGAATGGAATGCTCGACCGAGTGGAGATCAATCGTGCAAGCTAGCATTGATTAAAATGTTGATTGATCTGGGCGCAGACATTAATGCTCCTGCGGCGAAGTACTTGGGCATGACGGCGCTACAAATTGCAGCATATCGTGGAGACATGGCCACTGCGCTTTTTCTTCTTGAAAACGGTGCCAATATTAACGCGCCTCCTGCGAAGAAGAATGGGCTTTGTGCTCTGGATGCAGCTGCTGGAAAGGGGAGGCTTGACATGGTACATTTACTACTGAGCCTAGCAGCCCATAGTCACTACCGAGGTGAAAGCGGCTACGAAGGCGCGATTCGCTTGGCACTTGAAAACCAACACTATGCTGTTGCTGATTTAGTTCGGGAGCAAATCAAAACTTTCGGAAACTGCATCATTATCGACCTCGGAGCTGACCATCCGCTGATGGTGCTGGATGATTCTGGTGATTCAAGTGGGAATGATATTGGGGAAGATAGCACCGACTACTTCGAAAGCGAACGCGAAGATTAAAGCGATAGTAACTGAAGTAATAGAAAAAGACTATCGCCGTTGTTGCTGAAAACATATGTCTACTCTATGCTAGAGATCCTGGTATAGAGCGTTTTTGATATTTTCCTACTAACACCTGGACCTTTAAGTGTCACACGGACCGGCCCTGGGTAGGGTAATGCAACTACCCGTGTACCAGGGTCTGGTCGGCGATATCCTGTACTCAATCTGCAAGGCGTCTCTATTCTTGGATATCATGTTTGCTATTATCGTAGGCACGATAATTGCAGTCTAAATGTGTTCCTGAACTCAGAGTTCAGGAACAAGGCCAAGATGATCTGGAGTGATTTGGTTCGCAAGGAGCGAATCCATTCGTGTATAAGAACCCTAGATTCGCCGCTGGGCTCGAGAGAGGAACTCAGACTCCTATGCCTCCTTGACGCCCAAGAAGATTATTGCAATATTGAATACCCTTCCAAGCCCTAGTACTCTAGCCCTTGTGACAGGTTCGGTGTCAACCGCACCATTTTGCGGCATTGTAGATTACCCAGAAATGTCTAATTAATAGAGCACCAATTTCCAGGCTGTACACCAGAAACAGAGTTTCCTCAAAACCTGAGCTCAGTCTCTTGGCCAGAGTTATTACTGGAATGCTAAGCTTTCACCTTGGAATTCCGTACATAGTTTCCGTTTTATAGCCTACAACCTACACGCCAATGAGCTTCAGCTGATCTAATTCATTACTGTGGGATTGTGATGTTGAGACAGTTATCAGGGCTGAACTACTTGAAGTTAAAGAAATTGGGAGGTACCTAAATTACGTTTCAGTCGCGATGACTTTAGAGATCAACAAAGGGAGTTAATTATAAATTCACCTTGTCCTGATTAGTTCAGCTGCACTGTGCTTCCTCATACTGGTTGACGGCCAGATAGAGCTTTCTACATCCGGAAGTGTAGACTGTTGTTTACATCCTAATTGTAAGGTCGCACTGCACAATCTTTTACCTCAATGTGGAGGCACTAATTTTGTAATTAAATGAGTGCCTACTTGCAGGTATACATGCCATTCAGTCGCTATGCCTCTTTATCCTCGTCCATCGCTGCTTTTCCCCTTACTACATGGCTTAGCCTTCGAGCCACCTCAATATGCGAGATCCGCACAGCTTTGTGCGTCAGTGACACAACCAATTTCTGACGATGTTAGTGGGACTTGGTCATGACAACTCTTTGTGTCACTCCTAGTCTCTCTCATTCCCCGAAGCTCAAAGTCCATTATCCCTCGACACACAACAGAAGCCGCCAAGTATCTAGCCAAAACCGGCACAGCATCTCCTAGTGAGATGAATATTTGGCTTGATAACAGGACAGTGGAATACAGCAGTAGAACAACTACTCCACCGTTTACCAAAGAGGAAAGCATCATCTGACAATAAGTCTCCCGTTTGCGTATCAACCACATTGGCTCTCCATACATGCATGGTGTAACTTCGTTCCAAAACAATCTTGACCAATTCCCACGCCAATTCTTTTGTCGTTTGTAGTTTTCCTTATATTTAAGGTTGAAGGCTCCGAAGTTCACAATGTACACTGATATGGTAAGAAACACCCATAAGAAGGGACCGTAAGTTTTAGGGATCGGCCCGCTGGATATGGCCATTGACGACATTGCGATGGACCAAAACGCTAATTGATATGCTTGGTAGACCGTATTTGCGACGGCAAGCCCAGCTAGTATATACTCGAATGCCGACACAATAGCCATGAGCCAGAGTGGAGGTACAGGTAGTTTCCAAGGTCGAAACGTAAGGTTAACACTGTGGTTTAGTCGCGACTCTAAGTCAGGACTTGTGCTATCGGAAAGGCGCAACGACGGTATCGAAATCCCGAGAAGGGTGGCCAGAACAGGTCGCCGGAGTGCAAGAAGGGCGATCTCGTCTTGCATGGGCCCAAATAGGAACAATGTAGAAGGGAGAAGACCAAAGAGGATAGACACAACGCTCATCTCAACTTTAACGTATTCTGACGTATGAATGAGCATGCAATTTATGAGACCCCAGCCGCCGGCTGATGCTGGTTGGCTATAGTACGCGTCGCGATCTAATGTGCAATTATCTCTGTACTGAGAAAGCTCAGTCGACCACGCCGGGAAGAATCGATCAAATCGACCATCGTAAGCAGATACCAGAGACGATAGAAACCCAAGTACAAGGAATGCGTTAAAAATGCCGTTTATATGATATATCATTATGCAAAATGATCAAGTGAGATTTGAGATGAGCGAAAGGGGAACAAAGATTGATAGTAGGTTAATTGGTGAGCAATGAGAACAAACTCCGCGATATAATAAAAAGTTAAGGAAGTTGTTATTAGAGGACTAGGTACTAAGATAAGGTTCAAATACTAAGCTAATATAGCAATACATCCTGTGATATAATCCTAAATTTAGTTATCAATAAGCTCGTCAATTCCCTAATCGTGGGGGACATGTAGGTAGCTGTAAGGCTCGCCTATCCAACTTCCAATAGAATATATACTTAGGTAGACCTAGTATGTATGATTGGCCGCAGCTAATCCGTTGGCGCCCGCGTAATGAGATATGACCTTTTCGTCCAATGACGGACTTACATATGTATAAGGTCAGAGACGGCATCATTCCAGACCCTTGGCTACTGCAGGCTACAAACCAGCCTACTTATGTATACTGTCTCCAGACATGCTTCGCATTTACTTCTTCCCTACTCCAAGCTTTAGCCTTATATGCTACACACATACCTACTATCAAGGCTATTACTGTTGTACCTGACGTGAGAATTTCTTACTCGTGACAGAGGGGTAACTATTCAAGATTAATATTTAAATAGCTAAGTCTACACTGCGTATATTAATAAGCAACTTTTTAACCTATTATAACGAACTGTACTACGTTACATAGAGGACGATAGTATATCTCGATTATGGGTATGTTTTAGAGGTAGGTTTAGGACTGTTAGCAACTTAAAGCAACACGATATCACAGGTGTCGTCGTTAAGCTTACGCTCATATAATGATCAAATTATATATTTAAATTAAATAGTGAAGAACGCGGAACTATATTTAGCCAACATAGGATTGTCCCCTTAGTATTTCCTTCTTTACCTAGTTATACCGCTCTTACTAGTATAACCTAATCACTTAATCACTCAATCACTCAATCACTCTCCGGTAATCGAGTGATCGGGTGATTAAGTAAACGTGTCACGTAACCCCGTGCCATTCATTATCCATGTTGGCACTCAACGTGTCCGTGATTTAATATATAGCTGTGGTCCCCAGGACGCTTGGTCCGCCCAACAGACCTGCCCTTCCGTTAGTTCGTAACATTATATACACCTGGTCATATAACAGCTAGGTCGAAAAGATCAGCCGAAGGGAGTTTAAGCGCAGTCTGATGAATGCTATTGCCGCCGCCATTAGGATGCCGAATTCCATGCAGCCTCGTTTTAAGGCCGCGGTAAAGTGGTCATATTTTTGTATTTTTAGCTTATTACTTGCTTCATTTGGGGAGCTGGATCGTTCCTTGTTTCCTGACACTGTCACGTAGGCGCGAGGCAGTACTTCTAGGAACCAGCCAATAATTTGCATCTTTCAGGTAGTAGTGGTGGCGGTACGCAGGACAGAGAGCTTCGCTAGGTCTCTCAAGGTAGGCCAATTTAGCTACCGGGCAACAATATTGGATGTTTGCCTTGCCCGAGGAGCTAGAATGCAACTAAATGCAGGCTGTGGAATGCTGTAGGTGGCGGTTTCAGCCATCCATCAGGGGACTTTTTCAGACCAATGTTTAATGTATTCATAGCCAGACCATCGTCGCACTACATTTTTTAATTTTGATACCCAGGCGAGAGACATTCCTTTCACAAATATCGTGCATACGCAAGGGATTGATCCATATAAGAATGCAATGGCAGATAATGACTCCAGACGGCTAGATCTGTGCTTAAGGTAATCTGACAACTAACAAACTTCTTCTATTCCTCTCTAACGGTTAAGATGGCATCGATTGAAGCAAGTTTCCAGTAGTTTTAGTTGCCTCTTTTCACTCGTTGATAGCCTATCTAAAACCCGCTAGTATTTCAGTAATTTAGATAGGGAAATGTATAAGAATTTCTTCGGTAGCACGGGCAAATGCATTTCTGTCCCAGTTCCTAGCGATCGATATTGGGTAAAGCTTAGCATTCCAGTAATAGTTTTGGTTCAAGAGACTAAGCTCGGGTTTTGGGGAAACTTTGTTTTTGGTATACAGCCTGGGAATGGGTATCCTATCGAACGAGATCAAACATTTCTGAATACACTATAACGTCGCAACATGGTGCGGTTGACGCCGAACCTGTGACAAGGGCTACTGATCTAGGGCTTGGAAAGGTGCTAGATATTATATGGCGTCAAGGAGGCATGCAATCTAGTCCTCCTTTTAGTCCTGGCGGCGATCTAGGATCCGGTCTCGAGGGTTTGGTGACTCGCACAAACCCGCTCTAGCTAGAGTCGAACATTTCCTCAACTGTGTTCTAAATAATTCGTGGTTTAAGTTTTCAAGAGCTTCGCTCTCGCTCGCTTGACCTTGGTTTTTTAGGTTTGCATCGTTAATTTCGTACAGATCGGGACGGAAAGGAATACAGGTGAAGCTAGGGCCACGAGGTAGGATTTAGCGAGACGAGAATCAGGATCGTCTGACCTAAGCGTAGAACGTAGGTTGCCTACACCGCATAGTATGCGAATGGGGTTGATTTCCCCGCGAAGACCAATTCAGCACTTATTTTCGAGCAATAACTATCAGCTTAATTGTACTGTGATTGTACCGTAATAGCACCGATGGCATCTTCTGGTGAAGAGTCGTCACCCCTGACCATAGATCCTACTGCCAAGTCCTTTGACCCCCACCCGTCTTGCTCGCTATGCGACGAGTTTGTCAAGGACCGGTGGTTGAGACGAGACGAAGGCAGCGACGCCAAATGGAGCACATCTCAGCTATTCCACGATTCATGCGACTCGTGCACCAAGAAGGAATTGGCATATACTCCGCTGTGCCAGTTCTGCCGCCATCTCCGCCTTAGACATTTATCTCTATGCGTGCCATCCCACCAACTCCCACCCAAGATTCCGATCCGAAAACCCGATCCGGACTCGACTTGCCCACTTTGTCAATTTATCCTGCGTGTATCTCGTCGGGAATATCTGCCACGGAAGAGAAAAAGAGTATTAGAGTTTCCACTCTATCTGTCCACGACTCAATGGCATGCTCAACAGGTCCAGTGGCGTGTTACCGGGCCAGATTTCTGGAGCACACCGGCTGAATTTCTTGTTGTGCAAGACGATGACATACCCATTCCAGTGTTGGGAGACTTATTCTTGCCAGCAACAGACAATGTGCACTCTGCTATATCTCAATGCTTGGAACACCACGAATCGTGTAATGGCCCAACAGATACCCTACTTCCACCTAATTTTCGGCTGGTAGACATTCAGCGAAGATGCATCTTAGTTCCTGCAGATACGACCGACAAGCCCTACGTCGCACTGAGTTATGTGTGGGGAGAGTCAACCAATGCAGACTGGTTAACTAAAATGAACATTAATGAACGACTAGAAACTTTGGATATCGAAGAGTTGCCTGCAACTATTAGAGACGCGATAGTTACTTGCGAGAAGTTGGGAGAGCGGTATCTTTGGATCGATCGCTTGTGCATCTTGCAAGACGATGAACGAGATAAGGCGTCTCAAGTCCACTCCATGTCATCTATATACACGGGTGCGAAATTCGTCATTATTGAAGCATCCAGTAATGGTATAAATGACGGTATGGCAGGCGTTAGTCGGGCTAGGAAAGCTCAGATCAGCGAAAAGCTGGCCGGCCTCAATATCAATGTCCAGCTTCCACCGTTGTGGGATGTCGTGGGTCCGACTTCTTGGAATTCTAGAGGCTGGACCTACCAAGAGGCTATTCTTCCCCTTCGCAAAGTCTACTTTACGCAGTCTCAAGTTTTCTATGAGTGTTCTCTTCGTATAGACCACGAAGAAACCCTCGTATACTCGTCCTTTGACCACTCAATGCACAACAAAGCCAATTACCCCACAACTACGACAAGTCTTTGCTACAATGCTGAACAGGACTGTTCTTCTGAATTGGCGAAGACGAAACTATCTAAAAGAGCAGAGACACCTTGGCAGGCGTACGCAAGACATCTCTCGCGTTACCGTCAAAGAATGCTTCGTCAATCATCAGATCTACTCAGCGCCTTCTCAGGAATTGTTGGTGCTCTCTATCCCGGAGACAAGTCGTATTACGGACTTCCTACAGCTGACTTTGATCTGGCTCTCCTCTGGGGAAAATGGAAGGACCCTTATATTAGGAAAATCCCATTGTCCGGAACACCTGAAATCCGTAATGATGACCTTGACCTCTTTCCATCGTGGTCATGGGCATCAGCAACAGATTTAATTGTAGGTTATGACAATCCACATGATTTCTGTGGTTCTCTGTGCCTGTGGTTCCAACCGGATACAATCAAAGGTCAACTTCGTCCTGTCCTAGCGTCAAGTCAAGCCGCGAGCCGGTGGATCAAAGCTACTGGAAATCAGTCTATCGGGCATCTCGAGAAACTTCGTCGTGCGGATTTAGATGCCCTATACAAACTCTGGGTTAAACTTCTTGCAGAAAACATAATACAGTCCCCTGTTTGCGTTAACGCCGTGGCGTGGAACCTCAAGAGCTCTTCCGACGTCGCCGATGAGTTAGCAGAGAGGTGGCCATCTTACGCAGCGTTTTGGCAAGACGTCCACGGACAAGAGAAGGCCATGCGAGATACGCAAATTCGCCTTGCCGAAGAAGTCCACGACAGAGTTCGAGACGGTGTTATTGTCACCCGAGCTCAAATTGGTTCGGTTGAGATACGGATGTCCTCGGCTTCCTTCCCGACTTTTCGGGGTTCAGGGAAGAGGGAGAAATTCAATTTGCACAACCACCACGGTCGTATCATTGGATATGTGCGTGATGGCTATAGTCAGCGCATCAAGGACTTTCTTCACGAAGACAGTGGAAATTTCGAGCACATCGCGTTATCGGTATCAGCTCATCAGGTCCAAATCGAGCAGCGCTCTAATGTAAAAAAAAGTTCCAGAAAAAATGAAGATGAGCATACATCTGGGCCCGAGAGCTCCGTTTCGGAAGAGAATGGGAATCGAGGTAAACCGAAAGTCCAAGTCACCTCGACTGAAAACCGCTGGGAACTGGAACATCGAGTCAATATTCTTATTATGTGTAGGAAGAATGGATATTGCTACCGCATTGGATTAGGAGAGATAAAACTTGACGATTGGCTTGAGCTGTCTAGGAGATTGGAAACGATCGTCTTATGCTAAATCTATGTTGGTATAACTCTAGTAGGAAATTTGATTGAGAGCCCTACCCAGCTATCGCCTTTATATTCCCGTAAGTTTCAGTTTCTACCTCTCAGCTTCCGGAAGAGTGGCTTTTCGCTGCATTTGTTCTGCGCACTCGCGGAGCTAAAACTGTGTCGATAGTGTCTTTTCCCCCCGGGATAGATAATAAATATAAATATTCAACGAAGTAAAAGGGCGCCTTTGTTGCTCAATCAATAACAACAATTGCAGTATCTAGCTGATAGAGGCAAGCTTCTAGAAGTACTCTACGAAGAACTCTCCTGCAAGGGTGAGTTCCAATATTGACACTCAGGTCGTTCAGGGGCTTGTTGAGTTTGGTGTGTATATCAAACTTCCGATGACGACTATAGTCTCAGCTTCAAAGTAGGCATAACCCTTGCATGTGGCTTTATAAAGGTTTCTTCTGTAAGCTGTTGCACATTTTAAACTCAAGTGTGAATGTCCCTGGATAACTTTACGTACGTACGACATGGTTATCGTGAATCCCACAAAGTGCCATTAAGCGCTTAAGAGCTCATTACAGACAGTCAGTCATGTTTCCATCATTGGTTTTTAGGGGGTATGCCAATTTTACTACCTTCGACTCGCTGGGATACCTGCTGAACTTACCCGGCTCGATCAGCCTGTCCAACTACATGGATCTGAAGATGTAACAAGGGCTAGAACTGAGAGCGTAGAAGGATATTCGACTTACAATAATCTACTTGGATGTCAATGATGCTATACAAGTCTAGTTCTCTCTCTCAACTAGGCGGCGACCTAGGTCCATATATGCGAAGGATTTCGCTTCGATTTCGTTTGCCTCGCCTATCTCGCTTCGTATTACCTGCTCCCTGCGATCAGGCATATACGGACAGCTGAAAAACTAGAGGCTCGTGCGAACTGCCGCTCATATAATTGTTTACATAATGTTGAAGCCACGGTCCGGCGAGTCTCAGATGCAGTGCAGTCCCAGTCCGTGTGACAGAGGATGATCCGTACCGTTCCTACAGACTCATCCTCTGCGGATTCTGGGCAGGGCAAGCGGTATGCAAAAAGGACAAAAAGGACAATGGGGGCATTCCCCGCGATTAGTCGGTGTTTCCCAAGGTAGAATTCATTACAGATGATAATAGAGGACCCAGTGCTGTTATACGATTGTGGGGAATATCATTAGGTTTTGAGAAAGCAAGAAAATACTCTAAGGAAAAAAATATAATAGATAATAGAGTTTCCATATTCTGCAAATTATTGAACAGCAGAACCCAATTGATTATTATCTTGTTGCTTCGATATCAAAATGCACGTGCCAATTTCTCCCAACGTACGTCATGAGGCTTGACCGTGCTAATACTGTATATGCCATCAACGAACACTGTAACTACTTTCGGGCCAACCCGGGGTCGGAAATAATTTACCTCGAATCGGCCGGCCGGCCGCACGCTTCGCAATAGCTGCTGCAAGGTACAACGAGCAATTCAACCAGCAATTGACAGCCGACACCATGGGCTCAAGCTCATCCAAGCCGGCCGGGGGCTCGCACACGTGGAATGCGTAAGTGGTTCTGATCTTGGGCTTTGCAAAATAGCGCTACGTTCGCTGACTTGGGCATTGTTCTTGTCTTTTAGGTCGTCACCCGTCGGCGTATCACAAGATGTCGTCGACTCTCTACACACGAATCGCGAGGTAAGCGCTCGCCCGCATGGCAAATGGCAAGAAACCTTTGTTCGGCAGGAGACGCCCATCTACGAACTACGAAAGCTTTAGAAAAAACATATTTTCGGACCCAATCAGCTAGCTGACATTAGCCCCCCCATCACAGTCGGACTTATCCCGCGCGCAGAACGTCGAGCTAGCCGTGCAGGCCCGCGTATCCGAAGAACTGAAGAAGCTGTCAGCGGAGGAGAGCCGGGCGCTCAAGAGCACGCTGGAGAAGGCGTCCGAGATAACCGACAAGGAGGCCTCGCAGCTCCAGGGCGACAGACAGACGGTGTCGGCCGAGGTAGAGGCCCTGCGCGCACGCCTCTACAAGAGAAAACAGATCCGCCAGCTACCCGAGTCCGTCGAGAAGGCCCGCAGCGAGGTCGTCCGCTGCCTGCTGGAGAACGACCGCCGGCCGCTGAACTGCTGGGAAGAGGTCGAGGCTTTTAAGGAGGAGGTGCGCAGGCTGGAGAAGAGCTGGGTCGATAAGGTCGTGCGATGAAGAAATTTGGGAGGGACGACACAAGGACTCTCGCCTTGGTTGCCGCTACTCAAAATAGGATTCAATTCAACTAGTCCTGATTTTGGATCTAGATGCTTGATTTGGGCGGATAGAGGATGACCTTCCGCTGGTTCGCGATGCTCGAAACTCTAAACGGCGGAAAATCACTCGAATTTTGAGCGGGCGCATAGCTGATGTCCTCGTATTGTAACATTATGGCATAGAGCGCTGAGAACAAAAAGGCTTGGCTGTATAGACGATGCATTTTCTAATATGTTTTCACTCAAGCCTGAATTTTCGTACCGTTCTCTCTCGCATGAGAGACAAAAAATGATGATCATGTAAAATCTGTATTCACGGAGAATTCTAAATCTGCGTCACCGACGGCTCCCGTCTCTCCTCCCTTTTGGCTCTGTTCCTGAAGTTCAGCTTTTCGCCGCAATCCCTCAGCCCTCTTCCTCTCACGCCTAGCCTGCGCGTCTTCCCATTCGGTTCCATCCTTCTTCTTGGGCGGACAGCTCGACTCCAAGACCGCGGTGCGGAAGCGCTCGATCCGCTTTCTATTCTCCTCAAACCTCTCGTTGGCGATCCGTAGGAGGCTGTGTAAATACTCATCGGATACCATGCACTTGATGATTCCGTCTTCTTGTGCCCCAATCAGCGATTCGAATGAGAGCCCCATTGACCGCAGAGCCACCATGGGCGTTGCGGGCTCGGCTGTTGTCGACGTCAGGTTGATAGCGCCGCTCTCACGGAACCCGGCTTGTAGGCCTGCGCGAAGCAGGAGCTGGGCATGTTCTAGCGATGCTGTGAGGACGTGCAAGATCTACGATGCCGAGTTAGTGGACAGGGTGTCCCTGGCTATCACAAACTTCTGCAGCCTGACAAGCCCGCGCATATAAGGACAAAGGATACGTACCATCGGCTCAAACTTAAAATGAATGAGTCTTATGTCCTGAGGCGTCTTCTCCGGACCATCTCCCCGCTCCCTCTCACAATCATGCAACCCCAGTAGATTCCTCACGCCATCTCTCATAAACCCCGGCACCGGATCATGCGAGACGAACAACCAAGCACCACCGCCTCCCTTCCCGCCAACAGCAGCAAGCGTAGCCGGTCTAGCAGCAGCATTCTCATCGTCATGCTCTTCCGCCTCACCACTATCCCCAGCCTTCCGCCCTTCAACGAAGACGCTCACGCGTCCCGCGCAACTACTCGTCGTCACGAAGCCATCCAAGGCATTGATATCCTCGATCAAGTCGCGGATTCCCGCGTCGACGGACCCCTTAGGCGACGCATCACTGTACTCGGCATCCGGGACGGCGAGCTGCTCGATGATGCGTTCTTTCTTGCGCGAAAAGCTTGGGGGTGGCGGCGGTAATGCCTGCGAGCCTCCCATCCTGACGTCCGAAAATAGAGAGGGGGGAAAGATGTCTAATATCTTTCCCGCTTCCACGGGCTGAAAACCTTATTAGGACTTCGGTGCTAGATCAACAGTACAGCAAGGTGGGGGCGAGTTCTGGTTAGTGTTAAAATTGACAGCATTAAAAAGACAAGTTGGCGTAAGTTTAAGCACGTATTTGGTATCTAGAATGTCACTAATTTCGCATTGGATACTTTGTTGGAACTACACGTCGGACACCATCCAGTTGGAGTCGTAACTTGGCTGTGGTCAGTTTTGCCGTCTCCACACCACATGATGCACGATTTCAACTTCAACAACTCCGAGTTATCATGCTAAAGTAAGAGCAAGTGTCTTGTTATGGTATTTAGCCATTCATGCTATTTTATATCGCCAGAGACTTTGGAATGCTAAGATGTGGCTGCGTAGAGTAAAATTTAGTGGTTGGGGGAGGAAGTCCCACTGTCACAATCATAATCACAATCACATTCCAATGCGCAGTTATGGGAAGATCTCCGATTTCTGAATCCATTCCCATGTTTGTGGCATGGGTAACGAAAGGCTAGCTTCTAAAGCCGACCATCTCTTGTTCTACCACAACAAACCGACTGGGTGTACGTGAGACAACCCTGGCGTCGCATTTCCTTCCCACCTATCAAAAAATACTCTCCCGTAACGTTTGAAAAGGGTATCATGTCCGGACCATTCCGTATAACGCCTCGACCAAATGAAGCCTGTCCACTAGATAGGTAGACGGCTTTGCGGTGTTCAGTCACCTTTGCCTCATCAGACACCACAGATAGCGAGCTCGCCCATTCCGTGACACAGTCCGTATATGATCGAAGACACCGGCATTACGGAGGTCGCTAGGACATGACCAGCTTAGAAACCGTGGACCTTAATGGTCTTGGGATCGAGCTCTAGACCCTCTACCTTGTCGACGAGGAACTGCTGCACGTCGTTGCGCTGATCACCCTGGAGCTGAATTACTTCGCCCATCTCAGAGTCATTTACGATCGTGCCATTGCAGGCTGTAAGCGGCAAGCCGGTTAGCCATAACAACCTTTACATAAGCGAATTAGACCGAGACGATAAACATACCGAACTTCTTCTTGATGACCTTAAGAATCTTCTTGCGATCAAACTTCTTAGGCAAACCCTGAACGGTGGTCAGGGTTTTACGTCCATTTCGTTCTGATGATAGACAGAGAATGTTAGCTTGCTGGCCAAATGCGCAGTGCATGTGGGGGGAGTCGGTGGGGAACTCGGGATGAGTTGTGATCTTGGCAGACGACGCGCAACAATGCGCACACGAGCGCCTTAGGTGGTTTACCGGTGGCGTATGGAGGGTAGGTAGAACATACGCTGGATACGAATATGGATGTAATTCTGTGCCTGCTTGGATTCGCCAGGCGTTTCGTCGGCTTCGGCGAAGGGGTCTGCAGCGAGGTATGGGTTAGCATATATTCCAAGTCCAGAACGAATAGAGGGGTAACACGAAAGCCGTCGCGCCCAACGGGTAGTTCAGTAGAGTAGTCATGAGCGACGCGGCGCAGTGCAGAGAAGTGATAGATGGTGATGAGAAGCCGTACCGTAAGACTTGAGATTTTCGATGGACATAAACTCGAGTTTTCTGGGGAACCTTGGGGAAAAGGGTTTCTGGGTGGAGGGAGCGGGAGAAGCGACCGACTGCTGTCTCGCTGAGCTATTGATGGGAGCCGATTGATAGTATCTGTTTGGCTTTTTGCGTGTAGAAACCGGTAAGGAGGCTAGACGTGGTGTGACGATGTTGTGTTGGTGGTTATAGTTAGGAGAGAGGCGGAGTGTGACTGGGGGATGGTCCTTTTGTATGCTTGGAGGGTTTGTCATGCGAGAGCGCAAATGGGCAAGGGCAACCATTGTAGCCACCGCAACGGGGCAAGTGGGTGTGCGGGTGGCACAGTACCAATCATACAGTACGGTATCCAGGTACGTACCAGGTGTGTGTAGGCACGTTACCTGGAATTGACAAGGTGGCTTGGCGGGGCGGGCAGTGCCCCACTTGAACTAGATTTGGAACAGAGGGGCAATAATGCACAGTGAGAAAAAAAAGAACTGGCGCCCGATGTGTCTGAGGCTCCGGCCCGCGGCCAGCCCTCGCTCCAGGGTAGGATGGGTCGATAAGTACAAGGAGGGACCGACCATGGTGGGGGTGGGCCTGAAGTCTACTTTATACCTTTGGGTAGGTTAATATGCAACTTGGAAACTGTGACTCAAACAGGACTCTAGATCTTCACGAACCGCCAAAATGCCCACCATAGGCGTAAATAAGGAGGATTTCTTCGAGGCGCTGGGCCAGCGGTAGGACAACCCAGCTATTATATATCTGTCATGTAATTCAGCTAGCTCATTGGTCCTGCAGGTTCACCACAGACGAGTTCCAGGCCCTCTGCTTTGACTACGGCATAGAGCTCGACGAGGACACCGAAAATGACCCGTCACGGCCCCCCGACGAAAAGCCCGAGCTGAAGATCGAGGTACCTGCCAATAGAAGTGATCTGCTATGTTTCGAAGGCCTCGCCCGCAGCTTAAACATTTTCCGCGGCAGAGAGCCCACGCCGACGTACCGGGTGCTTGACGTTCCCGAAGATCGCATGCATTGCATCACCGTAGCGAAGGAGACGGCCGATGTACGGCCTTTCGTCGCGGGCGCTATTTTGCGTGGTGTCAAGTTCACTCAAGCTTCGTACGACTCGTTCATTAGTCTTCAGGACAAACTCCATCAAAACCTAGCACGCCAAAGAACCTTGGTTGCGATAGGAACCCACGATCTCGATACCTTACAAGGACCTTTCACCTATGAAGCTCGCCAGCCCGAGAATATCCGATTCAGGCCCTTGAACCAGCAAAAGGAGATGGATGGGAATGAACTGATGACACACTTGGAAAATGGCAAGTTGCACAACTACCAATACCCTAAGCCCAGGGTGCTGACTAGTTAAAATAGACAAGCACCTAGGTCGATATCTTCATATCATCCGCGATGAGCCTCGGTACCCAGTCATCTATGACTCGAAAGAGGTCGTTTGCTCTCTTCCCCCGATCATCAACGGTGATCACTCGAAGATCACACTGAACACGACAAACATCTTCATTGAGCTAACAGCCACTGATCGAACTAAATTAGAAATGATTTGCAACGCCATGGTGACGATGTTTTCGCAGTATTGTTCCGAGCCTTTCACAGTGGAGCCAGTGCTCATCAAGGAAGCTGATGGCACTAAGGCAGTCACACCGAATCTGACGCCTGTTCGCATGGAGGTAGACGTAGACTACATCAACGGGTGCTGTGGGTTGAATCTTTCTGCGGCTGCCATTTGCCAACTTTTAGAAAGAATGGCGTATGTGTCTCGCCCCCTAGGATCAAGTATCGAAGTCTTCATTCCACCAACACGACCAGATGTATTACATGCTTGCGATGTGGTAAGATTAGGAACGTCGTCCTAGCATGAAGACATTGCTGATTTCAACCACAGATGGAAGACGTAGCTGTAGCTTACGGCTTTAATAAATTACCGCGGTCGCTGTCAAACAGGTCCGCCACCGTTGGTAAACCCCTACCGATAAATCAGCTCGGCGACATCGTACGCCTGGAGTGCGCTATGACCGGCTGGCTTGAAGTCATGCCGCTAATTCTCTGTTCCCATGACGAGAATTTTGCTTGGCTAAATAGGAAAGATGATGGCGCCACTGCCGTAAAGCTTGCAAATCCAAAGACGGTTGAGTATCAGGTTGTACGCACATCCCTTCTACCCGGCCTTCTGAAGACTATTCGTGACAACAAGTCTGTGCGACTTCCTTTGAAAATTTTCGAGACGTCAGATATTGTGGTGAAGGACGACTCCCTCGAGCGTCGTGTAAGTAGAATTAGCTACCCGTAGATGGGTACTTTTTGCTAACGATGTTAATAGGCTCGAAACGAGAGGCGTTGGGCTGCAGCTTATTGTGGCAAAACCAGCGGTTTCGAGGTGGTTCACGGACTTTTGGACAGAATTTTCCTTATGCTTCAGGTAAAAGACTACTTCATCCAGGAGATCCCAGACTCAACTTTCTTTCCGGGACGCGCAGCCGGCGTGTATCTTGGCAAGGAAGGTGAAGTCCGTCGTATCGGAGAACTCGGCGTACTGCATCCTGAAGTCCTTGAAAAGTTTGAGATCAAGTTAGTTATTCCCACGAAACTGTATTATGTGAACGAATTGCTTACTCGATAACCGTAGGTATCCCGTGAGCGTCCTCGAGCTGAACCTAGAGGTCTTCTTATAGTCGGGGAGGAGAACTGGGTGCCTTAGGCGACAGCTGTCTCACAGCCGGTAGGTAAACTGAGGGGGTATATCAAGCCGCCTACATCAGTGCCTAATTCCTATCAGTATTCAGCGATAAGATAGAGATACTCGAATTAGATACACAGCCCATAGAACTCAAGTAAAACCTGCATCCTGATATTCATAAGGCTTGAGCTATATCTCATTAAACTTCTGAAGACACAAACCATCAAAGCATGCCTTAGATAACTTTTGCTGGATCCCTGGGTACCTGAGGTAAGGTACCGGTGAGTGGGGAGCCGGAGTGATAGTGGGTCATTCTGTTAGCTTTTGCGTCTGCTTGTGTCTGCGTCAGTCTATCATCGAATTGCCGTACCAAATTGTAAATACAGGTTGAGCCCATGTGGGATAATCGCATAGACTGCTTGCTGGGAATGAGTGTCAGAGCTTAATGAGTTCAGAACCGGAGCCGTTTGCGGAAGGCTCCCCAAGTCTCATCCGAGATATCTCAGGGGCCACATGGTCGCCCCTCTTCCAGAAGAAATGTGCATTCAACCCAGGCAATTTCTTCAAGGTTATGAATAATCTTATCCGCAACCCGAATATAAATTCCTCCTGGCTTTTCCGTGCAGATATTCTAATCGAGCAAGATTCTGCACAAGCTCTCTCACAGGTTGTAGAGGCCGATGCGACAACCCCCCGCCCTATCCCTATCCAATTTGAGGGCTTTCATCTAGACAAATTGCTCGTTCGAAGATTGATACCCCGAAACCCTCAAAGGGACCCGCCACTGGACCAGACATGCTTGATCTATCACAGTTATGAAACAGGTGAGACGGAGACATCTTCCTCAATGGTCGTCTATAAACCTCATGTCTCTTCACATTCCGATGTGCCATTTTACCACCCCAAGGTGAAGGCCCTTGCCTTTCTTCACCACTGGGATACAAAGGCTTGCGAGGGCACTGTTTCAATCCACTATCAATTTTTTGACGATTACGGTTCGTCTCCAAAGTTGGTGAGAACTGCTCTTCATCTAGTGTCGACACTACACAAGCATGGCGAGGGAGCCAGGGAAGGATACGTGAAACGGGTTCAGCATGATACTATAGTTCCTCAAGCTACTATCCAGTCCACTTATACAAGGATTAAGAAGAAGTATGCGCGGAAACTCATTGAAGGATGGGTCGAAGTCACAGATCCGACAAAACACTGTTTTGAGGACTTGGGAATTGCGGCTTTTTTGATAGAGCTCTGGGCTCAAATGTATCGGGACTCTCCATTTCCAGGTTTCGTGGATATTGGATGCGGCAATGGCTTGCTGGTCTACATCTTGCGACAAGAGGGATATTCCGGATGGGGCTTCGATGCCCGCAGACGCAAATCTTGGGACAATTACACCGACAAAATCGATCCGAATTCTGAGAATGATGATGCAAACCACAGCCTTCGTCAACTCGTCCTTCTTCCAGAGATTCTACAGGATCAGCAACAGCAAGCTCTATCTGATGTCGAGCTTTCTCAGCGAGTTCATGACGGCATGTTTCCACAAGGAACCTTTATAATATCCAATCACGCAGACGAGCTAACTCCGTGGACACCCATTCTTGCTTCTATATCGGATTGCCCATTTATCATGATACCATGTTGCAGCCACGACCTATCCGGGGCCCGTTTCAGGGCGGCTGCACCTAAGGAGAAGGGCAAGTCGGCGTCGGCATATTCGTCGCTTGTAGAATGGGTGAAGAAGATCGCCCACGATTGTGGTTGGGACGTCGAAACAGAAATGTTGAGAATCCCAAGCACACGAAATACTGGAATCATAGGAAGACATCGTCTAGAGAATTCAGCTTCTACTGATATTCCAGCCATTTTAAGTAAATATGGCGGCACAAGTGGATATTTAGACAATGCTGTTAAGCTTATGAAAACCGCCCCAAGAGGTCATTAACATGAGCTAAGTAGAAAATAAAAGAGAACAAATACGGAAGATAAAGAAGCACAAATCCTTGACTTGAAAATGAGACATATATCACTTCAACGGTATGACCTGTAGCTGTAAAGTTATGTACTGCATGTGCAAGGCACGCATGCACCGGTATTTAATTGGAAGTATTTAATGCCCCATGGGTTCAATGACAGATTCACGTGACCTGCCCCACCGACCGACTTGCAACGTCGCTGCTTGAGGCCGCTAAGCCAGCTGCCAATCAATGGATTATGGGGAATATGTGTTAGCCTGTGCCGACCCTCCAAATACTTGACCTGCCTACACTTGAATGTGAACAACTCCAACTCGGGATCTCTTCGACTTTCTCAGGTCCCAGGAGCCGTCCCGCTGTCACCATGAGCTACGGCAAGAAAGATGAAGACGCCGACCTCGGCCTGGTCAAAGTCGATCGCACTCAGGTCTTCCAAGAAGGTGTGCATCTCCAATTCGTTATTCGTTACCCAAGATCTATCTCTATCTTCCTTGAGGACCCCTTCCGGCACCAGATAGCTAAATGAGATGTATAGCCCGGCTTTTCAACAGCTCGCCGATCCAGCCCAGACGATGCCGTATCCTCCTCACCAAGATAGCTCTCCTCCTTTACACGGGGGAGAAGTTTCCCACCAACGAAGCCACTACCCTGTTCTTCGGTATCTCGAAGCTGTTCCAGAACAAAGATGCCAGCTTGCGCCAGATGGTTCACCTTGTCATCAAGGAGCTCGCCAACTCGGCCGAGGACATTATAATGGTCACCAGCACAATTATGAAGGACACGGGGGGTAGCACAGACGCCATATACCGGCCAAACGCGATAAGGGCGCTATGTCGCATCATTGATGTCGGTTTACCGAGCTGCGGTGTCTCTCTCATGTCTTGTCAGCTAACAGACCTGTAGGCGACCACTGTTCAGTCAATTGAGCGAGTCATGAAGACAGCAATTGTCGACAAGAACCCCTCTGTCTCCTCCGCGGCCCTCGTTTCTTCCTATCATCTGCTCCCGATCGCCAAAGATGTTGTTCGCCGGTGGCAGTCCGAAACGCAAGAGGCTGCTGCGTCAACAAAGTCTTCTGGAGGATTCTCCCTCGGGTTTTCGTCCTCGTCTGGCTCTCTTCCCGTAAACAACTCCACGATGACACAGTACCATGCCATTGGTCTGCTTTACCAAATGCGATCACATGACAGGATGGCTTTAGTTAAGATGGTCCAGCAATTTGGTGCCGCCGGAGCCGTCAAGAGTCCTGCCGCTATCGTAATGCTAGTGAGGTTAGCTGGTCAATTAGCAGAAGACGACCAGTCACTTAGAAGACCTATGATGCAATTGCTCGACGGATGGTTAAGACACAAGAGTGAGATGGTGAATTTCGAAGCTGCAAAGGCAATCTGTAACATGAGAGATGTGACGGATGCTGAGGTCACCCAAGCAGTCCATGTGCTGCAGCTGTTCTTGTCGTCCCCAAGGGCAGTCACCAAGTTTGCTGCTCTACGCATTCTCCACAACTTTGCCATATTCAAACCCAACGCTGTCAACGTCTGCAATCCAGATATCGAAGCACTCATATCAAATAGCAACCGATCGATCGCCACATTTGCTATCACTACTCTTCTAAAGACTGGCAACGAGGCCAGTGTTGATAGGCTGATGAAACAAATCTCTAGCTTCATGTCAGAAATTACAGACGAGTTTAAAATTACGATAGTCGAGGCCATCCGCACTCTCTGTCTCAAGTTCCCTAGCAAACAGGCCGGCATGCTGGCTTTCCTGAGTGGGATCCTTCGCGATGAAGGCGGTTATGAATTTAAGCGAGCCGTCGTCGAGAGCATGTTCGACCTCATCAAATTCGTTCCCGATTCAAAGGAGGATGCTCTTGCTCATCTCTGCGAGTTTATTGAGGACTGCGAATTTACAAAGCTGGCTGTTCGGATTTTACACCTCCTCGGCCTTGAGGGCCCCAAGACATCTCAGCCTACCAAGTATATCCGCTATATCTACAACAGAGTTGTGCTTGAGAACGCCATTGTTCGGGCTGCCGCTGTCACTGCTTTAGCCAAGTTCGGTGTCGGACAGAAGGATCCAGAAGTGAAGCGAAGCGTTGATGTTCTCCTCACAAGATGTCTAGATGACGTTGATGATGAGGTTCGTGACCGCGCGGCACTTAATCTGAGATTGATGCATGAGGAGGATGACCTGGGCGAACGCTTCATCAAGAACGGTATGCACCACGAAACAAAAAACCATTTGCTCTTCGTACTGACTATTATCAGACAACATGTTCTCACTGCCTTACTTCGAGCACCAACTCGTCGCATATGTAACCTCAGATGATAAATCAGCATTTGATACCCCGTTCGACATCAGCAAAATCCCCGTGGTCACACGGGAGCAAGCGGACGCAGAAGATCGAACGAAGAAGCTTACCGCAACGACACCCTCACTTAAGCCTCCGAAGACGGGACCGTCTAAGACAGCCTCGACTGGCGCTGAGGCACAAGCCTCAGCTGCTGCCGCTGCCCAAAAATACGCTCAAGAGCTCATGTCGATATCTCACATGGAGAAATTCGGCGGTCTTCTGAAGTCATCATCTGTTATCGAGCTTACCGAAGCTGAAACAGAATACGTAGTAACCGTTGTCAAGCACATCTTCAAAGAGCACATAGTCTTGCAGTACGATATCAAAAACACCCTCCCAGCAACTGTTTTAGAGGACGTTAAAGTAGTTGCCACCCCATCAGATGAGGATGAGCTTGAGGAAGTTTTCATTATACCCGCTGAGAAACTCGCGACGGACGAGCCCGGAAAGGTCTACGTGGCATTCAAGAAGACAGGTGGTGAAGGGTCCATGGCCACAAGTACTTTCTCTAATGTGCTCAAATTTACCAGCAAAGAAATTGATCCCACCACAAATGAACCCGACGATACTGGATACGACGACGAGTATGAGGTTGCAGAATTTGATCTCACTGGTAGCGACTACGTAATACCCACCTTTGCAGGCAACTTCAATCATATTTGGGAGCAAGTTGGTGCGGCGGGAGAAGAGGCTGAGGAGACATTACAACTATCCAGCGTAAAGAGTATCGCAGGTATGTGTTTGCTTTCCAGTGGACTGATCTGGAGCCAGCTGACTGACATAATCGAATTAGATGCCACAGAGCAACTCACCAAGGCGCTCTCGTTACAGCCATTGGAGGGCACAGACGTACCAATCAGCCAAACGACTCACCAGCTCAAATTGCTAGGCAAGACAGTCAATGGCGGCAGAGTAGTGGCAAACATTAGGATGGCATATTCGTCCAAGTCTGGAGTGACAACCAAGATCACTGTACGCAGCGAGGAAGAGGATGTTGCGGCTTTGATTGTGGCATCGGTTGCGTAATGATGGTGGGTTCTAAGCTGGAGGCGTTATTGTTCTGCAAAATCTGGCTAGCGAAAGTCGTCTCTATTTGCGGGACGGGTGCATATTACTGGAATTGCCTTTTATTAGACACTACATTCCGTCATGACGACGGCTCGAAGAAGCCAACAAGGTGAAGTGATTAGTATAGTCTTGAAGACGAATGATCATGCCGTACCGCAATAAAGACATAAGAGCTAGATTGCACTTGAGGAGGTGTTAGTCTGATATGAATAGTAGTAATCCGACTGAATGAGCAAAACCACCAGTGCATCCGTATTTTCACAGCCATATCGAATGAGTTCTATGTGATCAACTCAACGTCTTGTCTAGTTGAAGCACTGGTAACTCCTGACTTGCGTTATACCAGAGAATAGGGGTTAGCAATTGTAACTGAATCCACCACTGCCGTATATCCCGGCTTTCCCTAGATTGCTAGCAACTATATCATATAGGCACTGGCTATTTGAAAGGCGCAATTAGTCGGGAATAACCTCAAGATACAAACCGGGAAAAACTTTGTATTCGTAATAGCCATTTATCACATGATTAAACTATGATGTTGTCCATCCCTCGTTAACCCTCCCTTTTATCAGGGTCTGAATTAGCTAATCCGGTGATAACAATTATCTCGAACATAGAGCTACTTTTCGATATTAGTAGATAACCTATACTAGCTTCCAGAGCAAGTACCGTCAGCTTGCCGCTTTGGTCACTGTGTCAGTAACTACACAGACCAGCAAGATTTACGACCCGGGGATGCAACGAGCCCTGCAACGAACTTGAGCCGCAGTTTCCCACAGTTCAATTAAAAATCGACACCAGCATATATGCGATTTGGGGTTTAGCCGAAAGTATGAAACTTGGCTTGGGCAACTGGCACAGAGTATTACCTCCGCCTGCCTTTCAAGAGCAATCTGCGACCAACTTGCAGTAATCCAGTGTGAGAAGCCAGAAATCGCTATAAGCTCTCGAGTGCCTATCTGTACGTCCATAAAGTTATTAGAACCTGCTTATAGCCGTTTAATTCTAAGCCAACTTATTCAAAACCAGGTGGCTGGCGTGATGGAGCATAACTGCAGCACTAAGCCACGGATATATCTATTCTCACAAGGGCTAGAAGTACTAAGGCTTGGAAGGGTATTCTATATATTGCAACAATCTTCTTGGGCGTCAAGGAGGCCTGGAGGTCTAAGTTCCTCCCTCCAGCCCAAGCGGCGAATCTAGGTTTTTACACACGAATGGTTTCGCTTTTGCGAGCCCAGATCAGACCCTGGTATACGGGTAGTTGCAATTTACTACCTAGGGCCGGTCCGTGTGACATCTATCATCCGGCATCATAAAGCGGTCTCTTTTATGTTGGGATTTTAGCTGGAATAGTTGCAATCCTCTTGAAGCCACTCGATTCTGATCTTAAAAAACAAGATTATTATATCTTCTGCGATTATTCGTCATGCCTGGCACTAGATCCCAAGAGGCCAGTAGTTAATGCAGGGTAGTTTTGGATGCTCCGGTGGTCATACCGTTAGGCGAGTATATATAAGAAGTTGGAACTCGGAATGGCGTCCGAGAAAAGGCGGGCCGCGGTGCGGCGTTTCATGTTTATTATATCGCGGCTCTCCGACTGGAGACCTGTTCATCTTTTCCTTAATCGACTGTCCAGTTGTTCTCTTACTTCATTATCATACTAAGTAATTAGCTGGAACAGCCCATATCTATTCGCAAATGTGTAGTCGTTTCCCTTGCGTTGCACCGACTTCTGTTTAATCCGTACAAAGCAGGAATGTGACACCGTAGGTTGTCTTTAGGTTGTCATTAACACATTAACAAGTATCAACGCTAGCACTTGCTCTCGAGATCTCTCCACTTTCCCCAATGTATAATACCACGAATAATTTTCGAAATCATTTCATATCGGTGACCTTGCGCTGGGTACTGATTTAATTTGGCTACAAAATCGGGTAATTCGTCAGGGCTAGGTCTAGGCTGAAAATGGCATAGCTCACATGAATCTCCAATTATAGTACACTAATTACAGCACACTACGCGGTTGGACTCGCGCCGGCCCACTTAATCATAATGACGTTGCAAGTCGCATTGAATTCATCGAAACCCTGATCAGCGCAACAAAGAAAATTAAGGCCAAATAACCTAATCTATCCAGTATAATGCACATCATTAAACATCCACCTCTCTCTTAAGCTACGCAGGTAATCGTTGATTTCCGTATTTGCGAAACCAGGTGAATAGATGATCCCTTCTACGTGAATATCTACGACAGACATTGATCTACCTATATTTATCTATCGTCGTGGTACCCCACCAATCCCAACCCACCCACCATCTAAGTAAGTATTCACGAATCGAAGTCGCAGACCGCGGTGCTCCGCGACAGCGTCGTTCAAGATGGTATATGTGCGGCAAGAATTTCTGCCGAATCTCAAGCAGTACAAATACAGCGGCGTCGACCACTCGTTGACCTCCAAATACATACTCAAGCCTTTCTACACAAATGTCGTCATCAAGTGTTTTCCCATGTGGATGGCCCCGAACTTGATCACCCTAACCGGCTTCATGTTCGTCGTCGCCAACTTCCTCACCCTGCTCTGGTACAACCCGACCTTGGACCAGGATTGCCCGACGTGGGTCTACTACACATGGGCCGCTGGCTTGTTCATTTACCAGACTTTTGATGCCGTTGATGGCTCACAGGCGTATGTTATCATAACCTGCCTTTTCTCTCTGCGTACTATTTTTGCGTCTCGCCGGCTGACCTCGAGTTATACCGCAGGCGACGAACCCACCAGAGCGGGCCCTTGGGCGAACTGTTCGATCACGGCGTTGACGCTCTCAACACCTCTCTCGAAACACTTATCTTTGCTGCTTCGCAGAACATGGGACAGAGCTGGTTTACCGTCGTGAGCGTGTTCGCATGTATGTGCTTTTCCATCGCTTTCTAGCGCTCTATCTTCCAAATACATATTTTCTAATACATTGTAGCTTTGGGCACCTTCTACGTCCAAACTTGGGAAGAGTACCACACCAAGACCCTGACTCTCGGTATCGTGAATGGCCCGGTTGAAGGCATCTTAGCACTGGTCTTCGTTTATGCTCTAACCGGTTACATGGGCGGTGCCTCGTTCTGGCAACAATCTGCGCTTGCCACAGTTGGTATTCCCAAGAGTCTCGGAATTCCCGACCTCCTTTATAATCTGTCATTCACGCAACTTTATTTGATCCAAGGCACCCTCGTCATGGTATACAACACCTTTGAGAGTGCGCGCAACGTCATCAGAGCTCGTCGTGCTCGTGGAGATCGTAGCCGTGGTGCTCTACTTGGCCTCGTCCCGTTATTCGGCATCTGGATTCTCGTGACTGCGTACCTGTACCTGCAGCCGCTCATCCGCACGCAGCATCTTGTGCCATTTACCCTCTTTGCAGGCCTTGTGAACGCTTACAGCGTTGGACAGATGATTACGGCGCATCTCGTTAAGCTCGATTTCCCGTACTGGAACATCCTTGCTCTACCATTGGCCTATGGCATAATCGACTCGATCGGCCCGATCCTGAAAGAGAACATTGGTTGGGCCTCGGGATGGCCCAGCGCTCTCGGCGATGACGTCTACCAAGTTGCCTTCATGTTCTGCATGTTGGGTACAGCAATCGGGGTCTACGGCTCATTTGTTGTCGATGTCATTGTCACGATCTGTGACTATCTTGATATTTGGTGTTTGACTATCAAGCATCCATATGTGGAGGTGGCTGAGCATACCGCCAACGGAGATACCAATGGAAAGAAGACCAACTAGGTCTCGACAAGGCCCAAACCTTGACAATGATGCTGGGTCGAAGCGTGTTAGAGTTGTAAGGGCCTTTAATGAGTTTCGACTTGTGATTCGTACCCATGATACGAAATGAAAGCCGGAGCAAAGGTTCCAGAACAGCGGGTAAGCTTCTAAGAGCTGTAATGGCTCTACATTTGATGACTACGAATTTGATACCGACCGGGGATGGATGAGCTTAATATTTCGGAAGATGGGAAGGCGAATACCAGGACACACCAAGGCTTAAGGGCTATGAGGAGTTAGAAGAAGGGATATATCTTGCTATCTGTTTCACGATAATACATGATAGGGAAGGATACGAACGAACGCGTTTGCTTGTTTTACCAGTTCGTAGTATATGAAGATACCGCCGGCAATTAATGTTACCTAATGAGGAATTTGACTTTATTTTGAATTAAACAAAAAGTTAAACTTCATAACAACTGGATGGCTTAATTTCATTATCATTACAACAAAGGCCCGCCCTCGACCCGAAGAGATTCTATGCTATGGATGTAGAAAAGAACTATAGCCAAGAGCAAAAGAAACACCATAAAAACAAAAGAACACAGACAAGCACTTCCTAGTAGTTAGGAAAAAGGAAAAAATTAATACGATGTACAACACCAAGGATTCGCTGGTCGTCACCGACCCAACTACTAATTTGGCCCTCTCTGGCTTATCAAGAGGAGAGCGAACGGGATCCCGAGTTTTCCAGAGGGTATGGTCGTACATGAAGAGCATCTCTTTTCATCTGAGCTTATAATAGAGTCCCGGTAAATAACCTACATGGTACTACCTTACCTACTCGCTACTTGAGACAGTCAGATAGGCTATAGAACGGACATGTTTACCTAAGCCAGCAGGGTTCGGGTTTCCCAGATCGGTCTCCCTAGGCGCCTAACATGTGATAATTATAAGAAAGATAAGAAAGAAAGGTACAAACAAAGATGATGATGATGGATGATATGCAGTTCCAAATTAAGATTTGAGCTCCACTACTAAGCCGGCGGGCTGAGTGTAATATTCAACTTGTCCCTCCCCCGGACTTTCTCATGTTAATAGCACCACCACACACACACACACCACCACAAGTTCAACTTTGTACAGAACCTCTGTACGGACATCCCTTAGCTCATGATACCAGAAACTCATAAGTATTCTAAGTGTTTGGCACCAAGGAAACGAGAAGCAGGAAACGGAAAGAAAAGCAGCCCCGAGACTTAAAAACATAGATGAAATTCCGGATGCGAGTCCCGGTAACAACCCGGGGATAGCGGATGAGAGCGGGAACGGGGCCGGGTCGGGGTAATCGGCGAGCAGGCAACGAATTACTGGTAACAAATACTGGCATAACTTTCTTTTTCTTTTTTTGGTTCACTGTGGGTAGCTTTCTATAACTTGCTGATTTGTTCATGTAGAGCGGTTCAACTTCAACTTATCTTAGTACCTAGAAACTCTGCACGTACTTAATAATACAAAATGAACTTCGTCTTGTCAAGGCACTCTGTGCTTCGGAATGGAACAATCAGGATGAATCTTTCATTTAGATGGTAATCTCGTGAGCGACCTTTCATCAACCAGTGAACGTACTTACAAAATTGAATTGTCGCCCAATAATTTGTGCTTCGTGTACTCGTATAACGTCAAAGCTAGCCAAAGTACTTCATAACAGAAGCATAACCAAGCTCGCTCGAACTCTCAGTCCTTATCCACCCGATAACTCCCGGCCTACTCCTTTCGTTAAAGTATTTCGGCCTCACCGACCCATAGATAAATAGCGGGGTGACAAAGCCGTAATCTGAGGATATGATCTTCCACTATGCTCACGGCTTACAAGTGGTCATCGCATGGTCCAGTGGGCATCACGCTCGCCCGCCCGCCCGCTAACCAATCAATCATAAGAGCTCATCGCTACCACTGGCAACACTGTCCATGATAGCCTTTAATACAGCACGCTCTTCGAAGACAGGGCCTTGCCCGTCACATTTGGCCTGGCACTTGAGACGCTCGCTCACATCAGCGACATCAACTAAGCCTTTCTTGAACAAGTCGTGACCGATGATGTAATCCCAAGTGGCACCGGCAGCCAGCAGGCGCTCCCCGCCGGACTCGACAATACGGTGGCTGGGGGTTTTATTGGCGTGATTTTGGAGTAGGTCAGAATAAAAATCGGTGGGGTTGTATTGCATGGGTCCTGTCGTGATACCTGCGACGGGTGACATGGAACCATTATGCTGGGCGTGCGCACTCGATGTCGCTCGCAAAATCTCGTTTTCCGTGCTTATCTTTTGCATCTCGCGTCTTAGCTTTTCATTCTCTGACGCCGTCTGGGATTGAGCTGCTTCTAGGCTGGCTAGTTTCGCCTCGAGGTCTTTGACATGTCGTTCCTTGCGCTCGCGAAATGCACGTTGCCTAGATGAGACAATCTGTCAGCACCCGAGACAATATTTCAGAACCGCCTGGCATCAGTAATACTTTGTAAAACGGACGCAGCCAGAATAACAGGACATTACTCACGCAGCTCTGTTCTGGGCTTTACGGCGCGACTGAGCCGGACTCAGGTCATCTTCTTCTGAGTTTGAGCCTGTTTGTCGGTTCGTATCTGGATCTGATTTCGCTAGAGGAAGTATGTCGGCTTGGCCGCTTTTCACTTGATGTGCACCATTGATACTTCCATGACTCTGGCCATTCAATGGGAGGTTAGGTGGCGTCGGTGGCCCCGGTGGGCCAGGGAAATTTTGGTTGTGATGGTTGAACTGAGTATACTGGTCGAAGTTCTGCGGAAACTGGTCATGATTGGGAAAAGACTCGTATATCTCCTGTTGTGTATAAGCGAACAAATATCAGCCTAAGATCTCGAGAGCGGTGGCACATAGATGGTTGTGATAATTGATAGGATAACGAACATTGGGAGATTGGCTGTGGTTGTGGGCGAAGTCGTCAGAGGCGGAATTGGAATGGGAGGGCGTTAGGGGAGGAATGCCCATAAACTGATAGGGCTGTGCCCCATTGAAGTATGCATGGGAGAAGTCCATGGCGTAGGTTTGGAGTTGTCGACAGCGAATTTTTAGGCGAGGGTGATTATGTTGAGTTAAAGGAGAGGCTACAGACAAGGCTGTATGTATAATCCAAGACGGTAGTGTAGGTGGTTAATGGTGGACCAAGGAGTAAACTACAAGTAAGAAGGGGATTGGTAGGGGAGGAAAAGGGACTGGGCCGAGTACAGAAGGAGAGCCGGGCGTTAGCTCGAACGCGTGTGTGTGTGTGCGGCGTTGTGGTTGTATGGTTGTATGGCTTTATGGCTGTGTGGTGTGTGGTATGTGGTGCGTGGTGTGCTTGCTTGTGTGTCGTTTCGCTTCTCAGGCGACGGGCTGGCTGCGTCTTTGTGTCCCCCCGCAGTGCAACGCAGCTTGTGGCCTGTCCAAGCAACTGTCTGTGTCTTGGGGGTGGACAGAAAACCAAGCAGCCAGGAGGTAGAAGAGACGAAAGAGGTGGAATTATTACGCTCAAACGTAGATGGGAGTTAATTCGTCGTTTACTGTAAGTAGGTAGGTAGGTAGTCTTCACTTTGCCGAGGCGCGGTCATATACTATTATATACGGATTGTTAAAGAGTTGATGGAAGTGGTGAAGCAAACAAGTTGAAGTAACATACGAACGAGTAAGGGTTATTATTAAGAGTCCTGGGCTCCAGATTCTCAGTTTTAGTTAGCACTGGGGTGCGCTCCACTGATCAACCTTTGATCTATTCTAGGCATTCTAGGCCGTTAGGTCCTACACCACCAACCGAGCCAACTAGTACCTACACCATACCAGACTCGACTAGAAGGGGGAAAGGCGAGGAAGGCGAGGAAGGTAGGGTCGAATTGTCCGACCATACTAGAAATGCCTGGCGACTCCGATACCCCGATACCAAGCGCTGTGCCAACCACTGACGAACCACACCTTCATTCGTGCTCCTGACAAGGGCCCTGGAAGCCCCCACCCTATCTACCTTGTTAGTGCACAACCTCCCGTCCCGTCGACCGTAATGTAGCTAAAGCGGGAGAGGCCGCTACATAATCTGATGCCTTAGGTATGCTCGACGTTGGTTACCCGTACCTAAAATTATTCAAGGTTATTAGTATACTTATCTATAATCAAACCTCACGCCAACACGAGCGGCTCGTTTGGTAACGTGTGCCCTGACTTGATGATGCGTCCGATCAGTCTCCGACCTATACCACCTCCAGGTATTCTAGGTATAGGTATTGGTAATTATACCGACCAGAACAACGACCGAGTTACGAAACACTCACTTAGAGCCATACGGCGCAGTCGTGGCCGAGGCCTTGGCACGTCGCCTTTAGGTAGGTAAATGCTGTTACTCCTCCCACTATGCGAGGTTGATGTTACTTCTCGAGAGCTCACGAGATAAAAGTTCGGTAACTTTATGATGTATAAATATTGTTAATCTTGGTACGATGATTGGAAATGCATAGGTAGGGAAGAAACAGCTGGATGAATAATCACTGTTGAGACAGGTCGTGCTTCAGAAGATGGTTACGTGTCACGCAGGTCGGGCTCGACCTCAAATAGGGAAGAAACGTAATTACGCAACCTACGTAGGTTTGGGAGCTCGACATGACGCTGTAGACGGCGATGATGTGAGTGCCAATATTGAAAATATATTGACGATCGGGAAACAACCTGATGGATGCGAGTGGACCCAGCTTCGACTACGAATCCAACCCCTTTTCTTTTTGCTTCCTTTCTGATAGGCGTTGTTCCATTGTTTGAAAAAGGGTATACTTAGATGATCTGCATCGATACAGGTTTCCCCATCCCAGAACTCATCTTACCAGCCCAAGGCGTCGTATTGGATGACGGTCATGTTGTATACGTACTCCATACTCCAACGACGTTCCCAGGGTTGTAGCTGACCTTGCGTACCTTGCTGCGTGGGGAAGGGTGGACTGAGCTTGTTCCTGTACGCTAGAGAAGCACGACGCGGCTCCTGTGAATTTCTCTATGAGTAAGGCCATGCTACTTCAATGGTATTTGAAGAAAGACACGTTGTTGGTTACGTTGTGACGGCTGTCCCTACAACTTAAAGGTCGTCAGCATGATTTGCAGGACCCGAGATACCGTCTTTCTCGTCTAACGACCCAATGTTGTCTCCGGGGCTCGCCAAGCTCGGTTCCGACTTCTAGGTCTCCCAGGACGACGTTAAATGAGCCGGTGTTACGGTGCTCAAACTGGGGTAAGACGGACATACAGTACATTTGCACACGTCAGATACTCAGACATGCTGTGGTTAGAGAGAGCGGTCTCGGGCACAGATAGATAGACCTCGCCTGGTAGGAGTAGGCATCCGACCCCGGACCAATGCCTAACATACCTTGAGTTCCAGTGTTCTGCCGTCGTGGGACCTTGTGCTTGTAACGCCACCCAGGCGAGCCGGTAGTATCGAAGCCGGCCGAGGAAAGGCCTGATGCTACCTCACCGACCGCACATGAACAACAGCCCTGGCTACAGTTAGCGTGAGAAAGAGATGCCGAAGGCCGGCTCCCAATGGTAAGCGGACTCGGACCAGGCCTCGATGCAATATCCTGTCCGGAATAGGAAGGCAGCAATGTGTGCGTCTGCTATCCTCGTCTGCCACCATCAGAGATGCGGCAGTGAGCGAGTCTAATGCCGCCTCGATGATGTCGCGACCGCTGATCCGAAGATGGGCTGCAGGAGCTGGAAAATCGCCTAGGTTGTGCATGTGTATCGGGAACCAACGACATTCTCCAGACTTATCCCTACCGCTCAAGCGTCGCAGCTTGTTCAGCGGGGGTCAGCCCACAGGTCCACGGGTTCTTCTGCAGGATTCCGCCACCTTACCCCTCTGGAATCCTCGTGGCTTTCTTCTTCATCATTCCTCTCGTATCAGATAGGGGTTTGTGGCGGTTACAAGTTACCCCGGCGCGGTACGGTATTTCAAACGAACGGCACTCATTCAGATCCTCTTCGTGCCGTGATGCGTCTCCGGCGATCTGTTGAGTCTTGTTGAGGCCAATGCGCATCCTTGTAGATGAGCAGGGGGAAGCCGAAACCTTCACGTGGTCGGTTTACTTCCTTTGCGCCACTTTTCGTTTCTTTTTCCCCATCTCAAACATAGCTCTTGGGTAAGCAACCGATTTGCAGTCAAAATCACACCAAGCGAGCCAGTAATCTTCAACCCACCATTGTGTGAAGCTGCTGTCGGTGAGTGCGGTAAAGCGGAAAGCGACTTGTACCTGACCGGTAGAACGATGATTTCTAGAAACATTTCTAGAAACATCTCAAACTCGCGCCTAAACGCCAATGAACTTGCTGCGGAGAATTCCGAGTTATACGAGGCGTCCCTGGCCAAGGTTAATGATACCGTGACATGATAAAAGTCCACTAACAAAGTCTACAAGCACGTCAGACAGTTGGGGTCTTGGCTCGCCCAGCAGGGCAAGGAAGTCTTTCACGACAGCCAATCAAACTCAAAGATCGAACCAGGTGCTGAGCTTTTGATTTGGTGACTACCGTCGCATCGATCACTTAGTTATTGCTTTCTACTTGCGGAGTTTAATACAAAGTACAATCCTACAATCACAACAAAACAAGTAAAAGGGCTGCTGTGAGCCTTGAACCTGGGATCTTGATGTCCGTAGTGTCTTATCAGTAGATGCAGCTGCACGGATGACTGACGTTTCAAGGTTATTGGTTGTCAAAGCATACTTCTCCGCCAGTATAGCTGACGGCATAACGTCTGACGCCAGAATCTATCAAAATGCTTAGTAGACTTAATATACTTTGAGTAGTGAAGTTTCAGAACTCTAAGAAGCGCCCCAATCCTAAGAATACTTAAGTAGTAAAGCGATCCTTCTTCGACGAGAACCTGTCACTCGTGACACAACGAAAATGAATATTAGTTAACCGTAAGACATGCGATGAATCACCTCTAAGCAGACTGCTAATATGCAAGAGTCAGACTTCAATTAAAGAATGGTAATGCAATAGCTGCGGAATTACATCCAAACTGACCGATTACGTGATAAGGCAACTTAATATGTCCTTCAAGTCCGTGGAGCAGCAAGACAGAACCAAACAACTTCTCGATCCCTTAAGTTTCGATGACCCGACGTAGTCCGCCGGTGGACGTAGCGATATAGTAACTAGCATCTGAAGGGTCAAGATTAACGCAGTGCAAAGGCGCGAGTCATCATCAGGTACAGCAGTCTGGTCATCAAAGCTCGCTTAAGAATTTCGAGTCAAAAAATACCTAGATGCAAGTTTAAAGATTGTAATGTGAGTTTCGTTGTGTAGTTTTTATATACCATCTTAAGTAGGTGATATAAGTTTTATACGAAACGTTAAATTTAAGTTGAATTCGTATCCACTTGAGGATACCAATGCCGAATCCCGTAGGATCATAGACGTTAGATTAATAGACAGAGATAGTGTCCTTGACATTCATCGAACCCATTGCTCAAAGTAGACTAAAATAATTTCACGATTACAGTTGAGTTTGCAGAAATCAAGGCCCATGTCTTCAATCGTCCTGAACCGTAAAATCATGAGTGGGTGTCAACTTGACAACTTACTACCATCACATCGGCTCATCTTCGTGTACTGAACCAACAAGTTTAGCTTTTGGGTAGTACCTGATGATTCTGTTCGGTGTATACTGTATACTACAAGAAAGAGAAAAGTCTTAAGAACATAATGCAAAGCATAACATGTAATTCCTGTCAAATTAATGAAGAAAATCAAGAATATGTGATATTAAGTCAATCTATCTTCCCTGGTGCAAATGAGGCGGCAAAACCCTCCATCCCATGCCATGGTCGTCGAGTGTATAGCGGACGCTTGAACCCGACCTCTATCACTAACTACTATACGTGTCGGATTAACAGGTATTAATAGACAGTTGTTGTTGCACGAAAGTCTGTAAACCATTTGTTCTAGCTATGTCGAGACGTCTCTTGGTTGCGTGCAGTTTGCGAGACTGATCACTTTTCAATAGTCATCACTTGATGAGCACGTTGTCATTTCTGCAAAAAGTTTTACTCAAATGGACAAAGCAATATAGACCACTCACGGTGCCAATACTAGATGAAGCCAAACTTCCCGTGTCCCTCCACAACAACAACAACAACTCTGCTTTTGAATAAACAAGGTTAGACAGCAAGATAAACTCAGTTATGTTTAAACTTTTAAGCAGGAAGTTTCAGGTTCCAGGTAAATTTCGGGTTTATATTAAACCGGTTTTTCTTTATTTTCATTATTAATCTAAAGAAGTAGGGGTGATTGTCATCAACGATTAAGCCTGCAACACTCAGTAGCAGTATCGTCGCGGTTTCCTCGTCAAGGCTTTGGTTGTTTCCTCTTAGAGGTCGACCAAAGGTAGATTTTACCTCGCTCTGAGTGTGCCTTCCCCTAAAAGAATAAAGAAACAGAAATCGAGCAACGGCAAATGCAACGGCCATATCTTGCTGAGTGCTGTGTCGTTCCTTCATCCCGTTCTCTCCGCACCTTGCCTACCCTTCTCTCCAGTTCATCCTTGTCATCAGCCGTCGTTCAAAGCGACGCCCATCAAATGTCAAATGCGGCCCTTCACCTTCACACCTTACCAGCACGGCGACTTCTTACCTACGCCAGGCGATGAAGACCCGCGTCATTCATTCCATAGTCGTACCACTTATTGTTCTACCGATGCCCTAGATAACTCGGACGTGATGGACAACAACAACGATATCGAAAATCGGGCGGCACCCAATGCCAGCTACCTTTTACAACAGTTGCAACACTCGCAGCTCGTCCAGACACAATCGATGTCAGCCCAGAATCAGCTACTAGCAGTCCGGCAGTCTACACCTCCTCGTCAATACACCACCGTCGGTTCTGTCTACAACCCGCAGCCTCAGCCTCTCCAACCGCCCGTGCGTCGTGGCCGAACCATCAAGTCTCTATATCCCTACAAGGGCGAATCACCCGCAGGCTCATCCCAGGTTCAATACACTCCATTGCAGCAGAACTCTGACCGAGCTGTTAGCCCGGTCCGCCAAGATTCCAGCTCGCTCCCCTCAACTCTAACCATCACGCGCCAAGAAAGGCAGATACTGCAGAAGTTCGGTGTCGTGGTTCCCAGCATCCACCAAGCCTCAAATTTGCCCCTTGCTCGACAATCACCCGCACACGCATCACGATACGTAGGAAATCGAGAAGTTGACGAGTTCGGCACTCTTTCCAACCCTGTTGTCGAAGAGAATACTGCCATGCTCGCTAATACGGGTGTTGGATCTGACGATGGGAGCGACGCTACCGATACGAAACCCATATCTGCCATGAACTTTAACAGCTTAACAAACTTAGCTTCATACCCTAACCCTATGCAACGAGCTGCCCAGAAGGTTCTTGCCTCCCATCGTCCGCAGCCCGTTCCAGCCACCGGTGTAATTTTTTCCAACCCCTATCCAATCTAATTCTGGCACGATCACTGACACATGCTCGCAGTCCCAAGTCTCAGACAGCCATTCAGTCCATTACGACCCAGAAGCAGAACCTTTCATATCATTTGACGCAGCTCCTCGGTTCATGCCTGCCTTACCTAAGGTTTGCGGTGCTCCCGCACCATTGACTGCTGGGCCGCCTGGTGTTCGACAACTCAGATCGACAGCATTTGAGCAGGAGACCCTTCAGAGAGCCCGAGATTTCGACGACGAAACCCCGATGATGAACCCCTATCGTGCGCGGCTTCCTTTTGATCAGCATACCGGTGGCCCTTCTTTTGAATATGAGAGTATCTCTGAGGGGGAGGAGATGGAGGAAGACGACTGCGAATATGGCTGTCGCAATACCTTGATCATCGATACACTCCCGGCTGATGAGGCACTGAAGTTCTACCCTAAAGGTCTGCCCTCAAACTTCAATTCCTCTACTCTACACGTTCCCCGTCACTGGGAAACTGAGCGTCTGGCGAAACTCGAACGTCAGTCTGATGCATATGCCCACCATCAGGACAGTTATTGGGCCGAACGGAAGCAGCATATCGATAATTGCTTCTACAGCGGAAGTAACACGTTCAACAAATCGTTCGACGTGGCTGTTTCGGAGCATAAACATCGTGGTGTGGCTCGCATTGTTGGTCGACCTTACCAAGAACCCCCTAACGATCAAGGCAAAGTCACCAATCGTCAGCTCCAGATACGTGATGCGTCACTTATGCCTGCATCAGAGCAGTAAGAATCTCTTTTGCGCCTCTCTTTTTGACTCGTTTTGGACTTCTTGCTTCTACATACACCTAAAATCGTGTTGCCATTCTGCCGTCGATAGCGATTGCTAACCTTTAATTTTCATAGTGCCAAACCTTTGCTCTCCATGGTCTTCCAGGCCATCAGTAACCGCCCGGAAATTTCACCCGATATTAAACTCCCAGCATTTGAGCAAAGCCTCCGCCCTTCTTACTTGAATCATTGATCTCAACCATCAGGAGTATCTAACACAATGCTTGGTTAAAGAATAATATTATTTGATTCAGGCTCCGCCGCAGGCGTTCAGGAGAAAATCATGGAGTAATCTGATTGAAAATTCCGCCACACGAGTACCCTTGAGTTTTCCTTTGCCCATGGATGTGCCTCGTGACCTGTCGTTGTCATTAATAATTTGTGTATCAACGGAGTAGGAGTTGCTGAGTTCATTCTGTATTTATCTCCCAAAAGACTTTGGGCCTCAATAGCAATAATATTACTCTGGTGATCCCTATCTTATTTGGATAAACCAAAATCTCCATATCCCTAATTATGATCTCTTGAAGGCCGTTTCTCTTTCAAAGAGCCATTATTTATTTTCTTGTATACTCCAGACTCAAACAAATGGGCCAATCAAAGGCTTAATCGGCACTACGCATGAGGTTTCTTCTCACACCGGAGTGTACCCCCAGGAAGGTCAAGGATCCGGGCCATGGATAGGAAAGGGGTCGATGTGTTGTGATACCACAACAACAGGGCAGACAGAGTCTGGCTAGCCAATAGGATTAGAGAGAAGTCTAGAGGAATATAAACCTCGATATGTGCGCACTTCTTCCAACAGACGTTCCCAGCTAATACCACTGGAATGGTACAGTGGTAAAGTAGTCGACAGGATAAACTCCTTGTGTCAGAGGCAGGGCCATAGGCATTCAAGGGTTTTCCGGTCCAGGGATGTTGAGTACGGCTTAAGCCCTGTGATTCTTTTTTTCAAAGGTTGGCACTTCGATTCTTGAACGAACTGTTGTTTTGCTTGCTTTTCGCATTTTTTCCAAGTTGTCTTTTTAATCTCGTCACCCCTTTCACACTTCTAGACTCTAGGACATGGAAACCTGTAGTTTTAATTTATATGCGGGTGTTTAGCAGCGATTACAAATTTCGATGTATTCGCTTCTATATCTATCTCCTAGAGTGTCTGATTTGTTGTCGGGCTGTTAATGATAGGTTCCTGAGCAGTGTTGTAAGATATTCAAGGAGCCGTATGTTTTCTCGGTTCAAAGGGCAAGATTGTATTGATGTATATTTAACAGTCTAAGTTATTCTACTTATATGCCAATATGAGAGACATTTGAAGACAAGCCGCTAATTATTAAAGCTCTGAAGCGATGTGATTGACAGATTTCAACCTCACTGGCTCCCACTACTCGCGTGTTTCTTTAGGAACGCATTATATCTCTCATAAAACACCGGTGTCTCAGGATGAGTAGTTATAACGGCGGGGAAACAGTGCGGCACGCCTTTGTAGCAGTACACTTCGGTATCGACACGTCCGGACTTGAGGGCGTCGGCGTAAGCAAAACCCTCGTCACGGAAGATATCAACGCCCGCGAATTGGATCACTAGAGGTATTGTTAGTTTAACTAGTTCGAACAGAACCAAGAAGAATCTTAAGACTTGGAGCTACTAACGTGCTGGTGGTAGTCCTTCGAACGAGGAAGCAAGCAGAGGCGAGTGCCTGTAATCGGGCTCGGGATTCGGAATATAGCAGTTGAGGAAAGCGTCGAACCTGACGGAACTGAGGACGACGTTGTCGGTGTTTTGAATGTGGCTACCAAGCTCGTACTTATCGTACGGGTAGTATTTAGGATGGCAGACTGCTGGGAAGTGCAGCACCTGGGCAATGACACCAGTGACGCCCTCTTCTCTGGCCATGATTGACAGAACGGCAGACTAGGAGGTGGATTAGCGGCCAAAAATGCATATAGCCTCAAAAAATAGGGAGTTAGAACACACCAGGTTGGCACCGGCACTGCTTCCTGCAACAATGATCTTCTCTGGGTTGATTCCGAGCGTTTTTGCGTTCTCCTTACACTGGGAGTTGATAGTTAGCATATATGATACTGCGAGATAAGCTTGAATATGGCCTGCATACCCATAACAACCCATCCCAGCAATCCTCGACTGGCTTCGGGAAAGGATGCTCGGGTGCCCTTGTACGACGTCAGCAAATTGTGAGATAGGCTTCGCATTCATGATTGAGAAGACGTACATGCGGTAATCTACGCTGATGACTATGATATCGGTGTTGATGGCAGCATAAACGTCCTCAGCGCCATCTACCTCGTGTCCTCCAACGCAATAGCCTAAGTTAATAAATTAACTTATCATGATCCAGGGTAAAAAGGGGTTACATACCGCCGCCATGCATCCTGTACATGAGTGTCGCATCTGGCGATACATTCGGAGATTTGTAAACTTTGAGCTCGATCAAGTGGCCGTCACGTGCGGGAAAATGTAACAGTTCGGTCTTCACTTCGCTGTATCGATCGGGACCACCCGGAGGCATGGCGGCATCTGGGTTGCCAGCAGCCTTACGGAAGGAGGGGATATCAGGCAGGCCCCAGAGCTTGTCGTAGGCAGCGCCGATAAAGGACTCAACTTCTAGGAACTCGGGCGTCTTTTCAGAGAGATGGCCATACTTTGGCAATGGCTTGAAGTTGGGGTCGATGTCGAAGTACTGGGGCTTGTCTTTGATGCCGATCATGGTGACTTTGTGGTGCCTTGCTTTGGTAACTGGTGGAATTGCTGATGAAAAGCAATTTCCTGCTGGGCGTAGCGCGGGTTCTTATACTAATTCACATCGCAATGATGAAACGAAAGCGAGGCTCTCGTCCACATCTTACACGCGCACGCATCATAATTAATAGGCGCCGTGGGGCATTGATGCAACAGTAGAACCCCGTTGGAGGCTGACTCTCCAGGTAACTTTCCTTGACGCCAAGGTGAGTGCTATACGCCGTAAAATTTCACATCATAGCTAGGTAGTTCCACTTGATATTCGTGTATGAAGATTCGTTAACCATTCTAGAAAAGTGAGCCATTGTATGATTCATAGCATGTATGGTAGTACTGTTTTGCGTATAATCAGAGTAGGTACACATGATGGTGGGTCTCATCACTATGAATCATATTGCCGCTAACCGCTTCGAGCCAATATACAGAGCTGGCTACCGCAAATGGTAAAAGCCCCTAATTCTATTGGGACCCAGTATACCAGTGTAAGTGCCACAAGTATTTCGCGTATAGCTAGGACCACTATGGGATCAGAGGCTGAGCCGAGAGGCGGGTTCGCCCGCGTAGGATCTTGAGAGGCATGAACATTATGGGGCTATCAGTATGAATCATATACGAGAGGGACCTGTCTATAGATAGGTTCCGCGCCATTCTTGGATATAAGAAGTGCACAACATCGCACAGAAATCCCGAGACTATTTCACCACAGCAGTCAAAGACAACCGCCTGCAACAATCTCACAACACTTTTCACAACACTCGCAAAGTCTACAAGGCCCATCATACTCTCGAATATATTCGACACGGTTTCGTGGGATCAAATGGCCAAGTTCACACTGCCCGAATCGGCTACTGGCCTCCGTGTAGTGCCCGAGTCTCGGTTGGACCTGCGGCCTGAGGCGCAGATAATAGAAGATCTCAAGACTTTTCGACCCATCACCTCAGAAAAGAACGTGTGGTGTTTCTGGGATAAAGGCTGGGATCGCATGTACCCAAGCTACCAATGCACCGTGTTGAACTGGGTGAGAAAGCTCGGCAGTTCTTGGACGGTTCGTATCGTCGACCTCCTGGAAGACTCGCCCAACAATATCTACAATTATGTCAGCAAGGACTGGTTTCCCGATTGTTTCATAGATCGAACGATGGACGGAAAACATGCGGCGCAACATTCTGCCGATCTAGTGCGGCTGCCGCTCCTATTCGAGCACGGAGGTGTATGGATGGACGTCGGAAACATGCTGCATACCCATCTCGACAAGTTATTCTGGGATCACCTAACCGCTCCGGATTCGCCTTATGAGATGGCCGTCTGGATCATTACTGGGCAGATTAGAAAGCAATGGGGTAGCTTTGGCAACTATATGATGGCTGCGCGCAAGGGCTGCATTTTCATCAAGAACTGGCACCTCTCCTACAAAGAGCTGTGGAGAGACCACACCAACTGCGACGGTTTCCACAGCCTACCCCTAGTTCAGGACATCGGCATTGCTTCGGGCATGGCCGACTGGGAGTTCAAGGACAAGATCCTCCAGATGAGCGATTACGTGGCTCAGATGCTTCTCGGTGACCGCACGAAGAATCTGCTCGATGTCAGCACGGGCTGGAACGGACGCGAGTTCTGGGAGAACAAGATATTCATGGTAGAAGGTATCTTCAACGGCATTCTTGGGGCTATCAAGACGGACTACGATGGCTACAAGCAAGCCGATCTCTTCACTACGTCACTTGACGAGCCGGACGAGGATAAGAGGAAGGCTGCGGAAGACTTCGTTCTGGAAGTGATAGAGAACAGCCACATGTACAAAGTCTACCACAATTCGGCAGGCGGGCGGCCGGCGCTTGGAGACGTGGTGAAGAAGGATGGCTTCAAGGATGCGACTCAGAGACCGGGCACATTTGGCGAGCTGTACAGGTACGGAACAGTGCACTGGGAGTCAACGCGCGAGGTAGAACGGCTGATACCTCAGCCAACGGGAGAGGAGCTGATTCGAGCCACGCCTACAACACCACGCGAGGGTCGTGAGAACTAGTAGCTTGCATGACGATAGATTTGGCTGAGTTAATACATGTACTACACTTACAGAACAATCATGGAACGTAAATATTAGATGATGAGTGATAACTAGCGTCAGCTAAAATGCGTATTCGGCGATAACTTAGGTCCGAAACCAAGTTTCATAATCTAACAAACGAAAAACAACAACATAAAGTAAAATCCCCATATCATCATTTGCGCTCTGAGCACGAATACAACTTCACAGAAGTAAAGACATACATAGTCTTCAAGAACGGGAAAAAGAGAAACTCTCCTGAGGGTGACTCGAACACCCGACCTGTGGATCTCTAAGATAATTACAATTACAGTCCAACGCGCTACCAACTGTGCCATCAGGAGTTGTTGGAATTGATGGATTTTATTAGCATATAAAAAAGATGGATCGCACAAAGTGCTAGACTATGGCATCCTTGTCGCTGATCACGAGCCCCTATATATTTACTCTGGATCCATCAACTGTGACATCGAGTGTGCAGTATGTAACAAGGCCTAGCAGCCTAGTGCCCGAAGAGACTTTCGAACTGCAATAATCTACTAGTTCATCAAAGATGCCAGACAGTCTAGTCTTCCCATTCAGCCCTGGCGGCGACCTAGGTTCAAGAATACGAGAGACCTTTCTCTTGCTGGCCTGGCCCTACCTACTCAGGCCCGCATTGCTATTATCGTCATCGGAAGGACACGATAATCAATACGGGTAGCTGCATATACGATTCGCCGCTTGTAGGATGCGGTCCGAACCCCTAGTTTACCAATAATAGATGCAATCCCACTACCTTGGGTCAGTGCGTGTCAGTGGTTCTCTGTATGCAACACATTTTTGATATATCTAGTTGTTGGCACGACAATCACTTACCGAAGAACTGGAACGTTCCGACTAACCAGGACTGATAAACGCTCGGCGCAGTTGGCCGATTTGAGGCTTCCGTTTTCTAATTGTCCCATTCGCTACAACTTAGTAACAAGGCACTGATTAGCATGATGTAAATCCCGGATACTTCTCTAGAAAAACACTCAAAGGTCAAATTAACATCACTCCTAGGTCTTTCAAGTGCCTTCACCAGGTAGGAGGAAGGGCAAGACGTGAACGCCCAAAAACATCACCTCGGTGCGTGAGGAAAGCGACGACAGATCTGATCTATTTAGCATCATGAAATTCAAGGCCCCATATCGAGATAGCTCCCAAGGGGGGGCTGGCGATCCCCACCGCAGCAGCTATTGACTACCTAGTTCACAACAATTTCCTTTATCCTCTTCTCAGCCCAGGCTCCCAAATCGCCAAAATAGCCCTCTGGATCGTCGCCGCGCCAGTTTCGCAGTGCAAACCAGAGGTAGCGCGCATCCTTGCCGGCCTGAATAATAGCGCGCTTATAGTCTGGTACATCAAGGAAGAGGGCCTACAAATATTTGTTCAACCATAATTCGTAATGCATGGGGCATGGAAAATATCTGAATGAGAAACTTACGTCAAAGTACAGCCTTGGCCATGTCGCAATTTCGTCCAGTCCGTCAGCGGTAACAATGCGAGGCAAGCGTGTCAGGGCGGCCGCCGCATCTTCATCAACTACCAACACCATCTGTGGGTCAGAAAGTATAGCAGGTACAATGCAACCGGTCTCCCAGTCGTATAAGGATGTCACAAGAGGTAGGCCACTTGCATCCATTGCAATTGACATGTTGTGAATGCCAAAGTCACCGTGGTCGATAACGAAGCGGTATAAAAGGTTTTCGTCGTGACCTGCGGGCATTATGTGTGGGATGAGGCGAAGGAGTGACTCCTTAGTTGCTGCGGCAACTGGACCGACCGTGTTATGATCATCTTCCCATCCAATCATGTCTCCAATGCTCTTAATGGTTGCTTCGATTTTGGACGTAAAAAGGGCAACGCAGAACTCGCGAGTGGGAGCAATGGGAATAGGAAATGATTCCGGTTTCTGCTCAAAAAGGCGTTCGCGAAGCCAGGTAGAAGCGAACCCGGGCGGGACTTGGAATTTATACAACGATGCACGGATGTGAGCGGCCTGAACAAGAAGGTGAGACTGGAAGACAACGTTAGATTATGAAGCAAATGACAGAGTTAGTATATGCTCTTACCCTCTGAGATGGGTTAAGAGTATACCATAAGTTATTCTCTCCCTCAATTTTTTGGAACACAAGCAAGCGCCGGCCTGCGATATCCTTAGGATGTTCAAGCTTAGGTCCCTCATACTGTACCGGGACCCGATAATAAAGTAGCCGAGAGGCCAAGATATCCGGCTCTGATTGTAGGAGCTGATACATCTCGGCTTCAAATTTGACCTCGGGGACCTGTACATGAATCGGGAAGCCATCAAAATCGGGCATGTTGACATCACCACGGGCTAATCGTGCTACAATGTCCAACCCGTTGGACAACTTGAAGTGAATTCCCTTTTGACGTTCAGCCTCGTGTAAGCGTAAAGCGTATTATAACAAGATTGATGGCATTTTGACTACATCTTACATAGTTGTTGGAGCCTTTGGAAACGGATGGATAATCAACCACTTGAGCACAGAGGTTTTCCTCGATTTCTCGAATAAGCAGATTGACGTCCCACTTGTCGTGGAAGGGACTACTACCGCTTCGGAGCAAAGTAAGCAGATGCTGGCCATCGAAGTCAAGGCCGTTAGGCATCTTAGGCCAAGAATCAATGACATGGCGAAATAAGAGGTTCAATAAATTTATACGAGTAATCAAGATAATTCTTTGTAAGGAAAGTGTTGAATTGTCCTCAAGCAAGGTTATCAGGGTGAGACAAACAAAGATTGGCGCAATCCGTACCACCAATCGGGTACGCGCTTATTTAACTAGCCGAAAGTTGTAGTCAAAAAAGATGTCGTTCATGGCCCGGTCGTCCATGAGGTGTGCGGTACCTTCAACCTTCACAACCACCTCGTTGGTAGCAACGGTGTGGTGGCGGTGTAATGATCGTGAGTACCTGACGGGACATCTCCGCCTCCTCTAATGAGGGGAGGTTGTTATATAGAGTAAGATCTATATAACTAGGTGTAAAAACATTCAAGGATGGCCGAAATAATTACCCACTCGGTGCCTTAATCGATGGAAGCTGTGCGCATATGATATTTTTCTCAACAGTGATTTTGCGAGACACAGCCATATTTAAAGGCTCCAACGCCATCCCAGCTCTAGTTCAATCATGTTTTAACCTACATAGCCATAGCCTGTCCAGGAAGTTCCAAGAGCCAACCATCCGTGTCTTCCTCGACGGTGTTCTCGACAGCACACTTATTCATCTCTTCCACTGTCTGAGTCTTCAATATCCCTTGCATACCGGGACTCCCGCACATGTGGAACATGCACGAACTGTTCATAGCACGCTGCAAGCTATCGCCCTGCCACCCGAACATATAGTCCGCATGCGTACCCCAACCCAATCCATCACCGAACGACCAGACAAATGGCTGCGATCCATCTTTCGGCCACATATCTTTGAAGACTGTCGTGTCCCACATCGTCTCGTAAGCGAGTTGCGGCACACGGACCGGGTGAGAGGCGGGACAAGGGCCCGCCTCTTGGAATGCCCCCCTAACCGTGCTGAACATGTGAGACTGGTGGTCCGGACTGTCAAGATTCACACCATCCCAGCACGCTGGGAAGTGGTGGATTGCCATTACTAGAAAACTCAGAGTAAGCTCGCGTCATTCAAGCGACATTGTAATCCTAGGAAGCTTTGAAGGTGTCACATTGATTTGAGAGGAGATGTTCATGCTCCATAAGCCCGCGGGGTGAAAAGGAATGACTCCGCGATTACTTACTTCCTGCAGGGCATGGCTCTTTGGGCAATTCATTTGTCTCATAACCTCTGGTCAAGATAGTCTGCAGGCAAGTATATCGGAGCCCTGTCTGGGCACTTGAATTGGTCTTAGAAGTAGTAGTTGGAGAGCCAACTGTCATTCTGAAGCCCTAAGCACCATGTTAATTCGTTTACTGCTGATGTAGGTGCCAAGTAACGTACAGGTTTAAATGCCTGAATATATCGGTCACCATTGCCAGTGAAGTCTTGCTGAGTATAATAGATTGTCATCCCGCCCCTGATATTAGGAGCATCCTGACCCTCGGTGCCAAGCTGAGCATTTGGGTACTGTGGCACTCTTTTGTATGAGCCGTTTTCATGTCTGAAATACAAAACCTACTAACATGTCAGGGCTATCGTCAAAACCGAGAATCTATATCATCAAAAGCAACCTACCGCGGTCCAATAATTTGAAAAGTCTTCAGTGTATGCGCATGTTGTGCAGCTGCCTTTCTCGCCAATGTCCCCTTGCATAGTCGCGTTAAAAGCATTTCCACCGACAATCTGATGAACATGAGCCGAAGGGATCTGACCGGGCTCGACAACTGGATCCAGGCGCTGAATTGATACGGACGAGCATCCAAACCGAAGACCGGCGTGGGAGAGCCCTGCTTGTAAGATGAGAGTGTATATAGCCTTCATCTTCACCACAAAATAGAATCGTTTCCTTGACGTCTAGTAGCTTTCGTGGCAATGATCGTAAACGCAGAGTGACAAATGATGGTGAGGTACGGTGCCGGATACTTAGAGTCTATAAGAGTCCGCACTCGAAGCTATGGGTAGAGAAAATATGCCGCCTATCACTATGCTTTATATTGCCAAGGTAATTAATATACATGTCTTAACGAGTTGCCCTCAGGACTGGTCATTGAGAGCAAGTACTATAAATTAGCCTATCCGTGCAAGGCAGTGCCAGAAATCAGGGCCGGATAATTTGCAACGATGATAAATTCAAATGCCGATTCGTCGATAAGCTAGGCACATCACATATTTAGGTATAACATGTTGATTTAATTACACCGCTTAGTCAGATGCTGTTCATCGTACTTCTCTTCCTAGTTGTGTAGTAGAAGGGGAGAATATATGGTTTAAGTAGGTATGTAACGCCTCTCGTTTCGTATAAATATTTCTAAAAAGAAAAATGTTTTTACTTAAGACTACATATATCATGATCATTGTAAGAAGGAAACTTTCGTTCTACCTGAGGTTCCCACGTCTAGCTCACCTACATCTGCCACTCTTCTCAGCTAGGTATGCCACCCATTTAAGTACTTATGTACCTCGACGGATCAGATTTCTATAGGCCCTGTAATTCTAAACCGAGATACAAGCCTTGCCACACAATAACTCCACTATTTCAAGAGGTTTTCTGCATTCCTACGTATGAGGTCAGCAGAAATCATAAGCTAGTGTTGAAAACTAAATATAGGGGTAGTAGAGAGGAGAATGAAGGGGAGGACGGGTAATTTTGCCACAATAGGATTATCATGTACCTTGTTGACATTAACGGTTTGGATCGGGGGTACTACAGCCAATTTTAATAAGAACTTTCAAGACCTACGGCTCAGCAAAAAGGGTTCTCTCATGTGGTGTTGTTAGTTGGCAATATCTGATTTTTGTGGGACTGCTATACGGCTCTTTTCTCTTGCGCTTGTGCTATGGCACCTAAGGCTTCTCCCTTTTAATAGAACTACGCATGTGAACTGTAAACCAGGGTAAGGTTTGACCTTAGTTAACGAGGGCTGTAGAGAATTTAATTCTATGCTGATTTGGTATAGAGCACAAGTTCTGATGAATAAATACTCTGATGCTGTGGATTAAGAAGTTATAAAATTGACTTTGTTGACTGATAATATAAGACATTTTGAATGACCGCCGAATATACTCCGCATAAGCATATCCTCCGTGGCGCAATTGGCTAGCGCGTTCGACTGTTATAATAGCAGATAATCGAGAGGTTGACAGTTCAAGCCTGTCCGGGGGAGTTCATTTTGCTTTTTGCTTTGCTAGTCTTTGTGCCAATTTCCTAGACCCAACAGATCTTTTTATAAGGAGCTTAACTATTTTATTTACCTGTTCTTCAATTGAACCGTGTCAAATAAGCAATGGACTCGTGCTCTCGATAAGTTGGACACCTAAAAATTACTCCCCCGTAGCGTGTACTGTCGTTGCAAAGATAGCCTCGAGTTGAATAAGAATGATCAAATTCGTGTTAGCTCATTGGCATCACTTAATTTATGGTTTCCTAATTATTTAAGATAATTGTAGGATCGGAAAGGGTTCGAATTTTACATGGAAAGGGCTTAATTAAACATCGTAGAAGCAGTCATTACACATGCACCAGGAACGACAATAGCTTCGCAAACAAAGATGGAACAGAAAGCGAAAAGAATCGTGACAATTTACGACGGTATAGTACCTGAACCGACACAAGAATATATGCGATGAAGCATAAATAGGACCTCAAGAGACCATGGCAGGTTACAAGACTGGAGAATACAAGAAAGACCCTCTTCAGCAATAACAAGACCTAGGCTCAACTATTATTACTTCAACTCTTCCTTCCTCCGAGGATTCATGAGAAGATAGATACACACAACAGTGGCGCACCCGGAAGACTACTCTGCCCGTTCCCCACACCGCGACAAATCAATGATATTTGTGCTGGGTAGATAGATTCCGTAGCATTAGCCTCCAAAAAGTCATTCATCTGTGTCTTTTTTTTCTTCTCTAGGAAGAAGATTCGTCGCCTGCGGGGCCTTTTCTCTCTTATTTAGAGACCACCAGGAAAGTAAAATTTTGATTCGTACGTAGTACATGGTTGTTCAGGAAATGCTGGGGGAATAGAAGGAAAAACAATCAATGGGTATTGCTGCGAGTGTCGCATTATCGACAAAAGTTCGTGGAATTCGGGAAAGAGGGAATCGCTCAAAATGCGATCTGGGTTTTACTTGAACAACAAAGGGCGACCATGCGAATCCTGTCGCAATGCCTAACGGCGTCGATTCGTAGGGTCCCGGTGTTTGAGTCGGCTGGTTCGCCAGCCCTCATACCACTGCTCGCGGCTGGCCTCTCGCAGCTCGCTACGCCACTCGGTGAAAACGGCATCCCTTAAACGAGTAAAGTCGCAGTGGTCTGGGTCGTAAGGATTGGCCGTACCCCAAGGGAATTTCCGATCAATGGCACCGGGCTCATAGAGATCGGGGCTGATGATCGACATGGGCAAAAGAGGTAGTTCATCAGAACCATCTTCCGCTTTGGGTTGGTAGATCGAGCTGTTTGATCTTTGTTTCGAGACGGAGGATGATCGATCTTCACCCTCAGCTATATCATTATCCCCGCCGTCAGACTCCACTGCAGCTTCATCTACCTCTGCCACTAACTCCTCGTTCTCGTCGATTCTGCCAGAGTCTATCATAGATTCGTCTTCATCGTCTAAACCTAATGCCTCTAGCGGGTCGAAGTTGGCCTTCTTGAGGCTAGCCCAGACCGTTTTCTTGAGGAAAGTCATATGCGCCGTCGTCACAGTATCAGCTTTGGATATGACAGGAATCACCGTCGTCTTGCCTTGTAGTGTGCGCATAACTTGCAAATCGAGATCCTCATCAAGACCGCCAACGATACGTCCCAGATCAATACCATGCTTTCCACCGTGAGTCACACCGGGAACTCCTCTGGCAGCGGCAATATTACGATCGAGACGAGCCGGTTCAAGGATGAGGAAAACGGCGTGAATGTGCGTATCCTGTACGCCTGGTGATCGGATCACCTTCATCTCTTCAGCAAACGTTTCCTCAAATTTCCCTTCCAAAAATGTGGACATCTCCCGTAACTGGAGGTCCACGACATTCTTCTCTAGACCCTCTGAATCCCATATGGTCAGCCCTACACGCTCGCCATCAATCTCACTTTCGAGATAGTGAGGTATGAAGTTCCCAGATGGTGCTGCCCGGGAGGTAACCTCTTGCTCAATCTCGGTCGATCGCTGGGATCTCTTCTTAGCCGGCAGGGCAAGAGATGTTTTGAGAAACTCAAGGAATGAAGTCTTGCCTGAGCCACGAGTGCCTATGATCAGAATGCTATAGACAACATGTTAATAAAGAGTTATTTGAGAGGGAAACGGGAAGACGGTGCTGCTACGTACTTGAAAGGAGTTGGATCTTTCCTTCTACGAACCCTTCTAGGGCTGTTAACAGTGCTGATGGCGCTGCTCGCGTAGCTGTACCGGCCACGGTTCGTCATGCTTTCTGTACGGGCGTAGGGGTCGACCCAGGCGCCGTTGGGGACCGGCGGAACTGGAGGCCTTGCGACAGAGGAAGACATAGATGGACGCCCAGGATCAATAGAAGCACGCGGAGGTTGGTGATGAAAAGAATGATCTGCTTTTCCAGAGACTATGGCAACTGAGTCGGGACGGGTTTCGCCTCCAAAAGTCTGGAGAGGTAGAGGCTGAGAACCATTATAGAGGGCCGGCAGGCGAGGCGGGGAGTTGGGGACGGGCTCTCTCTGTTGGTTCTGTGAAGTTTTCCTTCCATTTTTAAACTCGCCGGACTTACTGCGTCTAAGCAGATTACCGAAGCTTGACCGACGCGGGGGAGTTTGTTGGCTCATCTTTCCAAGCTAACAATGCAGGCATGCAAGGAGTCAGGATACGAGAAAAGGTAAGGTGCGTTTACCGTGCGGTAGGTGCAAATTGCACACGCCTGCTATCCCAAGCAGGCAATATCAATGCAGGGCGATGACAGACAATCCTGGAAAGTTGGCAGATATACCAAAAAGCGAGCGCGTTCCAAGGTTGCGGGAGCTTCGGAATTTGCGGTTCACGATTGTACCTCGTTACAGGCTTCTTTGTCCCGCCCAAGAGGCCTTCTCTTGAGTAGGATCGAAATGATTCAGGGGAAAGTGCTATGACACTCGAGAGCCCCAGATAGTCGACACTAGCTGATTACCAAATATTTTAATGCAGTAGCGAGTGGATTGAGTCGGGTTCGATCGATCAGCCAGATGAATTGGTCCTGGCCAAATTAAACCGCCAAGGTAGGTCCAGTGCAGCTTCGATTATGGAAACGTACGCGTAACGGAGTTTTTGTTCGTATGCTGGGTCTAGGCGCTGGACGCTGTGCGACTTCGTTCTTTCTTCGGTGTCTGCACTGTTCGTACGTATTTCTGAGCGGGTAGGTAGTTACGACGGCGAATTGTAAAATGAGACCAGTTGACGATCTCAGCAATTCAGTTTCGACGAATGGTCAGCACCTATAGGTTTTCACAATCCCATGGTCAGTCTATTCCTTGGCAATCGCGCGATCAAAACCGATAAATAAACACTATCTGTTAGTTCACCACACTGGCGCATCGAAACGTCATCGGGAAATGTGTGGCTGCTTGCAATTGTGGCGAGCAAAAGACAACGAGTAAAATGGACAGTGTCACGGTGAGTTAATTGTATCTGCTTCCGGGATTGTCACAAGTTGGCGACGGATTCTTCTGAGGATCTTGTTCGCTCTGCGGGAGCTCCCCAATGTGATACAGAGGAGTGACGGGCATCATTAGATTGCCTTGTCAAGCCACAGCGTCCGTCTTCGCAATTGGTGAGCCAATAAATTAATCGAGGAACTCAAGTTTCCCCAGTGTTTCTGCAAATGCGCCGTTGTGACACAGCCGGCAGCCCACCGACTGATATGGACTGGTCGTTCAATTACCAACCACATAGTGGCCCGATCGTAAGAGGCTTTCGTTGTGCATACGATTAAAGAAAGAAACAAGCTGCCTACCAACTTTCTGGTTCCTGCACGGGGCAAATCCTAGTGGCGTACAAGGATATGCTAGAATTCCACGTGCGATTTGAATCGTTTGCGGTCGGTGTCGGCGCGAGTCTAAGACAGAGTCTCGCTGAGCAGTGTCTGTGGAAGAAGGAGTGGACGATGTGATGTGTCTGTCTAAGCAGAAACTTGGACCGGGACTTATAAGGGAGCTACCGAATCGAGCAACTCAGGGTCTCCGCATGAGCTAGGAGGACGCGAATACAGCTTGGATGTTGGATTGGGCGTCGGGTTATGTTCCCGCATGAAACAATCTATCCGTGGAAATAAAAAGCAACGTCAAGTACAAGCACTGCCAGTGACGTACGACAGAAAATAGAGAAGACAAAACGAGTGCGATATGGAAGAAAAAAAAATAACAACCAATGAACAAACGATCCAGTCAGGAGCTCAAGGTGATGAGGAGAAGGACAAAACTGGCACCGCAGACACGGAGCAGACAACGGGAAACGAGAATCGCGCTCAGTGGGATCGACTACTTTGCTGCTGGGTTGATGACGGGGAACCGTTGATAATTGGGCTTGGTCCACTGCCTAGCGACGTACTCTCTTTCCCCATTGTGGTCTAGTGTAAAATCCCCAAACAATAGATTTGGGGTTGTTCGGACCTGGAATTTCCCCTGATAGGTTTAACGTCGTTTACTGGGAGATCTAGCGCATATCCCCTCGCGTGGCGCGAGATTTGAAACAATCTAATAATAATGATCTTTCTGCCGAAGTCGATATAAAAATCGAGAAGCTGGTCTCTCTCCCTTTTTACTTGATAAACAAACCTAGATAGCAGGAAATGGTGGATTCGTTCACTTACTTACATGCTATCTATGGCTATGCCCCTCGATTCTATTTGCCTCCTGCAGGATAAGATTTCGCGGTGGATTTATGTGCCTGGCTAGAGCAAAAGGAGTAAAGATTACGGCTAACAACCTGTACGAACGTGCAAGTTGCCGATATGAACGCACGTCAAAACTTGAAGGATCAACGTACCAGGTTGATACTAACCTGTCAAGCCTGTCTGTCAACTGTACAGTAAATTCAAGGAATTCCAGATCTTCCCTTGCGCAAGGCCCCTATCATGCCACACAACACACAACGTTCGTACGTGGCGCTAGCATTGCCAATTGATCGATATCATACCGAGACAAGTTGCTGTTGTATTCCGATTGCTTTCATTATTCGCTACCAGAAATATCGTTGCTATCGATCCGTAAGAGTTAGCAAGCTTACAAGCCATAATCGAACTTTAGCCACTTGATGCAAGGTACTTAACCCTTTTCTGAGTCCAGGGTTGGACCACGTTCACATCCAGTCAGTCCTACCCCATTCATTAGACCGAGCCCCTGACATAAGCCTAACCAATTAAGTCCTGGCAACTTTGGCATTGATAGACTTCCTCAAACACTATGCCCATACGTACGCCTAGCTAATATATTCTCCTGTCTAGGCCATATTTACCCTGATTTTTTTACGTATTGTCAATCACAGTTTCGTGGTCAATAGAAGAAGCGCCGATGTAGAACACTAGGTCACAGTGAAGTTCATGCCTCGACGAATGAAATGTACAACTAAATGAACTAAATGGTTTGAGCCCAAAATCATATATTCTTCTGAAGTCCAAAGTGAATGATTTGAAGAGTGGTACACGTAACCCAACCGCGCGCCCTGTCCATGCATGCGTCGTCTTGGCTATAATCTATTATATAGGTTTACATGAATGACCCCAGCCGGACCCCAGTCTTGGTGTATATACTTTGTACAGAGCGAGCCGAGATTCTTCTATAATAACCCTCTAAGCCGGTCTATATCAACCCTCGAACACCTCATGCTGTAATTCGACGCCGAAATCCTTTGCCATAACCTGCATGCGTTTTTCCACCTCGTCTTCCATGCCACCTCCAAGGCCAAGCCACTGACGGACCTTGAAAGTGTAGAACGCGATATCCGTAGCAAACAATACGGTCTTGAATATCAGATGTCGCCAAGCGTTGAAAAAGCGCTCCCGCAGTGGTAGGTCTGGATCCTGGAATAGGCTGGCGCTGGCCCAGTTCCCCATCATCTTCACTCGGTTAACAGGCGATCCCATGAATTGGTTGTTTCCCTGCACGATACGCATGTTACGACCAATGAATACGAGTTCCTTAGGCCACTTGTCCTCGTCGGCGAGAACATCGCGAATGCCCTGCTTCATGCGCTGCTGCATCTCATAATGTCGTTCGGCCTTGGTTTTTCCAGACAGCTCGCGGGTTATTGTGTCCTTGGTAGATCCGTCACCGCCTTCGTAAGGGCGCAGGAGCGTTGCACTCGCGAAAAGATCAGGAGCCTTGATACCCCACTGTTCCGAGATGTCCGCAATCGCTTTATTGTCAAATGTCATGAGACTTTTCCAGAAGAGGGCATACTGCTGTCGAAATTTGGGCGACATATAAACGTAGAGGCCGTGGTCAATGAGAACGACTTCGGGTTTACCGGACGGTAGGCGACGGATAAAGATATTCCCAGGGTGCGGATCGCAGTGGACAACTCCCCATTTGAAGATCTGTGCTGAAAACAAATCTACAATCGTAGTCATTACATCTTTGTTCGAGAGACCAAGGCCGCCTTTGCCATTTCGCCCTTTCCAATCTTCACGGTCCGGCTTTAGCTTCTCCTTTAATGAATTCTGCCGTAGCTCCCTACGCGCGGCTTCTGCATCCGCTGGGGCGAACGTTAGCTTCTGACCGTGAACACCAGCCGACCCGTTTCCGTAGCCGCCAAGCCAGCGTCCTGTTGTCGCGTCCCTGTCCCATAGCCGTACGCCTTCTATCCATTCTGTGACCAGCACTCGCTTCGTAGTAAACTCTGGGTAAACCTGAGGGATATACACCCTGCCCTTAAGCACTGGTTCCGACTCGACCAGTTTGCGCATGACTTCGGAATTTCTTGCTTCAGATTCGAAATCCGTTTCGAGCAACAGACGCTCATTGATAAATGGCACGATGGAGTACATAGGGAGATCGAACCACCACGTGTAGACGCGCATGACAACCTTGAACGCCCACAGATCCCAGCCGACCTGCTTAGCGATTTCCGGCTTCTGAATCTTCACTGCGACCTCTCTGCCGTCGGGTAGCCTCGCCCAATGAACCTGCGCGACACTCGCGCTGGCACGTGCCCGCCGTTCCATGAGTCCCTTCCCCTCTTCTCCCGTGAAACTCACGCCAAAAACCTCTTCGACACTCTTCCCGCCGAAATCCTTGCGGATGACCTTCTCGACGTCCTTCCAAGTATCTTGGGGCGCATCATCGAACATGCGGGCGAACATTTTCTGGAACTCGGGTGGTAAAACAGCGCTCTGCATGGCAATAGCCTGACCGATCTTGAGATATAATCCGCCATTGGCCCTCAGCAGTTCAAAAAGCCGCTCGGCACTGCGCCGATGCAGGTCCTCGATCGTACCTCCCGTGATCGGCACGGGGCGAAAGTTCAACTTGTAATCGAGCGCGACGAACAGACCCGTCCCGAAAGTAAGGATCGATCGTCCTACTCCTGACGCGAATGCAAGCCGGTCGATCAGATATAAACTCCCCGTCACAGCGCTGAATACCAGTAAACGCCGCCCCCATCTCCGACTCCGCTTGAACTGTCGCGCTGCTTGGGGCTGGCCGAGAGATGACGGGGACGGCGGACGTAGAGGTTCGAAAGGCGTATTCTGAGTTTGCACGCTCCGCCGGATGGGAAGGCGTGAGCGCGAGAGGTTGATATAGGATCCGGCGGTCGGGACACCTAGGCGACCGGCAGAGTGGAATCGAGACAGCGCATGACGGGCGCAGTGGCGCGCGATCGGCGCGCGTAGCATGTCTCACCGCTTAACGGTGTTGTTTTGTTTTTAAGGTCCGCCACAAGTTGTCGGGTTGTCGGACGAGGTAGAAGACAAAGCTTCCGAGCTCTGTGAGGGTATATGTGGTGGACGCAGCTATGGCGTCATAGGTCGTACTCAAGCGATCATAGAAAAGATATAAGGAGAAGAAAGAAAACCTGGCGCATTTCGCAATGTCTATCGATGCTATAATCAAATTCTGGTGTGGTGGCTCTTGTATGACGGAAAAGGTCGTGTTAAAAAATGAAGATGAGATTATGAAGAAAATCGGGAACTTTCATGGTGAATGATAGGCTGATGACGATAGGTACGGTACATTAGCGCCAAGGGGGGGGTGTACAAGACGATCACCGTAATTGTCACCAACTTAGTGACTGTCATATATTATTCAATAATATTTTTAGGGTTTGAGACAATCACGGTGATAGTCATATATTGAACACTGCTTTTTAGGTTAAAATAATACCTAGCAGGCAATAGTTTTGAATACCTGTAATAGTCTTTGAACGCTGTGATCGTTTTTGATTTCTGGAGACCATGTTGGCTTTTGGAGACCATTCCGCCCTCGGGGGGGGCGGGGGCGGGGGCGGCGCGCAGGGTAGGTGGTGGCGGCC